>JAEOAD010000029.1:5160000-5760000 GCA_036365145.1 Orientallactaga sibirica | reverse complement strand
AACTCCAGATGCCCATGACACTGTGCATCTGGCTTTACTTGGGTACTGGGGAATTGAGCCAGGGATAATAGGCTTTGGTAGTAACACCTTTAATAGCTGAGGCATATTCCCAGCCCTAAAAGAACAGTTTCTAGAAGGAATCCAAAGATGGAGCAGATAAAAGGGAGATAGTGTGAGGTTGTAACCACTAAGTACCAATAGTGCCAAAAGTAAGACAATGTTGAAAACCAAAACTAAAGCAAGGGGGCTGGAGAGATAGCTCTGCAAAGTCTGACACATAGATACGTTTAGGCAGTTGGGCCCTTCTTTTCCGGGCCATCCTTTCTTCCAGTTCTCCTCCTCCCCAGCCTCAGTCTCTCATTCTGGAAGTTCTCACAGGGAAGTGTTGAGCATGCGCTCGCACTTCCCACTCTGGGTCTTTTCCCAGTCCTGCATCTGGGTGGCTTCTGCACACTGACTGAGCTCCCTGTTGATCTTCATGAATCTGCAGTAAAACTTTTAGAATATTACTTCAGAATAATCCTATTTTTACAGAAAAGTTGTTGCAAATTCTCACCAACCCTGCATCATTTCCTGTGCTGTGCCGTCTATGTACAGTGACGTATCTGTCGCAGAAAACCAGCATGACACACTGTTACCACCAATGGGCCCTGCTGCAGTCAGGGCTTGTAGCTTTGCAGTGTGTCCTTTTTCAGTCCTAGCAACCCCTTTACATTTAGTCACCTCCTCAGGTTCCTCTTGGTTGTGATCGTTTTTCAGACATTCCTGGGTTTTTATGACCTGGACAGCGTGGAGGGATCATTCTGCCGCACCCCTCCGTGTGGGTTGCTAGGCATTGTGATGAACCCGGGGTCTAGGTCTCAGGAGGGGACCACATAGGTCCATAGCCCTGCTTAGCACATGCCATCACTGGACACCGCTGTCTTCCTCCTGATCTAGCAAAGGCTGCCTTCTGAGGGACTTTGTTCACATGCTGGCTTTTTATTTATTTATTTATTGATTGATTGATTATTATTTTTTTTGTTTTTTCATTTTTCGGTTTTTCAAAGTAGGGTCTCACTCTAGCCCAGGCTGACCTGGAATTCACTATGTAATCTCAGGGTGGCCTCAAACTCATGGTGATCCTCTACCTTTGCCTCCTGAATGCTGGGTGATTGATTATTTTAAAAATTTTTAAAATTTTTAAAATTTACAACTTCCATAATTGTAGACAACAACCCATAGTAGTTCCCTCCCTCCTCCCCACTTTTCCCTTTGAAACTCCACTCTCCATCATATCCCCTCCATCTTTCAATCAGTCTCTCTTTTATTTTGATGTCATGATCTTTTCTTCCTATTATGATGGTCTTGTGTGGGTAGTAACAGGCACTGTGAGGTCATGGATATCCAGGCTATTTTGTGTCGGGAGGAGCATGTTGTAAAGAGTCCTACCCTTCCTTTGGCTCTTACATTCTTTCCACCACCTCTTCCACAATGGACCCTGAGCCTGGGAGTATGTGATAGAGATATTTCAGTGCTGAGCACTCCTCTGTCACTTATTCTCAGCACCATGGTGCTTACTGAGTTATCCTAAGGTCACTGCCATCTGAAAAGAGAAGTTTCTCTAACCAAAAGTGAGAGTAGCATTAATATATGAGTATGAACATTAAGAGAAGTGCTTACTGAGCAGTTTGGTGAACATAGTATATACATTTAGCCAGACACCAGCAGATATTACACCTCTAGGGCTCATGACTACCCCTGTTGTAGGTTTTCAGTATCAAGGATGTATTCCCTCCCATGGAGCATGCCTCCAGTCCAATTAGAGAGTGGTTGGTTTCCCTCATAACAGACACACCACTATTGCACCCATTGGCTCACTGGGCCTAGGTGGCCAAATTTAAGGCTTACAGTGTTCACTGTTGAGTATCACCACTGGTGATTTCTCTCTCTCCCATTGAACTGCATGCAGCATAGCTTTTTCCAGCTTTCTGTCAGCTGGTCTATATGGAGGAGGTTTTCTTTTTATTTTCTTTTTTTTTATTGACAACTTCTATACTTACATACAAAAAACACATGATATTTCCCTCCCCTTCCCCCATTCCACTTTAGAACTCCAATCTCCATCATATCCCCTCCCTCTCTCCATTAGTCTCTCTTTTAATTTGATGTCATCATCTTTTTCTTCTATTTTGAGTGTCTTGCGAAGGCATTGCTAGGCACTGCAAGGTCATGGATATCGAGGCCAATTTCTGTCTGGGCAGTTGCATTGTAAGAAGTCATACCCTTCCTTTGGCTCTTCCATTCTATCCACCCCCTCTTCCACAATGGTCCCTGAGCCTTGGAGGGTGTGACAGAGGTTTTTCAGTGCTGGGCACTCCTATATGGAGGAGGTTTTCAGCTGAGTTCCAGCAGGATTTCTCACTGACCTTGCAGCCCAACTATGTGGAGTCTTACCATCTATTTCTGGTGGGAAACCAAGAGCCTCAGCAATGGCCTGTAATGTTTTGGGGGTATCTGTGACCTCCCTGGCCAACAACTCACTGGAAGGTATCCCATCCCTGGCATTGAAAATTTTCTAGTAACAATCTATGGCTTCTGAGTGTTTCATTGTCCAGAAAAGTAGGTTTCCATATGACTTATTTATATCCTCTTAGATTTTGATTAGCCCTCCCTCCACCGTTCCTTTACTCAATCTCTTCCCCTGACCTCACTTAGGCCTTTTCACCCCCATTAATATGTCCCTCTACTTACATATACACAATACCATCCTATTAAGTCCCCCTTCCTCTTTTTCTATTCCCTTTATATCCCCTTTCTAGCTTACTGGCCTCTGCTACTGAGTTTTATTCCTACTCACATAGAAATCCAATCATTTGTAGCTAGGATCCACATATGAGAGAGAACATGTAATGTTTGGCTTTCTGGGCCTGGAATGCCTCACTAAATATAATCCTTTTCAGATCCATCCATTGGCTTTTTTTTTTTTTTTTAAAGAGAGTATGGGGGAGAGAGAAGGAGAGAGAGAGAGAGAAAGAGAGAGAGAGGGAATTGGTGTGCCAGGGCCTCAGCCACTGCAACCGAACTCCAGATGTTTGAGTTACCTAGTGGGTATGTGTGACCTTGTGCTTGCCTCGCCTTTGTGTGTCTAATGCTAACGTGGGATCTGGAGAGTTGAACATGGGTCCTTAAGGCTTCCCAGGCAAGCGCCTTAACTGCTAAGCCATCTCTCCAGCCCCACATGCTGGCCCTTTGAAGAAAGTCACTTAAGGCATAGGAGCTATATCACCTCCCTGAGGTTCCATCCTAAGCCCTTAATTATTTTCTCTTTTTTTGCAAGCTACTATGCCTTTAATATGATACTGAGCATGTGTTAAACACTTCTAGGAAATACAAGGCCACTGTGTGACTTAGACAAGTGCCATACCCTTTCCATGAATTTAGAATCCTTTCCAGCTCAGCAGTGCTGTCAGAACTACACTGATCACCTTGCTGGATATAAGATTTCCATGTGCTCTCCACTAATAATAATGATGATGATGATTAATTAACTTGCACATGTGTTGTGTGTGGTGCTCCAGAGTCTCTTGTCTCTACAATTGAGTGACAGATGTGATGCTTGTACCTCTCTTTGGGTCTGGTTTTCCATGAATGGCTGGAGAATTGAACCAGGGCCAGCAGCCTTTGCAAGCAATTGCTTTTTTCTTCTTCCTCTTCTACTTCTCCTCCTCCTTCTCCTCTTCCTTCTTCTCTTCCTTCTTCTTCAAAACTCCATTTTTGTTTATTTATTTGAGATAGAGATGAGAGAGGATGGGCAAGCCAGGGCCTCCAGGCACTGCAAATGAACTCCAGCATCTGGCTTATGTGGGTACTGAGGAATTGAACCTGGGTTCTTAGGCTTTGCAAGGCAAGTGACCTATCTGCTAAGCTATCTCTCCAGCCTCTGCTTTTAACTTCTAAGCCATCTCAACTCCATAGAATTATTTTTGAAAGAATGGTGGCACCCAGGCAAGAACAAGGCTGTAGAAGCTACGGTCAGGTGAGCGCAAGGCTGAGAGGTCAGCTTGCGCAGGAAGTCCACACTGAGGACCTTGCTGACCTCAATGTGGCCAGGCAGCAGCTCATCACAATGGCTGCTTGTCAACCAGGCTTGCAGCCTAGGTGGGTTTTCTGGACAGGATATCCCATGGGAAGGGTGGTGGGAACTTCTGGGTCCCTTGCACACAGGGCTGCATTGCTTTAGGTTCTCCAGACACTACAGGCCAGCCTTATCAGTCCTAGTAAGAAAACAAAAAACAAACACCAGACTAGCTGTCTATATAGCCAGAAAGGGGAGTGGCAAAAAGTGTTTTGATTCGAATACAGCACAGCCCTTCATGCAAATAAAAGACCATATTTGCACCAATCACAGAATGGCCCCTCATGCAAATGACAGACTGTGTTTGCACCAATCACAGGTGAAGCACCTGGCGAAAATGGCTGCAGGAGTTCAGAGGCTTATCATGGTCTAGCACAAGCTGTTAGAAGCAACAAATGGGGACTTTACCTTCTGAGGAGGAGGCGGGCATCATCTGCTGTGGTCATCTTGTAGCTTCTCAGAGGTTTCTGCCAAGTGTTCAGTGTAGCTGGACACTGTGAGGGCCAACTGGCCGAGGTGTTCAGTGGATACTGTTCAGCCCAAGGCAGCCAAGTACCAGGGAGGTAATATCTGTCAACTAGGGAATCAAATTGGCCTGGCCCCAACATCTCAGCGTATTGAAAGGAAAAACAGCATAATGAAGTTACGGTGCTTTAATAGTATTTAACAGTGTTCGGCTCTTAGCCAAATACCCAACTCTCCCAAGGGTACTTTTTGCAGTGCTGTGGGTATAACCCAGGCTAGGCAAGGACTGTGCCACTGATCTGTGTCCTCCACCCCACTGTACCCTAGCATATTGTCAATCAGCCATCATAATGATCTTCCCAACACAAGTGTAGCCTGTGTGCCTCTCTTGTTTGACATTCTGCCCTTGTCCTCTCTCAGGAACACTGTGTGCTCCTAGCAGTCACAGCTGGAGCTTCTGTAAGTCTGCACAAACTCTGGGAGACTAATTAGCAATAACTTTGCAAAATAGATGCCTCAGAACCTTCTTGCCAGCCTGAGAGCACAGCTCCCCCCACCCTCAATCCTGTCCTTAGACTCATCTTGTGGTGGCTGGTAAAGGTGGGAATGATGGCGGTGTGGTGGGCCTGCCCCAGCTGAGGCTGGCACCATGAACCGTGGCTGTGGCTTTCCACCCAGCTGGACATGGCTGCAGCTAGGCCACAGGTGGCAGTAATCAAGCGCATGGCGACCTCGCACGCTTGCCACAGCCGGCGGCAGGAAACATTCCAGAAGCACCTGCTTCCTGAGGACTCCACAGGCTCCAGCTCCATCTGGGCACACACATCTTGTGTCTGCGAATGTGTGAAGGTGCGTGTAGTGTGCATGCATCAAAAGTACCACACACCTTCACACACACACACACACACACACACACACACACAACTACACATTCATACTCACACACCCAGTTCTTATACATATATGCTCACATACCACATAGTCACATACTCACATATTCATAGAAACATTATTTTAACTTTCCTTTTTTTTTTTTTCAAGGTAGGGTCTTATTTTAGCCCAGGCTGACCTGGAATTCACTATGTAGTCTCAGGCTGGCCTCGAACTCATGGCAATCCTCCTATCTCTGCATCCTAAGCTGGGATTAAAGACATGCATCATCATGCCCGGCTCCATTATTATTATTATTATTATTATTATTATTATTATTTGAGGTAGGGTTTCACTCTGGTCCAGGCTGACCGGGAATTAACTATGTAGTCTCAGGATGGCCTCGAACTCTCAGTGATCCTCCTACCTCTGCCTCCCGAGTGCTGGGATTAAAGGCATGCACCACCACGCCCGGCTTGTCCGGCTCCATTATTTTAACTTTTTATTGACAACCTCCATACATATAGACAATATACCTTGATTATAAACCCCTCCTACCATCCTTCCTTTCTCCTAAAAAGCTGAGTCACCTCTCCTCTGAAGCCTTTAAAAAAAAAACATTTTTGTGGGTTGGAGGGATGGCTTAGCCGTTAAGGTGTTTGCCTGCAAATCCAAAGGACCTTGGTTCGATTTCCTAGGACCCATGTAAGCCAGATGCACAAGGTGGCACATGTGTCTGGAGTTCGTTTGCAATGGCTGGAGGCCCTGGCACGCCCATTCTCTCTTCCTCTCTGTCTGCCTCCTTCTCTCTCAAATAACTAACTAAATTAACAAATAAAATTAAAAGAGGAAAAAAACATTTTTGTTTGTTTATTTTCTTTGAAACAGCAAGGGACAGAGAGAAGGAGAAAGAGAGAGAGAGAGAGAGAGAGAGAGTAAATATGGGCATGCTCGGGCCTCCTGTCACTGCAAATGAACTCAAGATGCATGTGCCATTTTGTGCATCTGGCTTTACTTGGGCATTTGGGAATCAAATGTGGGCCATCAGGTTTTGCAACAAATGCCTTTAACTGCTGTGCTATCTCTGAATCCCTTCTTCATTCCAACTAGTCTCCCTCCTCCTCCTCCTCCTCCTCCTCCTCCTTCTTCTTTACGAGGGAGGGTCTCGCTCTAGCTCAGACTGACCTGGAATTCCCTATGTAGTCTCAGGGTGGCCTTGAACTCATGGTTATCCTCCTACCTGAGTCCACCACCATGCCTGGCTATACAGACATTTTTATTCTTACATGTGAACACACACACACACACACACACACAGCCCTGGAACACTTCTGGAATACTCCTGGAGAATTATGGCTCTCCTGTGGGCTCAGGCCTCCTGTTTGGGGCTAATGGGAAAAGTCAGCGAAGTCCTTAGCAGTGGGTCCCAAGACCTCGAGGTTGCCGGCAGTGTGGCAGAGCAGGGCCAGAACCTTGGCTGAATACCAGGCATTTTGCAGCTCTGTATCTTAGGTGACCTGTCCCTCCCCTGCCTCAGTCTTCATTGCTAAAAAATGAACACATCACTACCAGGCCCACAGGTGAGGTGCTCAGCACAATGGTAAGTGCGGGAAGGACAAGACATTTTTTAAAAACGCTGACAACACATGCCCTCTCCCCCAGATTCCTCTGGAAACTGCACAGTTCTGAGTCAGCTCCGTGGCTGACGGAAGTCCTTCCTTTACTGACCCTCAGCCGGATCTGGAGGCCTGCTCTAAGCAAAGGAAACTAAAGCCCAGAGAGGGTGTGTCACTCTTCAGATGTCACACAGCCAGCTGGAAACTGGGGCAGGTTTTCAGAGTTCCCCTGGAGAACCATGGTGCCCATTCTGGCACTGGGGGTGCAGGTGGGGTGAGCAAGGGAGCTTGGTGGGAGAAGGGGTGAACGGAAGAGGTTCTCTACTATATGGTGGGCATGGCCATGGGAAGCTGGGCAGGTTCATGAGGATATAGTCAACATGGCTTGTCCAGCTGGACAAAGTCCTACATCCAGGTGGCTCCAAGGTGGTGAGACTGGGAGGAGCCTTGGCACTGTGAGTGGGGGTGCCCAGGGAAAGGTATGAGTGGTACTGCAGGCTAGTGGGGACTTCCCAAGGCTTCATTCCGGCTGCCAGTGGGCCTGCACAGGTCCCCAGTACTCATGGGGCTGCCTCTGAGAACAAAGTGTCCTAAAGGAATTCCGGCCTGCCTGGCGGTGCATTGTGGCGCTGGGCACACTGCCAGCTGCTGCTTCACAGGCCAACTCACACCCCGGGCTGGAGGCTGCAGCCCCTGACTCAGCCTACCTGAATTCCACAGCTGCCTCCACGGCTCACCTCCCCTCTCCCCTTCCTGTCTTCCATGGGTTTTGCCTGGTGCAGCCAACCAGGGCCGGAGGGGTGGCTTCCTGGTGCCCGACCTCGGATTGTTAGAGAAAGGGTTCCTTCCTGACATCAGAGCCGCCGGCTCTTCTACCCCACAGGCCAGTCTGGGCAGCAGCTGGGTGTGCGGGAGGGGCCTCCACCAGCCAGTGGCTGTGACCTCTGACCTCTGCCTCCATATAATCACTCTTATCTTCATCCTCAGTCAGGCCTTCACTGTCCCCTGTTGCTACCAGATCTCAGTCCCCCAGGTCGTCCCCTCCTCCTCACGCCCTGTCTCCCTCTGGTTCAGACTGAAGGCCTGTTTACATTGAAGTCCTCTGTGTCCGGCTTCCCAGGATCCTTGTCACTCAGAGGGAAAGCTGAGTCCCCTCCATTTTGCACTCAGCCCAGTGGCCCAACCTCACTCTGCCTCTCTTTTTGTTTGTGTTTTTTTAATTTTTAAAAATTTTATTTTTGGTAAAATATGCATTTTTAAATAAACCAGATGCACATTTGTAAAAAGAGGCCCTGGCGTTTATTTATTTATTTATTTTTAAATTTTTTTTTGATTTATTTATTTATTTATTTGTGAGAAGGAGATACAGAATTAGGCAGGTAAAGGGGGGGGGGGAATTGGTGCACCAGGGCCTCCAGCCACTGAAAAAGAACTCGAGATGCGTGCACTCCCTGTGTATCTGACTTATGTGGGTCCTGGAGAATTGAGCCTTGAACTGGGGTCCTTAGCCTTCACAGGCAAGCATTTAACTGCTAAGCCATCTCTCTAGCCTGTTTGTGTTTTTCTAAAATTTTTTACTTATTTATTAGAGACAGAGAGAGGAAAGAAGGGAGGGAGAGAGAGTGATTGAGAGAGAGCGAGAGAATGGGTGAGCCAGGGCCTCTAGCCACTGCAAATGAACTCCAGATGCATGTGCCACCTTGTACATCTGGCTTACATAGGTACTAGGGAGTTGAACCTGGGTCCTTAGACTTTGTAGGCAAGTACTTTAAGTGCTAGGCCATCTCTCCAGCCCTGGTTGATTTTTTTGAGGCAGGGTCTCACTCTAGCCCAGACTGATCTGGAACTCATTCTGTAGCCCAGGCTGACCTCCAATTCATGGTGATCCTCCAACTGCCTGCCTCCCTGGTGTTGGAACTAAAGGTATGCATCTCCACGACCAGTTTTTATTTTATTTTATTTTATTTTATTTTATTTATTTGAAAGAGAGAGAAAAGAGAAAGAGAGATGGATGGATGCACCACTTTGTGCATCTGGCTTACATGGGTACCTGGAAATTGAACCTGGGTCCTTTAGGCTTCACAGGCCAATGCCTTAACTGCTAAGCCATCTTTCCAGCCCTGTTTTGTGGTTTAAAGACATGGTCTCACACTGTAACCCAGGCTGACCCAACACAATATATGCAGTAATCCTCCTGCCTCATCCTCCCAAATGCTGGCATTACAGTGAGTCTCAGGGCTTTTGCATGGCCACTCTCTTCCTGGGAAGCATCTCAGGGGCCTCCACTATACAGTCCTCCAGTTTCTGCTCAGTCATCACCTCTATTTAAACTGTCCCTGCCCCTGCTTTTCCTAGGAGTCCTGTTGCTTTCTCTTTATTCTCTGTATTCTTTGCTTCCCTAGCTAGGTTCCCCTGGAAGGTAACTTCACACTCATGTGGGGACACTCCATTCATATCAGTGTCCCTGCAGCTATAACCAGGCTGGTCCTTAGAAAGTGCTGGATACATACTATGTAGGAACTGTTTTGAGAAGTCTGAGGTAGCCCATGGGGTGCTGGGTGGGCTGGCAGGTGTGGCCTCAGGGAGTCTTCCTGTATTGTGGGCAATGGGGTGCTATAGATTTGGGGGACTCTTTTGCAAGTTGCAAGTTGCAACCAGTGTTAATTTCCTTTTCTTTTGGTAATTCATCCTGATTCCCCTGGCTTATGACTTTGGCGCATTCCCATTTTACTCTGGAGAGATCATTTCAGCCTTTCTGGCAGTGCCCTGCCCTGCCATGCTCACGGACACAGGCTCAGGGATGGGTGTGAGTCAAAGCCAGCCAGAGACATCCCCGTTTGCTGATGGCCTCAAAGCTAAGTAGATGTCAGGGCTGGAGCTGCCACAGCCATCTTGCCCTAGGAGAGAGTAAAGCTGCCAGGGAGGGGAACTGGTGTTCTCCTGATCTGTGCGGAACCCTGTCTGAGATTCCCAGCTGTGTGAGTCATTCATGCTTGTCTTAGCTGAACTGATTAGGGTGGGGGCTGTGTCACTGGCCTCCAGAAGAACCCTTGACCTGGAGTCTGACCTGAGGCCTCCTGAACTTCATCCTAACCTGCTGTTAGGATGAGGGGGTCCCATGCTTTTCTTTCTTTTCTTTCTTTCTTTCTTTCTTTCTTTCTTTTTCTTTCTTTCTTTCTTTCTTTTAATTAAATTTTTTTAAGTAAAGAATTTTTAAAATTATTTAATTTAATTTAATTTAATTAATTTATTTATTTAGTTTTTTGAGGTAGGGTCTCGCTCTAGCCCAGGCTGATCTGGAATTCACTATGTAGTCTCCAGGTGGCCTTGAACTCATGGCTATCCTCCTACCTCTGCCTTTCAAGTGCTGGGTTTAAAGGCGTGAGCCACCACGCCTGGCCATTTTATTTTATTTTTTGATTGACAACTTCTTGAATTGTAGACAATATCCCATGGTACTTCCTTCCCTCCCCCCACTTTCCCCTTTGAAACTCCACTCACCATCATATCCCCTCCCTCTCTCAATCAGTCTCTTTTAATTTGATGTCATCATCTTTTCCTCCTATTATGATGGTCTTGCATAGGTAGTGTCAGGTACTGCAAGGTCATGGATATCCAGGCCAATTGCATGCTTTTCTGATACTGGCCTCCCTCCTGCCACTAGTCTTCCATGTTCTGTGGCCCCTGGTGGTGTGGCCTGCCTCCCTGGGAACCAGGACTTAGCAATGATTACTTATCATTGGCCTGTATTGACTGCAAAAGCCTTGTCAGTTACTTTCTTGTTGCTGGGACAAAACACCCAACCAGAAGCAGCTCATGGAAGAGTTACTTTGACTTACAGTTGTGAGGGAAGTCTCACCATGGCAGGAAAAGCATGATACGAGCAGGAAGCTGTCTCACGTTGTCACATAGCAGCAGCAGGGAGGAAGCAGGAAGAATGAGTGACCCAGTGAGCGGAACTAGTAAACCCCAAGGTCCGTCTTCAGTGACACACCACCTCCAGCGAGGCTCCATTTCTCAAAGGCTCCACAGTTCTCCGAAACTGCCACCAGCTGGGAACCAAGTATTTAAAACACAGGAGCCTACGGGGAACATGTCATTCAAACTACCACAGAGACCCTGGGCAGCATGCATTCTGATGAAACACGGGCTCAGTAGTCTTAAGAGTTGCCATGTCCCCTTGACCTTCTGTGACCACAGGTCTCCCCCTGCTGACATGGCTCAGGGCACTGCCCCGGGGAATACAAGCAAACACACAGCCATAGCTGACCCAGACACCAGATGCCTGCCGGCACCAAGGATGTGGTGATTCCTTCATGTCAACAGTCCCCCTCATACTGTCACGCCTGCCTCTTTGTCACCTGGCCACTGTCCCTTTTTATTCCAATCGCCCCTTTTTTGTAGCCGGTGTCATTTTGGGAAGGATTTGGTCTGTTTGTTTAGCTGCCTCCTTTCTGGAGGACAGCCTAGGAGGCCATAGGCCATCTCCCTCCCTCTGTGTGCCATGCTTGCCCTACACTCAGGAACAGAAAGAAATAAAAGACAATATGCACATGCCTCATCTTCTGTGCAGGTGGGAGGGAGGCCAGCCTCTGCATCGATTCTGGCTTGGGCTCCAGGGGAAGAGCTCTTTGTGGGGAGACTGCTCAGAGCGCCAGTCCGTGCAGGCTGGGCAATGGCTGAAGCAACAGACGCCATGATTTTCACCTGGATGGGACGTGGTGACGCACGGCCATGGCTGTGGGCTTGCATGTGGCACCTCAGCACTGGATGCCCAACCTGAGCGGTGAGGTTTAGTGTGAACCCACGCCCACAGTCTGATGGTTCAGGCAGATGGATCTCAGGCTGAGACGTTCCTGTTTCCTTCTTGAGACTGCCCTGCAGTGACGTCAGCACTGTGAGGAGTGGCTGGGGCTTGCTTATACACTTTTCCTCTTGGCTCAGTCATCACTGGGGTCCATTTGCACCATTCTCTGTCGTGCTTGGTCTTGGGGGACTGGAAGCCAGGTTCAAGGCCGAAGAGGTGGGAGGTTCTTCCTGGAGAGCTCTAACTTCAGGTGTGGGGGGCTCCAGGGACTTAGGGAGCATCTTTGGCACCAGCCCCTCCCTGACTCTCGCATCTGTCTTCTCAGTTGAATCCACTTTCACTGGAAATCTTCAGGCAATGTGCTTAGTGGCTCATTTGTCCAGGGTCCTCTTTCTCTTTGTGCAGGCAGTAACTGTCAAAGCCTTGACATTTACCCCATGAAGCAAGCTAGGGTGATATTTATGTCTTGAAAGTTGGGAGGCAGGTAGCAAAGAATTTGAAGGTGGCCAGGCAGGACACCTGTGTGATGATGGGAAGGGGTTTAGGGGACAAATGAATGGGCAGACAATAAATGGTAACCCAGCTAGTAACCACTCCACCTCAGCTGACAACAGGCTGAGTAACTGTCAGGTCCCTGTGCCTAGGGCTGGCCTCGGACAAGCTGGCCAAGGGACAAGAGGCTAGAGGTCATGGTTTTTTTTCTTGTTGTAACAAAATATCCAACACAGTTATGAAGGAGGAAGGGGCCTTATATAGCTTAGAGTGCTAGAAATTCAGTACATGACACCTTGGTGGCAATAGCCACCCACTCCAAGCTCTCCTGTCCTTGCACACAAAAGCAGTGGAGTTAACAGGGACTCATGGGAACCCAGACAGGGGCACTGGATGGGGCTGGGCACCTTCCTCAGGGGTTATGTGAGCATAACTTCAAATCCCGAGGGATGTAGGGTCCTCCGCAGGCCACCACCCCAAGGTCCCTCAGCACCTACTAACATCCCCACTGGGGCCCGAGCCTCACAACCCCTGCGTGGACATGGTCACACCATATCCATACCACTGAGGGCCACACATCAGGGGCTGTGCCAGGTGTCCCCTCAGCCCGAGGAGACTGTGCCCAGGGCCCTGGTGACATTTCCCTGGAATGACAATGCTTTTTCTTAGTCACTAGTAAACCTGGAGACACCAGCCAGGGGAAGGAAGTTGGCTCCTGTGGGCACTCAGGACTCTGATGTCCAGGGGTGAGCACTGGTCTCCCCTTTTCTCCTTTACAGAAAGAGGCTGGGTAGTGAAGCTCTGGCTGCCCTGAGTGTGGCTATGTGACAAATTTGCACCCCTTCTACCCAGCCTCCCTCTTGCTGCCTGGATGAGCCACCAGCAACAGGCTGGAGGAACTGGCTCCTGTCTCCAAGCATGAGTCTGACAGCAGGACAAGCTGTTCTCATCACTCGTATTTTGAGTTTTTGAGCAAACTAACAGGTGAGGTGCTTGACCGTGTGTGCCATGCAGCATAGAAGTCTGGCGGGTGCTCAAGGAGAAGTCCATCCCCACTTGTCCATGGCACTTTCTGCCCCACCAAATTTGAAAAAACAACAAAATTTTATTTATTTGTGACATAGAGAAAGAGAGAGAGGGAGACAGGGAGTGAGTGTATAGTCATGCCAGGACCTCTTGTGTCTGGCTTTACATGGGGCTGGGGAACTGAACCTGGGCTGACAGGCTTTGCAAGCAAGTGCCTTTAACCACTGAGCAATCTCCCCAGCCTGCTTTAATATATACATAATTTGAAAGACAGAAAGATAAAGAAAGAGGAAGATAGAAAGAATGGGTACACCAGTGCCTCTAACGACTACAAACGAACTCCAGATGCATGCACAACCTAGTGCATCTGGCTTTATGTGGATACTGGGGAATGGAACCTGGGTCCTTAGGCTTTTCAGGCAAGTGATTTAACATCTGAGCTATCTCCCAGCCCACTTTAAAAAATATATTTTGGGCTGGAGAGATGACTTAGCAATTAAGGCATTTGCCTATAAAGCCAAAGGATCCCTGTTCAACTCTTCAGGACCCATATAAGCCAGGTGCACAAGGGGGCACATGTATCTGGAGTTCATTTACAGTGGCTAGAGGCCCTGGCACACCCATTTTCTCACACTCTCTCTCTTCCTTTTTTCATCTCTCAAATAAATAAATAAAATATATTAAAAAATATTTAGAAAGGGCTGGAGGGATGGCTTAGCAGTTAAGGCATTTGCCTGCAAAGCCAAAGGACCCAGGTTCGATTCCCCAGGACTCATGTTAGACAGCTGCGTAAGGGGATACATGTGTCTGGAGTTTGTTTGCAGCAGCTGGAGGCCCTGGCACGCCTGTTCTCTCTCTCTCTCCCTCTTTCTCTCTGTCAAATAAATAAATAGGCCTGGGGAAATGGTTTAGTGGTTAAGGTGTTTGCCTGCAAAGCCTAAGGACCCTGGTTTGATTCCCCAGGACCCATGTAAGCCAGATACACAAGGAGCTCATATGTCTGGAGTTTGTTTGCAGTGGCCAGAGGCCCTGGCGTGCCCATTCTCTCTTTCTCTCTATCTGCCTCTTTCTTGCTCTCTCTCTCTCTCTCAAATAAATAAATAAATAAATAAATAAATAAATAAATAAATAAATAAAATAAAAAACAAACAAATAAATAAAAATAAAATATTAAAAATATTTATAAAATATATTTTAATATTTTATTTACTTGCAAGGAGAGAAAGAGAGAGGATATGGGTGTGCCAGGGCCTCTAGGCACCACTTTGTGCATCTGGTTTTATGTACTGGGAAATTGAACCCGGGTCTTGAGGTAATGCTGGCAAGTGCATTTACCACTGAGCCATCTCTCAGCCCCACTTTTTTTTTGTTGTTTGTTTTTCTTTTTCAAGGTAGAGTCTTACTTTAGCCCAGGCTGACCTGGAATTCACTATGTAGTCTCAGGCTGGCCTCAAACTCCAACCTCTGTCTCCTAAATGCTGAGATTAAAGGCATGCATGATTGCACCTGCCCCCCTTTTATTTATTTATTAGAGACAGACAGAGGAAGGGACAGAGAGAGAGAGAGAGAGTGAGAATGGGCATGCCAGGGCCTCTAGCCACTGCAAACGAACTCCAGACACATGCACCACTATGTACATGTGGCTTACATGGGACCTGGAGAATCAAAGTGGGGTCCTTAGGCTTCACAGGTATGTGCCTTAACCACTAAACCATCTCTCCAGCACCCCCCTTTTAATATGAGAACTGTTCAGTTGCTTGGAGCATTTAATTGTTGATGTAATTAAAGATGAGTATCACCAAGCATTTCATTTCTTTTATTTGAGAGAGAAGAGAGAGAGTGTGGGCCTGAAGACCTGGGATGCATGCCACTCTGGCATCTGGGAAGAAGGCTGGAAGAGCTGAGGATGAAATCCTCCAGCCCTGGCCAACAAACTTTTGTGGTAGTTTCTGTACCCTCCTTGTCCATTCTTGCTGAATGGTCATCTGGAGTCCCCAGAACTGTAACACAAGGGGCTTTGGGGACTCTCCATGCTGTTGAGAATGTTAGACTGTTTTGTTTTTGGAGCTGTCTCAAAACAGCAAATCCTTCCTCAGCCTCCCGCAGAGAAATGAGGGAATCTGTCCAAGGCCCCTTTTTGGGTAGTGCTGCCAGCTAAGCAGCCCTGGATAAGTGATCTCCAAGACAGCACATAAAGGCACCAACCCCTGTCAGAGGTGGGCTGCACTCCACACAGTGGCAGGGGGGCCAGGATGTTGACCTGAGGCCCCAGGACAGGGTTTTATGGAGGTTTTGGAACTGCTGCTGTTATTGGTCCCACCTTACACCCAAAACCTGATTTAGCATGCTGACCAATGTTACTAAGAGCCGAGGGCTTGCAGTGGACTGGGGCACTGGAAATCCAATTCCAGAGCAGCAAGCCTCCAGCATAAACCTTCTAGCCAGCCCCAAGCCCTAGCCTCCAGCTCTGAGTCTCAGCCCAGCCATGAGCCTTTGTCACTGTGGAGCCCTGACCGTCGTATGCAAAGCTTTCTGTCTTCAACTGTGGTCTCTATTCCAGTAAAGCAGAAGAGCCCAGCCACTTCACTGGTGACAGTCTCCCCTCCCAAGCCTGTCCCACCCCATCCTCTTTGTCTAGGTCCACCACTTGGAGGCCAGCCTCAACAGGCAACAGCTTCCTGCCCGGCCTCACCACCACCCCTTGCCCCCTGAACAGCATTGCCAGGAAGCATGGAGGGTTGCCCCAGGTCCGGCAGAGCAGACCAGTCCCTTTGCCCTGTGCTCTGGCGGGCTCCCCAGGCCTCTAGGCTGCCTTTCCAGAAACTCCCAGCCCCTTCCTGTCTGGCTTCCTGCCCAAACCCTTCCTGGAAACTAGGCCCACCCAGCCTGGGGCCAATGTTTCCATGGGATGGTACCCCAGGCAGGGCCCATCCTTTCACTCATGATATTGAAAATTTGAAAAACAACTTGGGGGTGGCACCACCCCCAACAATCCCTCCCAAGAAAAGACAAACCAAGAAACTATTTCCTATTTAAACATCCACCTAAAAGTATGAGGCAAATAAAGTTTTATTAGTAGTGTTGATAAGAGTATTACAGGGCTGGAGAGATGGCTTAGCTATTAAGGCGCTCATAGGTAGAGCCAAAGGACCCAGGTTTGATTCCCTAGTACCCATGTAAAGCCAGATGCACAAAGAGGTGCGTGCATCTGGAGTTTGTGTGCAGTGGCTACAGGTCCTGGCCCATTCTCTCTCTACCTGCCACTTTCTCTCTCAACTTAATTAATTAATTAAAAAGAGTATTTCACAGCTGGGTGTGGTGGTGCATGTCTTTAGTTCCAGCATTCGGGAGGCTGAGGTAGGAGGATCGCCATGAGTTCAAGGCCACTTTGAGAATACATAGTGAATTCCAGGTCAGCCTGGGCTAGAGCAAGACTCTACCTTGAAAAATAAAAAAGAGTATTTCAAACAACACAATCTATGATTGTGTGGATTTGGGGTGTCTGTTCTGGTTTTCTTGCTAAGATTTCACATGGGCTGCTTCTATCTCTGGGACCTGGGCTTCCTTACACCAAGAGTGAACCAGACAGTGGACATTAGGGGAGGAGAAAGGGCTGTCACTGGACACTGAGGTACCTGGCTTTTTACAGTGTACTGTGTTGATTGCCTGGGACAGACCCTCAGGAGAAATGATTGGTTTATGTTGTTGAATACCAGTAGCCTCAGGAATGGCTGGCTCCAGGGCCTCTGTACTGGCTTCTCTGGGGGCTTCAGGTTCATGTTAGATGACCTGACCAGCCATTCCAGTGGAAAAATGACTTCTCTTTTTCATTAGTTCCAGAGGGGGAAAAAAAAATCACCATGCAAGTTGACTCTTGGCTTACACTGTCATGTGCTGGCCCTGAACTCACCATAGTGACCCTGACTAGCAAGGGGTGGCCATGGGGCAGTGATGTGTGTGTGTGTGAGTGTGTGTGTGTGACAGAGATCTGATGTTGATATTCCTGAAACATCCTGTGTTAGTCAGGGAGGAACAGAACCAATAGAATGAAGTGTATTAAAAGGGAATTTACCCTTATAATAGGAGAAAAAGATGATGACATCAAATTAAAAGAGAGACTAATGGAGAGAGGGAGGGGAAATGATGGAGAGTGTTCTGAAGGGGAATGGGGGGAGGGGAGAGAAATATCAGGGTTTATTGTCTGTAAGTATAGAAGTTGTCAATAATAAATAAATAAATAAATAATAAATAAACAAATAAAAGGGAATTTATTAGATTAGCTTACGACAGTCCAATAATAGCAGGTTGTAGGCCTGAGAGTCAAGGAACCCAGTAGCTGCTCAGTCCACGAGGCTGGATGCCTCAGCAGTCCCAACTGGCACTGAAGGCCTGGAGGCGTCCTGGAGAGACATTGGTCTTTAGTCCACAGGGGAAAGCAGCAGGCATCGAACAGCAAGCTGCACCAGCAGCCAGGTGGGAAGAGGAGATACTTTCCTTCCCAGAGCTTCTTTACATAAAGAATACCCCCACTCTGAGAGGGGCCGCTCACTCTGGGGGAAGGGCTCACCCTGGGGGAAGGATTCTCCTTCAGTTAATCCTTCCTAGAAGTAACTTCAGAGACCCACTTATGAGGAATGTCTGTGGATTCCTAAACAGATCAAGTTGACGCAAACTTAACCATCACAACGTCCTATGAAATTCCACTTGGGAAGTGACTGTTGTCTGAGGAAGGGGAAGTAGAACTAGGGCAGCCCATGTCCACCACATTTACGTGGCTGACTTGAGACATTTGGTTGGAAATGCAGAGATACCTTTCCAACAATCTCACATTTCCCCCCCCTAAGATATTTACCCTTACCCAATGTCCCAGTCCATGCATTTTCTGTTAACAAAATACCTGAAGCTGAAATCTCCATGAAAAGATGTCTATTTCGTTCATTCACAGTCTTGGAGACTGAAGCACCTAGGGAGATTCTTTCTCTAACAGCCCATTCTTATTTATTTAGTTATTTTTTGAGGTAGGGTCTCACTTCAGCACAGGTTGACCTGGAACTCAATCCCAGGTTGGCTTCGAACTCACGGTGATCCTCC
This sequence comes from Orientallactaga sibirica, assembly GCA_036365145.1. Classification (NCBI taxonomy): domain Eukaryota; kingdom Metazoa; phylum Chordata; class Mammalia; order Rodentia; family Dipodidae; genus Orientallactaga; species Orientallactaga sibirica. Next base: position 5,741,516 of record JAEOAD010000029.1, on the reverse strand, counting down.
CACCTCTGCCTTCCCAGTTCTAGTATTAAAGGCATGCACCACTACAGCCAGTGACAACTCGTTATTCTTCTTTTTAAAAATTTAATTAATAAGCTAATTTTTATTTTTTATTTGAGAGAGAGAGAGACAGAGAGGAAGAGGCAGAGAGAGAGAATGGGCATGTCAGTGCTTCTCAGCCGCTGTGAACGAACTCCAGATGTGTGCACCCCCTTTTGCTCATGTGCGACATTGTGTGCTTGTGTCTTTTGCGTCTGGCTAAATGTGGGAACTGGAGATTCAAACAAGCGTTCTTAGGCTTCACAGGCAGGCGCCTTAACTGCTAAGCCATCTCTCCAGCCCTTTGATTTTTATTTATTTATTGAGAGAGAGTGAGAGAGAATGGGTGCACCTGGACCTCTAGCCATTGCAAACACACTCCAGACAAATGTGCCATCATGTGCATCTGGCTTACATGGGATCTGGGGATTAGAATCTGGGTCCTTAGGCTTTGCAGGCAAGGGCCTTAACTGCTAAGTCATGTCTCCAGCCCAACAACTCATTCTTTTTTTTTTTTTTAGTTATTTTTTTTATTGACAACTTCCTTAATTATAGACAATATCCCATGGTACTTCCCTCCCTCTCCCCAGTTTCCTTTTTGAAACTCCACTCTCCATCATATCCCCTTCCCATCTCAATCAGTCTCATTCTATTAAAAAAAAAAAAACATTTAAAAATATTTATTTATTTATTTATTTATTTATTTATTTATGAGAGAGAGAGGGAGAAACTGGGCGTGCCATGGCCTCCAGCCACTGCAAATGAACTCCAGATGCATGCACCCCCTTGTGCATCTGGCTTACATGGGTCCTGGAGAGCCGAACCAGGATCCTCTGGCTTTGCAGGCAAACGCCTTAACCACTAAGTCATCGCTCCAGCCCCCAACAATTCATTCTTAAGAAGAAAACTCATTCCCTGAGACCAGCATCAGTCCCCTCTGAGGGCCATGTCTGTGACCTGTTCATCTTGCATCAGATCACACTTGTTTTATTATATTTTTTATAAATAAGTTTTTTTAAAAAAGATTTTATTTTTATTTATTTATTAGAGAGAGAGTGAGAGAGAGAGTGAGAGAGAGAGAGAGTGACAATGGACGTGCCAGGGCCTCTAGCCACTGCAAATGAACTCCAGACGCGTGCGCCCCCTTGTGCATCTGGCTTATGTGGGTCCTGGAGAATCGAACCAGGGTCCTTAGGCTTCACAGGCAAATACCTTAACTGCTAAGTCATCTCTCCAGCCCAGATCACACTTCTTAAATGTCCCACCAAGTTCAACATCACCACTAGGGCCAATATTCCACAAACATTCAAGGCACATGCTCAATACACACCCCATAGTGACAGATTTGTGGGACACAGAATGGGATTTAGGAAGGACCTCCTGGAGAGTGGGGTACAAACAAGGGGCAGGCACTCCACAGTACTAAAGGAAGGGGGCAGACCAACTTGGGTGTCAAGGTAGGGGTCAGTCTTACTGGCAGAAACAGCCTGTTTCCACGCAGGTGCGGGAAATCTTCCTCCAAAGCTCTCGGGTGAGTTTGCCCCAGGCCTAGGGCAGGAAGTGTTCTCCGTGGTCCTCCTTCAAGCAAATCCATTTTTGAAGTCAGCCAAGTCTATGCGCAGAGGGGTAGAATGTGGAACTTTATATAGACACAGGTGGGTCTTGATTGGTCATGCAAATTAAGTGAAAATCAGGACCAATCAGAAGAACCCATCAGCCCACCATGACTTTAAAAGTGCCCACAGAAGCGCTGGAGAGATGGCTTAACGGTTAAGGCATTTGCCTGCAAAACCAAAGGACCCCGGTTTGATTCTCTAGGACCCACATAAGCCAGATGCATAAAGGGGTGCATGCATCTGGAGTTTGTTTGCAGTGGCTAGAGGCCCTGGCATGCCCATTCTTGCCCTCCTCCTCTCTCTCTCTTTGCCTCTTTCTCTCTCTCAAATAAATAAATAAAATATATTTTTACAAAAGTGCCCACAGAAGCTCCTTTCTATGGCAGGGGTGGAACCTCAGAGTGGGAGAGCTGTGGGGACTCCTGGATGCATGGGTGGAGGAAAGTTGCATGAGTTAAAAGTAAGCAGTGGGCTGGAGAGATGGCTTAGCAGTTAAGGTGCTTGCCTGTGAAGCGTAAAGACCCAGGTTGGATTTCCAGACCCTAGGTAAACCAGCTGCACATGGTGGCACATGCATCTGGCGTTCGTTTGCAGTGGCTAGAGGCCTTGGTGCACCCATTCTCTCTTTCTCTCCCTCTCTCTCTGTCTCAAATAAAAATAAAAAAAATAATAAAAGCAGGCAGCAAATGTATTTCTGGAGGCCCACCTGCCGGCTTCAATCACAGCAGGGAGGAGACACTCCTTTATCCCCTCTCATGAACACTTAGGTCTGTTTGAATCCCACCTTGGTCACCTTGGTGGTGGCAAGATGAAGGGGCACACGTGCACCTCTCTGAGTCTGGTTTATCCCTGATTGATGGAGCCTACATCCTGGGATGTAGAGCATGTGTGGCTGTTGAGTTCAAGGCCAGCCTGGGCTACAGAATGAGTTCCAGGTCAGCCTGGGCTAGAGCAAGACCCTGCCTCAGGGACAAAAAGAAGGAAAAAAAAAAGGTTTTTTATTTTTTACCCCATTTTTCCCTGAGTAATCTTTTATGTAGGCCTGGGTATATAGGTATATAAAATAGATATACAATCCAACATTTATTGACAATAAATCATAAATAAATTTATTTATTTATTTAATTTATTTTCTGAGGCACAGCCCAGGCTGAGGGGGCTGGAGAGATGGCCCAGCAGTTCAGGCACTTGCCTGAAAAACCAAACAACCTGGGTTCAGTTTCCCAGTACCCACACAAAGCCAGATGCGCAAAGTGGCACATGTGCCTGGAGTTCATTTGCAGTAGCTAGAGGCCCTGGCACACCCATTCTCTCCTATCTCTCTCTCTCTCTCTCTCCTTGCAAATAAATAAATACAGCCAGGCGTGCTGGCACATGCCTTTAATCTCGGCACTAGGGAGGCAGAGGTAGGAGGATTGCCATGAGTTCAAGGCCACCCTGAGACTACAGAGTGAATACCAGGTCAGTCTGAGCTCCAGTGAGACCCTACCTCAATCCCCTCCCCGCCCCCCAAATATAAATAAAAGCCCAGGCTGACCTGGAACTCACTCTATAGCATCAGGCTGGCCTTGAACTCTTCTTCTTCAGCTTCCTAAGAGCTGGAACTAAAAGTGTGCATTACCAGCCTGGTTTAAGAAATTTATTTTGAAGCAGTTCTTTGGTACACATGTAATTTTACGATTTAAAGACAAGAATGAATTTACATAGTAATGAGCTTGGTGTGCTTATTTTTTACATAAAGAATTAAGTCTTGGCTGAATATTTGACATGACAGGGTACAGACTACTTTCAAAGTTTTTTGGAGTTGATCAACGCTTTGATTTTGTAGTTGTCAATGCTGAGAACATAAATACATAGTCCAAAATGGCACAAATATGTTTAGAGACATTTTGAAAATTCTCAGAGATGCTCATTGAACCTATCCCAGTGGCATTCCTCTACCTTTAACAAGACTCCTTCCTCCGGTTGCCCTCTGCTTCTGTACAGGCCAGACCCCGGTGTGTCTGTCTGAAGCTGGTTAGCTCAGTCATCTTCCAGCTGGCTTCCTTCTCTGGACTCCTGCTTCCCAGGGACCTCCCCTGGGGTAGGGTTTGCAAAGTCTCCTCACCCCACCACACACACAACCAACCTCTATACTCTCCTCTATACTGTCCCTCTGGTCCCCCATTTGTCCTTGAGCTGCAGAACTGGGCAGGAGGAACCGACTCTTGGAATATTTCCACTGAGCATTCTGTCTTGACTGCCCAGTGTTCCATTCTCCTGAGGACCTCTGGGTTGAGCAGTGCCACAGTTTTCCTGTGTTCTTCCTTTTCCTGGTTCTACCAGACAATTCCTTAAAGAAACATTAGCCTTTGAATTGGGTGTGGTGGCACACATCTGTAATCCTCACAAACACACAACAAGAATAGCCTTTTCAGGGCTGGAGAGATGGCTTAGCATTTAAGGTGTTTGCCTGTAAAGCCTAAGGACTTAGGTTTGATTCCCCAGTACCCATGTAAACCAGATGCACAAGGTGGTGCATGCATCTGGAGTTCATTTGCAGTGGCTAGATGCACTGGCATGCCCATTCTCTCTCTCTGCTTCTCTCTCAAATAAGTAAATAAATAAAATATTAAAATTAAAAAAGAATAGCCTTTTCAACAAATGGAAAAATGAATATATACTTTCTTTTTAAAGTCTAGAATTATTAGATTAATTTTTTATTTAAAAAATATTTTATTTATTTGAGAGAGAAAGAGGCAGATGGAGAGAGAGAATGGTGCACCAGGGCCTCCAGCCCTGCAAATGAACTCCAGATGCATGTGCCACCTTGTGCATTTGGCTTCCATGGGTCCTGGAGAATTGAACCTGGGTCCTTTGGCTTTACAGGCAAGTACCTTAACTGCTAAGCCATTTCTCTAACCCTAGATTAATTTTTTTAAAAATATTTTATTTTTATTTATTTATGAGAGAGAGAGAGAGAATGGGCGCTCCAGGTCCTCTAGTCACTGCAAATGAACTCTAGCTGCATGAGCCACCATGTGCATCTAGCTTATGCATATTGGGGAAATCGAACCTAGGTCCTCAGGATTCGCAGGAAAGCTCCTTAACCACTAAGCCATCTTTTCAACTCCACAAAAATATTTTAATTTATGGGAGGGGGAGAGAGAGAATGGGTGTACCACGGTCTCTTGAGGCTACAAATGATCTCCAGACACATGTGCCACTTTGTACATCTGGCTTTTATGTGGGTACTGGGGAATTGAACCCAGAAAGGAAGGTTGCAAGCAAATCCTTTAACTGGGGAGTTATCTACCCAGCCCAGGATATGCACTTTCAAAAGAGTGTGTTGAGGGCGGGGGAGATGGCTCCACAGTTAAAGGTGCTTGCTTGCTTGCTTGCAAAGCTTCTCAGCTAAGGTTTAATACTCCAGAAAGTCAGATGCACAAAGTGGTGTATGTGATTGGAGTTCATTTGCATCAGCAAGAGGCCTGGCATGCCCATTCTCTTTCTTCTTTATGCCTCTCTTTCTCTCATAGATAAATAAATGTATATTTCTAAAAAGAGTGTTGTTGGGGCTGGAGAGATGGCTTAGCGGTTAAGGCGCCTGCCTCCTCCTAAGCCTAAGAATGCTGGTTCTAATCTCCAGCCGTTTCAATCTCCAGGTCCCACTTTTAGCCAGATGCAAAGTGACACAAGGGTGCAATGCCGCACTTGACCACAAGGGGCACAAACATCTGGATTTCGTTAGCAGCAGCTGAGAGGCTGCTAGCGCGCCCATCTCTATCTGTCTCCCTCTCCCTCTCTCTCTGTGTCTCTCTCTGTGTCTCTCTTCAAAAAAAAGAGTGTTGTTGAAGTTCTACCTCACAACATATACACCAACTACTTTTGTAAAAGTGAATCAAAGACCTAAAGATGAGCCCTGATGTTATAATAAAACACCTAGAGGAAGGGCTGGAGAGATGTCTCAGAGGTTAAGGCATTTGCCTGCAAAGCCTAACGATCAGGTTCAATTCCCCATTACCCATGTAAAGCCAGATACACAAAGTGGAACATGTGTCTGGAGTTTGTTTGCAGTGGCTAGAGGCCCTGGCATGACCATTTTCTCTCTGTCTCTCTCTACTTGCAAAAATAAATGAATAATATTATTTTTAAAAAGCACCCAAAATTGGGCATGGTGGCACTCGCTTTTAACCCCAGCACTCGGGAGATAGAGGTAGGAGGATCGCTGTGAGTTCGAGGCTACCCTGAGAATACAGAGTGAATTCCAGGTCAGCCTGAAGTAGAGTGAAACCCTACCTTGAAAAAAAAAAACACCCAGAAGAAAACTCAAGCCTCAAACTCTGGGGCCTGTGATTAGGCAGGACTCTTAGATATGACATCATCAAAAGCATAAGCAATGAAAGGGAAAAAATCATTTGCATTCATTAAAATGAAAAACTCTTGTGATTCGGGCTGGAGAGATGGCTTAGTGGTTAAGGCACATGCCTGCAAAGCCTAAGGACCCTGGTTCGATTCTCCAGGTCCTACATTAGCCAGATGCACATGGTGGCGCATGAGTCTGGAGTTTGTTTGCAGTGGCTAGAGGCCCTGGTGCGCCCATTCTCTCTCTCTCCCTTTCTCTGTCTCTAATAAATAAATAAATAGAAATAAAAGGCAACATAGTGCTAAGAAGAACGGATGGAGGAGTGTCCAGCACTGAAACATCTCTGTCACACCCTCCAAGGCTCAGGGTCCATTGCGGAAGAGGGGGCGAAAAGAATGTAAGAGCCAAAGGAAGGGTATGACTTCTTACAATGCAACTGTCCAGACAGAAGTTGGTCTTGATATCCATGACCTCATAGTACCTTTGCTAGGCCCTCATAATAGAGGAAAAAGATGATGACATCAAATTAAAAGAGAGACTAATGGAGAAAGGGAGGGGATATGACAGAGAATGGAGTTCTAAAGGGGGATGGGGGGAGGGGAAGGAAATATCATGGGGTTTTTTTGTATGTAAGTATTGACAAATGAAAAAAATTTAAAAAAAAACTTGTGATTCATAAATGGATCAAATGAGAAGAAAACTCACAGAATGAAAGACACTGGCAAACCACATCCGTGACAAGGGTCTACTATTGGGAATACAGGGAGAAATCTTATAATTCAACATTGAAAGACAACCCAATTTTCCAATGGACAAAGGGCCAGACGTTATGGGGTGCCTACCATCACCTCAGCACTGGGGAGGTGAAGGCAGGAGATTCAGAAGGTTAAGGTCATCTTTGGCTACATAGTGAATTCCAGGCTAATCTGGGTAATATGATACCCTATCTCAAAAACCAAACTAAACTAAAAAATAAAATGGACAAAGGACTTAAGTGAACATTTCTTTTTTTTTTTTTTAATGTTTATTTATTTATTTATTGCAAGCAGGTAGAGAGAGAGAATGAAAATGGGGGCACCAGAGCCTCCAGATGCTGCAAATGAACCTGGAGAATGGAGCCTCGAGATGCATGAACATTTCTTTTTTAGAATATGTGTGAAAATCTGGCCTTTGCTGCAAATGAACTCTGATGCATGTGCGACTTTGTATCTGGTTATGTGGGTTCTGGGGAACCCAGGTCTTTAGGATTTATGGGCAAGCACCTTAACCACTGAGCAATCTCTCCAGCCCCTTAAGTGGACATTTCTAAAGAAAAATAAATATGCAAATGGAAAGAAACGCTTCAAACAACACTCAGTATCAATGACCAATCAGGAAAGTGCACAGCAAAGCCACAGTGCGACTCCTCTCAGACCACTGGGAAAGGTGGGTAGTCATGGTTGGTGAGTGTGCTGGAAAGCCAGAATCCTCACACTATTGCTGGGAACGGGAAACAGGTAACTTCCTGAAAAGTTAAAAATGACCTGGGGAGATGGCTCAGTGGTTAGAAGCGCTTGCTTGCAAAGCCTTGCTGGTCAGGGTTGGATTTCTAGTTCTCATGTAAAGCCAGACATAGAAAGTGGTACATGTGTCTGAAGTTGTTTACATTGGAAAGAAGCCCTGATACACCTATTTTGCTCATATGTATGTGTATATATATGTATACATATATATTATTTCCAGGTCAGCCTGGGCTAGAGCAAGACCCTACTTCAAAAAACAAACAAAACAAAAAAAGCCTATTGAATTTACTTTTTTTTTTTTTTTTTTTGGTTTTTCGAGTCAGGGTCTTACTCTAGCTCAGGCTGACCTGGAATTCACTATATATTCTCAGGGTGGCCTCAAACTCACAGTGATCCTCCTACCTCTGCCTCTTGAGTGCTGGGATTAAAGGCATGCACCACCTGGCTTTGAATTTACATTTTTTAAATACAACTCATTGCATATGAATTATATATCAATTTAAAAAATTCTAAAAAGTCATAAGATAACCCATATTTCATTTAGGTGTATAATCCCTGTCTTCATGTATCCTGCTATAACAAAACACCTTAGGCTAAATAACTTAGAAAGAAACAATAATTTTATTTCTTACAAGGCCAAGAGGTCTGAGATGAAGGCACCAGGTGCCCGGTCTCTGTCTCTAAATTGGTGCCTGTCACAAAGTCCTCTCACAGTGGGATTACTTCCTTGATCCCTTTCAGAAGCCCCATCTCTTATTATCACTACCTTAAGGTTAAGTTCCAAGGTAGGAATTTTGGCAGATGAACCTTCATCTACAGCAGACGCCCATCTAGTAACTACATTTCCCAGCCTTCCTTGCAGCCAGCCACAGGCACCTGGCTGAGCTCATGCCAACAAGAGTGATGAGTACCGGCCCAGTGTTCGTCTTTTTCCTTCCTGTGGGCTGGAATGCAAATGTGGAAGTGACACAGAAGTGGAGCCTGGATTTCCAAAGGATCTGAGGAGAGGTTACTCTGCCAGTCTGAGTTCCCTGCTGGGCTGTTTCTTTGGAGACAATAGCCTTGATCTTATTTCAGCAGAAGGCATGAAGAGATTTTTTTTTCTCTGTTTCCTGCTTTGACATGTCTGTTCTTGAAGCAATGAGACCAGAGGTGGCCTGGTGACCTGAATGGGAGAGAAGGTGAGAGAGGCCTTGAAGTGAAAATCAATCATTCAAAACACACGCCCCCCAAGCCCTGGGTCTCCATGGCTCTGGAGATGAGGAAGACTATGTCTCCTGGATCCCTGCCTCTGGCCTGACCCTGGATCAAGGCTGGGACATGGCCCACCACTGCGTCTATCCAGAGCAGTACTCAGCTCTAGCCACTCTCACTCCAGTCTGTCCTTTTCCCTTCAATAGACTGTTTCTTTTTGGCCGATGTCCAGGAAAGTGGAGACCACGTCAGTTTAACAGACCCTGTCAGCACACTTGGCACATAAAAAAATGCATCCATTTGTTGAAAAAAAGTAAGTGAATGAGAGCCAGGGCGTGGTGGCGCACGCCTTTAATCCCAGCACTTGGGAGGCAGAGGTAGGAGAATCGCCGTGAGTTCGAGGCCACCCTGAGACTACATAGTGAATTCCAGGTCAGCCTGAGCTAGAGTGAAACCCTACCTCGAAAAACAAAAAAAAAAAACAAAAACAAAAAAAGTAAGTGAATGAGAGGTTATACAGTAGAGATCTTTATTAGTCAGAACTGTGTGTGTGTGCGCACGTGTGGGTGTGAATGCAGATGCATGTGTGCCGTGGTGTTGAGTGTGGAAGTCAGGGGACAGCCTCAGGTGTCGGTCCTCACCTTCCTCCTTGTTTAAGGAAGTGTTTCTTGTTCACCACAGCGTTCCCCAGGCTAACTGGTGAGTGAGCTTGATTCTTCTGTCTCCACCTCCCATCTTGCTGCAGGCCCATTGGGGTTACAGACATATGCTCTATGTGGGCCCTGGGGACCCGAACTCAGGCATTCACACTTGAATGGCAGGTACTTTATCCGCAGAGTGTCTCCCCAGCCTTTTAGTGAGAACCGTTGATTCAAGTGATGGAGCTGACACTCAAATGCTAACCTCAGCAAGGTGGGGATGGCTGACAGGACAGGGAGGTTCAGATACTGGACAGAGGCCATATTGCAAGGGTGTCTCGTCCCATCCCTCTCTGCTCTCTCTCCACAGGCTGCATAAAGTGCAGCCCAGCCATGGTTCTTGGCCTCCTGACCCAGCTGCTGTGGGTTTTCCAGCAGAAAACTAGCCCAGCCGTGCCATGTGATCACCATGACACAATCACCAAAATCAGGGCACCTGGTAGCCTTATACTTGGAGTGGTGACTGAACCCGGTCTGTATTCGGGATGGAAATTTGGCAAGGAGAATGGAGGGGCTCTCCCAGCCATACTTGAGGTCATATATGGTGGGGTGGGAATGGGGACAAAAAACAAAACAAAACAAAACAAAGCAAAAACAAAATATGTCCTGGACATGATGTGGGTGGAGATGAGAATGCAGGTCTGGAGGACCGAGCAGAGGCTGTCCCGCATTCCAAGGCTGAATCCCAACTTTGCCAAGCTTTGCTCACCTCAGTTGTAAAGAGAGGAAATAAAATTCCTAAGTGACAAGGACCTTGTGAGGCCTTCATGAGAAGGCAGATGGGAGAGCTGTGTTATCAAGGTAGTGGACAGAGATGAAAACTACACGGAAAGAGAAAGGTACAAGAAGTCAGACTGGAAACTATTTATTTATTTATTTATTTACTTATTATTTCGAGGCAGAGTCTCACTCTAGGCCGGCATAATCTGGAACTCAGTCTGTGGTCCCAGGCTGGCCTTGAACTCACAGAGATCTTTCTACCTCTGTCTCTCAAGTGCTGGTATTAAAGGCATGTACCACTATGCCTGGCTACTTTTCTGATTTTGAGAGAGGTTCTCATGCACCCTAGGTTCGCCTTGAACTTACAATCTTCCTGCCATAGCCTCCTGAGTGCTGAGATTACAGGTGTGGGCCACCAGGTCCAGCTGTAACATTCTTTTTTTTTTAATTATTAATTTTTAATTGACACCTTCTATACTTACATACAAAAAACATATATTTCCCTCCCCTCCCCTCCCCCCATTCCACTTTAGAACACCAATCTCCATCATATCCCCTCCCTCTCTCCATTAGTCTTTCTTTCTTTTAACTTGATGTGTAACATTCTTGAATGCTCTAAGCAGATGTTATTTGAAGAAATGTGTTGGCTGGATTCTGTCCATTGCAAGGGGCAGATGCTCCCATCACTCTGCCAAGAAGGAGCTCATTTTCTCCCATGACATGAAGCCGGGGCGGGGGGCAGTGCCCCATGAGGACAAGCATGTCCTAAGCTCATGGCCGTGAGTTCCTGTGGCAGCTTCAGGTGCCAGGTGTGCGTGAGGCTGTGTCTGAGGAAGAAGTGCCCTTCTCCACCATGGCAGGAGAGTTCTGTATCAATACTATTGACTCGAGCTTACACCGTGCCCCACAAGGAATGGTTTGGGTGTCATATTAGTTAAAATGAGATTGTCTGCAAGCAATAGGAAATTCCTATATAGTAAATGTCTCTTAAAATGTGTTTTTAGGGCTGGAGAGATGGCTTAGCAGTTAAGGTGCTTGCCTGCAAAGCCAAAGGACCCAGGTTCAATACCTCATGATCCACATAAAAAAAAAGAGTGTTGTTGAAGTTCTACCTCACAACATATACACCAACTACTTTTGTAAAAGTGAATCAAAGACCTAAAGATGAGCCCTGATGTTATAATAAAACACCTAGAAGAAGGGCTGGAGAGATGTCTCAGAGGTTAAGGCATTTGCCTGCAAAGCCTAACGATCAGGTTCAATTCCCCAGTACCCATGTAAAGCCAGATACACAAAGTGGAACATGTGTCTGGAGTTTGTTTGCAGTGGCTAGAGGCCCTGGCATGACCATTTTCTCTCTGTCTCTCTCTACTTGCAAAAACAAATCAATAATATTATTTTTAAAAAGCACCCAAAGTCGGGCGTGGTGGCACTCGCTTTTAATCCCAGCACTCGGGAGGTAGAGGTAGGAGGATCGCTGTGAGTTCGAGGCTACCCTGAGAATACAGAGTGAATTCCAGGTCAGCCTGAAGTAGAGTGAAACCCTACCTTGAAAAAAAAAAAACACCCAGAAGAAAACTCAAGCCTCAAACTCTGGGGCCTGTGATTAGGCAGGACTCTTAGATATGACATCATCAAAAGCATAAGCAATGAAAGGGAAAAAATCATTTGCATTCATTAAAATGAAAAACTCTTGTGGTTCGGGCTGGAGAGATGGCTTAGTGGTTAAGGCACATGCCTGCAAAGCCTAAGGACCCTGGTTCGATTCTCCAGGTCCTACATTAGCCAGATGCACATGGTGGCGCATGAGTCTGGAGTTTGTTTGCAGTGGCTAGAGGCCCTGGTGCGCCCATTCTCTCTCTCTCCCTTTCTTTGTCTCTAATAAATAAATAAATAGAAATAAAAGGCAACATAGTGCTAAGAAGAACGGATGGAGGAGTGTCCAGCACTGAAACATCTCTGTCACACCCTCCAAGGCTCAGGGTCCATTGCGGAAGAGGGGGCGAAAAGAATGTAAGAGCCAAAGGAAGGGTATGACTTCTTACAATGCAACTGTCCAGACAGAAGTTGGTCTTGATATCCATGACCTCACAGTACCTTTGCTAGGCCCTCATAATAGAGGAAAAAGATGATGACATCAAATTAAAAGAGAGACTAATGGAGAAAGGGAGGGGAGTTCTAAAGGGGGATGGGGGGAGGGGAAGGAAATATCATGGGTTTTTTTTTGTATGTAAGTATAGAAGTTGTCAATGAAAAAAATTAAAAAAAAAACTTGTGATTCATAAATGGATCAAATGAGAAGAAAACTCACAGAATGAAAGACACTGGCAAACCACATCCGTGACAAGGGTCTACTATTGGGAATACAGGGAGAAATCTTATAATTCAACATTGAAAGACAACCCAATTTTCCAATGGACAAAGGGCCAGACGTTATGGTGCCTACCATCACCTCAGCACTGGGGAGGTGAAGGCAGGAGATTCAGAAGGTTAAGGTCATCTTTGGCTACATAGTGAATTCCAGGCTAATCTGGGTAATATGATACCCTATCTCAAAAAACCAAACTAAACTAAAAAATAAACTGGACAAAGGACTTAAATGAACATTTCTTTTTTTAGAATGTGTATTTATTTATTGCAAGCAGAGAGAGAGAATGAAAATGGGTGCACCAGAGCCTCCAGATGCTGCAAATGAACTCTAGATGCATGTGCGACTTTGTATCTGGCTTTATGTGGGTTCTGGGGAATTGAACCCAGGTCTTTAGGATTTGCGGGCAAGCACCTTAACCACTGAGCAATCTCTCCAGCCCCTTAAGTGGACATTTCTAAAGAAAAATAAATATGCAAATGGAAAGAAACACTTCAAACAACACTCAGTATCAATGACCAATCAGGGAAGTGCACAGCAGAGCCACAGTGCGACTCCTCTCAGACCACTGGGAAAGGTGGGTAGTCATGGTTGGTGAGTGTGATGGAAAGCCAGAATCCTCACACTATTGCTGGGAACGGGAAACAGGTAACTTCCTGAAAAGTTAAAAATGACCTGGGGAGATGGCTCAGTGGTTAGAAGCGCTTGCTTGCAAAGCCTTGCTGGTCAGGGTTGGATTTCTAGTTCTCATGTAAAGCCAGACATAGAAAGTGGTACATGTGTCTGAAGTTGTTTACATTGGAAAGAAGCCCTGATACACCTATTTTGCTCATATGTATGTGTATATATATGTATACATATATATTATTTCCAGTCAGCCTGGGCTAGAGCAAGACCCTACTAAAAAAACAAACAAAACAAAAAAGCCTATTGAATTTACTTTTTTTTTTTTTTTTTTTGTTTTTCGAGTCAGGGTCTTACTCTAGCTCAGGCTGACCTGGAATTCACTATATATTCTCAGGTGGCCTCAAACTCACAGTGATCCTCCTACCTCTGCCTCTTGAGTGCTGGGATTAAAGGCATGCACCACCTGGCTTTGAATTTACATTTTTTAAATACAACTCATTGCATATGAATTATATATCAATTTTAAAAATTCTAAAAAAAGTCATAAGATAACCCATATTTCATTTAGGTGTATAATCCCTGTCTTCATGTATCCTGCTATAACAAAACACCTTAGGCTAAATAACTTAGAAAGAAACAATAATTTTATTTCTTACAAGGCCAAGAGGTCTGAGATGAAGGCACCAGGTGCCCGGTCTCTGTCTCTAAATTGGTGCCTGTCACAAAGTCCTCTCACAGTGGGATTACTTCCTTGATCCCTTTCAGAAGCCCCATCTCTTATTATCACTACCTTAAGGTTAAGTTCCAAGGTAGGAATTTTGGCAGATGAACCTTCATCTACAGCAGACGCCCATCTAGTAACTACATTTCCCAGCCTTCCTTGCAGCCAGCCACAGGCACCTGGCTGAGCTCATGCCAACAAGAGTGATGAGTACCAGCCCTGTGTTTCCTCTTTTTCCTTCCTGTGGGCTGGAATGCAAATGTGGAAGTGACACAGAAGTGGAGCCTGGATTTCCAAAGGATCTGAGGAGAGGTTACTCTGCCAGTCTGAGTTCCCTGCTGGGCTGTTTCTTTGGAGACAATAGCCTTGATCTTATTTCAGCAGAAGGCATGAAGAGATTTTTTTTTCTCTGTTTCCTGCTTTGACATGTCTGTTCTTGAAGCAATGAGACCAGAGGTGGCCTGGTGACCTGAATGGGAGAGAAGGTGAGAGAGGCCTTGAAGTGAAAATCAATCATTCAAAACACATCGCCCCAAAGCCCTGGGTCTCCGTGGCTCTGGAGATGAGGAAGACTATGTCTCCTGGATCCCTGCCTCTGGCCTGACCCTGGATCAAGGCTGGGACATGGCCCACCACTGCGTCTATCCAGAGCAGTACTCAGCTCTAGCCACTCTCACTCCAGTCTGTCCTTTTCCCTTCAATAGACTGTTTCTTTTTGGCCGATGTCCAGGAAAGTGGAGACCACGTCAGTTTAACAGACCCTGTCAGCACACTTGGCACATAAAAAAATGCATCCATTTGTTGAAAAAAGTAAGTGAATGAGAGCCAGGGCGTGGTGGCGCACGCCTTTAATCCCAGCACTTGGGAGGCAGAGGTAGGAGAATCGCCGTGAGTTCGAGGCCACCCTGAGACTACATAGTGAATTCCAGGTCAGCCTGAGCTAGAGTGAAACCCTACCTCGAAAAACAAAAAAACAAAAACAAAAACAAAAAAAGTAAGTGAATGAGAGGTTATACAGTAGAGATCTTTATTAGTCAGAACTGTGTGTGTGTGTGCGCGTGTGGGTGTGAATGCAGATGCATGTGTGCCATGGTGTTGAGTGTGGAAGTCAGGGGACAGCCTCAGGTGTCGGTCCTCACCTTCCTCCTTGTTTAAGGAAGTGTTTCTTGTTCACCACAGCGTTCCCCAGGCTAACTGGTGAGTGAGCTTGATTCTTCTGTCTCCACCTCCCATCTTGCTGCAGGCCCATTGGGGTTACAGACATATGTTCTATGTGGGCCCTGGGGACCCGAACTCAGGCATTCACACTTGAATGGCAGGTACTTTATCCGCAGAGTGTCTCCCCAGCCTGTTAGTGAGAACAGTTGATTCAAGTGATGGAGCTGACACTCAAATGCTAACCTCAGCAAGGTGGGGATGGCTGACAGGACGGGGAGGTTCAGATACTGGACAGAGGCCATATTGCAAGGGTGTCTCGTCCCATCCCTCTCTGCTCTCTCTCCACAGGCTGCATAAAGTGCAGCCCAGCCATGGTTCTTGGCCTCCTGACCCAGCGGCTGTGGGATCAAAGGCTTCATTTCCAGAGTTCCAGCAGAAAACTAGCCCAACCGTGCCATGTGATCACCATGACACAATCACCAAAATCAGGGCACCTGGTAGCCTTATACTTGGAGTGGTGACTGAACCCGGTCTGTATTCGGGATGGAAATTTGGCAAGGAGAATGGAGGGGCTCTCCCAGCCATACTTGAGGTCATATATGGTGGGGTGGGAATGGGGACAAAAAACAAAACAAAACAAAACAAAACAAAGCAAAAACAAAACATGTCCTGGACATGATGTGGGTGGAGATGAGAATGCAGGTCTGGAGAACCGAGCAGAGGCTGTCCCGCATTCCAAGGCTGAATCCCAACTTTGCCAAGCTTTGCTCACCTCAGTTGTAAAGAGAGGAAATAAAATTCCTAAGTGATAAGGACCTTGTGAGGCCTTCATGAGAAGGCAGACGGGAGAGCTGTGTTATCAGGGTAGTGGACAGAGATGAAAACTACACGGAAAGAGAAAGGTACAAGAAGTCAGACTGGAAACTATTTATTTATTTATTTATTTACTTATTATTTCGAGGCAGAGTCTCACTCTAGGCCGGCATAATCTGGAACTCAGTCTGTGGTCCCAGGCTGGCCTTGAACTCACAGAGATCTTTCTACCTCTGTCTTTCAAGTGCTGGTATTAAAGGCATGTACCACTATGCCTGGCTACTTTTCTGATTTTGAGAGAGGTTCTCATGCACCCTAGGTTCGCCTTGAACTTACGATCTTCCTGCCACAGCCTCCTGGGTGCTGAGATTACAGGTGTGGGCCACCAGGTCCAGCTGTAACATTCTTTTTTTTTTAATTATTAATTTTTAATTGACACCTTCTATACTTACATACAAAAAAATATATTTCCCCTCCCCTCCCTCCCTCCCCATTCCACTTTAGAACACCAATCTCCATCATATCCCCTCCCTCTCTCCATTAGTCTTTCTTTCTTTTAATTTGATGTGTAACATTCTTGAATGCTCTAAGCAGATGTTATTTGAAGAAATGTGTTGGCTGGATTCTGTCCATTGCAAGGGGCAGATGCTCCCATCACTCTGCCAAGAAGGAGCTCATTTTCTCCCATGACATGAAGCCGGGGCGGGGGGCAGTGCCCCATGAGGACAAGCATGTCCTAAGCTCATGGCCGCGAGTTCCTGTGGCAGCTTCAGGTGCCAGGTGTGCGTGAGGCTGTGTCTGAGGAAGAAGTGCCCTTCTCCACCATGGCAGGAGAGTTCTGTATCAATACTATTGACTCGAGCTTACACCGTGCCCCACAAGGAATGGTTTGGGTGTCATATTAGTTAAAATGAGATTGTCTGCAAGCAATAGGAAATTCCTATATAGTAAATGTCTCTTAAAATGTGTTTTTAGGGCTGGAGAGATGGCTTAGCAGTTAAGGTGCTTGCCTGCAAAGCCAAAGGACCCAGGTTCAATACCTCATGATCCACATAAGCCAGGTACACAATATGGTGCATGTATATGGAGTTCATTTGCAATGGCTAGAGGCCCTGGCATGCCCATTCTCTCTCCCTCTCTCAAATAAATAAAAATAAAAAATTTTTTAAAACTGTATTTTTAGGGCTGGAGAGATGGCTTAGTGGTAAATGTGCTTGCCTGCAAAACCAAAGGACCCAGGTTCAATTCCCCAGGATCCACGCAAGAACAAGGTGGTGCATGTGTCTGGAGTTTGTTTGCAGTGGCTGAAGGCCTTGGCATGCCATTTCTCTCTCTCAAATAAATAAAATAAATTTAAAGATGTATTTTTATTTATTTGTTTGTTTATATGACAGAAAGAGAGAGGGGGGAGAGACAGGAGCAGGAACATAGAAAAAAAGAGAATGGGCATGCCAGGGCCTCTAGTCACTGCAAATGAACTCCAGACACATGTGCCACCTTGTGCATCAGGCTTACGTGGATACTGGGGATTTGAACTTGGGTCCTTAGGCAAGTGCCTTAACCACTAAGCCATCTCTCCAGCCCCAGTAAATTCTTTTAACAGATAAAGATGTCTTAGATTTGAGAAGCCCATAAATGAGCAGCTCGTGGTTGATGTGTTTTCCACATCAACCTAGACTCCCTCCAACTCAGCACTCTGCCACTCCAGACAGGCCTTCATCCCATGGCCCAAGGTGGCAGCTAGTACACCAGATAGCAAGATGAAGAGGGTAGAGAGTAAATCTCACTCCTAGGTGTTTACCCAAGACAGGTGAACATGTACTGGAGCAAAGTTAGAGAAGTTTCCTTCCCACCTGCGCACACTGAAAACAAGACAAGTGTCTGTCTAGTTGGCGAATAGGTAAGTGCACTGTGGGTATGTCCACACAACGGAGTATTCCACTGCAGTGAAATGGCTTGAGTTATTGATGTGTGCAACTGTGGGGATGATTCTGGAAGCATTATGCCAAGAAGAAGTGGCACAACCTTTTATGGCCCATCCTTGAGCATTTCATAGTATCATCCCCACTACACTAGAATGATTGAACTGGCCAAAAACCTCTCTGGACTCAAGGGGAGGTGTCAAGGGGAGAAAAAGCTAAAGGATTTGCACCCATGTTTATGCAACAATGGCAGACCATTTACGTAGCATGTACAAGGCCTGGTTCAACCCCAGCACTGCAAAACAGTAACAACCCCAAACTCGCATAAGTGGACTTATGGCAGAGGCAGATGTTAATGGTGTTAGATGATGCTTAGTGGACGGATAGGTTAAACTGCTCAAACTGACTATAAATGATGCAAAGAGCCCATCGGAAATGATGACATATTTATTCAAGAAAACCTACTGAGACTCAGTGACAGTCTGTGACATTTGAACCAAGACCTTGTTTCACCCACAGGGTGCAAATCCCTCCTTCCAGGACCTGGTAGAAGGCTGCCTTCCCCCACATTTTCCCTTCATGCTCCAGCTACTGTTGCTGAAGTTCAATTCTGTCCAGTGCAATTGAGAAGCAGGCCTCCCTTCTGTCCAGCTCCACTCAGGCGACAGGTTCAGCTGTTTGTTTCATGACTTAAAGGCACCGCTGGGGACACCCTGGCCCTTGTTGCTTTTCCTGGCTTGTGGAAGTCCACAATTGCAGAGGCAAAGCTAGGAGACCCGGGGTTTCTGCAACCCCCCTTCACTGAGTACTCAGCTCCTAAAGCAAGGTGTCACTTAGAGACGGGCACACCACCGCCCCCATCCCAGAACCATAGTTCCTGCTCAGAGATTGCCCTCCACCCCCACCGCCAAGAGAATCAGGCCCTAAGACAGGAAGCCCTGAACCCCGCCCCAGAGGAAATGACATTATCTTCAGCAGTGCCATTCCAGCCTGGAACATCACAGGAGCGGTGGCCGCTGGAGGGGCAGCAGGAGGGGGTGGCTGGAGCTGGGGGAGAAGGGACCAAACAGGAGGCCACATCTTACTGGGGAGAAAAGGAGACAGAAGGGACAAGTACTCATAGGACCTGTACAGACCTCCATGCTATCCATGGGGGATGTCTGAGGAGCTTAGGCCAAAGTACAAAGTCAGAGGGACTCAGTCCAAGCAAGCCTATCTTACTGTACCAGCTGTAAGCTCAGGGGTTCCTGGAGCTTTGATGGCCCACAATGAAGACAAGGCATTCACTGAAAGCTCTTATTCTCACAGAGACAGTTTCTAATGGGACAAGAGAAAGAGCGAGAGGAGGAGGTGCCTGGTCCAGGGAAAGTGCCAAGGTGGAGCCCCAGTGCTCTAACCTGTGGAGTCAGGACACGGTACTTTCCATACCCTGATGTGTAATGATAGGCAGGGAGAACTGCCAACCAGAGACACGCACCGAGCCTGGTGTCAGGGCTCATGGGCTCGTCATGTAGCACGGTTGTTTGATGGTCCGTGTAATTGACCTCCATCTCAACTGCTGTTATTGACCGGAAGCCCACACTCAGAACCACATTGCCAGTCTCTCTAGCATAGCCAGCCCCTGCCCTACAGTGTGGACAGCCTTGCAGTAAGTCACACTATTAAACCATCCATTATGACCCAGGACCCCAGGAAACAAAGGGGTGGTGGTTTGAATGTAAAATGTCCCCTGTTGCAGTCAGGTTCGCATTGCTGGTAGAAATCACCCAACCAAGAGCAGCTTGTGGGAAAAAAAGAGATTTATTTTGGCTTACAGGCTCAAGGGGGAAGCTCATGATGGCAGGGAAAACAACGGCATGAGCAGAGGGTGGACATCACTGCCTGGCCAACATAAGGTGGACAATAGCAATAGGAGAGTATGCCAAACATTGGCAAGGGGGAGACTGGCTATAAAACCCATAAGCCCGTCCCCTACAATACACCACCTCCAGTAGGTGTTAATTCCCAAATCCCCATCAGCTGGGAACCTAGCATCCAGAACACCTGAGTTTATGGGGAATACCTGAATCAAACGACTACATCTCCCATAGGGCTAATGTGTTTTGAATGCTTGGTCCCCAGCTGGTGGCAATTTGGGAGCGTTGTGGAGCCTTTGGGAGGCAGGGCCTGGCTAGAGGAAGTGTGTCACTGTGGGCGGATCTTGAGGTTTATTAGTCCAGCCCACTGTGTGTTCAGAGCTACCCCACCCAGACTGCTTCTTTCCTGCTGCTGTGACAAGATGTGACATCCCACTGTGATGAAGTAGGAAGACCCACTTTCACTGTGGGCAGCACCATTCCCTGGGCTGGGGACCTGGACTGGGTACAAAGGAGAGGGCTGGCTGAGCAGAGCATTCATCACTCTCTGCTTCCTGACTGGGGGCTGAATGTGAGCAGCTTCCCCAAGCTCCTGCCACCACAAATTCCCAGCCATGATGGACTGTGACCTGGAACCATTAGCTGAAGTAAACCCTTCCTCTCTTAAACTGATTTTTTGGTCAGGTATTTTGTCCCAGCAACAAGAAAGTAACTACTACACCTGCCAACCAGAGTTCAATCTCCAGATGCACAAAATGGTGGGGACATGTATCTGGAGTTTGTTTGTGGTGGCCAGAGGCCCAGGCCCACCCATGCTCTCTCTCTTCTTCTCAAATAAATAAATAAAAACATTAAACAAAAAAAAAAACCCTAATAAAAGCAATGAGCCAGGTGTGATGGCACACACCTTTAATCCCAGCACTCAGCAGGCAGGAAGTAGGAGGATCACTGAGTTTGAGGCCAGCCTGGGACTATAGAGTGAATTCTAGGTCAGCCTGGTTTATAGTGAGTCCCTACCTCAACAAAGCCAAATAAAATAAAATAAAACAAAACAAAACAAAATAAAATAAAGCTCCAAAACCAGGCATGATGGATTATACCTGTAATCCAAGCACTAGGCAAGCTGAGGCAGGAGGATTGTGAATTTGAAGCCAAGCTGGACTACACAGTGAGATCTTGTAATAAATAAATACATAATATATAAAACAAGATCCAGATATCAATACAATAACATGGAAAGACATCTGAGATATACCAGAAAAGCAAGTTTTGTATCTACCTGCCCATTTCAATTATGTAAAATGCCTGTATTTATTTGTGTGGTCTAGAAGAATTTATGTCAATGGAGGCTGGGGAGATGGCTCAGTGGTTAAAGGCACTTGCTTGCAAAG
Organism: Orientallactaga sibirica; assembly: GCA_036365145.1. Lineage (NCBI taxonomy): Eukaryota > Metazoa > Chordata > Mammalia > Rodentia > Dipodidae > Orientallactaga > Orientallactaga sibirica. The sequence continues at coordinate 5,720,549 of JAEOAD010000029.1, read as the reverse complement.
CCTGCTGGCCCAGTTTCAATTCCCCAGTACCTACATAAAGTCAGATGCACAAAGTGGCCCATGTGTCTGGAGTATGTTTGCAGTGCAAGAGGCCTTGGTGCACCCCTACTCTCTTGCATACAAACAAATAAATAAATAAAAATAATTTATGCCAATTATTCACAGTTGGAAGGAGAGAACAAATTGAGACAGGATTTGCACCTGAGAAAATCCCACAGGTGGGCTTTAGACCTGGCTTAGTGGTAAAGGTGCTTGCCTGTGAAGCTTAAGGACCCAGGACCCACATAAGCCAGATGTACAAGGTGGCGCATGAATCTGGAGCTTGTTTGTACTGACTGGAGGCCCTGGCATGCCCATGCTCTCTCTCTCTTCTCTCCAATATATATATAAACCCACAAGTGGCCAGGCGTGGTGGCACATACCTTTAATACCAGCACTTGGGAGGCAGAGGTAGGAGGATCGCTGTGAGTTCGAGGCCACCCTGAGAATATAGAGTGAATTTCAGGTCAGCCTGAGCTACAGTGAGACCCTACCTCTAAAAAAAAAAAAAAATCTACAGGTGAGGATACTTGCCTTTTGCAACTTAGATATTTAAGAATAAAATCACAATACCAGTGTTAGGGCAACTGAATTGAAACTGTCTTTATCTTTCATTAAATTTTCACCTTCTTGTACCTATTATAATGTCTAACAGAGGGACTCTGTGTCTTTGGATTCTCCAAGGAAGCCTTGAGAATATGTGCTCAGTATCTGTAAGAGTGAAACAACGGGAGTACCCTCGGTGCCCCGTCCTGGGGGAAGAGCTAAGTAAACCTGCATAGGCACTCGCTGAACAATGAGGCCTGACTGGCTCTGTGCTTGTTAACAAGACTCGGCCTCTAAGGAACATGATGGAGCGAGGTGCAGGATGTTGTGTGAAACATAATAGAAATCACATACAATCAGCCCCTCCACGGGAATGTGAAGTACACAGTGCATCTGAGAGTGTGGAGATGGCTGCGCTCCAGGCGGATGGCACATTCACCAACCTTGGGTGGGGAACCTGACCTTATGGGTGGAGGCAGCTTATGTCAGTTTTCCTTCTCTTGAGGAGACCACCAGCCAAGGGCTCTCTCATCACTAATCTCATGTCACACTCAGAGGAGTTAGCAGGGCTCAGAAGGCAGTGACCATTCAAGATGTGAGGAGAAGGAGGAGGAGGCAGAGCTGGGCTTTCAAACTCATTTTGGGCTGCTGTTTCCTGATGGGGAGATGTGGAGAAGGCTCAAGGGGTCCCTTGAGCCTGGTCCCACTTGGTCTCCAAAACCCACTGGCTGTACTGAGCAGCCTTCTCACGGATGACTGACAACAGCCATGTTACTCAGTGATAGGACAGGATCCAGACAATGTTCCCACTTTGTCACCTGGACCTTGCATGCTGCTTGCTTTCCTGCCTACAAGGAGAAAGGGTGACAGATGCCTGACTCGGCCTTCTCCACTACAGCTCCCCATAAGATGCTCTCAGGCTCTCTCCTAGGTTGGCCTGTCCCCAGCTAAAATGGGCCTCTCTCCGACGGATGGCCTGAAGGCTGGAGGGGAGCAGGGGTGGGGGGAGCAACAACCAGGCTAGGATGTCCTCTGGGGTTTGCAGAAGGCCCCTCCAGCTATGCTCCAGGGTGACTTCAGGGAAGTTGTGCCTTCCCTCTCCTGATACAGCCCCCCCACCTCAGCCTGGACCTTGCTTTAGACCAAGGACATGGAACCCCAACCTGCAGCCGGGTGGCAAAGCCAGCCACCTCTACTCCGGAGCAGCGTCTCATAGTGGTTTCCGTAAGTTGGTGACGATTGCATAACTTTCACCAACTGCCATGCCGGATATATTTTGCAACCTGCCCGCCATGCCACATGTGTTGGCTGGCATGGCCAGGCTTCCCGCAGAGGCCGGAGGAAGTCTGAGAGTGAGATGCCACTGGCCACGCCTCCTGGGAGTCCCAGGCTGCCCCTCCCTGTGCATGCCACACTTGGACCCTGGAAGGCAAAGTCAAAGATGCTGGTTTCACTGTCCTCTTATCACAGAGGAGAGATGGCCATAGACCAATCTGAGGAGGTGTGGGTTTCTGGGAAGCCACCATTGTGCACAGTGAGCTTCTCTTGGGGTTCAAGTGAGATATACCCTTAAAGTCCCATTGAGGGAGTCTCCACTAGGTCATATTGCCAGGAGTGAAACTCAACTGTGTCCAAGGAGACAGGAGAGCATTCCAAGCCGATTCTTGGGATAGGATGGACCACGGTTATGAGAAGGGAACATAAGGGTCCACCCACTGTTAAAGGAAAAGAGACTATCTTAACAGCACAATTATCACTAAGGACAGTGTGAGAAGGTGACCAAGATAGTGTAGAGCTTTTCTATCTTCTCCACAAGTGGTCAAAAACCTGAGGGTCATTTATCTACAGGTCATTTGGAGCTCAAGGTTCCAGGTGTAAGGATGCCTCCCCACCCCCAATGCTTTGAGCAGCTCCCAAAGCCAAGCCAGGAGTCACTAGGGAAATGGAGTCAAAGATGGAGGATTAGGAACACACACGCTTCTTGGTTGGATGGTCAGGGGCTGTTGGGGACACTGTGGTGTGTCTCAGATCCTCACTTCACCCCCTCACCACTAGGAGAGTCGGCTGCTTCTGTCTCCAGGTGAAAGAGAGCTGTCTCTAAGGTTGGACTTCTGCCCAGGACAGCCTGTCTCCAGTGAGCACTTTGACTTTCCCATCCCATCCTTCAACCAATCACTGTGCCTTGAGGGAATTATTGCAGTGCCCTGATTGGTCACACCTAACTCTCATCTGTGTTTCCTGGTATCTGATGGCTGGTGTTAGGCCCTGTTGTAGGTCCTTCTTTTTGTAATTCATAATCTTAGCTGGGCATGGTGGCGCATGCCTTTAATCCCAGCACTTGGGAGGCAGAGGTAGGAGGATTGCTGGAAATTCAAAGCCACCCTGGGACTACATAGTGAATTCCAGGTCAGCCTAAGCTAGAGTGAGACCCTGCCTCGAAAAACCAAATAATCATCATCATCATCATCATCATCATCATCATCATCATCTTGATTCATTTGCAAGCAGAGAGAAAGAAAGAGAGAGGGAGAGAATGGGTGTGCCAAGGCCTCTTACCACTGCAAATGAACTTCAGATGCATGTGCCATTTTGTGCATCTAACTTGATGTGGGTACTGGGGAATTGAACCTGGGCCATCAGGCTTTTCAAGCAAGTGCCTTTAAATGTTGATCCATCTCCCCAGCCCAGGATTATGCAGACACTGTGCTTCTTTTTTTTTTTTTTTTTTTTTTTTTTTTTTTTTGACACTGTGCTTCTTTATTCATCCTTACACACTCATTGTCTAGTTGGGTAAACTGATAGACATACAGCTTTATTTTATTTTATTTTATTTTATTTTATTTTATTTTATTTTATTTTATTTTATATTTTTATTTCCTTTTTTATTTTAATATTTAAAAATATTTTTATTTATTTGAGAGAGACAGATAGAGAATGGGCATGTCAGGGCCTTTAGCCATTGCAAATGAATTCCAGATGCATGTGCCATCTTGTGCATCTGGTTTACATAGGTCCTGGGGAATTGAACCCAGGTCCTTTGGCTTTGCAGGCAAGCACCTTAACCGCTATCTCCCCAGTCATTATTTTATATTTAAAATTTATTTATTTTATTTATTTTCATGGAGGTAGATGATAGATAGATAGATAGATATTGGGCACACCAGGACCTCTAGCTACTGCAAATGAACTCCAGATGCATCCAGCACTTTGTACATCTGGCTTTATGTGGGTACTGGGGAATAGAACACTGGCCATCAGGCTTTGCAGGCAAACACCTTTACCTGTAACTGCTGAGCCATTTCTCCAGCCCCAGCCTGTTCTTAAATAATCCATTATCTGATTTGATTCACACAGAGATCTTGTACAGAGACTGTTGAAACAGACATTAGTTTATCTGTAGATAAGGAAGCCGAGGGTTTGATAGTACATGATACATGGAGGGCAGATGCCTGATAAATCCTGACCTGAGAGGAGGGATTCTTCACAGCCCTCCATTGGTCTGGCTGGAGGTGCACCCAGAGGAGCCTCAGGCCTGCACCCAGCTGGGAGGAAGCCAAGCCCCGCCAGGGCTCCTTGCAGCTTGGGGGTCCAGCATAGCTTTGCTGAGGCCATGTTCTTAGCAAGGCTTTCCAAATTATTGGACCTGTGTGGCTGCAAGAGGCAGGAGACCTGTCACAGATTTCCTTTGGCTGCAGTTGGCTGAAACATGAAGGGGAGTACTGGCCCATGATACAGAATGTGGATGGGTTTACACCGCGACTCCCGAATAGCATCTGGGCCCCTGGCTATCCATCTCTCCCCTCAGCCAGCCTCGACTGCTGGGCTTTCATCCCTAGGAGAGCTCTCCCCATGTCAGAACATGGCTGTGTCCATACCAGGATTCATACCAGGAACAGCAGAAGGGGAGGACGGTCCCTTCCAGTTTTACCCTTAGGAGGAAGAAGCATCCAGAAACTCCTCCCGTGTGCAGGTGACCACAGTCACTGTGACTGGCTGACATAGAACTCAAGTTCAGTGGACAGAAAAAAAAATGGTGGTGGCTCAAATGAGAGCAATGCTGGTCTTTACCACAAGAAGAGTCCGAGATGGCCATCCTTGGGCTGTGTGCCCAAGTGGAACATGGATGCAGATTCTTTCTATCTTGTGTCTTTTGCCATCTTCATTTTGAGATTTTCATCTTGTCCCCAAGATAGCTGGACTGACTCCACCCATCACATATTTATTCCAACTGGCTGGAAAGGAGGGAAAGTGCTAGGGACACCCTACTTTCCTCTGAAGAAATAGAGTTAAAGTCGAGACATAAATGAGCAAATTGATTTCCCTTTGGTCCAGCTTAATCCCATGTTCACTCCAAACCCAAAGTAGTCTAGGGGTTGTGAGCCTCATTCCAGATAGTTCTAAGGGTCTGAGAGAGAAGTAGAGACTAAGGAGCAAGGCACAGTCTCTGGCCCTGATGGAGCCAGGGTTAGGATGCATCCAGAATAGACTAATGGAGAGTCACACTTGGGGCTGAGAAGCAGATCCAGTCTGTGATGTCACAGGGCACTGCCCTTATGGTTTCAACTTCAGTCCTCACAGCATGGTAGGGAGCAGGCATCGTTTGAGTGACCCACTCAAAATCACTCAAGTGGTACAGTTAGGATTCGAACCTAGATCTGTCTATGCCCATCCCACCTGTTCATCACACACCACACAACTTCCCACAACTGCAAGCAAGCACCTTTGATCACTGAGCCATCTTTCCAGCTCACACTAAGTTTGTAAATCCCATCCAAGACTTATATGTGAAGCCAGGTATGGTGGCAATACCTTTAATCCCAGGTCTTGGGAGGCAGAGGTAGGAGGATTGCTGCTGAGTTCAAGGCCACCATGAGATTACATGGGGAATTCCAGGTCAGCCTGGGCTACAGTGAGACCCTACCTTGAAACCCATCCTCCCCCCAAAAAATACTCCAAAAACTAACATGTGCAGATTCTGAAGATTCCCACAACCCTGCCATTTCAGAGCAATGTTACCCACTTTTGTGAATGTGCATCTTTCTGTCCCTACTAGACTCAAATTTCTTGGCATGGTCATTCAATACTGACCTCCATACTGCTGGAGACTTGAAAAGCCACTGCTTGAATTTCAGCTTCCAGTTGTGACCTAGGAATGGGATGTCTTTCCTCCAACTGTCCCTACCTACAACCTTCCAGTCTACCATGTGCACCTTTGTTAGGTCATCACAGTGAGTCCACAAACTTTAGAATAAACTGCTTGTTTTTCCTTACTTTCACAGTGCTGGCCCCTTAGAACTAAGCTTAGTTTTTTGGGTCTGCTCTCTGATAAGGTTTCTCTCTGTGCTTACAACTGAGGAGTTTAGAAGGGTGTGGAGACAGCTATGTGAAGCTCGGAGGCATTCCACATGCCCTCAACTGTGGCCTCTTGTTAGCAACCCCTTGCAGCCCTGGAATGTCCCCCACTGGACTTCGACCCCTGTGTGGTGCACACCTTGGGCCCAGGATCTCCGTGCATTAGTTATCTTTTCTACAGCTGTGATCAAATACCTGACAATAGCAACTTAAGGGAGGAAGGGCTTATTTTGGCTCACATTTGAGGGTACAGTGGGGAAGGCATGGCTGCAGGAGTGTGAGGTGGCTAATCACATTGCATCCATATTCAGGAAGAGAGAGAGAGAGAGAGAGAGAGAGAGAGACATGCTGGTGCTCAGATCTTTTTCTTCTTTTCATTCTGTCTGAGACCCTAGCCCATGGGTTGGTGCTGCCCACATTTGGGATGGGTTTTTCTTGGTGAGTTAAATCTTTAGGGAAACACCCTCATAGGCATGCCCAGAGATGTGTTTTCATGAGTGATTCTAAATCGAGTTAAATTGACAATGAAGATTCAACTGTCAGGATAGGAATTCCAGGCCTCCATCTGGCTTTTTCCCTCAGTGTGGAAAGGGGACTGTGGAAGACAAATTTCTTAAGACTATGTATGTCTGAAAAATGTCTTTCCTGGGCTTGGTGGATAGTTTAGCTGAGCATATACATTGAAACAGGAAACTGTGTTCCTTATGGTTCTTGTCCTCTCTGGCAAACTCCAGATATGGCTGGCAGCTGTTTAATGTGCCATGAGGATCCTCCATTATCATCAGCTGGATGGGCCTTCACTTTCTCCCACTGCTGGCTTAGGAGTCAGCTTTCTGGCAGGATACAAAATCAGCACACAAAAATCAGTAGCCTGCTGGGCATGGTGGTGCAGGCCTTTAATCCCAGCACTTGGGAGGCAGAGGTAGGAGGATTGCTGTGAGTTCAAGAACACCCTGAAACTACATAGTGATTTCCAGGTCAGCTTTGGCTAGAGTGAAACCCTATGTTGAACCCCACCCCACCACACAAAAAAATCAGTATCCTTTCTATATGCAAAGGACAAATATACAGAGAAAGCAATCAGTGAGGCTGTCTCATTTTCAATAGTAACAAAAAAAAAGTAAATACCTTGGACTGACACTAACCAAGGATGTGAAAGACCGAGATAATGAAAACAAAACAAACAAAAAAAAAAAAAAACCTCAAGAAAGAAATCAAGGAGAAATTGAGAAGATGGAAAGACCTTCCATGCTCCTGGATAGGTAGAATTAATATTGTGAAAATGGCAATTCTACCACAAGCAATATACAGATTTAATGCAACACTAATAAAAATTCCAGCATCATTCTTCACAGAGATAGAAAAAAATGATCTAAAAATTCATATGGAATGGCAGCAGGCCTTGGACATCCAAACATATCCTCAGCAAAAGAAATACCTCTGGAGGTATCACCATACCCGATCTAAAGCTATATTACAAAGCCATAGAAACACAAACAGCATGGTACTGGAATAAAAATGGAAACATAGACCAATGGAGCAGAATTGAAGACCCAGACCTTAGGTCAAGTAACTATAGCTACTTAATTTTTGACAAAGGTGCCAATAAAGTAGACTGGAGAAAAGACAGCATCTTCAACAAATGGTACTGGACAAATTGGATGACCATAATAGAAAAATGAAAGTAGACCCACTCATCTCACCATACACAAAAATCAAGTCCAAATGGATTAAAGACCTCAATATAAGACCTGAAACTCTTCTCCTACTGGAAGAAAAACAGGAGGCACTCTCCACGATATAGTAGCCCAGAAAATAAACAATCACTCAACCAATGGGATCTCATGAAGCCAAAAAGTGTTTGCACAGGCAAACATACCATAAGCAGAGCCAACAGATTACCCACTGAATGGGAGAAAATCTTTACCAGCTACACCACTGACAGAAGTCTAATATCTAGAATCTACAAAGAAATCAAAAAACTAAACAATAAAAAAAAATTACAAAAATGGAGCAGAGAACTGAATAAGGAGTTCTCAGAGGAAGAAATACAAATGGCTAACACACACACTTAAGACAATGTTCAACATCCCTAACCATTAGGGAAATTCAAATTAAAACAAGCATGAGATTCCACCTTAATCCAGTAAGGATGGCAATCATTAAAAAAAGCTAACAACAAATGTTGGTGAGGATGTAGGGAAAGAGGAACCCTATTCACTGTTGGTGGGAATGTAAACTTGTACAACCACTATGTAACTCACTATGGAGATCCTGAAAATGATGAACGCAGAGCTACCAACAGACCCAGTTATTCCCTTACTGGGCATTTATCCTAAATGTTCCATGCTTCACTACAGAGATATTTGCTCAACCATGTTTATATCTGCCCAATTAGTTATAGCTAAGAACTAGAATCAACCCAGATGCCCATCACTGGATGAATGCACAACGAAGTTGTGGTACATTTTTTTTTTTTTTTTAATTTTATTTTTTTTTTTAAAAGATGAAATAGGCAGGTAGAGAGAGAAAGAGAATGGGTGCACTGGATCTGAATGCCACAGGCAACGTTTAACCGCTAAGCCATCTCTCCAGCCCAGAAGTTGTGGTACATTTTAACACAATGGGATTCTACTCAGCAATAAGAAAAATACGACACAATGAAATCTGTAGAAAAATGGATAGACTTGAAACAGATCATACTCAGCGAACTCACACAATCACAGAGACACAAACGCCACATGGTCTCACTTATCTGCAATTCCTAACCTGGACCAGCTCGAGTTGCTGACATACCTGATAGGCAACTCAAGGTCCAGACAATAGAGATGGAAGAGTTTTGGGGGATGGGAAGAGGAGGGTGGGGAAAAACAAACACAAAACTACATCCAAAATGACCTGGAACCATAGAAACCTTTATCCTTGGAGATAGCCTAAAAGATATAACCCTCAAAAGGAGTAAGAGGGGAACTGAAAAGAAGGGCCCTGGAGAGGGTGGGATGAAGCCTAAGCTTAAGAAAATTTTTTTCGGTCTCTGGCCTGTAACTCCCAGGACCAGAAGTCAATTGCTATCCACATTGAGCTGTTGATCAGAGAGGTCCCCCAAACAAGGCAGGTTTCTGTCAAAGCACTTGATTACCCGCCTAAGGCAAAAGGTAAGACCCTATTGCTGAAGACACCATATGCTGCTGATACAGAGCATGGAGAGACCTGGCTGGAAACTGGAAGAGAGCCAGTCCCCAGACAGTCTGTCAAGTGCTGGAAAGCACTACATGAGCTATTGGGGGAAAGTGGCCAACAATGGCCTGAGCAACCAGAGGTCTAAGGTACTCAGAAGCAAACACCCTGACAGGATGTACACGCTGTTGCAACAGTGGCGCACAGCCTTCGTGGGTAACCAATAGCTTTCTAATTGGCTAAGAGATCCACTTAGTATAAAGGAACCCATGTCTGCAATTGGGAGCCAGATCAGAATCCTATGGAGACAAAGATTTTGTTCTCTAGTGCCAAGCTCTCACTAGTCTTTGGCTAAAAGAGGGATTACATACATTAAATTCTCCCAAAATTAATAATGCTTATCCCATTTAAACTCTGCTGACTTTACTCTCCGTTGGTGAATCTGTTCTTCTTTTTCAGAAGGTAGCAAGATCCAAAGAGATAAACCACCCCTCACACTTCAGCCAAGCCACAGCTGAAAGCACAGAGGAATTGGGGGGACGAGCAAGAGTGCTGCTTCCATGCTGAACCTGATAATCAGTGCCAGGGTGAAGGAGCCTGACCCTGAAGATACTCAACACTTACCAAAGCAGAGATCCAGAGGCTCCTAAGAGCTCATCACTGAAGGAGAGTTAAAACTCACCCACCTTGGGCTGGAGAGGTGGCTTAGTGGCTAAAGCACCTGCCTGCCAAGCCTAATAACGCCCATTCGAATCTCCAGTTCCCACATTTAGCCAGATGTAAAGTGATGCAAGCACACAATGCCGCACTTGCCCACAAGGGGGCGCACACATCTGGAGTTCGTTTACAGCAGCCTCTCAGCTGCTGGCATGCCCATTCTCTGTCTGTCTGTCTGTCTGTCTGTCTCTGCTTCTGTCAAATTAAAAAAAAAAAAACCAAAACTCACCCACCATGGCTCAGGGAATATTTTGGAAGAGAGGGTGGAAAGATTGTAAACAGATTCACAGGTTGAGACAGCATGCCCAGAGGCATTCCTTCCCCCCAAAATAACTGACTCCTGCTCCTACAACACATAAACCCCAACCCATGAGGAATACCTGCAACCTCACTGAGGAGGGGGAAAAGAGGGTACCAACACATGATGTATGCATACAAAATATGTTGTTAATGATAATAAATAATAATAAAAAAAGAAAAAATATTCAGCTTTCTTGGTTCCACCAGGTCCTTATTCCCATGACTCTGTAAGGGCATGTTGGAGCAAAGTGGATGTGTTGGTTAGGGTTCTCCAGAGAAATAGAACCAAGAGAACGAATATATATATCATGAATTCTCTAGAGAATAGAACCATCAGAATGAACATCGATCATAAAGGGGATTTATCAGACTCGCTTACATGATCCAGACCAAGAAGCCTGACAATGAGTGTCTACAAGCTACAGAGTCAGAGAATCTGAAGGTGCTCAGTCCATGAGGCTAGAGACCTCAGCAGTCCCAATTTGATGCTGAAGGCCTGGAGGATTCCTGGAGAGCTCCTGGTCTTCAGTGGACATTAGGAGGCCAAAGAAGCTGGGTTCTGATGTCAGCAAAGGATGGCAGCAACAGGGTAGATGCACTCGGCAGCAGGGAGCGAGGGCAGCCTGGCAGAAGGGCAATGCTTTCCCCTGGAACCTCTTTATCTATATAGGCTTCCATTGGAAGGGTGGCCCACTCTGGGGGAAGGACTTCCTCCTGCAGTTAATCCTTCTGGGAACTCCCTCACAGACCCGGCCAATGGGAATGTCTCTCTCATTTTACTCCTGATCTGATGAATTTGATACTAGATATTAACTGTCATAGTGGAGAATGGGGTCTGTACTTTCAGAAGACGGCAGATGGTAGGGGGTGAGTTTCAGGGAATCAGAGCCCACATTAGTCTGAGGAATGTCTTCCACATAGTCAGAAGTGGGGAAGGCATTCTTGGGAGGAAGGAGCCCTTCAACAAGGAGGTAGGTAAGCACGCTTGCTGGCCACCTTGTAGAGGGGTCACGAGGGGCCTCCTTGTTGCGCCCCACGTCTGGGCGCCAGATGCCGGGGATTTTTTCCCTCCACCACCGGCAGGTAGAGCAGAAGAGAGAGAGAACCGGGCCGGCCGCTTCTCTCGAGGCTGAGCGAGAAGGCGGGTGTCGACGACTCAAAAAACCTCCCCAAACCACCGGGGAAAAGAAAACCACATTGAGCCGGGAGAAACGTCTAAGGCGGAAAAATCTCTCCGTTTATTGTCAGGGGAGGTATTTATATACTTTGAGGAAGGGGGCGGGAAGAGGGGATGAGAGAAAGGTATAAGGGCCAACAGTATTTCATCACGTCAGCAGCAGCTGGGTGGAGGCAGTTTCAGCTTAGGTGCTGAGTCAAGGGCAGGTCACGAAACTCTACTCAGGCTTGACTAGGCCTCACCGGGAGTAAGCCAAGATTGGCTGGGCTAACCACTCGGCTTCACACCGGGCAGGGCCCAACACCTCCTGACTTTTTGAAGGGTTGTTCTCATGACTTGTAGATCCTCCAGCCAGAGTCTGTCAGTCTCTGATTAAAACCCTCCACATTTTCAGTCAGAATTGCTGTGGAAGAGAAACACTCTGCAGGTTCCAGGACCTGGATTCTGGGAATTGGGATCAAAGGTTCTATACTTAGCATAGATGTCACCCAGGCTGGGAGACAGGGCCCAGCATTTGGGAGGAAGGCTGGGGACATTAGGATGTGGGTACAACCTTCAGTTCCCCAGAAGGTGCTGTGCCAACCTACCCCAACCTCCCTGTAAAGCTAAGTCTTCCAGTGGCCCAAGGTAGACTTGGTAATGGCCCGATTTCTACTGGTGTATGCCAGGTTTAGTCACAAGGAGACCACGGCCCAGAGTCCTCAGAACACAAGGGCCAACTGGCAAATTGGTAATGTAATTAGTCCTCTAAAATCTGGCTTTTGATTTCTCCTTCTTCCTGTTGCAGTTCCGATTCCTGTCAGGGGAGACAAACACTAGCTCAATGATTCATAAACATTCCACTTCATAAACATGGGGTTCATATGTCCCAGGAAGTGCATGGGTTTCCTGCTAATCTCTCACAAGCCCTGGCCTGTAAGTTACCGGGGACTATGGACCTGAAGTTCAATTTGGGCAGCTGCCTTGAGACAGGATTTGCAGAATGTAGAGGGCCGAGTTCTCAGGGGACTTGTAACTCGTGAGGGATGAGGGCTGAGAGGAGAGAGCTGAGGAAGGATTGGCTCCTTTGGGAGTTTTCATTTCAAGGAGAGGTAAGTCTACCTGAGGAGGGATGTGGCCTTTTGTACCTACGTTACTCGTTGTTTGCCTTAGGCTGCTTGAGGGAAAGGATGTCTTCAGGTGAGGCCTGCTGTAGTTTGAACCTGAAGTGTCCCTCAAAGGCCCATGTGCAGAAGACTTAGTCCCCAGCCTGGTGTGCTTTGGGGAGGTGGGGTCCAGTGGGAGGAAGTTTGGTCATTGGGGGCTTGCCCTTGAAGGGATATTGGTACCCTTCCTCCTTTTCTCTCTCTCTCTCTTTCTCTCTGCTTTGCTCTGCCAGGCATTCACCATGATGTCTTGTGACGCCACAGGCCCAAAGGCAATGGGCCAACTGACCATGGTCAGAAACCTCCAAGACTTTAAGCTAATGGCCTCAGGGACTTGTCACAGGGATTAGTTGACAGTGAGGTCCAGCCAGGGCTCAGCAGCTGGGGATGCAGGTCTGAGACAATGGAGTCAAACAAGACCCAAAGCATCCACAGAAGCGGTAATTCTGTATGGAACTTCTTCCGTTCAGACCAACCTCTTCACACTCGGGATGTCTGGTGCTAGCTACCTGGGGCCTCCACCCCAGGCTCCTCTCCCAGAACTCCCAGAACTCCCAGAACCCTTAAGTGTGGGTCCTCTGTGGCGGAGCAGTTACCAGAAGGGTCTGCTAAGGAGACAAGTGCCTTTGTCTTTGAGGGGATGTGTGTGTGTTGGGGAGGGTGCCCACAGCATGTAGTAGTCCCATTTTACAGAGGAAGATACTGAATCCGAGGACACCCGAGGCCCCATCATGAGTAAACAGCAGAGCCACAAGACGGACAAGAGTAGAATTTCTGGGCTGGAGAGATGGCTTAGTGGTTAAGGCACTTGCCTGCAAAGCCTAAAGACCCATGCTTGACTCCCCAGGTCGCACATAAGCCAGATGCCCAAGGTGATGCAAGTGCAAAGGTCGCACATGCGCACAAGGTGGAGCAAGCGTCTGGAGGCTAACTGCAGTGGCTGGAAGCCCTGGTGTGTCAATTCTCTCTCTCTCTCATAAAAAAAGTGTAGAATTTCTTGTGGTAATGGCATGGTGGTGAGTGCAACACTGGCTCCTGGTCCTGGTCCACAGCTGCTGACTCCATGGCAGGTTTGAGGTCCTGCACCAAGTACATTCGCCCGATACTCCTCCACAGCTGGGGCTTCGCCAGGCCAGTGACCATGGCTCTGCTTTCTCCCACTATATTTCTGCTTTATCTAGAACTTCATTATAACTTCATTATAAGTGAGGTCATGTAGCGCATGACCTTTGGCGCTTGACTTCTTTTCTGGACACAGAATTCAAGACCAGCCTGGTACACATGAGACTGCCAAACAAGCAAACCCCTTACAAAACCTTATGAAGGGAATTAACATAATATGTCACCATATGGTAAATATGCCATATTCATGAAGTGAAAGGCCAAGACTGTTAAGGTGACAAGACTCCTCAAATAGATCTATACATTCAATGGGATGTCAGTCAAAATCCCAGGACTTTAATAAAAAGAGACATTGACCTCTGACTTTAAAAATTTAAAGGGATGGGGCTGAAGAGTTGGTTTAGTGGTTAACGCACTTGCCTGCAAAGCCTAACAACCTGGGTTTGATTCTCCAGTACTCATGTAAGGCCAGATGCACAAAGTGGTGCATTCACCTGGAGTTTGTTTGCAGCGGCTGGAGGCCCTGGAGTGTCCATTCTCTATGTATGTCTCTCTCTCTCTGCTTGCAAATAAATAAATAAAATTATTTTAAAATTTATAGGAGTAGGCAGAAGTCCTAGACAAGCCAAAATTATTTTGGAAAAGCAGTAAGCTCAGAAAAACAGAATCAGGAAAGATTTATAGATCCTAAGATCTTCTAAAAAGCTATACTAACCAAGCTATTATGATATTAGTGTAAAGATAAATTTAATGATAATGGAGTCCAAAAACAGAATCAAAGATACCCAAGTGAATTAATAGGGGAAAACACTGCTTTGTATTACCTCTGTTTTGATGTTTTGAGGTAGGGTCTCTCTCTAGCCCAGGCTGACCTGGAACTCACTCTGTAGTCCAAGGCTGGCCTTGAACTCACAGCATCTCCAACCTCTGTCTCCTGAGTGCTGGGATTAAAGGTATGCACCACCATGCCCAGTTTGCTTTGTATTTTAAAAAATTATTTATTGAGCCGGGCATGGTGGCGCATGCCTTTAATCCCAGCACTCAGGAGGCAGAGGTAGGAGGATCGCCGTGAGTTCGAGGCCAGCCTGGGCCAGAGTGAGACCCTACCTCAAAAAAACCAAAAACAAACAAACAAACAAACAAACATTATTTATTTACTAGAGAGAGAATGGGTACACCAGGGCCTCTTGCCACTGCAAATGAACTCTAGACACATGCATCAAATTGTGCATCTGGCTTTATGTGGGTACTGAAGAATTGAACCTAGCCTGCAGGCTTTGCAAGCAAGTGCCTTTAAATGCTGAGCCACATCCCCAGACCCAAATACTGCTGTTTTCCAACAATAAAATATTATCCTGTAAAAATAATTTTGATTTTTCTCTACATACTTCACAACTAACCAAAAAATTATATATCTGAACATTAGAGCTTGAACTCTCAAACTTTAACTAGAAAATAGAAAAGGCATCTTTATGACATGGGTTAGGTAAAGCATTTTAAAGTACGACCCAAAGTCAAATCTATAAATGTAAAATAATAAAAATAGATCACATTTTTATTATTTTATGTTTTAATATATATTTAAATTTATTTATTTGAAAGAGAAAGTGAGAGTGAGTATGGGAATACTAGAGCCTCCTGCCTCTGCAAACGAACTCCAGACACATATGCCTCTTTGTGTGTCTGGCTTTATGTGGGTCCTGGGGAATCAAACCCTGGCCATCTCCAGCCCCCTTATTATTTTAAAATCACACTCTTGCCAGGCATGGTGGCGCACACCTTTAATCTCCGCACTCGGGAGGCAGAGGTAAGAGGATTGCCATGAACTCGAGGCCAGCCTGAGAAAACAGAGTGAATTTCAGGTCAGCCTGGGCTAAAGTGAGACCCTACCTCAAAAAAAAAAAAAAAAATCACATCACATTCTTACCATTGGTTTTTATTTTAAAGGGTCTTTACTGTTTTTCAGATTACAAAAGATATGTCATCATACTACAGATAGAGCCACTCATGAACCCGAAAGAATGAACACATTATCATGGAGGGATTTTTTTTTTTTTTTGAGGCAGGGTCTCCCAGGCAGACTTGGAACTTACTCTGTAGTCTCAGGCTGGCCTCAAACTCACAGTAATCCTACTATCTCAGTCTCCTGAGTGCTGATATTAAAGGCATAAGCCACGATACCTGGCTCAAGTTGTTCTATAACTTGATTTTTAAAGACATTTATTTATTTATTTATTTGTTTATTTATTTATTATTATTTGAGACAGAAAGGGAGTGAGAGAGAGAGAGAGAGAGAAAGAATGGGTTTGCCAGGGCCTTTAGCCACTGCAAACAAACTCCAGGCACATGTACCACCGTGTGCATCTGGCTTATATGGGACCCTGGACAATCAAACCTAGGTCCTTGGGTTTTGCAGGCAAGCGCCTTAACCATTAAGCTATCTTTCCAGCCCTTTAAAGACTTTTAAATTAATTTTAGGTTATCCACAAGGCACAGAGATTCCCCATAGGCCCTCTGCCCAACATGGGCTTAGCCTCACTCCCTGTCAACATCCCCCTCCACAGTGACTTGAAAAGAAACTGGAAACCATTTCCCATCAGCACTCACCTGTCCATCTCATTCGTTAAAACAGCTGCATGAGGGGCTGGGGAAGTGGCTCAGCAGTTGAAGTCACTTCCTTGAGAAGCTTGTCAGTTTGGGTTTGATTCGCCAGTACCCACATAAAGCCAAATGCAAGATGCATTTGGAGTTTGTTTGCAGCAGCAAGAGAACCTGGCATACCCATTCTCTACCCTACCCCCCCCCTACGTTTAATAAGTAAATAAAAATATGTTAGGGCTGGAGAGATGGATTACTGGTTAAAGCGCTTGCCTGCTAAGCCTAAAAATTCATGTTCAAATCTCTAGGTCCCACATAGCCAGACACACAGTGACGCAAAGCATGCAATGTCACACATGTGTCATGAGGGGGCGCATGCATCTGGAGTTCGTTCACAGCAGTTGAAGGCCCTGGCCCACCCATTCTCTCCCTCTCTCTGCATATTTCTCTCTCTCTTTCAAAAATAAATAATTAAAAATATTTTTTAAAATAACTGCATGAGAGGCTGGAAAGATGGCTTAGCAGTTAAGGTGCTTGTCTCCAAAGCTTAAGGACTCAGGTTCAATTCCCCAGAACCCACATAAAACCTG
This sequence comes from Orientallactaga sibirica, assembly GCA_036365145.1. Taxonomy (NCBI): domain Eukaryota; kingdom Metazoa; phylum Chordata; class Mammalia; order Rodentia; family Dipodidae; genus Orientallactaga; species Orientallactaga sibirica. The sequence goes on along the minus strand of JAEOAD010000029.1, from coordinate 5,703,786 downwards.
ATGCACAAAGTGATGCATGCATCTGGAGTTCATTTGCAGCAGCTGGAGGCCCTGGAGCACCCATTCTTTCTCTCTCCTTCAAAATAAAAGTAAATAAATAGATGACTGCATGAGCCAGGTGGTGGTTCACACCTATAATCCCAGCACTTAGTGAGATGGAGTTAGGTAGTTTTGTTAGGAAGTTAGGGTGACTGGGCCCCTGAAAGTAAAAAGGCAGGAAGTTCTCCACTTTGCTAGAGATCAAAGTATTATTTATTTATTTATTTATTTATTTATTTGCAAGCAGAGAGAAAGAGAGAGAGAGAGAGAGATAGAAGAGAGGCAGACACAGAGAATGGGCACACCAGGGCTTTCCACCACTGCAAACAAACTCCAGATGTATGTGCCACCTTGTGCAGCTGGCTTACGTGGGTCCTGGGGAGGTCCCCCAGGCTTTGTAGGAAAGCACCTTAATCACTAAGCCATCTCTTCAGCCCTATGATCTGATTTCTTATCTCTTCCCTAGATCTGTTTTTCCACAAACCACCTGGGCCCCTCCTGGGCAGGAGGTCTCTCCTAGGATTTAAAAAAAGTTTTTTTATTAATAACTTCTATATTTACAGACAATAAACAATGATATTTCCCCCTCCCCCATTTCCCCTTCACAACTCCACTCTCCATCATATCTCCTCCCTCTCTCCGTTAGTCTCTCTTTTATTTTGATGTCATTATCTTTTTCTCCTATTTTGAGGGTCATGTGAAGGTATTGCTAGGCACTGAGAAGTCATGGATATCGAAGCCAATTTCTGTCTGGACAGTTGCATTGTAAGGAGTCGTATCCTTCCTTTGGCTCTTACATTCTTTCTGCCCCCTCTTCCGCAATGGACCCTGAGATGTTTCAGTGCTGGACACTGCTCCATCCCTTCTCAGCACTATGTTGCCTTTTGGGTCATCCCAGTGGTCATCGCCATCTGAAAGAAGCTTCTCTAACCATAAGTGAGAGTAGCGTTAATATATGAATATGAACATTAAGTGTAGTGCTTTAAAAGCAGTTTGATGGGAATAATATATACATTTAGCCAGACAAGAGCAGGCTTTATACCCCTAAGGCTCATGATGTCCCCTGCCATATGCTTTTGATTAACTTTTCAATACCAGGCATGTATTCCTTCCCATAGAGTGGGCCTCCAGTCCAATTGGTTTCCCCCAGAGCAGACATGCCACTATTGACTCGTTCGGTCATTTGGCCTGGCTGGCCAAACTTGAGGCTTCCAGTGTCCACTGTTTTCACCGCTGATGACTTCTGTCTCTCATAGGGCTGCATGCAGTGCAGCTTCTTCCAGCTTTCATTTGGCTGATCTACATGGAGGTTTTCAGCTCAGCGTCAGCTTGATTTCTCAGTGACCTTGCCACCCAGGCATGTAAAGTCTTCAGCAATAGGGTCTTACCATCTGTTTCTCATGGGAAACTAATCTCCTAGGATTTAAATATAATCCTGGGCTCAGTGGTTAAGGCACTTGCCTGCCAAGCCTAATGACCCAAGTTCAATTCCCCATTGCCCACATAAGCCAGATATGCACAGAGTGGCACATGGGTCAGGAATTCCTTTGCAGTGGCTAGAGACCCTGATGTGCCCATTCTCTCTCTTTCCCTCCTTTCCTCCCTCCCTTCCTCCCTCCATTCCTCTCTCCATCTATTATCTATCTATTTGCTTGCAAATAAATTTAAAAAATAAAAAAAAAATCTAATCTTAACATTGTGGTTGGTCAAACTTCAACCCCCAAACTTGGCATCATGACTGGCCTCTTCCTGAACCAGCTCCTAGTCCAAACCAATCAGCTGTCCCTGTGACTTACCTGAGCTGGAAGGTAGGGCCCACCACCATAAGATTAAAAATACATTTGGAAGGGAGGGCAAGGTCTCAGGGCCGGCTGACCACTCATGAACCTCCAGCTTCTGCTGGGATTAAAGGCGTGTACCACCATGCCTGGCTTCCATGTACTAACATTTCTATATGAACTCTATGTGGTAGATTCCAGCCAGTCACTCTTCAAAAAGGTGTCACCAGCTGGGTGTGGTGGTGCAGGCCTTTAATTCTAGCACTCTGGAGGCAGAGGTCGGAGGATCGCTGTGAGTTTGAGGCCTGCCTGAGACTACATAGTGAATTCCAGGTCAGCCTGGGCTAGATGCCCTACCTCAACCCCCCTCCCAAAGTGTCACCTTTATGTATACTTCCACCCACCATGTAGGGGAAGCTCCCACTTTGCTGTGGGCTTACCACTGGACAGATGTTTTTGTTTTTTTTATCCTAGCAACATTTCTTCAGTCTGCTAAATGAAGAATGGTGTCTTCTTATTTTCTGGTGGGGGGATTGTTTGTTTGAGCAAGGATAAGGACATGATTTCTTTTCATATCCTTATTGAAGGAGTTTTGTGAATGGCTGGCTTTTCTATTGGGTTGTTTGTCTCTTTCTCATTGCTTTTTAAAAAACACTTTGCATATTATAGATAACAAGTGCCGCTTCATGACATGCACACACATTCCCTCTCCACCTATTGTTCATCTCTTAAATTTGTTTGCAGCATTTTTCACTAAGCAGAAGTTGGAACGTGTTGAGCAGTCCAGTAGATAAATCTTTTCCTTTATAACGTCTGCTCTTTTGGCAATACTTAGAAAGTCCATTCCCACCCCAAAGTTACAAAAAGTCATCTGATTTGCCCCAGTATATAGTTAAGTCATCTTCTTCAATGCTATTGATCATGTTTCAAGACTTAAGCTAGCCATTGGGTCCACAGGTGGATTTTACATTGCTCTATTTAATTTTTTGATGCATGTATGTGTGTTCACATGTATGTGCAGATGTGCATGCCGGGGGTTCATGTTTGCAGAGGCCAGAGGAGGATGTCAGGTGTCTACCTCTATCACGTTTCTACCTTATTTTCTCACTGGACTTGGAGACTGTCTCATTGGACTTGGAGCTGCCACTTTTTGGGTAGACTGGCTGACTAACAAGGCCCAGAAATCCTCCAGTCTCCATCCTCCACCCTCAATGCTGGAGTTACAGTAGTGGGTGGCCATGCCCAGTTTTTACTTGGGGGCTGGCATAGAATTTAGTGCCTCATGTTTGTGCAACAAGTGTTCTTACCCACTGGGCCATCTCCTCATTCCCTTATTTGATATTTTAAAAAATTTTTTAGATAACTTTCATAAATATGGTCAATGTACCATGATCATAATCCCCTCCCACCACTCCCCCTTTCCCCCACCAAATCCCTCCTTCATGGAATCCCTTCTTCTTTCCAACGATTCTCTCTTCTATTTTGATGTCATCTTTTATCCCCCCTCCTATTATGCAGGTCTTGTGCAAGTAGTGTCTGCCACTGTGAGGTCATGAATATCACAGCTACTTTGTGCCCTATTTAATTTTTTGCGTGCTAAAAATATTTTACATTTTTTTTTATTTTTATTTTTTAAAAATCATTTTTATTTATTTATTCTACAGAGAGAGAGGGAGAGAGAGAGAGAATGGGCGTGCCAGGGTCTCCAGCCACTGCAAATGAACTCCAGATGTGTGTGTCCCCTTGTGCAGCTGGCTAATGTGGGTCCTGGGGGATTGAACTTGGGTCCTTTGGCTTTGCAGGCAAACGCCTTAACTGCTAAGCCATCCCTCCAGCCCTTTTACATTTTATTTGAGAATCCAGAATGCTAACTGTTACATCATGGAACCATACTTACACTTTATTTCTAAACAAATATATTTTTTAAATTACCAAGTTTTGATAAGGGTGTACTACTAAAAATTTTCCAAGACTGCAGAAAACAAAACAAACATTAAAAGGGGGAGAATTTAGGCTGGGTATGGTGGCACATGCCTACAATTCCAGCACTCAGAAAGCAGAGGTAGGAGGATTGCCATGATTTCAAGGCCAGCCTGAGACTACATAATAAATTCCAGGTCAGCCTAGGCTAGAGTAAGATACTACCTTGAAAAAAAAGGGGGGAGCTCTGGAGAGATGGCTTAGCAGTTAAGGTGCTTGCCTGTGAACTTCCAGACCAGGCACAATTATGGAGGATCTGATCCAGGTTCAAAAGGCAGAAGAAACGGCCTACTTCTCCAGGTGCCAAATGCTCTCCTGCTGGTACATTTGCATATCTTTATGGAATCTCAAACCCACCATTAACACCTAGACCAGCCCCATTTGCATTGGCTAGATTGAGATGCCTATAACTAATAAAATACTGTATATTGGGGACATATATTCAAACATTTTCTCTCCAGGTGCCAAATGCTCATGGTCAAATAAATAAATAAACCCTGGTGTGCCCATTTTCTAAATAAGTAAGTAAGTAAGTAAATAAATAGATAAATAAGGGGAGAGTTGGGCTGAAGGGATGGTTTAGTGGTTAAGGCATTTGCCTGCAAAGCCAAAGGACCCAGGTTCAATTCCCCAGGATCCACGTTAGCCAGATGCACAAGGGGGCGCACACGTCTGGAGTTTGTTTGCAGTGGCTGGAGGCCCTGGTAAACCTAGGTCCTTTGGCTTTGCCAGCAAGCACCTTAACCACTAAGCAATCTCACCAGCCCCCATACTACCACACTACTATTTATATATAACCTGTTTGTTATTTTCAAGTGTGTTCCTTTTTCTTGTAAAAAAAAAATGTTTACTGTAAGCTGTGAATGGTGCATAATGTCAACACACTTCCTGGCAGGCAGGAAGATTATGAGTTCAAAGCCAGCCTGGGCTACATAGTGAGACCCTGTCTTAAAACAAACAAGTTCACTGTGAACTGTAGCTATGTTACCACAGTGACCTCCTGCAACTTATGTTCACCTGTTGACGGCATTGTTTTCCCCTGTATTTTTTTTTTTTTTTTTTTTTTTTTTTGGTTTTTGAGGTAGGGTCTCACTCTGATCCAGGCTGACCTGGAATGAACTATGTAGTCTCAGGGTGGCCTTGAACTCTCGGTGATCCTCCTACCTCTGCCTCCTGAGTGCTGGGATTAAAGGCGTGCGCCACCATGCCCAGCCCTCCCCTGTGTTTTATTCAATATTGTGTTGCAGCCCATGGGAGCTGTTGACCACACCACAGCCATCTAGTTGGTGTCCCTTCACTATAACACATACCTGAGAGGATCAACTTAAAAAGAGAGAAGGTTCATTTGGCTTGCAGGGTGGGAGATTCCAGTCATGGTGGCTTGGCTCTGTTGCTTGTGGGCCTGTGGCAAGGCAGTACATCATGGCAGGAGTGTACGGTGGAGTTAATCTACTTACTTCATGACCTGGGTCCCACTATCCCTTCAAGGACACATCCCCAATGACAGTGTAACAGTTATTGTATATAATTTATTCATTTTTTGTTTGTTTTTTCGAGGTAGGCTCTCATTCTAGCCCAGACTGACCCGGAATTCACTCTGTAGTCTCAGGGTGGCCTCGAACTCACAGTGATCCTCCTACCTCTGCCTCCACGCCCAGCTTAATTTATTCATTTGAAAGCAGAGAGAAAGAGACAGAGAGCGAACGAATAAATGAGAATGAGCATGCCAGGGCCTCTTGCCACTGCAAACAAACTCCAGATACTCGTGCTATTTTGTGCATCTAGCATTATGTGGGTACTGGAGAATCAAACCTGGGACATCAGGCTTTGCAAGCAGGTGCCTTTAACTGCTGAGCCATCTCTCCAGTCCAACGGTTACCTTCTCGTCACTGGGACAAAACAAAAAGTAGCTTGTGGAAGGAAAGGGTTTGTTTTGGCTTACAATTTCAAGGGGAAGTTTCATCACGGTGGGGAAAGCGTGGGGAAAGTAGTTGGAATGAGTTGGCTCTGAACACCCAGTAGGCTAGACACACCTCTTCCAGCAGGGCTCCATCTCTAAAGCTCCACAACTTTCCACCATGAGGCTCTGGGGGGCATTTTACACTCAAACCACCACAGACAGGAAGGCCTGCCATGAGGCCTTACCTATGCCAGGTTATACCACCACCAGCAGTGCCAAGCTGGGAAGCATGCCTTGGCCCGTGGGTTCTACCCACATTCACAGTGTAGCACATACTCTCCTGCCTAGATGTGCAGTAGGCTGGCCCACCTAGGCTTGTGCAAGTACACTCCTTCGCACAATGATGAAATCACCTAATGACTCAGCGTGTATCCTCATCAGTAACTAATATGTAACTACAACAGACCTTGTCTAGTTGAAGTGAATTGCACAGTTGTACAGCCATCATCACCCCCAAAGAAACACTGTACCAATTCACACTCCTCAGTCCCTCCTCCCCCTGCCCTCTGGTAACCGGCGATCTACTTTCTATATTGCAAATAGTTGACATAAATGAAATCATAGAAAGCTTTCTGTCTGACTCTTTCACTTAATATAACAGGGTCCAGGTCCATCCATACCCGCACATGTCACTTGGTTCCTTTTCATGGCCGAGAAACAGTCCACCTTCTGATCCACTCAACAGCTGATGGACAACCTGGCTAGTGCATTCATGACCACTGTGTACAAGTTTGTTTTTTTTCAAGGTAGAATCTCACTCTAGTCTCGGCTGATCTGGAACTTGCTCTATAGCCCCAGGCTGGCCTTGAACTCATGGCGCTCCTCCTACCTCTGCCTCCGGAGTGAGTGCTGGGATTAAAGGCTTGCGCCACCACGCCTGGCTGTGTATAAATTTTAGTGGGGATGTGTTTGCGCTTCTCTCAGATTATCTACAAGTGGCTGGGTCATGCATCCATGTCTAGCAGGTCCCGGGATGTCTACAAAGCAGTGCTCACTGTAGTGGTCTCCTGCCCTCCCCACACAGGGGTTTACATGGCTTTTCCCCCTTCTCTGAGCAGGTAATGTTGGGGCTGACATCACTTTGGACTTTGACACCCAGTCACTGGGGTCCTGCATGTAGCTGAGAGAGATAGTGTTACCTGTAGTGGACAAGGTTGAGGTTGGACAGCTTTTATCTAGAGTCTCAGAACATTGTGAATGTCATGTTGACGCTCAAGAAGATTTGTGTTTCTGGGCTGGACAGATGGTTCAGTGGCTAAAGGTGCTTCCTTACAAAAGCTGCTGGCCTGGGCTCAATTCCCCAGTACCCACGTAAAGCCAGATGCACCAAGTGGTGTATATATCGGGAGGTCACTTGCAGACCCTGCTATTCTCATTGCCCATTCTACCTCTCTCCTTGCAAATAAATGAATACATTTTTTGTTTTTTTTTTTTCGAGGTAGGGTCTCACTCTAGCTCAGGCTATGTAGTGTATAGTCACTATGTAGTCTCAGGGTGGCCTCGAACTCACAGCAATCCTTCTGCCTCCTGAGTGCTGGGATTAAAGGCATGTGGCACCAAGCCCGGCTATGAATACATTTTTTTAAGATTTTTATTTCAGAGTATTTTGGATTTTGGGATTAAGGATTCCAAACAATAATGTCTGGGCAAATATTCCAAAATCCAAAAAACAAAAACAAACAACACAATTTGAGTTATTTCTGGTTCTAAGCATTTCATAAGGGATATTTGACTTGTACTGTTAACTTAGTGGCTTAAAACACATGCGCCTAGTACCTCAGCATCTGGGAAGAATGTGATCACTGGTTTTTTTCCTTAGGGTCTCAAGAAGTGAAGTCAAGGTGCCAGAAGGCTGGCCTCTCCCCTGGCAACACTGGGATAGAATCGGTGCTCACCAAGGTGTTCTCTGTGGGTGTTTTCTTTTCTACATGTTGCCTTCATTGTGTGTGTGTGTGTGTGTGTGTTTAAAAAGAGCATGAATGAAGGGTTTCTTAAGGAGCTACGGGTGACTCAAAGGCAGCTGCACCACCCAAAAGCTCACCTCAGCATGGGAGATGAATCACAGAAACCAGCATAACCCTGGAGCTCTCTGTCTCTTTGCCCCAAAATTGTTTACTGCTTTGATTACCTTGGGGAGGGGCCTTGTGAACTTTGTAACTTTCATGATCTTCCAGAACCTTGTAAGTTTCCGGATTCTGGTAAGTTTCTAGAATCTCATAAGCTTCTTCTTTCTTTCCTCCAGGGGGGAAATGTTTCAATTCTGAAGAAATAGCTACACAATAACTTCCTCCCCACTTCTAACTTCCTCTTCTACCTCAGTACCAGCCAGAGAAGGTGCTCTGCTTTAAGGCCTTGTGAATCCTCCACACTCTGTGGGGCCAAGATCTTTGACTTTAATATACCCACGTCCCATTTGTTCTATTGATAAGTGAGACCTAGTGATAGGCTTGAGTCACTGGGGGTACATCCTTAAAGGAGACTGTAGTGGTTTGAGTAAAGTGTCCCCCACAGGGTCATGTGTTTTGAATACTTGGTCCCTAGCTAGTGACCATGTGGGAAGTTATGGAGCCTTGTTGGAGGAGGTGTGTCACTGGGGGCGGGTCTTGAGGTTTATTAGTTGAGCCCACTTGGGTGTTCAGAACTGGCTCACTCAGACTACTTCCTTCCTGCTGCTGTGACAAGGCATGATGCTCTGGCTGTCTGTTCTGCCACGCTTTCCCGGCCATGATGAAGCTTCCCCTTGGAAGTAAAAGAAAAAATAAGCCCTTTCCTCCCATGGGCTGCTCCTGGTTAGGTATTTTGTCCTAGCAACAAGAAGGTAGCTGCTATAGTCACCATCAATTCTCCTAGTCGGCCTCCCTTAACAAGGAGCTCCCTCTTTCTAAGAACACCCTCCCTCCTCAGCTCTGACTATGTGGAGGACATTCCTCACACTAAGCTGAGCTCTGATCCCCTGAAACTCACTTCATACCTTCTTCTGACTCTCGCATGATCACAGCTCCAAGTTTAAATTTTAAAAATTATTTTATTTAAACTGGGCATGGTGGCGCACGTCTTTAATCCCAGCACTCGGGAGGCAGAGGTAGGAGGATCACCCTGAGTTCAAGGCCACCCTGAGACTACATAGTTAATTCCAGGTCAGCCTAGGCCAGAGTGAGACCCTACCTTGAAAAACCAAAAAAAAAAAAAAAAAATTATTTGAGAGAGAAAATAAGAAAATAAGAGAGAGAGAGAGAGAGAGAGAGAGAGAGAGAGAGAGAGAGAGATGGGTATGCCAGGGCCTCTAACTACTGCAGACAAACCCCAGATGCATGTTCCACCTTGTGCATCTGGCTTTCCATGAGTACTGGGGTGGCCTCGAACTCTTGGCAATCCTCCTACCTCTGCTTCCTGAGTGCAGGGATTAAAGGCGTGCGCCACCATGCCCGGCTCCAAGCTTAAATTTTTTAAATGAAGTTCTCAACTTTTCAAGTGGTTTGTGTTACACAAGAGGGACCCTGGAGAGCTTGACCTTCTCATCGTGCTGTTTATATTGGAGATAGAAAACAAACGAATGAAGAGATCTCTCATATGGTAGATGCTACAAAGCTAAGGAGATGAGTGTACTCTTCCTGGGGGTGTAATTCATCCCTGGAGGACAGAGCAGAGTGAGGCTACTGAGGAAGCAAGCAAGTCTCTTTAACACTGAGCCATCTCTCCAGCCCCAGAGACTACTGAGGAGACATGCAAGAAATGCAAGCACGAGAGTGAAGGATGACCACACTCCCCAGAGGAAGATTACATTGTCCAGCCTCCCTTGCAGCTAGTTATGGTCATGTGACCATGTTCTAGCCAATGGGATATGTGTGGATGTACCAGTTTTTAGGAGCCTTCCTTAAGAGTTAGTGGATATGTGTCTTTTGTCCTTTTTACTTGTTGCCTCCTTCCTGCTCCCTGAAATGTGGAAGCAAAGATGACACTGGCAGCCATCTTGGAGTATGATAGAAACAAGATAGAAATAGCCACTGGCCCCATAGCATTGACCGCTCATGTCTAGTGTCACATTTATCCCACTGCTGCCCAGGAAAAAAACCCAAAATAAAGTGGCTTGAATGGATTGCTACAACACTGGGCCAGCAGCTTGGCAGAACACAGGCAGGGCTCACTCCCTGCCCTGCCTTATTGTCCCACAGGAGGCCCAGGACTAGAACAGTAAGAGCCTGCCTACAGTCAAATGAGGGCTGTCCCTCTGCAAAGCAGAGCCTGTGGCTTGCTTTAACCAAAACCATAGCTGTGAGCACCCAGGTGTGTTCAGTTTTAAGAAGTAAAACCCCACCTCAGGCCCATGAAAGGGGAAAATGTGAAGTCACCCTGTTATTTGAGGTAACCACCCAGGTATCCACCAACTTCAAGACCTGGGGTTTAGGCAGGTATTGTAGGAATCAATCTCTTTGTCTCTGCCTGTCTCCATGTCTGTCCATCTGTGTCCCTCTGTCTCCCTCCATTTCTCTTGCCTTCTTTGTCTCTGCCTTGCTTAGTGTTTCTCTATCTCAGTGTCTTTTTTTGCATATGCATGTGTGTGATGTGTATGCATATGCATGTTCATGCATGGGCACCTGTGTGCATGTGCATGTGGAAGCCAGGAGTGAACATTAGGTATTTTTCTCAGTTTCTCTCCACATGTTTCTTTGAGACAGAGTTTCTCACTGAACAGAGGGCTTACTGATTCAGCAAGTCTGGCTGGTCCCTGGGGACCCTCTGTTTCTGCCTCCCCAGCTCTGGGATTATAGATGTGTGATAGCACCAGACATTTTATATGGATCCAAACTCAGATCCTCATACTCATACTTGCACAGTGAAGGCTTTACCCAGTAAATCATACCCCCCAGTCCCTCTCTGTTTTTTTTTTTTTTTTTTTTTTTTTTTGTTTTGCAAGGTAGGGTTTCACTCTGGTCCAGGCTGACCTGGAATTAACAGGCTCAGGGTGGCCTGGCGATCCTCCTGCCTCTGCCTCCTGAGTGCTGGGATTAAAGGCTCACCACGGGGTGGGTCTCACTCTAACCCAGGTTGACCTGGAATTCACAATGTAGACTCAGGGTGGCCTCTAACTCACAGCGATCCTCCTACCTCTGCCTCCCGAGTGCTGGGATTAAAGGTGTGCACCACCACGCCCGGCCCCCTCTCTATTTTTATTTCTCTGGTCCCCCTGCCCCCTGCTCTTCTCAGCTCTGCTTCCTTGTGTGGCTTCACTCTCAGGCAGGCTCTCCTGGCGAAGATAGACACCAGTATCTCTAAGCTCTGTCTAATCAGCTTGGTGACCCCAGCAGGAGGACGAGTCCCAAGGACTCACTGCAAGTGTGCAGACTGCTGACTCACATGCCATTCTGAGCCCATGCCAGGAAGGCTGGTTGGCTAAGCAAGGGTGTGGATTGAGAAGATACACAGTTCCTGGAGAGAAAATCAGAGAACTCATGTGGTACCTAGTCTGACACCCCAATCTCCAATACAGGTGGTCCGGACCCACCAGGGCTGACCCCTGGCCTGTACTGAGGCCTGAGCTCCTCTCCTCTCTCATCCCTGGACCTGACTCTGGACCGTCCCATCACAGCCTCAGACTGCAAGGCTCTGGGATGTCCAGAGGCTGCCTGGACAGTACTCCCTGGCACCACCCCCCACCTGGGAGGTAGCCTAAGGAGATAACATGTGCGTAGGAAGGCCTTGAAGCATGTGAAGGACTTACATGGGCAGCTGGGCAAAGGGGATGGACCGAAAGGGCAACGTCCTGGGGTGGACTCCAGCCAGCTGTGTCTGAGAAACAGGATGGAAGCCGGGTGACTAGAGGGAGACAACAAGGGACAAGGGAGCCAGTCTAGGCTTTTAGCAGGACTGAGAGTCAGGTTCCCACGGGCCCCTGGCTCCAGATGTCCTGGGATTGCAGGAGGGGATGGCAGCTGGGCCCATGGGGGGAATTCCAGCTTTTGGAAGGACAGACTATAGTCAGGGCTTGGTGAAGTGGGAATGGCCCCCAACCTGGTCTCATCTCACTGTCTTCCCCTAAATCACTCCTCTGGGTGCCTCCCCACCCCCACATCCAGTCTCTCCTGCCCCCAAGGCATCCCAGCAACTTCCAAAGTGAGAAAGGAGCCATCAGTCATTCCAGACAGCATTCTATTTTTTTTTTTTTTTTTTTTTGAGGTAGGGTCTCACTCTAGCCCAGGCTGACCTGGAATTCACTATGTAGTCTCAAGGTGGCCTTGAACTCACACGATCCTCCTACCTCTGCCTCCTGAGTGCTGGAATTAAAGGCGTGTACCACTATGCCCAGCTAGCATTCTTTCTTAATGTGTTTATTTCCAAGTGAGTCAAAAAATACACGTCTGCCCATGAACCGTGGACTCCCAGAAGCCACAATAATTTGCCTTTTGCAATGATTTGGTTCTGGGGCTGGGGGGTGAGCCCTTACCTGGCAAGTCTAGTAGTCTGGGCTTCAGCCTAGCCAGAGATGCCACCCACTGAGTCTCCACTCCACCTGAATGTCCACACCTGTCCCAGGACACAAGCCTCTGCCTTTTCTGGGACATTCCTTACCCCTACTCTTCTTAGCACATGCTTTTTCTTGGAAGGTACTTTTTTTTTTTTTTGCAAGGTTATTGATTTTTTCACATTAAATTTTTTCCTCTGTGTTGGACTGTCTGGCCAGATGACAGGCTTGTTTCTATTCTCCTGGGTGAACCATTTAGTACCAGAGCCCTTTGCCCCATGAAACAGAAACCATGCCCTCACTACTCCCTTCCAGAACCCATGCCCACCTTTCACGTCTGCCCTCGTGCTGGGCCAATGGTGTTGCACCAGTCTTTACATTCTCTGCTGAGGCCATGTTGTACAATGACTTTACTGTCATTTCTCCCTGCCATCATGGAGCTTCCCCTGAGCCTGTGAGCCTGTAAACCAAAATAAACCTTTTTTTTTTTTTTTTTTTTTTTTTGCACAAGCTGCTCTTGGTTGGGTGATTTCTGCCAGCAATGCAAACCTAACTGCAACAGTGCCTTAACCGCCAAACCATCTCTACAGTCCTACAGTATGTGTTTAAAAACATTTTTATCTATTTACTTGAGAGGAAGCAAGAGAGAGAGATAGTGAGTGTGTATGGTTGTGCCAGGGCCTCTTGTCACTGAAGATGGACTCCATATACCTGTATCTTGCCAGCCCCAGAATACAGTAATTTATACAACTTAAAAAATTTTTTTTATTCATTTGTGCATCTGGCTTTGTGTAGGCACTGAGGAACTGAACTTGGGCCAGCAGGCTTTACATGCAATCACCTTTAACTGCTGAGCCATTTCCCCATCCCCACAGCTTGTTTTTATTCCAGCAAGGCAGACCCATCTTGCCTTTTCCATTCTTCCTTGGGGATTTATCCTGTTGCACAATCTTTGGGCCATTTCATGCAGAGTTTTATTTTTATTTATTTTTTATTTATTTATTTTATTTATTTATTTTTTTGGTTTTGCAAGGTAGGGTCTCACTCTGGTCCAGGCTGACCTGGAATTAACTATGTAGTCTCAGGGTCGCCTCGAACTCTTGGCAATCCTCCTACCTCTGCCTCCCGAGTGCTGGGATTAAAGGCGTGTGCCACCACGCCCGGCTATTTTTTTTTTTTTTAAGGAAGGAGTTGAGGACTTCCAGCTTTTTGCTGCATCTCTGACATCTGCAGCCAGTTTTTAAAATAATTATTTATTGTAAGGAGAGAGAGACAGAAAGAGAGAGAGAGAGAGCATGCCAAGGCCTCTAGCCACTGAACACAAACTCCAGATGCATACATCAGTTTGTACATTTGGCACAAACTGAATCAAACCCAGGTCATTAGGCTTTGCAGCAAGTGCCTTAACTGCTAAGCCATCTCTCTAGCCTTCATCCTGTGTTTTTCATCCTGCTTTGGAATCCTAGTTAGAACGACATTAAATGTCCATAGAAAACATGGGAGAACTGAGATTTAATCCATGCAGACCTTCCATGTAACATTGTGGGTCCCACCAGGAATAGCTGCCCTTTGTCCAGTGGGTGCTCCAGTGGCATCGGCAGTGTCCAGTCTTACTTATTCTCAACCTCCTTCCTTCTGTCTCACCTTTGTTCCTCCTTCCTCCCTTTCCTCTTCCCTAGCTCCCTCCCACCTTTTACAACAGTATAATATCCCACCTCCAGACCAACACCTATTTATTTCCAACTAGCTTTTTTTGCCATTGCATATAAGGCTGTAGTAAGTTACTTTATACATTCCAAAGGTGGGAGCACATCTCACAGAGCCTTGTAAGTGGGTCTGCTAGCTTTGAGCTGGTGGATGTGTTGATCTGACAAGACTGCAAGAGTGCTTTGCTTAACGTATCTACCAACATGTCCTCCACCCTATTAGGAATGCAATATTTTATTTGCTTTAAAAATACTTTTTAAAAATTTATTTATTTATTGAGGCAAGTCCAAAGATTGGCCTTTTTGTTTTGTTTTGTTTTTTGAGGTAGGGTTTCACTCTAGTCCAGACTGACCTGGAATTCACTATGTAGTTTCAGGCTGGCTTTGAACTCACAGTGATCCTCTTACCTTTGCCTCCTGAGTGCTGGAATTCAAGGTGTGTACAACCATGCCCAGCAGATTGACCTTTTTTTTTTTTTTTTTGGAGACAGATAGGGAATGGGCGTGCCAGCAGCCTCTCAGCCACTGTGAACGAACTCCAGATGCGCCCTTGCATCATTGCATCTGGCTAAACTGGGATCTGGAAATTGGAACCAGCGTTCTTAGGCTTAACAGGCAGGCACCTAAACAGCTAAGACATCTGTCCAGCCCCAGATTGGCCTTTTTTAATGCGTGCGCGCGTGAGGGAGAGAATTGGCACTCCAGGGCCTCCAGCCACTGTAATAAAACTTGTGCAACCTTGTGTGCTTGAGTCACCTTGTGTGTCTGGCTTACGTGGGACCTGGAGAGTTGAACATGGGTCCTTAAGCTTTGCAGGCAAACTCCTTAACTGCTAAACCATCTCTCCAGCCATTGTTTATTTATTTTTGAGGAGGGGGAGAGAGAGAGAGAGCACACAAGGGCATGCCAGGACCTCTTGCCATTGCAAACAAATTCCAGATGCATGGACCACTTTGTGCATCTGGCTTTATGTGGGTACTGCAGCATTGAACCTATGCTGGCAGGCTCACTGCAAGTGTGCAGACTGCTGACTCACATGCCATTCTGAGCTCGTGCCAGGAAGGCTGGTTGGCTAAGCAAGGGTGTGGATTGAGAAGATACACAGTTCCTGGAGAGAAAATCAGAGAACTCATGTGGTACCTAGTCTGACACCCCAATCTCCAATACAGGTGGTCCGGACCCACCAGGGCTGACCCTGGCCTGTACTGAGGCCTGAGCTCCTCTCCTCTCTCATCCCTGGACCTGACTCTGGACCGTCCCATCACAGCCTCAGACTGCAAGGCTCTGGGATGTCCAGAGGCTGCCTGGACAGTACTCCCTGGCACCACCCCCCACCTGGGAGGTAGCCTAAGGAGATAACATGTGCGTAGGAAGGCCTTGAAGCATGTGAAGGACTTACATGGGCAGCTGGGCAAAGGGGATGGACCGAAAGGGCAATGTCCTGGGGTGGACTCCAGCCAGCTGTGTCTGAGAAACAGGATGGAAGCCGGGTGACTAGAGGAGACAACAAGGGACAAGGGAGCCAGACTAGGCTTTTAGCAGGACTGAGAGTCAGGTTCCCACGGGCCCCTGGCTCCAGATGTCCTGGGATTGCAGGAGGGGATGGCAGCTGGGCCCATGGGGGGAATTCCAGCTTTTGGAAGGACAGACTATAGTCAGGGCTTGGTGAAGTGGGAATGGCCCCCAACCTGGTCTCATCTCACTGTCTTCCCCTAAATCACTCCTCTGGGTGCCTCCCCACCCCACATCCAGTCTCTCCTGCCCCCAAGGCATCCCAGCAACTTCCAAAGTGAGAAAGGAGCCATCAGTCATTCCAGACAGCATTCTATTTTTTTTTTTTTTGAGGTAGGGTCTCACTCTAGCCCAGGCTGACCTGGAATTCACTATGTAGTCTCAAGGTGGCCTTGAACTCACACGATCCTCCTACCTCTGCCTCCTGAGTGCTGGAATTAAAGGCGTTCACCACTATGCCCAGCTAGCATTCTTTCTTAATGTGTTTATTTCCAAGTGAGTCAAAAAATACACATCTGCCCATGAACCGTGGACTCCCAGAAGCCACAATAATTTGCCTTTTGCAATGATTTGGTTCTGGGGCTGGGGGGTGAGCCCTTACCTGGCAAGTCTAATAGTCTGGGCTTCAGCCTAGCCAGAGATGCCACCCACTGAGTCTCCACTCCACCTGAATGTCCACACCTGTCCCAGGACACAAGCCTCTGCCTTTTCTGGGACATTCCTTACCCTCTACTCTTCGCACATGCTTTTTCTTGGAAGGTACTTTTTTTTTTTTTGCAAGGTTATTGATTTTTTCACATTAAATTTTTTCCTCTGTGTTGGACTGTCTGGCCAGATGACAGGCTTGTTTCTATTCTCCTGGGTAAACCATTTAGTACCAGAGCCCTTTGCCCCATGAAACAGAAACCATGCCCTCACTACTCCCTTCCAGAACCCATGCCCACCTTTCACGTCTGCCCTCGTGCTGGGCCAATGGTGTTGCACCAGTCTTTACATTCTCTGCTGAGGCCATGTTGTACAATGACTTTACTGTCATTTCTCCCTGCCATCATGGAGCTTCCCCTTGAGCCTGTAAGCCAAAATAAACCTTTTTTTTTTTTTTTTTTTTTTTTTTTTTTTTTTTTTTTTTTTTGCACAAGCTGCTCTTGGTTGGGTGATTTCTGCCAGCAATGCAAACCTAACTGCAACAGTGCCTTAACCGCCAAACCATCTCTACAGTCCTACAGTATGTGTTTAAAAACATTTTTATCTATTTACTTGAGAGGAAGCAAGAGAGAGAGATAGTGAGTGTGTATGGTTGTGCCAGGACCTCTTGTCACTGAAGATGGACTCCATATACCTGTATCTTGCCAGCCCCAGAATACAGTATTTTATACAACTTAAAAAATTTTTTTAATTCATTTGTGCATCTGGCTTTGTGTAGGCACTGAGGAACTGAACTTGGGCCAGCAGGCTTTACATGCAATCACCTTTAACTGCTGAGCCATTTCCCCATCCCCACAGCTTGTTTTTATTCCAGCAAGGCAGACCCATCTTGCCTTTTCCATTCTTCCTTGGGGATTTATCCTGTTGCACAATCTTTGGGCCATTTCATCCAGAGTTTTATTTTTATTTATTTATTTATTTTATTTATTTATTTATTTTTTTGGTTTTGCAAGGTAGGGTCTCACTCTGGTCCAGGCTGACCTGGAATTAACTATGTAGTCTCAGGGTCGCCTCGAACTCTTGGCAATCCTCCTACCTCTGCCTCCCAAGTGCTGGGATTAAAGGCGTGTGCCACCACGCCCGGCTATTTTTTTTTTTAAGGAAGGAGTTGGAGGACTTCCAGCTTTGCTGCATCTCTGACATCTGCAGCCAGTTTTTAAAATAATTATTTATTGTAAGGAGAGAGAGAGAGAGAGAGAGAGAGAGAGAGAGAGAGCATGCCAAGGCTTCTAGCCACTGAACACAAACTCCAGATGCATACATCAGTTTGTGCATTTGGCACAAACTGAATCAAACCCAGGTCATTAGGCTTTGCAGCAAGTGCCTTAACCGCTGAGCCATCTCTCTAGCCTTCATCCTGTGTTTTTCATCCTGCTTTGGAATCCTAGTTAGAACAACATTAAATGTCCATAGAAAACATGGGAGAACTGAGATTTAATCCATGCAGACCTTCCATGTAACATTGTGGGTCCCACCAGGAATAGCTGCCCTTTGTCCAGTGGGTGCTCCAGTGGCATCGGCAGTGTCCAGTCTTACTTATTCTCAACCTCCTTCCTTCTGTCTCACCTTTGTTCCTCCTTCCTCCCTTTCCTCTTCCCTAGCTCCCTCCCACCTTTTACAACAGTATAATATTCCACCTCCAGACCAACACCTATTTATTTCCAACTAGCTTTTTTTGCCATTGCATATAAGGCTGTAGTAAGTTACTTTATACATTCCAAAGGTGGGAGCACATCTCACAGACAGAGCCTTGTAAGTGGGTCTGCTAGCTTTGAGCTGGTGGATGTGTTGATCTGACAAGACTGCAAGAGTGCTTTGCTTAACGTATCTACCAACATGTCCTCCACCCTATTAGGAATGCAATATTTTATTTGCTTTAAAAATACTTTTTAAAAATTTATTTATTTATTGAGGCAAGTCCAAAGATTGGCCTTTTTGTTTTGTTTTGTTTTTGAGGTAGGGTTTCACTCTAGTCCAGACTGACCTGGAATTCACTATGTAGTTTCAGGCTGGCTTTGAACTCACAGTGATCCTCTTACCTTTGCCTCCTGAGTGCTGGAATTCAAGGTGTGTACAACCATGCCCAGCAGATTGACCTTTTTTTTTTTTTTTGGAGACAGATAGGGAATGGGCGTGCCAGCAGCCTCTCAGCCACTGTGAATGAACTCCAGATGCGCCCTTGCATCATTGCATCTGGCTAAACTGGGATCTGGAAATTGGAACCAGCGTTCTTAGGCTTAACAGGCAGGCGCCTAAACAGCCAAGACATCCGTCCAGCCCCAGATTGGCCTTTTTTAATGCGTGCGCGCGTGAGGGAGAGAATTGGCACTCCAGGGCCTCCAGCCACTGTAATAAAACTTGTGCAACCTTGTGTGCTTGAGTCACCTTGTGTGTCTGGCTTACATGGGACCTGGAGAGTTGAACATGGGTCCTTAAGCTTTGCAGGCAAACTCCTTAACTGCTAAACCATCTCTCCAGCCCTTGTTTATTTATTTTTGAGGAGGGGGAGAGAGAGAGAGAGAGCACACAAGGGCATGCCAGGACCTCTTGCCATTGCAAACAAATTCCAGATGCATGGACCACTTTGTGCATCTGGCTTTATGTGGGTACTGCAGCATTGAACCTATGCTGGCAGGCTCTGCAAGCAAATGCCTCTAACTGCTGAGCCATCTCCCCAATCCCAGAATATAATTTTGGGGGGGGGGTTCAAGGTAGGTTCTCACTCTAGCTCAGGCTGACCTGGAATTCACTATGTAGTCTCAGGATGGTCTCAAACTCATGGCATTCCTCCTACCTCTGCCTCCCGAGTACTGGGATTAAAGGCGTGCACCACCATGCCCCAGAATACAATGTTTTATAGAACTTTTAAATATTTATTTATTTATTTATTTATTTATTTATTTATTTAAGAGAAAGAGGCAGATAGAAGAGAGAGAATGGGTGCACCAGGGTCTCTAGCCACTGCACATGAACTCCAGACATATGTGCCACCTTGTGCATCTGGCTTACATGGGTACTGGGGAAATGAACATGGTCCTTAGGCTTTGCAGGCAAGCACTTTAACCACTAAGCAATCTGTCCAGCCCTTCCTGGCACCTCATTGACTGATTAATTGTTAAGCGGTCTATTGGATCTGCAGGAAGAAACATGTCAGAATTCCCAATTTGGAAAGAAAGTGAAGGCCAACACAGCCACAGTACACAGTGTCTCTGTGAAGGCCACATCCCCTGACTCAGGGCCTTGCAGTGCATGTGGGGATTCAGGTGCAAGGTGGCCCATGTTCAAATGCTCCATCAGAAGTGAGCAGTGAGGCTCTTCAGGTGAAGTCTCCCATTCCAGAGTGTTGGTAGAGACCAAACGTGGCACAGGCTGAAGCTACAGCTGCCAACTTGGCCAGCCTCGCTTACAGGTAAGTCCCAGGGTCCTGGAGGGAGGAGGTGTATTGCTGCAGAACCTCAAGTAGGACAGCAACTTGCCTAAGGCTGTCCTGCAGGTGGGATGTGTTGAGGCAGCTGTGGAGGGCGGAGCATCCTCCCTTGGCTTTTCTTCCTGGAAGGCACTGCAGCACTTCCAGGGAACCTGGAGCTAATTCATGATGACCTCAGGATGACTCTAGATGAAAACCCCTTCTAGTCCCAAGACAGGCAGGTGGAGCTCCTGCACAGCAGTGTGCAGTCCCAGCCCCACCCCATGCCCAGCAGTGAATCACTGCAGCCTCAGGATAGCTCTGGTGTAATTATTCCCATTGAATGAGGTCTGAAGAGGCCCAGGTGTCCCCACAGTGCCCTTGTTGCCTGGGGCACTGGGGTGAGCACTCCACTTTCTCCCACTGTTACCCTCTGCCCAAAGCTGGGGCAGGTGGCCCAGGGGCAGGAATGATTGCTGACTGACTTGTAACCCACTGTGGGTGGGAAGCATCACCCTGCCATGATGAAAAGCGAGGAGACAGCGAGGCAGCCTGGCGGATGTTGCTTCCCTCAGCTGTGAAGTGTCAATCAATTAATTGTCAGAGAGGATTCCATTGCTCAGCCACCACTGGGGGACACCACAGAGCCTAGAAGAGCAGATTAGAGTGCTCAGTGCTATAAAATAGGCCCACTAGCAGAGAAAAGTAAGGCACAGGAGAGGAGCTACTGTCTACAGAGTGACATGTGAGGAAGCAGAGGCCAACTTCTGGTGGAGGGATCAGTAGACATAAGAGAGCCTCCAAGGCCACTGCCCCCACACAAAGCAGAAAGGGATTGAGGTCTGGGGGCAGGGGAGGTCAATAAAAGGTATTTAGCTTTACCTCTACATCCAGTGGGATGCATTCTCAGAAATAACATCTTGAGCTGGAAAGATGGCTCAGCGATTAAAGGCACTTGCTTGCAAAGCCTGGTGGCCTGGGTTTGATTCCTCAGTACCCACATAAAGCCAAATGCACAAAGTGGCACATGCGCCTGAAGTTATTTTACAGTGGCAAGAAGTCTGGTGCGCTTATGTTCACTCTCTATCTGTTCCTTTCTCCCAGAGTCTCTGTTTCAAATAAAATAAATAAATAGAGCTGGAGAGATTGCTTAGTGGTTAAGGCACTTGCCTGTAAAGCCAAAGGACCCGGGTTCGACTCCCTATAAACCAGATGCACAAGGGAGTGCATGCGTCTAGAGTTCGTTTGCAGCAGCCAAAAGCACTGGAGTGTCCATTTTCTCTCTCTCTCTCTCTCTCTCTCTCTCTCTCTCTCTCTCTCTCTCTCTCTCTCTCTCCTCTCCCTCTCTACCTATTTCTGTATCTCTCTCAAATAGATATATAAAAATAAAATATTTTTAAAATAAATAAATAAAAATTACTAAAAAACAAAACCAATTTCTTGCTGACAATAAGCGGTTGGCTTTGGCTGCAGAATTTCCTGCCCACCCATCCTTCTAACACTTGGGGGGTCACAGTGCACTGTGCCAATGCTGGGCCAGGTCCCTGGTAGCAGGGACCACACAAAGCCATCGCCTGAGCACCAGCAGGCGAGACCTCCGCAGAGCGCGCTGGGGCAGCACGGCCGCCAGGTGGCGCTGTGTGCACGCGCTCGGGCCGGGTACGGGGGTCGCAGGCACGCGGCGGCGGCGGCGGGGGCGGGGCCGCGCCGCAGGTTGTGTGACTTTGGGTTTGACCTGCCTGGAGATGAGCTAATCCCGCCGTATAATAGACTCGGGAGAGATAGGAAAATGGCCGCGCGCTATCTGCGTCGCCATGGGGACCATCGCGCGCGGGCGGGGCGCGGGCCTGGAAAAATACAGCCTTTTGTGGCGGCGCGTGTCACTCACGGCGGGGACCCCGGGGCTCAGCGCGAATGGTTCTGTCGCCCTAGCAGCAGCTCCTCGGCGGGTGGAGAAGCCCCAGGACCCTCGGGCGCACTCTCCCTTCCCCCGAAGTCCGCGCTCTGCACCCCACACCCGCTCCTCCGGGCGTTCACGTGGCACTGCGCAGCCCTCTCCCGTGCCTGTGGCATCCGCACTCGGCCGGGTCTCTTCCCACGCATGATGGCCCAAAGACGGCCATAGCCCCTCGCCCCACTTGCTGGACACCCCGTGCACAAACCCTGCAGGCCCTTCCAGCTCCAAAGACGCGTGCCAGACCCTGGCAGCTGCGCTCACCCCGCAGGGAAACTCATCTGGTGCAGCGCGCCCTGCACGCGCGTCACACACACACACTCACGAGTGGCTACGAACCCCCCTGTGCTTTACACCCTTAAACAACGTCCTCCAGGGACAGATACATGGAGCCACTCACAGTTACACCCATCCGCCACTCGTGCGCGCAGCTTGCACGTCCACCGCACACGAGAGCGAGGGAGCGAGCGAGCGGCAGGCCTCCCACGCGCTCACGTGCAGCGTCGCTTCCCGCGTGTGCGCCTCGGCGGCCACTTCTAGCCGCCCCGCGTGTGCGCAGGG
The DNA here is from genome assembly GCA_036365145.1 of Orientallactaga sibirica. NCBI lineage: Eukaryota > Metazoa > Chordata > Mammalia > Rodentia > Dipodidae > Orientallactaga > Orientallactaga sibirica. Next base: position 5,681,725 of record JAEOAD010000029.1, on the reverse strand, counting down.
GTTCGCGCACGTGCGCTCCCTCGCCGCGCACACTTACACGCACACCTACGTCCTTGGGACGCTCAGGGTCCACTCGATGGCACACCCACGTGTTTCTCCACACACGCCGGGCCCAGCCGGGGCGCACAGCGGCCGACCATCGCGCCCCCCGCGGGCGCTATCTGCCTGCCCATCGCGCGCGGATCTGCGCTGGTAAATGGTGCATTCGATGGCGGGCGCATTTGTTGTGCGCGTTCTGAAAGGGCCGCGATAATCTGGAAGGCAGAGATAAGGAACACCATTTATTCCGCGGCACTTTGGAAACAATTCCCAGCCCTGTACAACCCCATTCTCGGGCAGCCTCCGGGAGCCGGGCAGATAACGATTGGCTATTCATTATCTTCGCCGGGAACAAAGATTAGCCGGCCGAGATGAAAAATTACCCCGGACAGCGGCACAGCCCCGCGCAGACCCCCCTGCCCGCCGCCGCCGCCCGCGCCTTCGCGCTCATGACCAGAGCGGCCAGGACAACCCCGGATCTCCATCTCGTGCTGTCCCGGCCACCCAGCCCGGCCTTCCTTCTCCCACTTCTCTCTCCTCTTCCCGGCCTTCTCCCTCTTGCTCCCCCAGCTTCCCTGAGGCTGCTCTTCATCTTGGTTTCCGTTCTCCCTCTACACATACCCTGTTCTCTCTCCATCCCCGTATCTCGTTTTTTTTCCCCTTCAGTGTCTGCGTTCATGCTTTTCTATGACACTCTCTGTGTCTTTATTCCCATTTCTCTGATCTTTTCTGCCACTTGTTGTTCCTTCGTGAGCACCCCAACCTCCTGCTCCACCCTGTCAGAGTCTTGGGTCCCAGTCACTATTGCTCAAAATAAAACAAAACAAATCTGTCTTGGAACTCGGTCCTCCAGCTCCCTCCTTTTCTCTTTGGGTCTGTCACTCGTTTTCAATTCTCCTTCCCTCTCAGGAACCCCACTTCCCAGACCTTCTACTGTCTGCTCTCTGAAGACCAGAACCTTTGAGGCTTCAGCCAGCTCTAGTCAGTCCAGCCTAGCCCAGGGGGGCAGAGGACAGGGAAAGGACTGCAGGACCTAGAGTCCGCCTGGATACAAAGCCCATCTAAAACAGGTCTCAGGAACACAGGGTCTCCGAGGGATTTGTTCCATACTCCAGACTGGCTGGCCATTGCCCCTCCCCAATGGAGGGGGACTTGGGAGCCGGTGGTCCCAGTGAGGCCACCTCATTAGAACAGTTATTCAGCGTGGCGCTGGCAAAGGCAGATAAGGCTTATCAGCTCATCTCCCCCTCCCACAGACAGACAGAAAGTGCCCAAGTAAATGGCACCCCGGGGCTCCACTGGCGGTCTGCCCTGCTGGTTAGGGAAGGTACTGAGTAGCCAGGGAGGATACACATACCGTGTGTCTTCACAATCCTCCCCAAACCAGATACAGGTAGCCTCAGGTACAGAAACGGATGTAGTCATAGTCCCAGGAGCCCAGGGCACAAACACCCAGTCCAACACATCAGCTCCCGTGGGGAGCCACACGTGTGGAGACAGACTTGGGTGGATCTGCCCTGCCCACCATCAGCTCAAAGTTGCACACCGACACTTACCATGTAAAAGAAAGTCAAACACATACAATGAATGCATGTCCAGATAGACAGATAGCACCCCCCTGTCAGTTAATGGCAGAATTGTACATGGTTATCCAGACACACCGCACACACAAAGTTAAAAGACATATATGGATAACCAGACACACACTATTAAAACTCTCTCTCTCTCTCACACACACACATGTCCCAATACATAACCAAATACATAAATTCACCCGCTGAATTGCAGGCATATATTTAGAAATACCAGCCAGGTGACATACATTTTTTTTTTTTTTTTTTTTTTGAGGTAGTGTCTCACTCTAGCTCAGGCTGACCTGAAATTCACTCTGTAGTCTCAGGATGGCCTTGAACTCATGGCGCTCCTCCTACCTCTGCCTCCTGGGTGCTGAGATTAAAGGCGTGTGCCACCACGCCTGGCAACATACACGCTTTTAATCCCAGCAGAGGCAGGATGATCACCGTGAATTCGAGGCCAGACTGGGCTACAGAGTGAGTTCCAGTCAGCCTGGGCTAGAAAGAGACCCTGATTTAAAAAAAAAAAAAAAAAAGTGAAAGAAAGAAAAAAGGAAAGGAAAAGGAAAAAGAAACATTTGTTGCCTATCACAAGATTTTTGGACATCGAGCCATTGGGATGCATACTCCCCTATGTACGCTTATAGCCCAGTGCACAGGAAAGGGATGAACTGATGCACTCAGGTTTGCAAACAGTCTCGTGTGTGCTCGCCACTGAGCACTCACAGGTGCACAGGGCACAGAAGGTAAAGGGAATGCATCGACAAGATGTACAAACTGTGGGGGACACAAAGATGGGAGGGACAGCCCCATTCCCTTCCTGGGACACGTCAGGGCATAATCTTTCCACGTAGAGCACTTTGCGGGGTACAAAGCCACTTTTCACTTTCTCTGGGGTTGAATTACTCGGGAGGGCCTCAGGTAGTAACAAGGAATGGATTCCCATCGCTGTGAAACCCAGGGATCCTATTTGGAGTGCAGACTGCCAGCGGACCCCTCCTCTTACCCTTCTAAGAGCGTTCTGCTCTTTTTTCTCCCCCCCCACCACTCCCCCGCCTTCTCTGATGTGAAGGTCCGTCTGGAATGGGCTGAGGTGAGGTCAGAAACTCCATTCTTCAAATGCCCCTGAACTGGAAACAGGGTGACTACGGGGTGAAGGAAGTGTGTGTGTGGGGGAGTTGTGTCTGCATGTGGAACTCCATTTGTGTGTGCATTGGTGGTCGGTGTGACCCAGGTCACCTGTCTGGGGATGTCCAGAGAGCCACAGTTCATGCACGTACGCAGGTGTGTACCTGTGAGTGCAAAGTAGAAGGAGGAGCAGGTACCTGTGTGAGTGTGGGTAGCTCCTCGTGGTCCCCAGGGAGGGTTTCAGAAGAGAGACATCCCGGGCTTTCTGAGCATGCAGCCCTGACAGGAGAGGTGCGGGTGTTGCCCAGAGGTGGGGGTGGCCTGGCGTGTGGATGAGCAGGGCGTGTTAGTCTCCAGTGCCTAGCAGCTCCCGCCAGACGGCTTTACCCAAAGGACCAGGCCCGGAGCCCCGGCACCCTCAGCCCCCCTGCAGTGCTCCCGCCCCCTCGAAGTAATGTCGAAATAAAAGCGCTGTGGCCAGGGAGAGGGAGAGGAGAGAGAGAGAGAGAGAGGCTACGAGAACCCGAGAGAAGCGGCGAGGCCCGCGCCAGACTCACGCACGGGTCTCCCAGGGCTGCCGTCACCCCCACCCTGACTGGTCCCGCCGCCAACCGGGCGGACAAAGCGGCCCGCTACGTACCACGCGGTCACTCGGCTCCGCGCCGCTGGTGAGCGCGGCCGCTTCTCCGGGTCCCGCGGGCAGAGGAGCCACGCCGGGCACCCCGCTCCCTGCTGCGCCCGGGCCTCGGCCGCCCGGGGGCGCCGCCCATCGCGCTGCACTTGGTAAGTTCCCGCACTGCGCCCGTCCATCCTGGGCTTCCCCGTCCCTGACTCGGCCCGCCAGGTACCCGGATCGCACGGTCCGGTGGTCCTCTCCTGCGGTTCAAACCTAGGTCATCGCCTTCCAGGGGCCTTTTCCTGTCTTCAGCCCTTTCCTCCTCCCCCCACCCCAACCTGAGCCTCGGGAGCCGCTATTCCCAGAGCTTCGCGATGCGCCCCCCGCCCAGCTCAGCCCCCTGCCGAGCTGGAGCCTTTGTCTCCCGGTCCGCCACCCCCGGGCCGCCGCGGCGGGTGCGTGGGATCCGGGCCGCAGAGCGCCGGCTGCACCTGCCGGCTGGTCCCGTGCGCCGGCTTTGCGCGGCTTAACCCGGCTCGCTCCAGCATGCGCCCCCGAGCGCAGCGCCCCGCGGCCCTTTATCCAGTGCGGTCGGCTTGCAGGTGGGAGAGCGCAGGGTCTGAAGTCTCCCCCGGGCCCCAAGCCGGAGCTAGAATCCTTTCCAGTGGGGTTTCTATAAGAACGATGCCGCAGCGGGCTGGAGAGGGGGGGTGTTCTGCGGCTGAGCAGGCGTTGATGGAGCTCTGGACCTGTCCTTGTCCGCGCACGGGGTGAACCTTTTCGGTGACAGCCGGGCTTGAACTCGAGTTTGCCCCAGCCACGAGAGGAAAGGCCTTGCGTTCAGAGCTTCCGGGTGTGGCGTCCGCTCTTTTACGAGAAAACAGGGAAAGAAATTCGTTTGTTTTGGAAAAAAGCCTCGCCTCCCAAAGTCAGGACCATCTGGCGAGGAGCTCCGGGTATATGCAGTCGCCCCGCGCTGGGATTCGTCTGTGAGCAGGCAGGATTTGAGAACCAGGTAGGGCCAAAGCGACTACCAGGCGTCTGGAGAGCAGTTTCCCAGCCGGGTTGACAAATTGCGAACAAATTGCTTCTAACGAATCGCATTTAGCAGTTGTCAGGCTATCGGCCGCTAGGCCTCTGACCAGAGCTGGTGGCGGACAAGGGAGATACGTATGCATGCCGGATTGTCTTCGGGCCTCCTCTGGCCCCTAACCTGCTCAAGAGATGCAGAGTCCCCAGACATCCGGGCCCAGTGGGCCAGACAACTTAGGGCAGTGGGTCCCAGTTTCTGTATACCCAGAATAGGAGGGCAAAGCCGCTGGGGCATCAGGGAAGGGAGGGGCCGATGGAACTAAGCCTGTGGGAGCAGGGCTGTAGGGCCCTCAGGAGGGATGGCTACAAGCTGGGTAGATGAGTCCTCCATCTAGAGGGGACTACAAACCCTACTGGCCAAAGCTCCTTCACTTCATCCCCAGTGTCCCCCAAGCCTTATTGCCAACGTGAGGTCACTCTATGTGAATTAGATGTTTGCGTGGAAACTAAAGGGTTTCCTTTAACTGTCCCCTTCACTACTGAGGGGCAGTCATTTGCCCACAGGGAAGAGAAAAGGCGGCAGTGGGGAGAAGAATTAGATTACAAGGAAAGGGCAAACTTGGGGTCCCAGAGGGACCACCTCGGATGAGCAAAGTTTAAACAAAGGCCTTGTAGGAAGGGCTGTAAGTGGCTCCCAGTCTTGGCCTTCAAGCAGCTTTGCAGGAGCCGGGCACATTTAGAACAGGGCCTGAGTCCTCCAGCCCAGTACCCAGGCACAAGCACTCCAGTTACACTGCGTTTTGGAAAAGGGGTTTTAGAAGTCCTGGGTCTTCTGGGAAATCTTGTTCCCACTAAGGAAAGCGATAGCAGCGTTTTACTGCGATCAAAGGCAGCGTCCGCACTTCCAGCCTTGCACAGGAATGAACAGAAAACTGTAAAAAGGAAATGTATCCACCGGACACTCGACAGCGTTCTGGGGATCCCATAGTCCAAGGCTGTAAATTGGGAAAAACAACCGACTCTCAATTGTAGGGGCATAACCCAAGCCATCCTGGGGGCTGCCCTGACTGCTGTTTTGTTCCGACTTAAGCGGCAGGACCTTCCTGGTCTTCGTGGTGGGTTCCGGGCTGTTGTCCGTGGGTCAGTTTGGTTTACATATGTTCACTAGCGGAGCGCCCCCCCCCTTGATTGGCCAACTCAGTGCCTGCTACCTGGTTGGTGATTTTCTCTCCTAGGCGGGTTCGTTCCTGCTGGAGAGCTCTGCTGTCCCGCATGCAACGCAGGACTTTTGGTCTCCAGCCTGCGGCTTGCTTGCGGTTTCCAGAAAGCAACCCCAGGGCCTCGAGAGACCTGGCAGGAACCCCTCTCTCTCCACGTCCAGACAGTGGGCAGGCAGGTCCATGGGGGTCTCCCGAGGCCCGCGTTCGAGCATTGCTTAACTGTCCCGCTAAGCCTCTCTGCGCAGCGATTTTCTGAGCTGCCGGGCGGGGAAATTAAATCCCTGCCTGCACTCCGCTCAAGGCCAGGCTGGTGGGCAGCGCTGGGGCTCGTGTTTGGAGGGGTGTATTTGTGTGTGTGTAGGGGAATAAGCCACCTCCGCTCCCGCCAGAGACAGGAAGCTGCTCCATCCGTGCTATGGTGCGGAAAGTGCGGCACCCTACCTCCTCCCAACGTAGGGATAATTTAAAGTGTGCCTTTGAAAGAAAAGTGCGAATTACCTGTTTTCCCGCGGGTCCTGGGAGGCCCCCAGCTTTGCCAACCGAGGCGCTGGCGCGGGCCTGGCCGAGGAAGCTTCCGCTGCGCTCGGCGGGAGTCCTTCACTCGGCGGCGGACAGCGACTCTCTTTCCAGGCTATGGATCCAGGTCCTTGGGGTGCCCTTGCCCAACGTAGGGTTGTCCTCCGGACTGGGCTACGGGGACCTTTAGAATGCTCCCGCTAGGCTCCAGCGACGCCGAACAGGCTGGAAGCTCCGCGGCCGGGATCTCACTTGGTGCGTTGGCGAAGAATTGGGAGCTGAATGCAGGGAGAGGCCAAGAGACGCGTATGGAGAGGGGATGGGTCCCTGCCCGACCGCCCAGCGGGAGCGCACGGCCACCCACCTGCCCCGCCGGCCCCGAGACTCCGCGGCCTCGCGCCCCTCTGGCCGTCCGGCCTGGCCGCCTCCTCGGCGGGGAGCGGACTCCGGAGCCGCCCAGACCCGGCTCGCTCGGGAGTGCACTGTCGCCGGGGACGCCGCGGGCAGCCGAGCCCGGCGGGACCCCCGGGGCGGGAGACGCTTGGGTTTCCGGCCCCGGTGGAGCTCAGCATCCCTCGGGCCCATGCTTTTTACCTGTGCCAGAGCCTCGGACAGACGGACGGACGTCAGCTACAGAGGCTGGAGGAGGCCTCGGCCGAGCGCGCGCCCCCTGGGCGCAACCCCAAAAGGCCTGGGAGGGAGTAATGGGGGGGGGGCACGCCCGTGGAGAGAAGCCTGGTTGGGCGCCCCCCGAGCCGAGGGGACCGAGGGTTTTCCTCCCTCCTTGGATTATTAAAAAGTTCATTTCCTGGCGAATCGAGTGACGTCAGGGGCCCGGCGTCGCGGTGGCGGGGCCGCCCGGCCGGAGAAGCCGCCTCCAGTTACCCAATTACCGACTGTCAATCCTGCCGCCCCTCCCCCACCTCGGGGGTCGGCCAGGACCCCAGCCCTCCTTCTGCCTGGGACCACCTGGAACCCCTCTGAGCTTCTTCCCCCCACCCCCAGGGACCGCGGGTCCAGCCAGGGGAGAGGGGCTGGATGGAGTACATCGAGATCCCCCCACTTCTCCCGCACCTGTTTACGTTCCCCAAAACGCCTTAGGGTCACAGCCCCCTTCTCGTCCAGGGAGCCTTGATCTCTAGTCTGTATCTTGGAAGGCAGCTAGCTTTGCCTGTCCGGGACGTAGGTATTGGGGAGAGCAACTCCAGGTGACTTAGGGTTGAGTGTTTAGAACATTGCCTGCCCCTCCTCAGGGGCCGCTTGGGGACCCCTACGAAGAAAAAAATGTCTAAATGCCCCAGGGCGTCTCTCTCTAGCCGGTACTGGCGCCAGTCTCAGGCTCCACGGCCTCGCCCCAGGCAGTTTGGCCCGGTGGTCTGCGAAGGCCACGCCTGGACAGGGGACAACCCCCTTCCTTCCCTGGAGACACCTCCATGGGTCTATTACAGCCCTGAGTTTCCGCGTGCCCCAAACTGGAAACTCGAGGGTTCCTGCAGTGTCTGGACTCGAGCTGTCCCATCGCTGCCCTCCTTGCCCAGCCCCTGGACCAGTCAGCCTCGAGCGAGGGAGGGCAGGCCTGGGGAGGTATTTGGACCTGGGCTGACCACTGGTAGAGGAGGTGGGGTTTCGTCCAAGAGAGTGGAGGGCTGGGGTTCCGAGGAGAGACACTCAGAGGGTGTGTGCCTAGTTTTCTGGGAAGACAGCTCCCCCTCTCCCCGTTAGTGGCTAGGTGCTGGGGAGGGACCCAGAGGTTGGAGGATCCGAACGTCCACTGGAGGGGTGTAGGGGCTCAGCCTCCCCAGCAAGGGTCCCCCGAGGGGAGCATGGGCAGCAGGGGCCGCAGGGAGGGCGCTGGGAGGGGGGCCGGGCGGCCTAGGGGGCCCGGCCCGCGGGTCAGTCCGGGAGTCCAGCGGCCGGAGCTTGAGGGTGCAGCCAATGGGGGGTGGAGGCTGGGCGGCGCGCTGTGCTGATTGGCTGGCGTCGGCTTCTTAGGCGTGCGCGGCCCCCGCTTCATGTCTGTGCAGGAGTCGGCAGCTGGCGCCAGGGCGGCCAGAGGATGCCGAGGGGCCGGACCCGGGCGGGCCCGAGGCCGAGGCGCGCGCGGTCCCCCGCCCCTATCCCCTGAGCCAGCCAGCCTCGGGACGCGCTGTCGCTGGGCCGGTCGTCCCCCAGGGCTATCCTGGTGCTTCCCACAATTGCGGCGTCCTACCGTCCCTGCAGTGGCGCGAGTGTAAGTTTTGGGGGTGCAAGGGGCCTGGGGCGTCCTAGGTTGGAAGGATTTCTGTAGGGCTCTGGGCCCGGGCCTCCTGCGGGCGTTCGCGTTCGTGTGCCTTGGTGAACAGTCCTGGTGGCCACTGGTGCTTGGGGGCCGCGTGTGTTTGGGCAGACCAGATCAGTGTGTGTATCTACTGCCAAACGCCGATGTGCGCCTGTCGCTGGGATCGTGAACCCCCGAGTGGATGTTCCTGCTCCTGTCTAAACTTTTAGTCCGAGTTCATGTTTGTGTGCCCAGAGGGCGGGGGCTCGGTGTGAGAGCCCAACTTAAGCGCGTTTCTTGTGCGTTTGTTAAGGTCGACGGTTTCAGGGTCCATCGCTATGTGTGACCTCGTGTGCATGATGTGCGGCTCTGGGGCCGCGGGTCTATATGTGAGTGTGAGTGGCCGAACCCCTTCGTCCCCTCCTTCCTTTCGTTTTGAGCCTTGCGCCTTCCTCCCATCCGGGACTGGTCCTCGGTGGTGTCCCCCTCGGTGGTGCCCCGCTGGAGCTTCCTGGCTCTCAGAACGCTGAGTAGTGGGTCTTCATGGGTGTCAGAGGCCAGTAGCGTCCCTCACACCCCCTCTGTCACCCAGGGCCACCCCTGCCTCCGCCCAGATCCCGAGCCGCCGCCGCGGGCCATGGAGGTGGCGCCGGAGCAGCCTCGCTGGATGGCGCACCCCGCCGTACTGAATGCGCAGCACCCCGACTCGCACCACCCGGGCCTGGCGCACAACTACATGGAGCCGACGCAGCTGCTGCCTCCGGACGAGGTGGACGTCTTCTTCAACCACCTCGACTCACAGGGCAACCCCTACTACGCCAACCCGGCCCACGCACGGGCGCGCGTCTCCTACAGCCCCGCGCACGGTGAGCCCCGGTTGGAGGGCGCTTGGGCCAGGCGAGGGAGGGGAGTATGGCCGGCTGCTGCTTCCCGGATGTGGGATCCGCAGGAATCCAAGCAGCTGAGAAATTGCGCAGGGGAAGGTAGAGACAGCCACCTCTTGGGGAGGGTCTGGGACCGGTAGGTTCCAGCGTCTTGGGATCCCTCTGGGCCCTGTCCCAAGGGGTTCCGCCTATGTCGCTTGTCTTTCAGCCTTGCACTGGCATTCCTGATTATTACTGTTTGGGTGTTAATTTTTGTGTGTGTGTGTGAGGGTTGCCTTTTTTTGCTGCTAGTTTTTCTTTTCTTTTCTTTTTGTGAGCCCTGATCCTGACGCCCTCTCCTTCTGCAGCTCGACTCACTGGAGGCCAGATGTGCCGTCCGCACTTGTTGCACAGCCCCGGCTTGCCCTGGCTGGACGGGGGCAAAGCAGCGCTCTCTGCAGCTGCCGCCCACCACCACAGTCCCTGGACTGTGAGCCCCTTCTCCAAGACGCCGCTGCACCCCTCGGCTGCTGGAGGACCTGGAGGCCCACTCTCGGTGTACCCCGGGGCTGCAGGTGGGAGCGGAGGTGGTAGCGGGAGCTCGGTGGCCTCCCTCACCCCCACTGCAGCTCACTCTGGCTCCCACCTCTTCGGCTTTCCACCTACCCCACCCAAAGAAGTGTCTCCAGACCCCAGCACCACGGGGGCTCCCTCCCCGGCTTCATCTTCTGCAGGGGGTAGCGTGGCCCGAGGAGAGGACAAGGATGGTGTCAAGTACCAAGTGTCACTGTCCGAGAGCATGAAGATGGAAGGTGGCAGTCCCCTGCGTCCAGGCCTGGCCACCATGGGCACACAGCCTGCCACACATCATCCCATTCCCACCTACCCCTCCTATGTGCCCGCTGCTGCTCACGACTACGGTAGTGGACTCTTCCACCCTGGAGGCTTCCTGGGTGGACCAGCCTCCAGCTTCACCCCTAAGCAACGCAGCAAGGCACGCTCCTGTTCAGGTAAAAGAAGGTGCTGTGTGTGTGGTTTTTTTGGGGGGTACTTCACAGGCATTGGGAACAGGGTTTGCTTCTATGGAAGGGGCTTCCTCTATCTGGGATGGGTTTTTTGGGCGGTGTGGTGGGGTTTTGTTAATGCTGCAGGTTTGAGGATAGCTGACAGTCCTCCCTGGTAGCCCACAGGTGTTTGGGGCCTGAGTGGGGAACAGAGACTCTAAAACTTCCACCCTGTCCTTGAGAGTTTCTGTAGCCCCCAAAGTTCAGTTTCCTTCTCGCTCCTCACTGTACTCTTCTACAAAGTTGTCCAGTGCCTGGCCAACACTCACCGAATGAGACTTCCCTCTCCCGTTGCAGAATCTTCCGAGGAGCCAGAGCAGCCTCATGACTGGGCGTGGGAGAGAATGCAGGGTGTAGGTGAAGGAAGGAGTCAGTGTACACATGTGTGTACGTGTGTCTGTGAGCGTGTGTGCATGCTGCGGGCACTCCAGAGGTCCAGGCCCTTAAGGAATCTGGTTCTCCAACTCAGCCAGTCTGGTCTTGGGATTGCAGTGACTCCAGATCTCCTCAGGAGGTTTCCCTCCAGCAAAATTCCCTGGGCCTGTTTGTACCCTGGTGTTCCTAGCTGCTCCTCTCCCTCTCTCCCCGAAGGTGGTAGCTAGAGCCATGGGTGCACGGGGTGCATGGGTGCTGGGTTTGTCCAGCACTGTGGGCAAAGGGCAATTACCAGTGGCCAGCATCTGGGCCTCCTTCTGTTAGCTTCAGGCCAGGGAGAGGGAAGGTTTTCTCCCTTTACTCCCAAGTCCCGGAAACACCTCTTGCTGGGATACTTTTACAATTTAGTTCCAACTAAATCTGGAAGATTTTCCTGGGTAACATGTCACCAAGACACCCAACTCTGCTGGACTCAAGCCCCCAGCTCAACTTGGGGTCTATAGCTCAGCTCAACCAGCTTGATTTCTTTGTAGCTCTTCTGAGTTTGTTTTGCATTTCATTTAAATGCCAGATGGTCTTTTAACAACAGCAACAAAAACAGCAACAACAACAAAAAAACAAGGCCATTTAGTCTAAAGTGAAAGAGCTGATTATTTTATTTTAAAATTTAAAAATAATAAAATAACAATGACCAGTGTTCAGAACTGAATTGGAGGGTTTTGACAGAAAGGGAGAAAAGTTGCCAGAAGGGAAAATTTCCTTTCTGACCCTGGACTGAGCAGAAAGACTGTCCATCGTGGGGGGTGGTGGTGGCTGAGAACATAGATGAGAATAGATTCCTAGATGGTAGGCTCTGTTGGGGAGACAGGAGTGAGAGGAAATAAGAGAGGGGAAGAGAAAAGGGGATCACACTGGGAAGGTGAGAGGCACCCCAGATCCAGCTGGCTGAGGCTGAGCAACTGCGGTCACCGCCAGCCTTTGCCTGGTTCTCAGTTCCTTTTCCCAGTTACTGGTTACTGACTGGGAGAATCCCTGGGATCCTGGGCTAGCTGTAGAACTTGAAGTGAGGGACCCTTTTCCATGGGGACCTCTGAGTCTCTCTTCCTGTGGGACCTGGGACTAAAATAATGCAGCCAGTGGACTGGGTGGGATCTCATCCCCAGCCACTTGCCTCTGTCAGCTGAGCAGGCCTCTTGTCTCTCCCTGTCCCCCTCTAGAAGGTCGGGAATGTGTCAACTGTGGGGCTACGGCCACTCCTCTCTGGCGACGGGATGGCACCGGCCACTACCTGTGCAATGCCTGTGGGCTCTACCACAAGATGAACGGGCAGAACCGGCCGCTCATCAAGCCAAAACGGAGGCTGGTAGGAGGCTGGGCGCTAGGTGGGGCTGGGGGTGCAAGTAGTACAGAGGGGACCTCTGGGCCACAGGGGACTGCTAACTTGGACAGAGCTGGCTGCTAGTTAAGGGAGAAAACCAACCAACCAGAAACACAACTCAGCAACAAAATCTTCAAATGCAGACATTTCACCACCTGAAATTCTCTTATCAGTAAAATCACTTGGGGGTCAGTCAGGGTTGCTCTTCTTTCTAGATGGATTCTTTCCTGCCAAATTTCCTGTTCTACAGCCACCAGGCATTCTCATGCCCCTCGCTAGGGATCTCCAAAGCCTTGTGTCCAGCAACCCACCCTCATGCTCTGGCCTCTGCTTCACTCTTTAAAAATAGGGCCATGAAGTACTTTTCCCTGTGGTGGCTCCGGCTGCCCTCCCTCGCCTCCCAGCTCACAGTCTCCTCGGCTTATTTAAATAACACACCAGCCACCAAAAAAACCTGCCCTTTATTATTTTTCCATGGAGTCACCTATACTGTGTATTTTCATTTGAGTGATTTTTTAAAAAAATGCCCTTTCGGATCTCCTGCCGGAGTTTCCTATCCGGACATCTGCAGCCGGTAGATAAGGAAACTTCGCGTATCTGTTTCCGGACCCGGCCAGTTTTCAGAGCCACCTCGGCTCAGGCCTGCCTCTCGCTGGGCTGTTTTGAAATTTCTAATACCCTCCACTCTGCAAATAATGTGTAAAATGCTAAGAATAATAAATATATTTTTTCAGGGCGAAGTGATTTATGAGCTTAAATCGTTCACCCGCTTTGGGGCCCCTTTTTCTTTTTCTCCCCCTGGAGCGGGGTGAGGGCGGGTACAGGCCGGTGGGGGTGGGAGGAGGATACAGCCCTGGCCCCTGAGTCAGAATTCCAGCTTCAGGCTGCTTACTCACCCTCACCCCTCCCTGCCCCCGCGGCATGTCCCTCATCCCATAGTCCCCTTGGTGAGCAGGCTTGGGCCTGGGGCCACTCAGGACTTAGACTGGCTTAGTCTCTGCTCTCTGGCTCAGGAAAGTGCTGGGAGACCCTATCTGTTTTGCTTGGGGTGCTGGCAGGGAAAGCCCAAGGGGATCTACACGGTGGGACCAGACCAGCCTCCCAGACCCCACCTCTGCGGGGCATTTCCTCAAAGGCTGGGACTATAGGCTGGCAAAGGTGATGGCTGAGAACTCTGGGGCACAGGGAACTGGACCAACCGAAAGTAGAAACGCCTTGTGTCTCTTAGGTCCTGTGTGAGGGCCTGGGGCCACATGTGACTATAGATCGCTAGGAATGTTTAGTTTTCTTAAATTGTAAAATTCAATTTAAATACCTCCACGTGACTTGTGGCTTCTAGGACAGGTCAGCCTCATGCTCTAATCCTGACCTATCATTTCCCCAGCTCTCTGCTCAGTCTCCCAGGCAGCACAGGGTCTCCCTGCCCTGGCCTCCAGGGCTATGACTCACCGGATTCTGGATTTCAAGGGGAGTTGTGGGGGAGGAGACCGAAGAGATTGGGGACAGAGCAGCTCAGGATGCCCACGCTACTAAAGTGTCCTTCTTGGGCCTCAGTTTCCCTACTTAAGGAATTAGATTGCTTGGGGAGTGGAGAGGCGGCTGATTTTCCCTTCTAGCCTTTGCAATTCTGTTGATTCTAAGATTGGCTTTCTGAGAACTCTTTTATTCCCAAGTTCTATGATACCAACTTGCTTAGTTCTCAAATTCTAAAATTCCATGGTCCTGAGATGCCTTGATTCCCTAATGGGACTCACGGCTCCTGGGCTAAGCAGTGAGGCTGGGGGCGGTGCTGGGGCACAGAGGAAGGTCAAGGTGGGGCGTGGGAGACCAGCCTGCTGACTCTACCCCTCCCCTCCCAGTCCGCTGCCAGGAGAGCAGGCACCTGTTGTGCAAATTGTCAGACGACAACCACCACCTTATGGCGCCGGAACGCCAACGGGGACCCAGTGTGCAACGCCTGTGGCCTCTACTACAAGCTGCACAATGTGAGTTGCGCCCCGCCCCTCCCCAGGGACCTTAGCTCTTTGTGCTGCCCGGCCTGCAGCCCCAGCCACAACCTCCAGCTTGGCTTGGCTTGGGAAGCCGCGGCAGGCCGCCTGCCTGCCAGCCCAGAGTGCCAGAAGGGTTTCCAGTAAGAGGGGCTCCGCTGCTCCAAAGGCGGGGTTGGTGTGTGTGTGGGGGGCAGGATCTGCAGGTCTAGGGTAGTTGTACATCTTAGGAAAAGTTGGGGGGGGGCAAAGAAAGATTGGGGTGTCTAGGTGGGGGCTATGCTGGCATTTAGTGGGCAGGAGATGCCCATGTGGGTTGTTATCCCGTTCAAGGAAACCTCCTTTCCTGGAACGGTAATGGTGACGGTTTAAAAGGGTGGGTGCCCTTGGAGGTTGGACCGATGGTACATTTCCTGCATTCTGAGGACCCTAGTCCAGGCCTTTTTTGTCCTGTGGAGATAGTGTGGGGGAACCTGCAGGGCAGGAAATGTGTCCTAAGGCTATGTGGCTCCATCTAGGTTAACAGGCCTTTGACCATGAAGAAGGAAGGGATCCAAACCCGGAACCGGAAGATGTCCAGCAAGTCGAAGAAGAGTAAGAAGGGGGCTGAGTGCTTTGAGGAGCTGTCCAAGTGCATGCAGGAGAAGTCGTCCCCCTTCAGCGCGGCCGCCCTAGCTGGACACATGGCACCCGTGGGCCACCTCCCACCCTTCAGCCACTCGGGACACATCTTGCCCACTCCGACGCCCATCCATCCATCCTCCAGCCTGTCCTTCGGCCACCCTCACCCGTCCAGCATGGTGACCGCTATGGGCTAGGCTCAGCCTCCCACTGGACAGACAGATGGATGTCAAGGAAGGTAGCAGGCAAAGTGAGGCTGGGCATTCCAGGAAGGGTGGACCAAGCCTTGACTCCCACCTTTCCCTGGAGACCAACACCCCTCCTGTAAACCCAGCCAGAACCCAAAGCCACTTCTCCTTGGAGGGATCCCAGCCTCCTGCTGCCATTACTGTGAATATTATCAACTGGGCTGTGGCTGCCAGTGACCCGGTGCTTGCCCAGCCAGGTTTCTTTCATGGACAGTTGCTTGGAGAGCAAAAAGGACAACTTTACAGCAAAAAATAAAAATAAAAAGGAGGGCACAGGGGACAGAAAAAAATGCAACCTTTTTTTTTTTTTTTTTTTTTTTTTTTTTTTTTTTTTTTCGAAGGAAAAGGAATAGGGGAGAAAATAATTTATTTTACTCTTGCTTCTTACATGGACATGGAGATGTGGAGGTCCGGATTGTCTTGTGTTCTGTGGATTCTCCCTTGGGGTCGACTGCTGCCTGCCAGGGCCTTGGGAGGGACAGATCTGTGGGGCCTCAGCCTGTGCCCCCCTTCGCCCTGGTGGATGGCCAGGAGGGCTCCCCTGCCCTGATGCGGCCCTTGAGGGCAGAGACAATCGCAGGCGGTTCTGCGCAGATTCCCAGGCCAGGGCTGGGTCACAGGAAGGAAACATTTTCTGGAAAAGGGAAATGTCTCCCAGATCGCTCCCTTGGCTTTGAGGCCAGAGCTGGTGTGACCCATGCGCCCCAAGCCGCAGCCTGAGCTCTTGGCCCGTTGGACCCTGTAAATATATCCTTTTTTTTTCTGCTAACCCCTGTACCCCCTCCCACTCTGAGACAAAATGGGAAAATATTCAAAACAAAACTGCATAAGCTTAACTCAATGAGTTTTATTTTTAAACTCTCTTGGTCCAGTCAGTTGTACGTTGCCACAGAAGCCCTGCTATGGAAAGGAATAAAACCTACAAACCGAAGCCAGAACTTTTCAGTTCTTTCTGGAATGGTTCTTGGATCCCCAGCCCTGGTGGAAGGACTGGGGCTCAAGGGGGCCTTATGTTCTTGGTTTCTGGGGGCTGGATGGCTGAGGCCAGTCTGGCAGGTGGTGGAGGCTACAGTCCAGTACCGGAGGGAGGACGTGGCCCCGCGGGTCCTGGAGTTCTGCTCTATCATGCTGCCTGGATCCTTCCAAGGTACAGCTGTACATAATGTGTCCCCAGCTTTGATTCTGTGCGTGGTGGTGGTGGGGTGCAGCGGCCAGCTAGAGGGGCCCCAGCCCGGGATGGCGTTTGTGCTGACAGTCGACCAAGTGCAATATGGGCGTTGATGCTGCAGAGCACCCCAGCCGGAAGTAACTTATTTTGTACTAGCATCCGCATAAAGAAGAATCGGCAGTATTTTTTTTTAATGTTTTGGCTTGTTTTATTTGGATTAGTGAACTAAGTTATTGTTAGCTGTACAACATTTAAATATTGTCTGTAAAAATCGTATGCTATCCTCCTATTCCTTTAAAGTGAATACTGTTAAAATAATAAAATACTTTTTTTTGTGAATGCTTCAGCTTATTGAGTGAGTGGGTCCCTTGTTGCTCTGGAGTCCCTAGTGGGGGTTAAACCATCGGGTGGCCTTGCTTCTGCTGTCCTCTGGGTAGCTGGAAGGGGGTGGCCTTGTCTGGACTAAACTCCCATCTGAGCTACTTCCAGGAGACTCTCCAGGGCAAGGGTCTTCCTGGGGGTAAGAACCAAGGACTGACCTGACTCCACCCAAGTCCTCTCCCAGGTATGGTCAGCTCTGGTTTCCAAGATAGCAGGTCACCCACACAGTTTATTGACAAACTTGCTTGCCAGTGTCTGTGATCACTGATGTCACCCATCGCTCTCCTCTTTGGCCAGTGAGACGTGACAGCCACCATTACTGATATTCCTGATCAGTGACGTGGCTGTCACTGGTGCCCTGCCGCAGAGACTACTAACTGATCACCAATATTCATCGATGCCCTTCGTTAGCCACGTGTCCAATCAGTGACATAGACAAAATGGGATCGCTAGTGTTCTCCACAGTTGTCAATTGTCACCAATTGCATGTGTGTCTATGAATACATACATACATACATATATATATTTTTTTTTTTACCAAGGTTTCTAAAGATTGCTAAATGCTCTGGGCTGTCAATAGGATAACCACCAATGTCATTCATTGATGAGTTTTATTTTCCTCTCCTTTGTTGTGGGTGGGGGGTGGACAGCATCTATGTTGTTTAGGGTGCCTTCAAAACACCTGGGCTTAGTTGATCCTCCTGCCTCACCTCCTGAGTAGCTGAGAGGATGTGTGTGGGCACATCTGGTAGGCTGGTCACATGCATATGATGTCAGCATCTCCATTTACTAGTATTTTCCTAGGTTACTTGTTTCTGATCACCAGTATCTCTAACCAGCAATATCCCTGACATAAAATCCTCTCACCATCAAACCTATAACATCACTGTGAACTCCATTACCAGTGTCCCAGAGGGCTTCCCTCCAATCACCAGGACCCTATCACCAATGTCTCTGATGCTGAATCTTCAAGGTCTCATGGCTGGTTTCTACTCCGCAAAGTCCCTTACACCTCTGGCTATCAACCTGCCTGGTTCCTAGTGATTGGCATCACTAGCTACTGTCTCTGGTTACTGAATTTTGTGGTCACCAATGTCTTTGACCCTGACAGATCCCACCAGGATTCCCTTGACTTGAGTCCCCAACACTGAATCTGTGTTGCTCCACCCTTGGTCCACCTCATGATCCCAGACATTCATGTTCTGAGTGTTGTCTCTGTCCTTTACCAGGGAAAATAATATGTCCAACCAACTATAGTTCTGCCCTGAGATGTCTGAGCTGTCCCACGGCCCCTCTGATGACATTCAGCTCAGGTGACACCCTCTCACTGACTCCAGACACTGATCACGTGTTCCTGATCAAATGCTTCTCACAGCTCTCATCATCTCCACCACCAGGGTCCCCTGCCTTGTCTCTGGTGACTGCTGTGATTGCCACCGTCCTTATTCCTGGACACTGTACCATCCTCGTGATACAGAAGGTTTCTCTTTATTTCCCCCTGCATTGGACCAGACTATCATACAGAGCAGGGAGGTCAGTCTCCTGCAAGGGCCAGCACCTTGTCCTCAGTGTCATAAGCCTAGAAGGACATAATGGGATGGCATCTTCAGGACCCCGACCTCAGGACACTACACTGTCATACCACTATCCCATCCTTTCCTGAAGAATGGACACCTAGGCCAGACAATAGCCAACCTGGATCTTAGCTGGGCTGGCCCTGTGGCTCCCCCCCACCCCCACTCGCCTGACACACACCAGTGGCAAAAAATTCTGGCTCCAACTATAGCCACAGTGAAGGCAGGAACAGTGTTCTGTCTTATCCCCTAGGCCACGACTAAGGATTGTCTACTGATCACGGAGTCAGGAGTAAGCACATGCTTATTGACCATTCCCCTTTACCAGATACTGTTCCAAGGGGAGACTAACAGCCCAGGCATGAAGTACCACCTGGCCTGGGGCAAACTTGTCTGACTCAAAGTTCAGAGTGTACAGTCCAAAACAACCCAGGAACTAGCACTTGTAGCCCTGGGCCCCAGAACTCAGGGATCTGGAGTTCAAACATAGAGTCTAGGCCCTTGAACCCAGAATCACAGAACCCAGAGCAGGGCTCTTGAATCCAGTAGGTTTGGAGCTTAGTACTCAGAACTTAGCAAAAACCCTGAAATGAGACCTAGAGCCCAGAATCTAGACCCTGGAGCTCAGAACCTGGGGCTCTGAGTTTGAGGCCTCACACCTAGAACCTAAAGCTTATCTGAGGATCCAAAGGCTAGAATCCAGAGTCCAGAACTCAGGGAGGTGGGTGGTTTCCATGGTGCCCGTGGCTTATTTCTTCTCTCCTGTCAGTCTACCATTTTAGAGATTCATTCCCTACACCTTCTTGGGTGCTTCAAGGCCAGCCAGCCAGAAACCAGCAGGCAAGTGGGATCCCTTGAATGCATATGGTTCCAAGAGGGCAGGGATGGTGCGTTGCCATTCTTAGTTCTTGGGGTAGCTACGGCTGTTGAGTAGGCTTGTTCTCCACATTTAGGTGGGAATGATACATAAGTTCTCTGGGGCCAAGAGCTGTCTCTGAAAAGGAGACTGCGGCCATAGTTGGGGAGGCTGGCAGCATTGAGTCAGTGAAGTGAGGGGTTGCAAGTTCACAGTGGGAGCTTACAGAGTTTGGGCTCTGTTTTCAGCATTGGTTCCCTCTTTCATAAAACCATCATTCCCTAACATGACTCCCCACTGTCCGTCATCGCTTGGTAAAGAATTTGGATTTTGTGGACACAAAACATCCAAGCAGGCCTTACACCACAAACAGTTGCCTTGTGCAGGGCTAGAACTGCCTTTATGATCCTGTGGGGCCTGGACCCCAGCACTTCCAGGCTGGGGCGGATCTTTGTTCCATCTGTTTGTACCTAGATGGGGCTGGCCAGCTCCAGGACTCACTCAACCCTCCCTCGCTTCCTCTTCTGGGACATTTCCAGGCCTGGTTTCTTACTCCCATTTTCCATGGAAGAACCCAAACCTCTGTGATCCTTAGAGACCAGCTCTGTCTTGCCCAATTTCTTCTGTCTCCTGCTGACCCACTGCCAGGAGAGGGAGAGGCAGAGGAATAGTTTCATTGATCCGTCCCCAAGACTTCAGAAGTGGACTCAGCCCTGGGGGCAATGTTGACAGGAATGCCTACCATTCACTTCTGTACAGGACAAACTCACCTGAGGCGGACAGACACCAGCCTGAGAGCCATCCCCAAGGGGGGGTGGATCCTAAATGAGTTCATGGTGCATTTTGATTCTTTTTTTTAAAAGGCAAAATGATAAAAGGATTACATTAGCTGGATAAACTTACAGGCAAGAGCAGCAGAATAAACCTGAAAATAAGGGACAGTAGTGAAGTGTGTGTGTGTGTGTGTGTGTGTGTGTGTGTGTGTGTGTGTGTGTGGAGGAGGGGGGTATGTGTTTGTGCAAAATGGGACCCAATACAAAGCGAGATTCCATTGTCATGAGCACTCTAACCTGTGTTTCTGCTATGAAGATAAGCAGATCAATGGAGATTCAGGTAAGAAGAAACACCCTATTATTTACAAGATAGTGTGTGATAGAGGTGGTTTTCCCAATCAGAGGTCCTCACCAACTTTCTTTGGGCCACATGCTGTAAATGCTTTCAAATGAGGTGACTCACATAAAAGTTGATGGAAGGTCTGGACTATTTGTGCCTCTATCAGGGAAGGAATGTCTGTTTTCAGAATGCTCTGTGCTCCATCTCCAGTTGGCCCTAGGTGCTATGCCTGCTTGGATCGTGGGGACAATGAATTTGTGTCCTGACAATTCCACATGTATCATCTCCTATGCTTGAGATTTATTTAAAAATGGGATCTTTTTCTTGTGGCTGTTGGCAGTGAGGAGACGGAACTCAAGTCCTCATGTGTGGTAGGCTAGCCACACCCCAGCCCTAAAGATATAATCTTCAGATCAAGTATTGTAACCCATCCAGCAGGACTGCCTGGTTTGTTCCCTTCCCAAATGGACTGACAGCAGGACACTGGGAGCAGATATAAAGGTGTTTTCTGTTATTTATTTGTTTGTTTGTTTTTCAGCAGAGAAGGATGGCAGAATAGCAATAGGATAGCGCTTTTGACATTAGCTCTGAGATAGGAATTCCAAGAAGTGAATGCTTCATGACTATTCAAGTGCCTTTTACAAAAAGCTCTGGACTCCGAGATCTGTAGGAAGACATTACTGATAACCCTTGAAAGAACAGCTGTTCAGCAAAAGAGAACAGGGAGAGTTAGACTTCCCAAAGAAATGAAAACAGGGGCTGAGGAAGGTGTCCACACACTGACATTCACAGCAGCACCAGGAGGCAGTAGCTAAAGTAAGCGTGGGTCACTCAAACAATGGGAAACACTCAGCCTTAAGAAGGAAGATAGTACTGATGCGTGCTACTGTGCGGATGCGCATTGAGGACACTACGCTGAAAAAAAAAATGAGTCATAGGACAGTGCTTTGACTCACTCAGATCTGAGGTCGTGGGAGCATCAGCTCCATCATAGAATTACACAGTGGGTATCATATTCTGCGGAGTGGGGTTTAGTGCTTGATGGAGGACAGAGCTTCCACTGGGGAAGATGGGTGGCGGCGATGGTTGTGCACTGCTGTGAACGCGCCTCATGCCACTGGGCTGCAGTCATCACAGTACCTGAATGGAGAGAATCTTCTTGGAATGCCAGTGGATGGTGACATCTGTGTAGTACGAGTTTTCCCCTTTTCTCCCATTTCTCAAGCATTCTGTCATGTGGTTAAATAACTTCAATGGTAAAAATTTACGTTCAAAATTGTTTAAAATATTTTTAGGGTCTGGGAGATGGTTCAGTGGTTAAAGGCACTTGTTCACAAAGCCTACTGGTCTGGGTTCAATCCCCAGCACTATATAAAGCCTTTTGCAAAAGTGGCACAAGCATCTGGTGTTGATTTGCAGCAGCAAGAGACCCTGGTGCACAAACACACAGAGACAAAATATTACAAAATATGAAAAGACCTAGAATACAAACCTAGAATACAGAATGAAGGGCTGGAGAGATGGCTCAGCAGTTAAGGTACTTTCTTGCAAAGCCTAAAGGCTGGGGTTCCATTCCCTAGTACCCACATAAAGCCAGATGCACAGAGTGTCGTTGCAGCATCAGGAGGTCCTGGATCACCCCTTCTCTCTCTCTCTCCATATATATATTAAATTTTTATTTATTTATTTGCAAGCAGAGATAGAGGAGAGAGAGAGAGAGAGAGAGAGAGAGAGAATGGGCATGCCAGGGCTTCTATCTACTGCAAACAAGCTCCAGATGCATGTGCCCCATGTGCATCTGGCTTACATGGGTCCTGGAGAATCAAATCTGGGTCCTATGGCTTTGCAGGCAAATGCCTTAACTGCTAACCCATCTCTCCAGCATATATATAGTTTGTTTATTTTTTGAGTTAGGGTCTCACTCTAGCCCAGGCTTACCTGGAATTCACTATGCAGTTCCAGACTAGCCTGAAACTCAAGGCAATTCTCCTACCTCTGTCACCTGAGTGCTGGGATTAAAGGTATGTGTCACCACGCCCAGCTTAAGACAATTTTTTTTAAAGAATAAAAAGCTGGGGGGGGGTGGCGCCCATCTTTAATCCCAGCACTTGGGAGACAGAGGTAGGAGGATCACTGTGAGTTTGAGGCCAGTCTGGGACTACAAAGTGAGTTCCAGGTCTGCCTGGGCTAGAGCAAGACCCTACCTCAAAAACTAAAGAAGAAAAAAAAAAAAAAAAAAGAAAAGACAGAATGAAAAGACCCCTACCTTCAAAAGGAGAAAAACAGGAGGTACACAGAGGTCACCCCCACAAAAATGCAAGTATAACCAGAGGAACATTCTGATAAGTGTCTAAGCTTATAGAGACTACACACCATGGACTTCTGTGTCTACCACCTCACCTCAGCATGCACCACAGACTACACAGGGACTGGCCATCAGTGGAAATGAATAGAATCCAAACATTCTCTGGTCCTGCTGGTGTGCACGGACATACTGGAGGACATGGAAAAAGCAGCAAGCTGGGAACAATGTCTAAATTGTGACTTTTTTTTTTGTAGTAAAAGGGATTGAACCCACAATCTCACAAGTACCACTGAGCTACATCCTTAGCCTTCTATATATAGTATTCATTTATTTGTGAGGAGAGATAGAGCACATTGGTGTGCCAGAGCCTCTAGCCACTGCAAAAGACTCTGGGCACATGCACCAATTTGTGCATCTGGCTTTATGTGGGTACTGGGGAATTGAATCTAGGTCAGCAGGCTTTGCAAACAAGTACCTTTAACCACTGAGCAATCTCCCAGATCCCCACTCCCAGATGTTTGTTTGAAATATTTTATTTTTATTCATTTATGAGAGAGAGAGAGAGAGAGAATGGGCATACCAGGGCCTCTAGCCACTGCAAACAAACTCCAGGCTCATGCACCACCATGTGTATCTGGCTTCTGTGGGTTCTGGGGAACTGAACCTGGGTCCTTAGGCTTTGCAGGCAAATGCCTTAACCACTAAGCCATCTCTCCAGGCCTAAAAAAATTTTTAGTATTTATTTGCAAGCAGAGAGAGAGAGAGAGGAGAGGGAGAGAGAGAGAGAGAGAGAAAGAGGAGAAGAGAGAGAGAATGGGTGTGCCAGGGCCTCTAAGCACTGCAAACAAACTCCAGATACATGCACCACTTTGTGTAACTGGCGTCTGTGCATCTTTGGGTACTGGGAAATCAATCCTGGGTCATTAGGCTTTGAAAGCAAACTTTTTTTTTTTTTTTGTTTTTTCGAGGTAGGGTTTCACTCTAGCCCAGGCTGAACTGGAATTCACTCTGTAGTCTCAGGGTGGCCTTGAACTCACCATGATCCTTCTACCTCTGCTTCCCAAGTGCTGGGATTAAAGGCATGCGCCACCATGCCTGGCGAAAGCAAACATTTTAACCACTAAGCAATCTCTCCAGCCCCCTAGCCTTCTTTTTACCTTTTGTTTTGAGATAAAGACTCACTAAGTTGCCCAGACTGGCCTCAAACTCACTCTGTAGCCCAGGCAGGCCTTAAACTTTCAATTCTCCTGCCTTAGCTTCTCCTCCAGTAGCTGGGATTGCAGGCCTGCACCACTAGGCCTAGCTATAACTGTTTTTGTTTTAAACACATTTGTTTGGTGTTGGAGAGATGGCTTAGTGGTTAAGTGCTTGCCTGTGAAACCTAAGGAACCTGGTTCGAGGCTTGATTCTCCAGTACCCACGTAAACCAGATGCACAAGGCAGGACACATGCATCCAGAGTTTGTTTGCAGTGGCTAGAGGCTCTGGCGTGCCCATTTTTTTTCTCTCTCTCTCTCTCCCTTTCTCTGTCTCTAATAAATAAATAAAAATAAAAATAAACGTTTGTTTGTTCATATCCTATTAATTTATATGTATCAGAAAAAATTAATTTAAATTAAAATACTTTGTATTGTCCGGGTGTGGTGGTGCATGTCTTCAATCCCAGCAGTTGGGAAGCTGAGGTAGGAGGACTGCTGAGTTCAAGGCCAATCTGGGACTATAGAGTGAGTGCCAGGTCAGCCTGGGCTACAGTGAGACCCTACCTTGGAAAAAAAAGTTTATATATAGTGTTGAACTGGGGAGTAGTTCAGTGGTAGAGTGTCTGCCTACCATATAGAAAGCCCTGGGTTGGATTCCCAGCATTGAAGAAAAAAAAAAAAGTATAGATGTGGGAAATGTTCAGAAAGATACATAACTAATTAAAAAACGTTGTTCAGGGCCGGGCATGGTGGCTCACGCCTTTAATCCCAGCACTTGGGAGGCAGAGGTAGGAGGATTGCTGTGAGTTCAAGACCACCATGAGATTACAGAATTAATTCCAGGCCAGCCTAGGCTAGAGTGAAACTCTACTTCAAAAAAAAAAAAAAAAAAAAAAAGTTCATTCAAAGAGGTGTGATGTGGACCCCAGGGGGCCGGGAGAGGCCACTTTACTCTGTAAACTTACACTGATATTTTACTTTATTTACTTTTGTTTGTTTTTTGAGGTAGGGTCTCACTCTAGCCCAGGCTAACATGGAATTCACTATGTAGTCTCAGGTTGGCCTAGAACTCATGGTGATCCTCCTACCTCTGCCTGCTGAGTGCTGGGATTAAAGGAGTGCAGCACCACGCCCAGCTGATATTTTATTTTTATTTATTTATTTGAGAGAGAGAATGAGAATGGGCATGCCAGGGCCTCCAGCAGCTGCAAATGAACTCTGGACACATACACTACCTTGTGCATCTGGCTTATGTGGGTCCTGGGGAATTAAACCTGGGTCCTTTGGCTTTGCAGGCAAGTACCTTAACCACCAAGCCATTTCTCCAGCCCTACACTGATATTTTTCTGTGTCCTGAGTACTTATCCCTTTTGTAATTTAAAAGTAGAGAATTTGGGGGCTGGAGAGATGGCTTAGTGATTAAGGGATTTGCCTGCAAAGCCAAAGAATCCCGGTTCAACTCTCTAGGACCCACATAAGCCAGATGCACAAGGGGGCACATGCATCTGGAGTTTGCAGTGGCTGAAGGCCCCGGAGTGCCCATTCTCTCTCTCTCTGTCTCTTTCTATCAAATATATAAATAAATAAAATATGTTAAAAAATAGAGAATCTGGACAAAAATAAAATATATGATAAAAACAAGAGACTCAAATTGGGAGGATAGCTCAGTCAGTAAAGTGCTTGCCCCTTGCAAGTATGATGACCTGAGTTTGGATCCGCAGCACCCACATAAAAGCCAGGTATAGCCCAATATCAATCTCTGGCCTTGATGCCTACCAACTCACATAAACTAAAAAATAGAAAATAAAATAGAAAATCATGAGCAAAACTTGGTTCATGTGAATTCCAAGTCCTTTATTTTTTTCTTTTTACAGTTCTGCTCAGAGAATTTTTCACTCCTCAAAACCCACAGTTGAGGAAAGCTTTGTCTGAGTCAACCCTCTCCTGTACCTCTCACTGTCACTCAGGTGGAGGCCTGGCTGTAGGACAGACAGACTTGTCTACTTCGCTGTGCAGTCTTGAGCAAGTGGCTTAGCCTCTCTGAACCCCCCATGAAAGAATGAGATAGCATCATTCAGGGCTATTGTAAGGACAGCATGAGGCAGACCAAGGGTCCTCAGAGAAGCCACCCAGCGAGGAGATACCCTTCTAATGTCAGTGGAGCACCCCCCCCACACACACACACAAGCCCTTTTCAGTCCTCAGAGATCAGAGTGTTGGGAACCCTGAGCCCTCCACATCCTTTCCCATGGAACCAAAGGCTGCCTGTGGGTTTGCAATGGGCCTGGACCTGGGCATTCAAGTCAGTGCCTTGGCACCTTTCTGCTCCAGCCTCAACTCAGGTAGGGTCCCCAAAGCTGGAGAAACTGAGGATGAGTGGAAGCAAGGAGGGAAGTTAGTCCACACCCTGGGCGGGCAGGGCAGGATGACTGGGGTGAGGCATCTCCCTGGAAGGGGTGGAGACCCCTGCCAGCTGCTGGTCCAGCCCATCTGGCCTCCCAGGTCCACACCCAGCCCATACTGTGACTCTCCAGGGTTCCATGGGAAAACACTGTCCCCTCCCCAGCACTGACATTGAGTGCTGTGATAGCTTTGGGCAGTGGCTGCAGGCTGTGACACAGGTTCTGGCTCCGAGGGGGACACTCCGGCAGGCCACACACATACATACATGCATTCTGGCTGCTACTGGTACCATGGATGGGTCCCTTCTCCTTCACCTCCTGCACGGCTCCATCTCCTCACTCCCCCC
The DNA here is from genome assembly GCA_036365145.1 of Orientallactaga sibirica. NCBI lineage: Eukaryota > Metazoa > Chordata > Mammalia > Rodentia > Dipodidae > Orientallactaga > Orientallactaga sibirica. Next base: position 5,655,462 of record JAEOAD010000029.1, on the reverse strand, counting down.
CCCCTGATGCTCAGACCTTTCTTAACCTTTTATTTAGGAAATGTTTCAGCTATCTAAAACTATAGCAGCCCCCGGCACATTTTTGCGGCATGCTTACAGGTTTGAAACTATACACATTTATAATCCCATGGTGTCTATGGGAAAGGAGTCCTCATGGCCCACTTAGGTTCTCCTCTCCCCAGATTTCACCAGATAAGGTTGAAGTCTGGATGCCAGGCTGGTTTCTTACCCAAGGTCAGGCTCTCCCAAGAAGGAATCAGTTGCTAGGCTCCTACTTCCAGCATCTGGAGGATTCTAGACAGCCACACACAGACACTTGTGTAGAGAGCCTTGTGTAAGCTAGGGTGACCCTGGGTACTGACACCCACCCACTCTGCACAGTCTGTGTGTATCCCAGCTCTCACTCACACTGCACAGCATAGGCTGCAGGAGCTGCATGACGTCTCTGACCCCCCCCACACCCTGACCCTACCCCAAACACCACAATCTGAGCTACCAGCGCAGGTGGTCAGGGCTCCTCCTGCTTATGTGCGCAGCTCTGCTCCTGTCCTTGTCGGATCTGTAAGCCACACAAATGCCACGCTGCATGTTTTCACATTTGGCAAATGCAGAGTTGCATCCCAAGACCCCCATGGATGTCAGGAACTGTGGATAGTATTCAGCCCTGTATATTCTGCTTTTTCCTATGATAAAGTTCACTTCATAAGTTAAACTCAGTAGAAGATTAACAATAATTAATAACAAAATTGGACAATAATACCAACATACTGCAATGAAGCTGCTCTTTGGGGCCATGATGGAATGACATTTGGATTATTGGAACATAAACAATGCTCTAGAAGTAGCCAGCTATGTGACTGATGGGTGGGTAGCATATACAATGTGGATACTGTGGACAAAGGGGTAATTCAGGTCCTGAGCAGAATGGAGGAGGGGGGGATGACCTCAAGCTACCCAGAATGGTATATAGTTTAAATTCTATGAATATCCCATTTTAATATTTTCCAACCTTGGATGATTTCAGGTAACTGAAACCATGTAAGGCAAAAACCACAGAGAAGGGGGAACTATTGCAGTTTGTAAAGGTAGATATTTTTCCATGAGGTTTTTGTTTAGCATCATACTTGCAATAGCCAGTCACATTAACATATAAAGATCTGGGCCATTCATTTTCACTGCAGTATAACATTCACAGTATAAACATAACATGTATTTGCTCATACTCCTTAAGATGTTATATTAGTGACCTTTCTGGATGGTGGGACAAATTATTTGACAGGTATCAGTTTCAGAGAAGAAGGGTTGATTTAGAGCTGGTCGTGGTGGCACATCCCTTTAATCCCAGCACTTGCGAGGCAGAGGTAGAAGGATTGCCCTGAGTTCGAGGCCACCCCGAGAGTGCATTCCAGGTCAGCCTAAGTTAGAGTGAGACCCTACCTTGAAAAAGCAATAAAATAAAATAAAATAAAATAAAATAAAATAAAATAAAATAAAATAAAATAAATAAAATAGGGCTTATGTAGGTTTAAAGTTCAAGGTTATAACCCAGCATGGTGGGGAAGTCGTGGTGGCAGGAAATTGAGGCAGCTGGTCACATTCAGTCCACAGTGAGGAAGCCGACATTGATGAAGGCTGCTGCTCAACCAGCTCTCTCCTTTTCATACAGTCCAGGACCCCAGTCTGTCTAATGATTAAGATGGGTCTTCCCACCTTAATTAACCTCTGCAAGATAATCCTTCCCAGGCTTGCCCAGAGGCCAACCTAATCTAGGTTAGTCCTTCCCAGGTGATTCTAGGCTCTGTCAAGTTGACAATGTAAGCCATCACAAGTGCTCAGTCAGTCTGTCTTAGTCACCATTACAAACCCCACAGGAAGCTGTGAACATACCTGTCCTATGTCCTGGGTGAGAGCCCTTCCTGTGCTATAAGCCTGTGAGTGAAATTCCTGAGAAAAGAGTCTTCATGCTCTTAGCTGTACGAGAAAAGGCCAAATTCTTTTCCTACCTCATTCTTCTACTTCAGACTCCCACTAGCAGAACATGCGAACTCCAGTTGGTCTAGTCCCTTGCCAACACTTGGTCATGTCCAACACTTTACAATTTGTCACTTGTTAGGTATGATGCTGAATAACACTGTTGAGAAGGGACCTTTCCAGACCTGTAACTGATCTTATCTTCCACTGTTCCACATCTTCCCAAGGCCTCCTACCCCAGGACACCAACCAAGCTTGGACCTGACATGACACTGAGCCATGCCCCATGTCTCTCTCCTGTCCCCACCCTGTCAGGATGTGCATTGTTCTGGCTTCACTAGGAAGTGAGTCTCGCACAGGTCCCTGTGAGTCTTAATGTCCCCATTAAAGATGCTCCTTTGGCACAGAGACTATGTGATGGAGCTGTGTGAAGAAGCTCGTCTTTCTGGGGCTTGGAAATGTTCCAGCCTCTGTGCTGGGGTCGAGTCACTTTATGCATCAGGCAGAAGATGCCAGCAAGCATCCTCCCTAGTCACTGCCAAATGCTCCTTGGGAGAGTGCGTGATCCTTTAGAGAAAGAACCCCTTCTGGCTATCACATGCCCAGGACAGCATGGACTGAAGATGGGGCACATTTACATTTGCTGTCTCACAGTGAATATCTTTAAATTTTTAAAAATTTATTTATTATAGAGAGAGGGAGAAGAGAAGAGAAGAGAGCAGCCACTGCAAACAAACTCCAGATGCATGTGCCACCTTTGTGCATCGGACTTACGTGGGTATTGGGGAATCAAACATGAGTCCTTAGGCTTTGCAGGCAAATGCCTTAACCACTAAGCCATATCTCCAGCCCTTACAGTGAATATGTTGCTACCCTGAAGGCTGCTCCCTGATGAAGCTGTCTCTTGGGAAGGACAGCTAGTGTCTGAATTGGGCTGGCCCTACAGGAACCCTTCTTTAGGGGCTGCCTAGGTGTGGCCCCCTCTGGGAGGCTTCTTATAGGACAGCTGTTCCTTCTTCTCAAGCTGTCCCAGCCACGTGTGTGTGTGTGTGTGTGTGTGTGTGTGTGTGTGTGTGTGTATGTGGTCTTCCCATAGCCTGGGATCAAGGGCAACACAGCAGGACCAGGTTCTGGCTCCAATACCCGACCTGTCCAAGGGAAGCTATGTCTAGAACCTCTGTTACAGGAGAGTTGATGACCTTCTGGCGGGGGTCATGTACATATGTGCACGGGTGAATACATGTGGAGGTGTGCCTAAACATGTGTGTGCAGGTGTGGTGCCCAATCTGGCCCTTAGGTAAGAAGAGGCCAATATCCACTAAGCCCTCATTCTTCTTTGCTTCTCTTGTGGTGCCATGCCCCAGCAGTTGTGTGGCTCCCTTACAGAATGTCCCTTCCACCAAGGGCCAAGTTCCGTGGTGCGTGTTCACTGCACATAGATTACAGCATGGATATGTACCTGGCTCGGACACACCTATGTACATCAGCTCACACTATGCAGAGATGGATGGATGGAAGGGTGAACAGATGAGTGGTGGATGAATGGTTGGTTGAATGGGTGGGTGGATGGGTGTGTGGGTGAATGGGTGAACAGATAAGTGAATGAATGGATGGGTAGACTGCCGGATGGATGGGTGGGTGGATGAGTAGATGATGAATGGATGGATATATGTGGATGGATGGGTGAATGGATAGTCCACCAGATAACTGGATGGTCTGAATGAGTGAGTGGGTGGGCAGATGGGTGGATGAATGGATAGATGGATGTTGGATGGGTGCACAGGTGGGTGGATGGACAGACATGTAGGTGGGTGGATGGATGGTTAGGTAGATGCATAGATGGGTGGAAGCTCAGGAAAAGTTTTGGATGAGTGAGAGAACGAGAGGGTAGAATAATAGATGGGTGGGTGTGTCAATGGGCCAGTGGATAGACTGATAGGTGGATAGATGGATGGTGGGTGGAAAGGTGGGTAGATGGCTAGAAGGGTCAATGTATTTCTTCACCGTGTGGATTGCACACATGTAAATTTTGACTTTGGATGGTACCTCAGGTATCTTTGTTCCATATGCTTGCCAGAAAGATCCAGAAACCCCACTCTGTGAAGCTGCTGAGGCCCATGTGTGTGGAGGGAGACTGTGGGGCATGAGCCTTCCTGTAGGCTTAGGAGCAACTATTTGAAGCCAGGATCACAGGCCTGCCTAGGGTTGCTCTAGGCAGGGTGAGCTAGGGGCTGAGACACTGAGGTGGGGACTTTCCTGGTAGGCTGGCATGTCGTAGCACTCAGAGGGTCACAGTGCGATATTTGTTCAGGTATCCAATCTGGCCTTGAGCCTCAGAGACACAAAGAAGGGTGATCTAAGCTGAGGTCTCGGGAAGGGAACACGGACCCAGTTGGCATCCATTACCACTAGCTTGGAGGGTTGGGCAGAACCTTATCTCTATTAGGAGCTGAGCTGTGTGGTCAACCTGTCACCTCTTGAGAAAAGCAGCCACCTTTTCATGCCACCTCCCTGCTTCCTCCCTGCCTGGCGCTGAGCCCTCAGCTGAGTGTCTCTTCTGCTGCCAATGCCCCACCTCACTGGTCTATCTGCTCTTCTATCTGTGAGAGTGAATGTCGTAGCTCCCGTTCACTGAGGGCTAGTCTATCTATCCACACACCTATTATCAACCCTGCCATCATCCTAGAACATAGAAGGGACACACACACACACACACACACACACACAGAGTTATTTCTCCTTTCTGAGCTGTCCTCACATTCTAGGAAGCAGGGTTGGCTATTACAGGTGAAATGAGGAAACTAAGTCACACACTTTCCTGAGAACACATAGTTATGACATAGAAGAGCAGGGTTTCAAACTCAGATTGTCTGAGTTTTGTCTCAGATTGTCTGAGCCCTTAGCCACTGCATAATCTTATCCCTCAGTCCATCTGCCCATCCACCCACCTATCCATCCATCCACCCATCCTCATGACTGCCCACCACTCATCTCATCATTCACCTGTCACTCTGTCCATCCAGCAGCCCATCCATCTACTGGTGTCACCCATCCATCCCGGAGGAAATGCAGTTAGATACTTCTGGCCCTGAAGGGGAAGGAGACCCCCAGCTGCCCCATCTGGCTGGGGTGGGGTGGGTGGCCTGTCCCTCTGGCAGGGCTGCCCAGGGCTGGTGGGAATTAGGAGAGTTCCTGCCAGGACCATCTAATTAGGATCAGCAGATAACACCGGGGTGATTAGGATCCTTTTAAAAGGCCACTCCATTAATTACAGAGACAGAGGGGCCTCTGGCTGCTCAGAACACCCATCCCACTAATCAGCCTCAATCAGCTCGCTTGCCCTGAGGAAAGCTTTCTGGGGCTGCTGTGTGACCTTGGTATGCCCTGCCCTCTCTGAGCCTGGCTGTGTGCTGGGTCAGACTCCACTGAGATCACCTGAGGTGCTTTTCTCTTTCCAAATCCTTTCTGAGACCAGAGACTCAGGAAATCAGAGATTAGGCTAGTTCTCCTGTTGCAGTCAGGTTTGCATTGTTGGCAGAAAATACCTGACCAAGAGCAGCTTGAGGGGAAAAAAGGGTTTATTTTGGCTTACATACTCGAGGGGAAGCTCCATGATGGCAGGGGGAAACAATGGCATGAGCAGAGAGTAGACATCACCTCCTCACAACATCAGGCGGACAATAGCAACAGGAGAGTGTGGCAAATGCTGGCAAGGGGATACTGGCTACAACACCCATAAGCCCACCCCCAACAATACACTGCCTCCAGGAGGTGTTAATTCCCAAATCTCCGTCAGCTGGGAACCTAGCATTCAGAATGCCCAAGGTTATGGGGGACACCTGAATCAAACCACCCCACTGGTGAATGACAGATGCTCACAGAGCAAAAGTAATCTAACCACTAGGGACAGTCCATCACAGGGCTAAAGATGATGTTCTCACCTGCTCACCCCTCTTTCACCCCTCAGAGGCCCCTGCTATTCCCACAGCCCCCACCCCCCAAACACCTTAGACTTGAGGACCCCATCAGACATTTGTGTGAGACTTTATGGAAGAGAAAATTAACCTCTGCATGCTGCCACCAAGTGGCTATCTAGTTCCAAGTCCTACACCTTTCATGGTGGGGGCATTTACCCACCCTTAGGGATCATGGAATATACCCATGCCCTAGGTCCTACTGAGTGTTCTCTGGCCCCTGGGGCAGTGCTGGGCCTAGGAGATAGTCACGAGCTCTCCATGTTGTCTCATTCTAACATATACTCCATTTAGGGACCTTAGGCTGAGCACCAGGAGTGGAGTAGTGAAACAGCAGAGGCCAAGTTCCTCCTGGGAGACAGAGGAGGTCAACACCAGAGATGCCAGCAGGATGGTAAAGAGGAGTCTGGCCAGGTGACAACAGGGTTTTCAGACACGTCATCACACTGTAAACCACACCACTGTCCTGATTACATTGTCATGGGAACCTCAGGTTTCACCTTTAGCAATATCCATCGCCAATACCCACTCATCTCAGCACCAACGCACACATTCCATCATTTCGACCCCCTCTACACTTCCCACTGCCCATCACCAGCTATATCAGCACCATCGTCTCCACATCCACCCATGTCACTACTGCCATGACCAGCTTTTGACATCATCACCATCACCTCCATCATCACCACCTCCACCATCATCACCACCTCTTCCATCATCACCTTCTCCGTCATCACAACCTCCATCACCATCATTACCACCTCCATCATATCACCTTCTCCATCATCATCACCATCACCTCCATCATCACCACCTCCATCATAACCACCACCTCCACCATCACCTCCACCATCATCACCACCTCTTCCATCATCACCACGCCCACCACCATCATCATCATCACCTCCATCATCACCACCTCCATCATAATCACCACCTCCTCCATCATCATCACCTTCTCCATCATCATAATCACCTCCATCATAATGACCACCTCCATCATAATCACCACCTCCATCATCATCATCACCTTTTCCATCATCATGACCTCCATCATAATGACCACCTCCATCATCATTACCTCCTCCATTATCATTATGACCTCCCTCATCACCACTTCCTCCATCATCATCACCTCCATCATTACCTCCTCCTCCATCATCACTACCACCTTCATCATCATCACCTCCTCTATCAACACTACTTCTATCACTACCACCACCTTCATCATCACCACCACCTCTCCCATCACCATCACCTCCATCAGCACCACCACAATTAGCATCAATCACCATTATCATCACCACCACCACCATCTCTATTGCCTCCTCTATCATCACTGCCATTGCCAACACCTCCATCATCACCAATATTCTCATCACCTCCACCATCACTACCATTCCCACATCAGCCATCACTCTACCTCATCAGACTTAATTACCTGTTAACTCTTCCTCTACCACCTCTGACATTGCCATAGCCTCCATGCCCAGCTGTGCCTCTGACATCACTATAAGAAAACACCATCACTGCAGCTAGATGATGTCGAATAAGAGCTTACAAGGCTGTTGGACCATCTAGGGGCTGATGGTCAGAGAAGAAAGTGAACATTGACAGCTCTAGGTGCAGTTCCCGGTGACTGGTTCTTGAGAGCTGGCCCGGAAACTGCTGAACTCTTGGGTCTTTCTGGGACCTCCCCTGACTAGCTCAGCCCAAAGTGAAATCTGGGGATTCTCTGATTACCCAGAAACTGGTACAGCCTCCCAGTCACTTGCCCTTCTATTCCATGTTCAAATTCTCAGGTCTTACAGACTAACCTGGAGTCACACAGGTGAGGTAAAAATCCCAGACTTGTCTAGGACACAAGACCATCAATGAGGATGACAGTGAGGCTGAGGTCAGCTCTCACACCCTAACACCATCATTGTCATTGTCACTTCCATCAGCATGCTCTCTAACCACTCAGCAGCTTCTCCATAACCACCTTCCAGCATCCTCTACCTGCCCCCACCTGTCCATTCCACTGGTGTTTCCATGCCAGCAATGTCATCGCTGTCTACACAGCCCTCATTACCACTGCCACCCACTGCTCACTGCAACTTGGTGTATTTCCTTCCTTCCTTCCTTCCTTCCTTCCTTCCTTCCTTCCTTCCTTCCTTCCTCCCTTCCTCCCCTCCCTCTTTTCCTTCCTGCTTTCCTCCCTTCCTTCCTTTCTTCCTTCCTTCCTTCCTTCCTTCCTTCCTTCCTTCCTTCCTCCCCTCCCTCTTTTCCTTCCTGCTTTCCTCCCTCCCTTCCTTCCTTCCTTCCTTCCTTCCTTCCTTCCTTCCTTCCTTCCTTCCTTCCTCCCTCCTTTCCTCCCTTCCCTCTCTCTCTCCCTCCCTTCATCCATCCTTTTATCTTTTCAGAGGTTACCTTGGGACTTGCAGAACCTTCTGGTTGGTGTTGACTGTGGGATAGGGGGCAAGAGTGTTGTCCACCACATGCCAACAGCAGCACCCTGGTCTCTGGCTGTCCCTGGCCCCCTCTGCCATGTGGGAAGCAAGCCTCATATCAGAGTGGCTCCTTTGTCATATACCTGCTATGGAGTCCTGGGAGGCAGAACCCCAGCAGCCCCCATGGTGTGGGAAGGCAAGGAGGACATGCACTGAGCGGTTGCCAGCCACGCGTATGAGAGCCATACCATGGCAAGCTGAGCCACACACAGCTTCCACTCCTCACATCCTATGACAATGTCACTGTCATCATCCATCACTACCATTCCCTCTACCATGATCACATCCTGGTTCCCTTCACCTCTGACCATGAACATGGTTGCTGTCATGTGAGGTGATGTGGTTTGAGTCAGGTGTCCCCCATGGTGGCAAATTGGAAATTGGAGCCTTGCTGGAGGCGGTGTGTTGTTGGGGTCGGGCTTGTGTGTATTATAGCCAGCTTCCTCTTTGTCAGTGTTTGGCACACTCTCCTGCTGCTATTGTCTGCCTCACATTGTCCAGGAGGTGATGTCCAGCCTCTGCTCATGCCATGGCTTCCCCTGCCATCATGGAGCTCCCGCTTAAGACTGGAAACCAAAATAAACCCTTTCCTCCCATCATCTGCTTTTGTTTGGGTTCTTTGTCCCAGCAATGTGAAGGTGACTGCAACACCATGACAACCCCAGCTCCTATCCCTCTGTTACCACTGTTCACACTAGCATAGAACCAGCCACCTTCACTGCTCTAATGGCCTGATGGTCTCCAGGACCACCTCCCATCATCACTGCACTTGCCAGCAGCCATCTCCCGCTGCCCTCACTGTGTGGAGAGTATGTCGGGGCAGGCATCTTGCTTCATTCCTGGAGCACATGGTACAGCCTGCTTTCACCTGCAGCCCACTGGGTTAGCATTGAGGGCCACTGTGGGGCACAGAGACCCATCTTGCCTATGGTTGAGAAAAATGTGTGGGATGTCTCTGGTCATCTGAAACCGGGTTTGCAAAGTGTTTCCAGAATCTCTTGCTGTCCTTCCTGGCACATGGGACCTGACAGAACCTACTGTCCTTTCAAGGTGCCTGAAACCAAGTGCCCAGGAAAACTGGACAAAGCGAGAATGAGGAGGAGGTATAATAAATAAAAGACTAGAAAATGAAAAAAAGGAAGGAAGTAGGAGGAGGGAGGAAGAGAAAAGAAGATGGAAGGAGGAGGAAGGCCACTTTAGGGAAGACATTGGGGCCCAAACTCTGCCACTGGTGTGTTCAGGAGGAAACTTAACAGGTCCCCCCATCTTAGCAAGAGCAGGGTAGGGACAGGTGGGAGTCACTGGTATCACGCTTGTAGACGGGCTTCAATGCTAAACAAAAGCTGAAAGAACAGAAATACTAGGAACCCTGGCTGCGTGCCCTAACTCAGGACGGTGAACAACAGAGACCTGACCGCTCCTCTCCCATCCTGAAGTTCAAGGCCAGAGCCCTTCCTAAGAGTCCCTGTTCTGACCAGCTCATGGCTCTTCTTATGGCTATGTCATTCAGGGTCTGCGTCTACCTTCACATTGCCTTCTCTTCTCTGTGGGTATTTTAAAATTACTTTTTTTGAGGTGGAGTCTCACTCTAGCCCAGGCTGACCTAGAACTCACAGCAATCCTCCTACCTCTGCCTCCCTGAGTGCTGGGATTAAAGGTATGCACCACCATGCCTCGCTCTGTGGGTTTCTTATAAAGACACTTGTCCTTGGACCTCAGCAGGTGACCCAGGATGATCTTATTTCTGCATTTTTTTTTTCCTGAATGCAATTACATGCAGTTTCTGGCGATTAGGAGGGACATATCTCTAAGAGCATGGGTCAGCCTGCTGCCTTTCCTCACCTATACTTTGTATTGATCTCTACCAGAACTGAGCCAAAAGTTCACTCTTTAGTCCCAGGCTGGCCTGGAACTCATGGTGATCCTTCTATCTCTGCCTTCCGAGGGATTAAAGGCGTGCACCACCACACCCAGCTCGAAGGTTTCTTTTCCTTGATATCTACCCCAACTCAGACAACCCTGGGTTCCAGTGTCCCTCTCTCTCACTGACTTGCTGTGTGACTTTGCTCCCCCACCACATACCACTGACCACTGCCACCAACCTTTGGTACCACTAGGCTCAATCCCACCGCTGATCTTGCCTCTCTTCTGTGGATCTCAGGGACTCGGCCAACTGCCCTTCATTTGACCAAGTGTCATACTTGAGCCTACCATAGTGACCAACCTCACCGGCAGGCCCTGGGATGTGTGGAGCTTGGCCCGGGGGTGGGGAGGGGGCAGCAGATTTGCCACACCCAGGAGTGATGTCACAAAGGATCCTGGAAGAGACCACCTGGGCCTAACTTAGAGAGGCAGTGTCCCCACCCCCCTGCCCCTCTCTGTGGAGGCCCCATCTGTCCTTAAGAACTGGGAGAATGGAAAGCTAGAAGTGAGGAGACCAGTCTTATCCAGCCAGAGCCAGCAGATTCCAGCAAGGCCCCTATTGAAGGGAGGCCCTCAGCTGCTGCCTTGGCCATATCCATCATTTGCAGTCCCATCTGGTCTCCTCTGCCCTCACCATGGTCAACTACTACGAAGTGCTGGGTGTGCAGTCGAGCGCCTCCCCCGAGGACATCAAGAAGGCTTACCGCAAGCTGGCCTTGCGCTGGCACCCTGACAAGAACCCCGATAACAAAGATGAAGCTGAGAAGAAATTCAAGCAGGTGTCCGAGGCTTACGAGGTCCTGTCAGACTCTAAGAAGCGGTCCATGTATGACCGCTTAGGCTGTGATGGCTGGCGGGCTGGTGGGGCCAGTGTCCCACATGGTGGTCCCTTTGGCGCTGGCTATACCTTCCGAAACCCCGAGGACATATTCCGGGAGTTCTTTGGTGGCCTGGACCCCTTCTCCTTTGATTTCTGGGACAGCCCATTCAGTGATCATGGTGGCCGGTCTCATAGCCTACGAGGGGCCTTCTCAGCAGGCTTCGGTGAGTTTCCAGCCTTCCTGGAAGCCTTCTCGTCCTTCAACACCCTGGGCTGCAGTGGGGGCAGCCGTACCACCTTTTCATCCACCTCCTTTGGGGGCTCTGGCGCAGGTAGCTCAGGCTTCAAGTCCGTGATGTCATCCACGGAGGTGGTGAATGGACACAAGGTGACCACCAAGCGCATTGTGGAGAACGGCCAGGAGCGCGTGGAGGTGGAGGAGGACGGGCAGCTCCGCTCGGTGACCATCAACGGGAAGGAGCAGCTCAAGAGGGTGAACAGCAAGTGAAGGCTGCCTGGTCCTCCTATGTCAGTCACCGTCACATGGGACCACAGTAGTCACCAGCTGGTGGTTAATAAATGTGCCAAGTGAGTTCATGCAAACAACATGCCCAGCTCTGGGGAATGAGTCTTCACAGGTCCAGTGGATGTGGCAAGGGGGGCCTGGGCTGTGCTCCTTATCTGTTTCTGGAGCCTGTGTGTGTGTGTGTGTGTGTGTGTGTGTGTGTGTGTGTGTGTGTGTGCGTGCGTGTACGTGCCTGTGTGTTAGGATGCATGCATGCCACAATGTGCATGTGGAGGTCAGAAGACAACCTCAAATGTTGGCTCTTGCCTCCACCTCATCTGAGCGGGGTCTCTGACTGCTCCATTCTTCAGGTTAGCTGGTCTACCAGCTTCAGCTTCTCCGATCTCTGCCCCCATCTTGCCGTAGGCATGCTGAGAATACAGAAGCCAGCCACAGTTTCCAGCTTTTATGTGGGATCTGGGGATCCATTCTCAGATACTCAAACTTGTGAGGCAAGTGTCTTCACTGACCTATCGCTCCAGCCCCTACAGGTAGTTTTTAAGAAAATTTTTTTATTTTTATCTTTATCTTTATTTATTTATTATTTACTTATTTAGGTTTTCTGAGGTCGGGTCTCACTCTAGCTCAGGCTGACCTGGAATTCACTATGTAGTCTCAGGGTGGCCTCGAACTCTTGGTGATCCTCCTACCTCTGCCTCCTGAGTGCTAGGATTAAAGGCGTGCACCACCATGCCCAGCTTACCTTTATTTATTTATTTGAGAAAGAAGGAGAGAGAGAGAGAGGTAGACAGAGAATGGGCTCGCCAGGGCCTCCAACCGCTGCAACTGAATGCCAGACGCATATGCCACTTTGTGCATCTGGCTTACATGGGTCCTAGAGAACTGAACCTGGATCCTTTGGCTTTGCAGGCAAATGCCTTAACTCTGCAGGTGGTTTTTATACAAAGGTTTTTTTGTTAAAAAATTTAGTGTTTTTATTGTTTGCATGTATGTTTGTATGCACACTTGGGCCAGGGTGTCTTTGCCACTGCAAGCAAATCCCAGATGCTTGTGCCACTCTTTGCATCTGGTTTTATGTGGGTGGTATTGAATCTGGGCCCAAAGGCTTTATAAGCAAGCACCCTTAACCACCAACCTATCCTTTCAACCCATTGTGGACCATTTTTATACATGCACATGATACATTGTTTATCGTTTTATACATGCACATGATATGATAGACATTCCGACTATATCCTCCTCCCATTACCACCTCTTGTGTCCCCTCCCCAGTCCCTCTTCTACCTTGATGTCTTTTTTTTGGGGGGGGGTTCAAGGTAGGGTCTCACTCTGGCTCAGGCTGACCTGGAATTCACTATATAATCTCAGGGTAGCCTCGAACTCACAGTGATCCTCTTACCTCTGCCTCCCGAGTGCTGGGATTAAAGGAATGCACCACCATGCCTGGCTTGATTTCTTTTTTTCTTGTGTGTGTGATCCACTGAGTTGAATTAGGGTTTTTAATTTTTTTTTTTTTTTTTTTGGTTTGGTGATTTTTCAAGGTAGGGTCTCACTCTAGCCCAGGCTGACCTGGAATTCACTATGTAGTCTCAAGGTGGTCTTGAACTCACGGTGATCCTCCTATCTCTGCCTCCCAAGTGCTGGGATTAAAGGTGTGCACCACCACAACACCTGGTGGGTTTTTTGATTTATATATTTATTTTTTTTTTTTTTTTGGTTTTTCGGCATGCCAGGGTCTCACTCTGGCCCAGGCTGACCTGGAATTAACAGTTGGCTTTTATCTCAGGGGGAACTGGCCTTGAACTCTTTACAGGCAAGTGATCCTCCTAGCCATCTGCCTCCCTGAATTAGCTGGGATTTTTTTAATATTTTTTTGAGCCAAGCCCAACAGACTGGCTCTGATTAATATTTTTATTTATTTGCAAGAAGACAGACAGAGAGATTGGGCCTGCCAGGGCCTCCAGCCATTGCAAACAAACTCCAGATGCATGCACCACTTTGTGCAGTTGGCTTTTATGTGGGTAATGTGCCTTAACCTCTGAGCCATCTCTCCAGCCTGAATTAGGGTTGTTTTTTTTTTTATATATTTTATTTTAAGCCCATTTACTTTATTTGAGAGAGAGTGAGAGAAGGAGAGAGAGAGAGAGAGAGAGAGGGAGAGGGAATTGGCATGCTGGGGCCTTCAGCCATTGTAATCAAGCTCCTTGTACATGCATCACCTTGTGCATATGTGGGATCTGGGGAGTCAAACATGGGTCTTTAGGCTTCACAGGCAAGCACCTTAACTTCTAAGCCTTCTCTCCAGCTCTATTTTTTATTTATTTATTTGAGAGAGAGAGAGAGAGAGAGGCAAATGGGGCCTCTAGCCACTGCAAATGAACTCCAGACACATATCCCATACATTGTGCATCTGGCTTACTTAAGCCCTGGAGAGTTGAACCTGGGTCCTTTGACTTTGCAGACAAGTACCTTAACCACTAAGCAATCTCTCCAGCCCCAAATTAGTTTTTTTTTTTTAAATAAAGTGTTTATTTATTGCAGAGAAAGAGAGAGAGAGAATACCATGGCCTTCTTGAACAGCTGAGCCTCCCCAGCCCCAATTAGAGTTTTTAATCTCTCTTATCTGTACTGTCTTGTCACCCTCAGTCCAACCTCACTCGTTCTTACCATTATCACTTCTCTAGGGCCACTGTCATGCCCACAGGCAGGTACTCCTAGCCTTCCCACATTTCCCTAGTCATTCAGTAACAGCCACCCTAGACCCAGGTTCCCCCTGTTCCTTTTGCCTGCCCTGCTTTTTAGCCTTCTGAGCTCTGGACTTTGTAAGTCTCAGGCCTCACCCTCACTATGAGACAGACCCCTGGTGGCCTGATCTCACTGCCTCTCTGACCTCACCACTCCCACCTTCCCTCTGTGACCTCCCACCACATTCTCCTCTGTAGCCGCCTTGGGGTTTCCAAGACTTTATCCTCCCAGGGAAGCATATTTGTTCAGTCCTGGGACCCATGGGGTGGAGCAGTGGATCCCCAGCCTGTGGGCAGAGCTTCCCCCCATCAGAGCAAGATGACTCCCCCAGGGGCCCCATGTGAGCTCTGCTAAGGGAGGGCACTGTGATCACAGAGAAGCTGCTGACACTGTTGGGATTACCTAGGGCCTGCTGAGTGACCTTTTAGCCTTTTAGTCCTTTTAGGTGGTGGCCAACACCTTTAATCCCAGGCTGAGGCTGAGGTAGGAGGACTGCCATGAGTCCAAGGCCAGCTTGGAATATAGAGTAAGTTCCAGGGCAGCCTAGGTTGGTGGGACACCCTGCCTTGAAACACACACACACACACACAGACACACACAGACACAGATTTTATTTTGATACAATCTCAGAGAAAAGTATCAAAGGCATCTATTTCTTTTTGTGTGTGTGGAAGCTGGATTGAGGGATGGACTGGAATTTTGACTTCAGTGGTCCTTCCAAGGAACTTAACAGCTGGGGAAAAGCATTCTGGATTGTTGGAATAGCACTTGCAAAGGCCCTGGGGCAGAACAGGTCTGGCCTGTCTGAGGAACAGTAATGAGGTCAGTCACGTGAACCTATGTAGCTTCATGGAATGCCCAGAACTTTTCCAGACTGACTCAATGTTGTACAGGGGGAAACTGAGGCACTGGGAGGTGTCACATAACTCACAAGAGGCTGAGCTGAAATTGTCTTGGGTATTTACACTAAAGGACTTGGTGGCGATTATTGCAGCAAGGGTCAGAGACAGATGTGTGTGCGTGAGTATGTGTGTGTGAGTATGTGTTTGTGTGTGGCATGTGTCTAAAGGGCAGTGTGTGCCAGTGCTTATTCTTGGAGGCTGGAACACAAACTGAGGAGATGACTCCAGGCTTCAGGTTCAAGGCTAGTGACAGAGTCTAGCTCCACAGCTCAGCTCGTAAGGGGGCACCTGGGAACGTCCAAACAGGTGAGGTAGGTGAGGACCGGACTGGACATTGCTTATCGCTATTCCCAGAAAGGGCCAGCCCATGGTGGCACATGCTGTCCTAGGAGTGGCAGGACAGCAGGGCATGTAGAGAGGATGGCCTCTGGTGCTCCATGGCGGGGGGGGGGGGTTGTTGAGAGGCCTTCAAGGGAAGAGGGAGGGTGCTTGGCAAACTGGGAGACCCAGAGCAAAACTCTCCCTTTCTTCACTCAGTGCTGGGAAGAGGAGCACTTGGGGAGGAGGCCCGGATGCTGAGAAGTAGGCCTAGGTGACCTTCTTCTTCCAGGAAGCCAAGCATCTTTCCCAAATTGCCAGGGCCTATAGAGTGCTGCAAGTGTCCTTGCTTAGGGCCACTGACCCTGAGGCTGGGCCCAGGCCCTGGATCCCTGCCAGCCAGCAGCTGGAGACCACTAACCACGTTACTGAAAGGGCAGGGGAGCCTGAGGCACACAGAAGGCAGAGCCCCAGCTCCCAGCGCTGTGCGTTGACTATCTCCATCAAAGTCCCTAGGGCACTAACCACCTGACCTCTGCCCCTGCCGACCTGCTCACGTCCCCAATTACTGCCCAGCCACTGCTGCCTCAAGTGGGCCTGCTCAGGGCAGACAGCTGCTGAGCAAATCCAATTATGGCCCAGCAGCTATACACACTAGGCTGGGCACCAAGAGGGACCCTGGATACTTGCCAGGCATAGGGATCCCAGTACCCCAATAGTCCTGGTGTCAGGAATCACGTGGTGGCCCCCCTCCCTTCTCAAGCCTCACACCTGCACACAGCATAGATGTGTCATGGCGTTCCCAACTTTCCCTTGGAACTGCAGTGGGCCTTCAGCCCTAAGGCCTGGCAGTGACACTGCCCACTTTCCAGATGGAGGAACTGAGGCTGGGCAGCTGTGTAGCTTGCTAGGGTACCACCAGGAGTGGGCAGGAGGGATCAAATTTAGTTCTTATTTTATTTATTTATTTTTTTTTGGTTTTTCGAGGTAGGGTCTCACTCTAGCTCTGGCCTGACCTGGAATTCACTATGTAGTCTCAGGGTGGCCTTGAACTCATGGCAATCCCCCTACTTCTGCCTCCCAAGTGCTGGGATTAAAGGTGTGCGCCACCACGCCCAGCAAGGTTTATTCAGTGTCATGCTGTCCCCTCTGCCTGGCCACCCTTCCTAGGAGCCACAGGGCAGCATCTGTGCTGGGTTGTCAGCGGGACCCTCACCTCCGGGTGCTTCTGTATTAGAAGAGGGGCCTGCCTGACTCCTGTCAGCCTGTTCAATCTCCCTAGGAGGCCCCCACTCTGTGTCACCTCTTTGGGGGCTTTGCCAGGCCTCACTGGACAGAATATTCCAACCAAAAGAAATATCCCTGGAGCTCTTCTGAGTCTAGTTAGGGATTATGGTGGCCAGGGCTGGGTGTCCCTATCAAGAGTCCTTAGTCCCTGACTCATCAATGCCTCCGAGGCTGGTCTCCATGCCTATCCCTACATAATACCAACTCAGTGATCCTGGGATACTTTATGCGCCAGGACATTGGAGTCTGGGCAATGAGGACCCGGCTCACAAGGCCCCTAGAAGCTACTCTGTGGCCTCTGCTAGGGTAAGGGACATCTTTGAGCTCCCAGGTGAAGCTAGCGACAAACAGTGTGGGTTGGAGGGATACTGGGAGTTCTCCTACCTGTCCACTGCTCCCCAACTTTTTTTTTTTTTTTTTTTTTTTTTTTGCAAGGTAGGGTCTCACTCTGGTCCAGGCTGACCTGGAATTAACTATGTAGTCTCAGGGTGGCCTCAAACTCCTACCTCTGCCTCCCGAGTGCTGGGATTAAAGGCGTGCGCCACCATGCCCGGCTTCCAACTTTTTTTATTTTTGTTTACTTGATAGAGAGGGGGAAAGAGAGAGAAAAGAGAGAATGGGCATGCCAGGGCCTCCAGCCACTGCAAACAAACTCCAGACGTGTGTGTCTCCTTGTCCATCTGGTTAACATGGGTCCTGGGGAATCGAACCTGGGTCCTTTGGCTTTGCAGGCAAACTGCTAAGCCATCCCTCCAGGCCCCAAATTTTTAATAGATCTGATAAATAAAAATGGCTAATCATCCCATTTTAAAGATGGGGAAACTGAGTCTCAGAGGGTGAAAGACCTGGCCAAGGTCACCCAGCCACCTTGTGAGCTGCTCCACCCTCTGGTTCCCTCCTCTGAGCAAGAGTGGGGTGGGTGGGGCACCAGCAGCTTCTCTCCCCCTCCCCCCACCCTCGATGTTATCACGGCTGATTTAATTTCCAAGACGGATTGAGCCATGGCGGGAGGGAGAGCGCTATCTCAGGGCCATCTGCCCTGTTGTCATGGGGATGGACTCCCAGGATTGTGCGGGATCCAGATAAGGGAGTGGGCTGAGGGGGTGTGGGCGGGTGGGACTGGAGCAGAGAGAGACCAGGGAGAGCAAGGACCACAAGGGAGATATATGGGAGGTGGCTGGAGGGTGCCTGGGTCAGGGGATAGAAGAGATGTGGAGACACGGATTATAGGAGGGGATCCCCAGCAGAATGGATGGCTAAGGACCAGCATGCCTTGCCTGCCCATCTCTTGGCCCCACAGCTGTGCCAACCAGGTAGTCAGTCTGCCTACTATGGACCCAGTGGTACTCCTGTTGGCCCAGGGACTCCTCTGCATATTGGGGCAGGACTGTTGTCAGTGGTACAGACCCTCCCGCAGATGGTCCCTCTCCTATGATGAGGGGACATGACCCAGCTCGGCTGGCAACTCAGCTCAGCTCAGGCTTGGGACACAAGCTGCTTTCCTCCCAGCATCTTATAGCACACTCTCTTGGTTTTAAGACAATCACATGATTGCACCTTGCTGAATACGTACTGCAAGCCTTGTCTGCAACCATCATCCTGCCTCACATAGTCCTGTGAAAGTGGTCTGGCAGTCATCCCACAAGTTTGGATTGTTAGACCCCAGCTCTCCCAACACAGCTGCCAGTGTGGCCGTGGGCAGTGCCAGGGAAGATGCCAAAAGATGGTGGAGGATGTGACAACAGGCCTCTGCTCTGCCAGTCTCACTAGGTTCAGGACCTGGTCTGCTTCAACCCTGACCTCACACCAAAGCTCTAGAACATTCCACCTCCATAGATCCTCTTACCTCTCTGAAGCCGGAGCAGAGCAGTGTCATCACAGAGATTCCGAAGGTCTTTTCTTCCCCATGGTGTCCCACAGTGTTCACCACAGCTGGCCCCTGGGCAACTTCATCTCTGCTGGCACTGTCGGGCCTGCCTGGAGCTGGTGGCCGCAAGGATCAGTGTAGCTTGTGGCTGTGACCCAGCCTCCTGCTCACATGGAGCACAGGTGCCCCAAGAGCTGTGTGGCAGGGTGTTAAAGCTATACCTTGGGCTGGAACCCAATGGCAGGCTCAAACCTGATGTCAGATCTGCCTGTTACCTTGCACTGGTGCCTCCACCTCACAGTCCGCCAGTGATGCTAGAAGTTTCCATGGGAAATCTTACCACCGCCCAAGCCTCTTCCCTAGAAATCTTGTCACCCGCACCAAGCTAGGTCCTTGAGTGGTCTCAGGATGTGCTGCCACAGTCCTAGCCCTCAGGGAGACCTGGGGTGCCTGGATTCTCAAGAAAGCGGCACTCATCTCCACACTGTTTTAGGTCTGTAGCTTACTGGGAGCATTTAAGGCCCAAAGTCCCCAAGGACGCTTCGGGGGAACCTATGTCAACCCCCTTCAGGACAAACCTGACCCTTGGGTCGAGACCTCCAAGTCTTCAGGACACACAGAACAGCACCCATGACCTTAGGCATGCATTGGCTCACCTCTGTCCTCCTCCCCCCCACATATTATGTGTGGAAAAACACATACTATGAGATTTTTGCCACTTGATTATTTTTTTGTGTGCGACTCTGTGGCTCGAAGCATTCTGAGTGTCATTCAGCTGTCCCACAAGCCACCTCCAGAGCGTCTCCATCTTCCCAAACTGAAATTGTCCCTGTCAGACACCAGCCCTGTCCTTTTCCCAGCCCTGGCACCCTCTATCCTACTTCCTGTCTATGGGTCTGTGCAGGCAGGCGCCTGGGTGGAACTGTGCATTGTTCTAGTGTCACAGGGACTGGCCTCACCCTCCCTCCCCCTCCGCCTGGGTGCAGGAACCTGCCCTCCTGGGACACAGAAGGCCATGGGTTACAGTGACCCAGGGAGCTCTGACCCTCCTCCTTCAGACTGGGCAGAGTGGAGACTGGTCCCCATGAATGGCTGGTAGTTGGGGGTTGGGGGGGGATGGAGATGTAACAGTCCCTCCCATGCTAAAAGCAACATGGAAGTCTAGAACATCAAACAAAACCCACCACGTGCACACCCCAGCCTGCCCCCGGAAGTTGGACTGGGGAAGGCTGCATATTTGTGGTGACATTCTAGAATACTTGACTGTGTGTAAACAAATCTTTTCTTTTGGAAATATTTTTATTTGTTGGTTCAAATTTGTGTGTATGTGTGTGTGTGTGTGTGTGTGTGTCTGTGTGGGTGGGGGAAGGAGGGAGAGAGATGTTGTCTCACTGTGCTGCCTCATTGGTCCTGAGCCACTGGCTCAAGTGATTCTCCTGCCTCAGCCTTCTGAGCAGCTGGGATGACTGTGAAATAGTTCTGATTGGTGGCTGGCTGAATTCCTAGCCGCAGAACCCACGGGAACCGAGGATTGACTGACTGTTGGCTTATTGCTGCTGACAAATTACTGTCAACTTCAAGCAACTTGTCCTGTCTCTGTTATTGGGTGGGCACCAAGGTGTCCCATAGCTTCTCCTAAAGTCTAGGGGTCCATCTGTGGCATCTTCCGGTTTTTAGAGGCACCTTAAAGGTGCTCCTTGGTTGATAGACCCTCCTCCCTCTTCACAGTCACCAGCCTGTCCTCAAGTTTCTGTGACAGTTCCTCCTGCCTCCCTCTCACAAGGCCCTGGATGATATTTAGGGTGTACTGAGATCACCCAGGGCTGTCTCCCCAACCTTTTAGGATCCTTCCCCTCAGTTCCCTCACCAGCGTTCCTTTGTCTTGTGAAGGGCCATGCATGCGGGTTCTGCGGACTGGACATTTTGTGGGGGGGATAGGATCTGACCTCTGCCCGCCACAGGGGTGGGTGGAGGAGCTGGTGAGCTGGCCAGTTCTGCACTCTCTTCTTTTCAAATGGCCTTGTGCTGGGTGTGTATGTGTGGAGGTGGGTGACGTTTTCCAGGTGGTGCAGGGAGGGTGTTGACTGCCTGGCCTAGGGCAGGACCTGGCTCCGTGCCCATTCCTGAAAGGGAGCCAAAGGGGAGGAGGGCGGATTCTGTCTGGGATGGCTGGAAGCAGAGCTGGAGTGCTGTTCTGTATGGTGGTGGCCTCTAGGACCTGGGTAGGAGGGTGGAGGATGGGGCTGAGAGCCGGTGGCACATGAAGCTCTCATAGATAGGTCTCCACCTGTCTGCTGGAGACCTCGGGCTTGTCCTTAACCTTGTTCCTCCCTCTGAGTTTGTCCCATCCCCCAGAGCTCTGGGGACACTTCACTGATCACTTCCAAGGCTGTGTCCCTTGTCCCAGGGCCTTGGTCACAGCAGTGTGGCCACTTGAGAGTCAGATAACCTCAGTCTCAGCCTGTGATGGCCCCGGCAGGTTCCCAGGAGTCGGCAGTCCCAGGAGTCCAGCTTGAAGAGCTAGAGAGTATCTGCCCAGGTGGACGTAGCCTGTCCTAGGTCACATCCACGGACCACCGCAATCTGGAACCACCCAAGCTTGGTGTGGCTTGGGACCCCCCTCTGAGCTGGCCTGCCCCGTGCCTGAGCTGCCTCCTCATGTTTCAGCTGGTGGCATCCCTGGCTTGGCTCCAGGATGGGTTCTGCTCCATGAGGACTGCGCATGTGGACTCTGGGCAGCGCCTTCTGGTGCTGCTTGCCCATCAACCACACTGCGTGCGCTGTCACACTCCAAAGCAGGAACCCTGCACCGTCAGTCACTCAAGCCCCCAGGCGCCGTGGTTAAGCCTGCGGTCACCCAAGCAGCCGATCAGGAAACCCCTGGAGTAATTTGTAGGATCTGGGGTGGTGGCCAGGGTGCGGCCATGTTCTCCAGATACCAGGGTTGCCTGGGTTCCTTCACCTTAGCACCTACCAGAATCCAGCCAGGCCAGCCAGCCTTTGTGGCCTGTTATTAACCCCGTTTCTCCTCCTTTGGGACAATGGGAGCCAACTGCTCTGTACTTGCAGTTTCTAAGGCCCCACTTGCCCAGCCCTGTTTCCCCGTGGCAAAGATAGAGTCTGTTCAGTCCTCAGCTTGTGCAGCAAGTGAGGATCCCTGAAGAGGTGTGGAGGTGAGTGGGACATCCTGGGTGGCAGGGGAAGATGCTTTTGATGTCTCTGGATTCCTGCAGCCAGAGGTGGGGAAGGCCAAGGCTCTGTGTGGGTCCCACCATGCTCCCTCATCCTCCCAGGAGTTCCGTTCAGCCTGGAACTGCAGGGTCCTGGGGCTCCTGGACCTTGACAGACTCCCTTTAGGAAAAAAAGGTAGGGATATCCACTGTAAGAGAAGGTGCCCATAGTGTTTTATTTATTTATTTGAATAAATCCAGTTTTAAAATTTTATTTATTAGAGTGAGACCGTACCTCGAAAAACCAAAAAAATAAAATTTATTTATTTGAGAAAGATAAATAGAGAAAGAGAGAGAGAGAGAGGGAGAGAGGGAGGGATAGAGGGAGGGAGGAATGGGCACACCACGGCCCATTTGTGCATCTGGCTTACATGGGTCCTGGAGAATCGGACCTGAGTCCTTTGGTTTTGCAGGCAAGTGCCTTAACCTCTAATCCATTTCTCCAGCCCTATTTATTTCTAAAACATTTTATTTTAATTTATTTATTTGAGAGAGAAGGAGAAATGGACACTGCAGGGCCTCCAGCTCCAGCTGCAACTGAACTGCATCTCCAGCTGAACTCCAGACTCATGCACCATCTTGTGCATCTGGCTTACGTGGGTCCTGGGTAATCAAACCTTGGTCCTTTGACTTTGCAGGCAAGAGCCTTAACTGCTAAGCCATCTCTCTAGCCCGCCCAAAGTGTTTTAAATTGATATTTAATTTAAAAGTTAATAATTAATTAGGCTTCTCGGTCGGTGCGGTTGCTGGCTGGTTCATGACCACCCGCCGAAAAGCCTCTGTGTCTTTGGCTGACCCACAGTGGTGGCAGCCTCTCAACAGTTCAGCTGCAGTGTCCCTCCATAGTCAGTGAGCTCTCAGCAATGCTGGATGCTCAGCTGCAGGGTTGCCCAGCACTTAGGGGCTGGACTGTCCCCATGCAGCTACTGCCAACATGTGTACTATGCCCCAACCTTGTCTCTGCTTGGCTCTAAGCCATGAGTCTACAGGGTTGTGCCTTGTATGTCTGGATGGGCAACTTGCTCTTACACTTGAACAGAAACTTGACATCTATCTCCTACACCTGACCCCATCCTGTCTTTCACCAGCCATGGAGAGTCATCTTTCCACCTTCCTCCCAGAGTCTGAATCCCATGGCTCAGTCCCTCCTCACCCTCCACCAAATGCCCTGCTGGGAAGATGAGAATAAGACACTGAGGTCTGAAAGGCAAGCAGAGGGTGGGAGAGATGGCTCAGTGGTTAAAGGCGCTTGCTTGTAAAGCCTGATGGCCTGGGTTCAATTCCCCAATGCCCACGTAAAGCCAGATGCACAAAGTGGCGCATGCATCATGCATCTGGAGTTTGTTTGCAGTGGCAGGAGGCACCAGGGCACTCTGTCTCTCTCTAATAAATATATTTTAAAATTAAAAAAAATAGACAAGTAGAAACAGATTGGTGGAGGAACCCACACATTGCCGAGGTGCTTGTGTGTACCAGGGCTAGAAAAGGCCATGAGGCTGGAGGAAAGAGAGCAAGGGAGAGGTGGGGAGGTGGGCTGTTGGGAGACAGACTGAACAAGTCTGGACAGAGCTCATCTCCAGGGTTCTAAGAGCAGTGATGAATTGATTCCTAGCAGTTGCTTTCTCCTTGCTGAGACGAAACACCTGACCAGAAACAGCTTGTAGCAGGAAAGGGTTTATGTAGCTTACAGTCTCACGGGAACTTTCATCACAGCAGGAAAAGCATAGCAAGTCTCAGCAGAAAGCCTGGATCATGTCTCCATATTGATGGGAAGGAAGTAGTCTGAGTGAGGCATCTCAGGCAAGGGGGAGCTGGCTTGACACCCCAAAGCTCAACCCTGCAACATACCTCCTCCAGCCAAGCTCCACCTCCGAAAGTCCCAAAAATTTTCCCAAGCTACCAGCTGGGGACAAAGTATTCAAAACACATGAGCCTATGGGGGACATTTCATTCAAGCCACAGTAGGCTTGAAGCAAGAGACCACACAATCAGAGTTGTACTGGGAAAAGACTGTGAGCATGGGAAAGGGATGGCAGGACATGGGATGGCAGGGCATGGTGGCTGGTGTGGGCTGGTGGCTAGGATGTGGGAAGCCTAAGGACCCGGTTCAGGCTTGATTCTCCAGGACCCATGTAAGCCAGATGCACAAAGGGGTGCATGCATCCGGAATTCGTTTGCAGTGGCTGGAGGCCCTGGCGCACCCATTCTCTCTCTCTCTCTCTCTCCACCTGCCTATTTCTGTATCTCTCTCTCTCAAATAAATAAATAAATAATAAAATATTTAAAAAAAAAAAAAAAAAAAAAAGAGTGTCTGGTGTGCATAGAGTGGGGAACATGGATTCCATGGCTCCCAGGGGCCCAAGTTCCCAAAGGACTTGACAACTATCAGATACACAAGGGGGCGGGGCTCATGGGACTGAATCAGAGTGAACAGTGGACTTCATAGAGATGGGAGTGTGGACCAGGCCATGCTCCTAAGACCCTAGTGATAGGTTACAATGCAGCTGTGGGCTGAATTCCTGACGCTGTCAGTTTGGGAACATACCTGGGGAGTCTTCAGTATTGTGCAGTGAAGGAAGGTGGCATTGCTGGGATGCAGAATTCTACAGTGGGGTCTTCAACCTCACTGCTCCTGTAAGGCCTAGGAGGAGACCACGTGGGAGACTCAGGGTGTCAGGAGAGCCAGGGATGAAGTGTTGCAGCAGACTGTCCTGGGTTTCACAGGGGTATGCCTGAGAGGAAGGTTGATAGCAGTCCCATGAGGACATGGGGTCTGAGGACAGGTGCAGTGCTCCCCTGGCTAGTGATGGCACTGGTCATATCAGGGCTGGGGACATGGCTCAGCTGGTAAAGTGCTTGCTATGCAAGCAATGAGGACCCAAGTTTAGATGTCCGGCACCCATGTAAAACGTCAGCACACTCCTCTAATCCCAGAGCTAGGGAGGTGGAGACAAGAAGTCCTCTTGGGCTTGCTTAGCTTGCCTACATGAACTGATGAGTCCTGGTTCAGTGACAGACCCTGTCTGAAAAGGAAATGTGAGGAGCGATGTTGCCTGAGCTAGAAACCTTGCCTTGAAAGACCAAAAGAAAAAAAGGATACCAATGTCAACTTTTGGCTTTTATAGGTGCATGTGCACATATGCATGCATACTTGCACACACATGTGAACCCACACATTTATGAACATACAGACACACATTCACAGCCCACACACACGGAGTCAAGTTGTGCTGTGTGAACTGTCTTGTGACTGGAGCTCCATGGTGTTTCATGCTCCATGGTATCCAACATCTGGAACAGATGCAGAGGCTCTACCAGAGCCCACAGGGGTGTCTGGCTAGAAGCTCACAGAGAGAGCAGTGTATACCTCCTACTGATTTTGTGTAGCATCACCTAATGTCTTGTCACTCCTTTCAGTGACATTAAAGCTGAGCCCATCCATCAAAGGACCTCATCAGCTTTTCACCCATGACATTCAAAGCCATTGATGATTATAGTCAGGGGCTTGCAAGGTGGTGACAGCTATCTCTCCTTTGTCATTACCACCTGGAATTTTGCTAGAGAAAACATCTCCTCATCAACTAGTCATTTTGAGAAACAGTCTATGTGGGCGATACAGGCTCGATGGCCAGTCCTTACTCTTATTTGACCATGGCGACATAATCAAGAGGTCCCTACCATTCTTAGCATTGGTTAGGATGGTTCTTTAGTCACCTCTGGGGACACTGGGATCACTGGAATCAGGCTGTATTTCAGTCTGTCATGCAACTCTTTGATGTCTGTATCATCTTCCTCTGGTCAGTGTGGAAGGAACCCCCAGGTTGGTAGCTGCCTTTTCTTTCTATGCCTCCCATTCAGGCTTATGGCCGCAGCATGCTGCATGTCCCATGCCAGGCCCCTGTAGAGGGAGTGAAGTTTCCAACCTGCTCCTAATGGGGTGCAGGGTCTGGAGACCATGGTGTAGAGGAATGAAAGGATGTGGAAAGATAGAAGAGAAAGAGTAAGATTTGAACTCTGATCTCTGACATGGTGGTCAGGGATGGCAGTTGAGCAATAGGCTACTGATATACTGGGGAAAAGAAAGCTAGAGAGAGAAAGAGAGAGAGAGAGAGAGAGAGAGAAAGAGAGGCACTGCACATGTCTTAGGAAGGCAGAGGGACTGGGTCCGAACACAGGTTAGTCTTGGATAAAAGCAACAATTAATTTCTGCACTGCAGCTTCAGGGAGGGAATAGAGACCACGCATAGCTGTCACTTGCTCACAGGAAGATGAGGGACTTCCTGCAGCTTCTATTTTTTTCTTCAAAGTTGGAGGTGAGGTCATTTTGTGAAGACATAAAGGAGCTGGAGGCTCGAGGGAAGAAGTTTCCAGATGGCTTGTGTGGAGAGCAGGAGGTCAAGCAGAATTTCTAGACTGCGTGGAAACTCACCGGCTGGTGCTCACAAATCCATGTGGAGGTCCATCTGCCCAGGCATGACTTCCTCCCATTGGCCTCCATCACTCTGAGCAGGCAAGAAGAAGGGAGCCTCCTCTAGTGGTTCTGGTTCTCATGGCCCTGTGTGGTCCTCACACAGTTCAAGGCTAGGTCTTCACCAGTGGGGTATTTTGGAAGGAGAAAGCTTTCCCAACAGCTTGCTTTCACAGTGCATGCACCATCTGTGAGAGGCCCCCTGCCCCAGATCCACCTCAAATGAGAGCACTTGGCAGTTTAGTGGTATATTTGCTGTAGCTGGCCCTGGCATGTTCCCAAGAACATGTGCTAAAAGCTTGACCATTAGTGTGGTACTTCTGGGAGGTGGTGGTGGGGGGCCTTTAAGAAGGGGGAAGGGCCCCCACCACCACCTCCCAGAAGCTCTAAGGTCACTGTGGGTCTGTCCTGGGTGGGGTTTGTGATTCAATCTTCTCTTCCTCTCTTTTTAATTTTCTGCTTCCCAGCTGCAGCAAAGTAACCAGCTTCCCCAACCACTTGTTCCCATGATGATATCTGCCTTTCCACAGGCTCAAAGCAGACCAATGCATGGGAGCTGTGAGCCAATGAGCTTTCCCTGTTTTCAGGTTCATTTGGCTCAGGTTCATTTTTTTCAGGTTTTTGTTTTGTTTTTTTTTTTTTTTGGTGTTTTTGTTTTTTCTAGAAGTGCCCAGGTGGGCTTAAGGCTGCCAGACACACGCACATCTACAGCAACAAGGGCTTCTTCTATTCCACCTCATGTACTGGGGAGGAAGGATGCTGGGACAATAGACCTCCCCAATCCCACCCCAAGGAGATCTATGTGCCAAGCATAATGGAAGAGTGTGCTCCCCAGATGGTTCTGCACTGGTTAATATTCTGCTGGTTTTCCTTAGAGACCTATTTTTGAAAAAGTTAAAAAGACAGGAGATTCTGAAATAATTCAATCCTCCAAAAACTAGTCAAAATCATCCTTCACTTAATTAATCCCTTTATGTTTTCTTTTTTCTTTTCTTAAAGATTTTATTCATGTTTTAGGGTTTATCATTAGCTTTTCCCCAATCATTAGGAGTTGAGGAGTACTGAATCCATCACTACTTTGATGATACAGGTAAGATTTCAGATTCACATTTCCAGGTACCAAGAGTTCCCTCTAAATGCTACAATCGAAAGCCTTCCTTTATCATTCTACTGAACACAGCAATGCCCATTGGTATCTCTGAGAGATCTTAGGTCGGTATTTCTCCAAGTAAAGCAGCTGTTTGGAATTGAATGCAAACTGAACTGCATCTTCATACTTCATTCCACATTCAATCAAAGCAAGCGCAACCAGCACAGGAGCCCTTCCCAGGCCAGCAACGCCACTGCAACACAGCAACCTGGCTCTTCACGATTTGTTTTAACAGGTTCAGCCAATCATCTCTGATTAGGGGTGGATCCATCATCAAATGGCCAATCTAGAACGTGGATTCCTTCCTTTTCAACTGGAGCTTTATCATAAGTAGCATCACAAACTCGAACCACAGTTGTCACTCCATACTTCTTAAGTTCCTCTGTGAACTTGTTGAGAGTAGCATTGGTAGGGTTGTGAGTTATCAGAAAACGCATGTTCTCATAAGAGATCTCCACAGGGGCTGGACGGTTCATTATGGCAAATAAAAAGTGTGAGCGTGCGTGTGAGTGTAGTGGGAAAATAAAAGTTTAAAAAAATCAATAAATCTTCAAATGTTTCACAGCAGAAAACATTAAAAGACCACTAAAATGCCTATATCAATCACTATTTTCTCTATTCAACTTGTTTATTCCTTAGGAAGCTTCACTCTTCAAGATAGGCAGAAGTATTTAGAATCCACTTGGGCCTCAATGTCTGCAGATGGATACCTTCGGACTGCAAAAAAAATCCAACTACAAGACTTAAGCAGCCTTTACTACATTTAGGCACTAGTGAGACAAGTTAAAAGTGTAGATTGTTTCCCACTTTTCTTTACTTGATGCTTAATTTTACTGGAGTCATTAAAAGAAATATGCAATTTAAAAAAAGCCAACTTATTTCTGAGGCCAGTCTTGGTGTCCAGAGTCTTCAAGGCAATGTTAATTATAATTATGGCACATAGAACCTCCAAGCTCACTTGTCAGCAAAAACACTGTGCTGTGGCTCAGGTATTTTGTTACAGTAACGGGAAGCTGATGAACACAAACCTCATGAGAGATGCTGCCTCAGCACCATCTGACTGCACTTCTCCTGGGTTCCTGCCCCATAGAAACCATGCAGATCATACCAGTCATTGCTGTTTTAAGTTGCTTGCTTTTGGGATACATTAGGGTTCTCTAGAGGAACAGAACCAATCGAATGAATTGGTATTAAAAAAGGGAATTTAGGGTCTGGAGAGATGGCTTAGCAGTTAGGGCATTTGCCTGGAAAGCCTAAGGACCCATGTTTGACTCTCCAGATCCCATGTAAACCAGACCACAAGGTGACACAAGTGTATAAGGTTGCACATGTGTACAAGGTGGCACATGTATCTGGAGTTCAATTGCAGTGGCTGGAAGCCTGGCACACCAATTCTCTTTCTCTCTCTCTCTTGCTCTCTCATCCCCTCTCTCTCATAAAAAAATAAAAGTAAAAATAAAAGATTTTTTGATAAATAAAATTTTTTTTTGAGAGAGAGACAGAGAGAGAGGAAGAGGAAGATAGATAGAGATGGGCACGCCAGCAACCTCTCAAGTGCCATGAACGAAATCCAGATGCGTGCACCCCCTTGTGGTCAAGTCCAGCATTGCGCTCATCACTGCATCTGGCTAAACGTGGGACCTGGAGATTGGAACAGCTGGAGGGAACCGGGTTCTTACAATGCCTTAACACTAAGCCACCTCTCCCGCCCTAAATTCCCTTTAAAAAATATTTTAGGGCTGGAGAGATGGCTTAGCGCCGCCTGCCTCCTAAGCCTAAGAACGCTTTCCATCTCTAGGTCCCACGTTTAGCAGCTGCAAAGTGAGGCAAGGGCGCAATGCTGACTTGCCCATTCTCTGCTGACGTGCCCATTCTCTGTCTCCCTCTCCCTCTCTCTCTCTGTCTGTCTCTCTCTGTGTCTCTCTCCAAAAAATAAGAAAAAAAAATTTTTAAAGGGAATTTAGGCCTGGAGAGATGGCTCAGCAGTTAAAGTGCTTGTCTGCAAAGCCTAACCACCCAAGTTCAATTCCCCAGTATCCACGTAAAGCCAGATGCACAAAATGGCACATGCCAATACAGCACTGAAGGCCTGAAGGCTTCCTAGAGAGCTGCAGGTCTTCAGTCCTCATTGGAAGGCTGAGGAAACTTGTATCCAGTGCTGATGAAGGACTGCCGAACAGGATAGATGCATGTGAGAGTGAGGGTGCACACACCAGCAAGGTGGGACAGAGACTATTGCCTTTCAGAGCTTTCTTATAGACAGTCCACCCCCAGAAGGGCTGCCCACTCTCAAGGAAGGACTCACTCTGGACTGTGTTAATCCTTTCTGGAAGCAACCTCAGAGATCTGCCCAAGAAGAGTGCCTGTGGATTCCTAAACCAATCAAGTTGACAACAGAATTTAACCATCACATGGGATAATTTGTTCCTCACCAGTAGATGGCTCTTGGGTTTGTGACTACAAGAAGAGAGCAGACATGGTAGACAGTCCCAGACACATACTCTTGCTATGGAAGGTCCTGGGCTCTGGTCTAACTGGAGAAGCTTTAGAACATGAGGAGGCTGTTGGACTAAGGGTTGGATTACACAGAGGATCCATCGAAGGGATGGTCCAATTAGGCACGCATGAACAAAGCAAGCTGGGGAGAGATCAGGGTGGAGAGTGTGGGCATTTGACTTAGTAACCTTGGAGGAGGGTCAAAGCCCCAAAGGAGAAGGGCTCTGAAGAGTGACATCACCGTGGTTATTTCCTCCAGGAAATGACAGTGCTGATGATGGGGGTATGTGCTGGTTTAGGTGGGGCAGATTATCAATTCATTATCAATAAAGTGGAGGGAAATTACAGCATAATGCTGAAGAAGTCATTGTCACAGTGACAGAGCTGCCACATGCTGCTGTGGTCTCCAGCCCTGGTTCTTCTACAGCGCAGGGTCCCCTGCAGTGAAGATCACATTTTCAAGACTCCATTGCAGCTAGGTGTGGCTGGAGGCCAGGCTTAGCTGGAGTGTGGAATGGGGTGGGAGTCCAGGTAGCATTTGGGAGGCCCTTCATCCTGTCGTTGCCACTGGCACAGGTAACCATTGCCTCTCACCTGTCTTGTGCTGCCTAGTTGGCCATTTTGTCTTCTCTCTTGCCTCTGGTCTCCATGAAACAAATTGTCCTATGACTCAGACTAGGGTCTTTTTTTTTTTTTTTTTTTTTTTTTTTTTGGTATGTGTGCACATGTGTGCATGTGTGTGGGTGGGCACACATGCATGTTCGGCCAAAAGGTCACTGTTAGATATCTTTTTCAGTTGCTCTCCACCTTATTTTTCGAGACAGGGTCTCTCACTGAATCTGGAGCCCATTGACTCAGCCAGCAAGCGCTAGCGAGCCTCCTGTCTCTGCCACCCCAGCACTGGGGTTATAGGCGTGCGCTGCCATGATGGTTCTCACATGGGTGCTGGGTCCTCATGCTTGCCTGGCAAACTTGTTACCCACTGAGGAATTTCCCCAGCCAAGACAAGGGTCTTTCTTTAAAAAATTATTTACTTGCAAGGAGAGAGAGAGAGAGGGAGAGAGAATGGGCTTGCCAGGGCCTTTTATCACTGCAAGCAAATTCCAAATGCATGCGCCACTTTGTGCATCTGGCTTTAAATGGGTACTGGGTAATTAAGGCCTAGCCACCAGGCTTTGCAAGCAAGCACCTTAATGGCTAAGCCATCTCTCCCAGCTCCAGACAAGATTCTTTTTATTAAAAAATATTTAATTGACTGTGTAAAATAAGGCAGCGGCAGGGGGGAGAGCCAATCAAAATTCAAGATATTCTGAATAAGATTTATGTAAACCTACTTTTTTGAATAATGGAACATCCAGAAGCTATAGATTGTTACTAGAAATTTTCGGTTTCCCTTGAGAAACAGATGGTAAGACCCTATTGCTGAATGCCTCACTTGCCTGAGAGGCAAGGTCACTGAGCTGGTGCTGAGCAGAAAATCTTCTCCCTGTAGACCAGCCAGCTGAAAGCTGGAAAAACTGCTCTGCATGCAGCCATATGGGAGATAGAAATCATCAGTAGTGAAAACAGTGGACACTGGAAACCTCAAGTTTGGCTAGACAGGCTCAATGAATGAATGGGTACAATAGTGGCATGTCTGCTCTTGGGGTAACCAACTGCTCCCTAATTGGACTGAAGGCCCTCTCTATGGGAGGGAACACAGACCTGGTACTGAAAAAACTAATCAAAAGTCTATGGTAGGTGAGGTCATGAGCCTTAGGAATATAAAGCCTGCTCTTGTCTGGCTAAATGTATATATTATTCCCACCAAACTGCCCTGAAAGCATTACACTTAATGTCCATATTCACATATTAATGCTACTCTCACTTCTGGTTAGAGAAGCTTCTTTTTTCAGATGGAGATGACCACTGGGATGACCCAAAAAGCAACATAGTGCTGAGAAGAAGGGACGGAGGAGTGTCCAGCACTGAAACATCTCTGTCACACCCTCCAAGGCTCAGTTTCCATTGCAGAAGAGGTGGTGGAAAAAATGTAAGAGCCAAAGGAAGGATATGACTCCTTACAATGCAACTGTCCAGACAGAAATTGGCCTTGATATCCATGACCTCGCAGTGCCTAGCAATACCTTCGCAAGACCCTCATAATAGGAGAAAAAGATGATGACATCAAATTCATGGAGAGAGGAAGGGGATAAGATGGAGAGTAGAGTTCTGAAGAAGAATAGGGGAGGAACATATCATGGTTTATGTCTATAAGTATAGAAGTTATCAATAAAAAGTATGTGTTTTTATTTATTTATTAGAGAGAGAGAGAGACAGAGAGATAATGGGCATGCCAGGGCCTCCAGCTGATGCAAACAAACTCCAGATGCATGTGCCACCTTGTGCATCTGGCTCATGTGGGTCCTGAGGAATCGAACATAGGTAATTTGGCTTTGTAGGCAAGCACCTTAACTTCTAAGCCATCTCTCTACTTCCCTCCCCCAAGATTCTTAATGCTTGAAACCTCGCATTGGCTTCCCAAAGAGCCAGGAATAAAATCCAATCTCTTTATGGAACTTTATGGAACTACCTCCCTTCTGCTCCCACTTGCTTACTGCTCTGTATGTAGCAAACCTTCTGGAGTCTCTAATGAATGACCTTGCTTGCCACAGGGTCCTTGAACATGCTGTCTTTTTTTTTTTTTTTTTTTTTTTTTGAGGTAGGGTCTCACTCTGGTCCAGGCTGACCTGGAATTCACTATGTAGTCTCAGGGTAGCCTCGAACTGACAGCGATCCTCCTACCTCTGCCTCCCGAGTGCTGGGATTAAAGGCGTGCGCCACCATGCCCGGCTGAACATGCTGTCTTTAATACCTAAAATGTTCTTCTAGTCCTAATTTGAATGCCTGTTTTGGGGGAGTTCAGCTAAAATAGCCTTTGTCCCATGATCTCTGCTCTGAACTTCAGCCAGGTTAGTCCCTCATATGTCCTTGATGTAGTGTGACCCCATTGTTTGCAACACATTACACATTTAAGGTGTCATCTACCACTAGACCAAGTGGTCCTGGGCAGGGGTGCAGGAGAGGGTGGATCAGGTGTTTGCTAACTTGTCTCAGTGTCTTTATCAGCACTGGGCATCTGGACATATTGGTTGAGAGAATAAAAGCATCAGATATTTTGTCACAGCACCAAAGACAGCTAACTAATACAGCAGCCGAGCTCAGACCTGTGCCACACCACTGGTGCCCAGAGAGTCCTCCAAGGAAAGTGGTGCCTTGCAAGTCACCTCACGAGCAGAACTCTGGTGATACTTTGGGACGGGATGTCCCGAAGAAGGACTTCCAGGCACCACTCAGTAGCATGGCTGGCTACAAAGAGCAGTGTGGGAAGTTCTTCAGAGCAGGAGGTGGGTTTAGATCAAAGGCGTGAGTACTTCTGAGGACTGGTGGGCAGCACCACCATAGCATTGGCACATGGGCTTATGAAAGGAGGCTTCAAGGAAGCAGGGGTTCCATTGCTGGGAAGCTACCTACCTCCGGCAGAAGAGACGTAGGTTGTATCGGTGACAAGGCACGTCCTTGGAGGAGACAGACAGCTACCTAGTACTAAGTGGGCCTCCCTACAGTCTGTCCCCAAGGTTCAGCCTCCTGCCTTTATCCTTTTTCTGACCTTCAGGCTTCAAGTACCTCCACAGGTGACCCCGTCTTCATCCTTGAGCTCACGGGGGACTGATGGCAATATTTTTCATCCAGAATGGGTGGGTTCCCAATCAGCTTCCTGAATTAGCCAAGCATGCAGGAGATGACCATGGTGGTCACTGTCTCAGTGTATCCAAGAGTGACACAAAAAGAAGTTTCATCAGGATCGACACAAACTCTGGATTATCCTCTTTGTTCCTGGGGAATCCTGGGTCCCTGTACATTTGCCCTCTGCTAAAGAGCCAAGCTTCTGGAAGGGGGTGGAATGTGCAACCATGCACTGACCCCTACTCAGTGAGCATCATTGTGAAGCGGCCACGGGAGGCTCAGCTCAGTATGGGTGGTGGCTCAGCAAGGTAGGACTGGAGCCATGGCCTGGAAAGAAAGGAGAACCCTCACCTCTGCCATCTCTGGAGTCCCTCCCCAACACCTTTGGGTCACCAGATTAGAGATTCTTGAGAAAGGTTAATTCTTCCCAGGTCCTTGTCTATCCACCTGAAAATGGGATGGAAAGACAGTGAAGAGAGAAGAAACTAGGATGTATTTACACAAGGAACAGTACTTGAGCCATACGTGGCAGCAACGGGATTGCCAGCCACAGGGTGCAATGGGCAGTTACAACTATAACTTCTGACCCATCTCGGGATGCCATCAAGAGGAGTCTGGTGGAGTGTTACAGCTCAAGGTCCTTGGAAGGCTTCGGAAGATCAGCTGAAAAGAGTACTGGTGAAGTAATGGGTCTTTGAGGCAGGAACAGCTGGTCTGCCCCAAAGGCAGGTATAGGAAATCTTCCTCTGATGATGTGGGGTGAGTATGCCCCAGTCCTGGGTAGGAAATCTTCACAGAAATCTTGAATGTCTTCATTCTTCAGGAAGTCCTCTCTCTTCAGTGCCAGGGCAGTCTGTATGGTGGGAAGCTGAGTGTGGGAGTTTATGTAGACACAGGTGGGCCCTGATTGGTTATGCAAATTAGGAAAAATCACAGGAACCAATCAGAATAACTTATCAGCTTGCCATGAATTTAAAAGTTCCCACTGCTGCTCTTAAGATGGAGTAAAGGAGTGCACAGCTTTTAAAATTAAGCAAGAAAACCATTTGCTTGGAGTGGATGTTGATGCTGGTCACCATGAGAGACTGTTTTGCACAGAGGGGTAGGAGGACAACTTCCAGAACTCAAGGAGTTTCCTGGAGTTTTTCCTTATGCTTTAAAAAAATTTACATTTAATATTCTTATTTATTTGAGACAGAGAGAGAGAGAGTGAAAGAGGGAGAATGGGTGCTCCAGGGCCTCTAGTCACTGCAAACAAATTCCAGACACATGACCACCATGTGCATCTGGCTTACGTGGGACCTGGAGATTTGAACTTGGGTCCTTAGGCTTCATAGACATGTGCCTTAACTGCCAAGCCATCTCTCCAGCCCTCCTTTGTGTTTTTTGCCTATTGACAATGACAAATAAAAAAATCCTAGCCACCGTGGGAAGGGCAGGGCAGGGCAGGGCAGGGCAGCTGCAATCTTAGCATTTGATCAAAGCCCCAGTCATCAGATAGGCCATCCACCTTTGGACAACTTTGTGTAGGCCAAGGAGGGGTCCAGGACAGGTGAGCTTCATGAAGGACTCGGTGAAAGGGGAGGGCTGTCATACCACTGCCCACCCAAGGTCAAGGCTGAGATCAACACATGGGGCTCAGCACAACCTTGCTGGAGCTGGGAGGGCAAGGGCCAGACCACTGTCAATGTCATCTGTTTTCTGCATGCCTGAAGCTGACAATCTGGGGCCTTGAATAGACTTCCCCTCCCAGGATAGGCAGTTCCTAGGGACAGTAAGTAACTCCCTTCGGAGCCCCTGTCACGTGCAAGCCACTGAGTCCAGAGCCATAGCACAGCCCTATAAGGTAGAATTATCCAACAGCCAAGGACAGACAACCCAGGGCGACAGCAGCCCAGAGCCTCAGAGCTGCTCAAAGCCTCAAACTCTGTCCCCTCCTCACGATTTCTTCCCCCAAACCAAATGGATCACCCTTGCCCTGCCTCTCCCCGCCTCCCACCTGCTCTGTTGCCTCTCTTGTGGGCCTGTGCAGCATAGCCTGCCCCTCCTCCAGGAACGGTGACTAAAAAAAAACCCTGGTTTCCAGTGGCTGCCACCCCCTGACCAGTCTCCCCTATCCCCTGGCCTCATTATACTCAGATTTTTCTATTAATGTACAATAGTTCAATCCAGTCCTCTCCACCGTCTGCCACCAGCCACACGCAGTGGGGGCCTTGGGTGTGATAGCTTTGGCCAGCTCTGTGCAGACACCCGTGGCAGCCTAGCTGGCATTTTGCCCCGCACTCCACTGGTGCATTTCAAGGACCACCTTTGAGATCAACTTGGAACCCAGTGCACCCCAGTAGCAATCCCGACTCATGAGGCAGAGTCTGAGGCTATGCGTCCCTGTCTCGTGATGTCTCTCCCACACTTCTTCATTCGGCTCCAGCCCCTCCAGCTCTGACTTTTTCTCCTGCTACCTCCCTGTTGTCAGTCCTTCCTTTGGGTCACTTCCCATAGGAGACTTGCAGCATGTGAGTCCCCTCCTTAAGCTCTGCTGCCTTTCCCAATGGAAGACTCAGCGTCCAGAGAGCCATGGCTGCCCCTTTCCCAAGAGGAGTGATGCCACCTATGCATGTGGTGGTGCACCCCAACCATGGTGATTCCTATCTGGGTACCCAGGCAAGCTATAGAGTCTTGTTGGGCCTCTGGGATAGGATACTTGTGGGAGAGACCTGCTCTCTTGAGCTTGGCAGTAGCAGAAGCGCAAAGGGTTGTCTGTTGACAAGGGAGAGGATAAAGGCCCAAGACCAGCAAGGGTGGTCTTTGTAAATGTGTCTGCATCGAAGAGACATCCAAGATGGTACCTGTAGCAATGTGGAGTCCTGAGCCACCTGGCCTCAGGCAACCTTCATCTGCAGGGCTCCTGGGTTTCCCCTCATCACACTGACACTGAACCTGGACTACCTCCGGCCTGCACAGCCCTCCCCTGGGTCACTGCTTTCTGTAGCTCTTCTCTGTGCATGGAGGAAGAGGGACTTGGAGGGGACAGCTGTGTGCTCCCCCAAAGCTGGTGACAGTCACTAGAATAAGACAAGGGTTACCCCTCTGCTACCAGTACCTCAGGCCAGGCCAGGCCAACACCGGTCTCTAGCCAACCTGCCCAGACCTTATCTCATCCATCGAGGGAGGACCGCCTGGACTAACCAGTCCTGCCAGAAACCAGATCTGGCTTGAGGCCCTCCCTGGGGGAGGGGGGACAGCCCCCTCTTTGCAGCTTCAGAGCCACAGGCCCAAGATGGACAGGGAGAGCCCCGCCCCCTTCTGGGCAGGGTCGTGTCTAGGAAGGACTGAAGCTCAACAGAGAGCCAGCAATGTCCCTGTCCCACTGGCTGCTCACCTGGAGTTGGGCACAGCCTGACTCAGCCAGTCACAGTCAGGACCAGCAAGAGCAGAGGTCCTGGTGGGAAGTCCCTGGGGCGGGGGAGGGGGGAACCAGGAGCCACCAGTAGTCTCCCCAGCAAGCAGAGCAGCGAGCAAGCATGCCTCACTGCTGAG
The DNA here is from genome assembly GCA_036365145.1 of Orientallactaga sibirica. Classification (NCBI taxonomy): domain Eukaryota; kingdom Metazoa; phylum Chordata; class Mammalia; order Rodentia; family Dipodidae; genus Orientallactaga; species Orientallactaga sibirica. The sequence goes on along the minus strand of JAEOAD010000029.1, from coordinate 5,618,030 downwards.
GCTCCACATTCCGCATTCCACCTGGTCCTAATGAGGTTGCTCCTTCCTTAGATAGACAAGGAAACTGAGTTCAGAGAGGCTGGGTCAGTGGCCTGAGGTCACACAGTTTGGACATACATGGCTGAGCTGGGATAACACTCCCAGCTGTCTTCAGACTAAGCTCACGAGGGAGCTTCCCGTATCCCCATGGCAAACATGCTTGGCCATATGGCCTTTTTGTTCACCTGTTTTGTGTGTTCCTGTGTGTGTGTGTGTGTGTGTGTGTGTGTCAGAGGACTACCTTGGCATGGTGGTCTTGCCTTCTGTCACTGAGTCAAACTTCTTTCAAGACCCTGAGTGTAGTTACTCCAGAGGAATCCCCACCTGCAGCCACTCCCAAGGTGCTATGCACCTTCTCTGTCCTCTGCCACCAAGACAAGCTGTGGCTCTCAGGCATTTCTCCAGAGGTGAGCGTGGAGCACAGCCCCTGCTCTGTCTCCTATCCTTCCACAGGGGAGTTACAGACTGGAGGAGGCCACAGCTTCCCAAAATGTCCTGCAAAACCAAGAGGGAGCACTCCTGGGGAGAGCCCTGAAGGTGACTGAGGCAGGGCCACCAGCACCTCTGCCCCAGGGGAGCTACAGGGAAGTTTCCAGGGCTACTTCTGGTCTGATGCCCGACTTCGGGCTACCAGTCAGTCAGACCTCCCCACGCGCTTGCCTGTCCTGGAGACTGTCTGCTCTGGAGGAGGGAGCTGTATCTGAAGTGAGAACCCCATGGTTGGAGCAGGATGGAGGAGCTACAATAACTCCTTGGCCTGTGAGTCAGTCTAGGGAGGGCAGAGCTGGCCTGTCCCTCCTCTCCTCCCAGGCTTCCTACATCCTGGCCTGGCCTTAAAGAAAGAGCGGGATTGTGTCCCAGCAGTTAACTGTGTGGCCAAGATCCCTGGAGGGCTCTGTGGTCTGTTCTGGGCTTGGGTAGGAGGGGCAGGGGCCTTTTCCACTCTCTCTCCACCTATACCTTCCATATCTACAGGGATAACCCCAGCCTCTCTCTGACTCCAGCTTCTTCACTCTGGGTATAGCAAGAACACTAGTGAACAGAGACAACAGGGATGGAGATGGAGGCAGGACCAGGGTGGCCTGGAGAAGCCTTCGTTGCCTGGCCAGGTTTGGGAGCGAGCTGTCCCCCACCCCCAGGTCAGCTGCGGGGTGGATGTCATCTTTGCCCAGTGAGCACCCCCAGGCCGCAGCCAGTGGTCCATCTGCATGACAAAGGCAAGCTGGAGGGGCACAAGGGGGCTTGGTGAGCCCAGCCTAGCCCGAGCCCACAGCTGCCCGCTAAGCCTCCACCCCGCGGCCCCTTGGATTTGGAGGCGGGGGCAGCACGCGAGCCCAGCGCTCAGCTGTGTTTGCTCCGGGCCTCCATGCGGGGTGGGGGTGCGGGGCTGAGGTGGTGGGACAAAGGCCCGGATCTGACCAGACCCCGCAGGTGGTGAGGGGGAGGGGGAGACGCTTGGAGATGGCGACGGGGAGGGGGAGGGGAGATAAGGATTGGGTCTACAGCGGCCTAGACCAGTCCTCAGGTCCCAGGTTCCTGAGGCTAGTGTCCCCTCCCTCTTGTTGGCGCACCTGTGCTCCCGGCTCAGGCACCAAGCTGCTGGAACATTCTGCTCATGCTCCAAGCTGGTTCAAGCAAAGTTAGGGTGCCTGAGATCTCAGGGGCCCTTTCCCTGGAGCCTCCCCACTCCTTCCCTGCTTGCATCTGGGGAGCCAGCTATCCTCTGAGCTTCATATCCACACGCCAGCCTTTGCTGGATTGTCCCCTTCTATGTGTCCAGACCCCATGGCACCCTTGACTCTGCTCTTCTCCTCACACCTCTGAACCCCCACAGTTTTGCCCAGGCCCCAGTTTGCAGTAGCCTCCTTTCTGCATCCCAGTTCTGCCCCTGCAGCTCTAATCCCAAAGTAACCAGATCCTGTTAGACTCAACCAGGCTTGTCTCTCCTCTGCTCCCAACGCACTCAGAAGGGCCAGAGCTTACCGACCTCCTCCTCCCAGTCCCACTTCTCTAACCTTGCTTTCCACATGGCTGTCCCGCCCCTCAGACAACAGCAGGGCCTTTGCACAGCTGGTGCCCTTCTAGAACTGGTTTCATTCTGCCACAGGGATGGGGTGTGGGGGGATGTGTTCCTTAGTGCCTTCTGGCTTTGCTCAAATGTCACCTCCTCAGCAAAGTCTTGGTCTGAACATCAGCCTCCTTCCTCCATTGCCTGCCCTACTCGTTCTCCTTGGCTCAGCTGGGTGCTGGCTTTCCACCTGTGCTCTTTAGTGCTGTTACTTCAGGACAGGGATGTGCCTCTTGTTGGTGGCAAATCCTCAAACCTAGTGTCGTCCCTGGTATATAGCAGGTGTCTGATAAACATTGGCTGGAAGCATGACGCACATAATCCTGTCCCGCAATCCTGTGATGGACGCACCGTGTCCCCCACTTGACAATGATGAGACACAGCGCAAGAAACTTGCCCAGAGTGAGGGGCAAAGCATGGGATGCGGGATTTGAATGCATGCCTCAGACCAACAGATCATGTATTGGCTTTGACCCTCAGAGCAGGTTTGTATGGCTTGGAAAGATTCAGAAAAACAAACAAACAAAAAATAGAATGATTTCTTTGTGGCTACTTAGCTGGGAATGGTGGTGCATGCCTGTAATCCCAGTACTTGGGGAAGTAGAGGCAGGAGGATCAGGAGTTCAAGGACATCCTTGGCTATAGAGCAAGTTTGAGGCCAGCCTGGGTTACATGAGATTCTGTCTTGTAAAAACAAAACTTGTGGTCTTTCTCGGCTACCTCACAGGGACCCACTGAGGAGGCCTTCATGACCCTTCAGTAAATACCATAACCCCACTGAAGAGGGTCCCCAGGGTAATGGGAGCTGGGGTGAAGGGCTAAAAAAGAACAACCTGTTATAATTAACGTAAAGTAAAATTAATATGCGAAAGAAATGGAAAAAATCGTGGTCACTTAAAAGCTACATTTTATGCACAAAGCCAGACTTCCAGTTTTTTGTGTGCCCCCCCCCCACAAAAGCAGAGCCTCTGGCCATACTTGTCTTTGAGCCACATGAACCAGGGACCGTAACTGAGCAGTGGTGGCCCCATTTGCTGCTTCCAGCAGACATCTCCCCCTGCATGGTTGGTCTCACAGGCCCCAGATAGCCCAGCCTCCCTCCATGAGCTCTTATACACACCCCTGTGCCTTCGCCTGCCTGCCCTGCGTTGTTCCCTGCCTGGAGGCCTTTCCTCATAGTCCTCCACCGAGCTGCCCCTTCTTTTCACTCAGGGCTCAGCCCAAATGTCGCCTCCTCTGAGAAAGCCTTCCCCACTGCTCTGGTGTGTTTCCTGAGACTACAATGGCCATGTTTGGGGCCTGGATGCTGTATCCCAGGCACATGAGCTCCAGGAGGGCAGAAGCCATGTTTACCCCAGCACCTGGGGTAGTGCCTGTGCCAATCTCAAGTGTGTTCCTGGAGTGACAGAACTAGGGAGCAAATGAGTGGATGCAGCCCCCTCCCAGGCTAGTGTCAAGCTGGGCATCAGACCCTCCCACTCCACAGTCCTGGAAGCACAATGTGGGAGTTCACCACAGACCCTTGTCTGGGAAAGAGGATACTCCATGGGTCTCTCCTCTTCCAATACCTATGTTCCCCTCAGTACAGACCTGGGGGCCACGTCTTTAAGGTCAGCTGAGCCAGGCAGAACCTTCCTGTGGGTCCAGATGGGACCCTGGCTTGGCCTATCAGCCTGTCCCTTGACTCCCCCAGGACTCATCTTGCTCCAGGTGGCCTTTCGTGAGGGAAGTGGACAGCGTGTGTGTGCTGTGTGGACGTAGATCTCAGCCCGGTTCCACTGCTTTCTTGCTGTGTGATCTTGAATTTAACCTATCCAAGCCTGTTTTCCTTCCAGTGGGGCCACCAGCCCCCTTGACTCTTGTGGGGCTCTGGAGCTATGTCTGATCCTCAGGGTGCAGGTGCTGAGGAAAAGCTATCTCTCCCTGTGGTTTCGCTGACCAGATAGAAGGCAGTGGTGGGAGCTTGTGGCTGTTTAGGACTGTCACCTGGATTCCTGGAGTCAAGGCCATAGGCCTGTATGAGGCTGTGTGCACATTTGGGTGACACAGGTGGCTTTATACCTAATATGATCATGTGAGTTGTGGGTGTTTGTGAGTATGGATGTGACCACGTGTGATTATGTGTGTGTGTAACTGTGTATCTATGGCTTTGAGTGACCACATATGGTTGTGTGCATTTGCCTATCCATGTGTGTGGTGCTGAGTGACCGTGTGAGAGAGAGAGAGAGAGAGAGAGAGAGAGAGAGAGTTGGGATGACTGTGTTACTTGACCCTGTGTGAGATGGTGACACTGTGGTACTGTGTGTGTCACTCATTGTGTGTGGCAGATACATGGTGCCTAGAATGGCTAGGCTGGTGCTCCCATGCCAGGTGACATGGGGAAGCAGGATGGTGCCCCTCCAGGTGGCCTTTGGGGACAGGGCTGTCTGTCATTGGTGATTGTGGTGGGCAGTCTGAGCTAGAAGGGGCTGGATGGTGGGGAGGCATGGAGAACCCCGTACTCCACAGGGTAGCAGTTTCCAGGACTGGCCCTGCTATCACGTTCTGGGTCTGAGGACAGGGACTCAGGACAGGACCAGGAGGTTACCATAGTCACCACAGCCCTGGCAGCCTCTTCCTGACCCCCTCAAAGTTGCTGTCCTTGGGCTGGACGTGGTGGCACACACCTTTAATCCCAGCACTCAGGAGGCAGAGGTAGGAGGATCACTGTGAGTTCAAGGCCACCCAGAGACTACATACTGAATTCCAGGTCATCCTGGGCTAGAGTGAGACCCCTACCTCAAAACAAAACAAAACAAAACAAAAAAAAAAGTTGTTGTCCTCTTCCCCGTTGTGTGTCATCTGGTGACCAGCCTCTCACAGAAGCCTCATGTTGGCACCCACTGCAGTGGCCGGTGTGAGGGAAAGACAATCACATGTCCTCCAGCCCTTGGCCACCAGCTCATTTTGTTCACCAACATGTCTGGACCATCAGCATTTGTTTACCACGTAAGCAAACTAAACATGGGCCTGGGGGCTATGGCCATTTCGGTCATTGTCTAGGGTGGCAACAGGGGTCTCTCACTCACCCAAGTGTGCTGTCTCCACTTTCCCCTGCTAAAACTCCAAGAAGGGAGGGCTTAGTCTTGAACCCACTCCCCACAGAATTTCATCTCTGGAGGGATGCCCACTACCTGGACCTGCCAGGTAAACAGGCTCCAGGGGCTGGAGAAGGCTGCCCCAAGCTGTCTTTGGAGGAGGAGAACTTGGCCTTCTGGGTAAGGAGAGTAAAGGTCTCTGGGAACAGCTGGGGCCAGGTGTTCTGGAGGGGACAACCCTGTCCTTGGGCACGCATAGCAACAGCAAAACCAGTGGAGGAAGCAAACCCAGTCTCTGGGCGCTTGCCATTTCTAGAGAAGCGTGGAGCCAGGGATGGCATCTTGAGATGGGGTGCCGGGTGGAGGTGGGGTACCAAAACCAAGAGAGATGGAAAGAGAGACAGAGAGAGAGGTACAGAGAGAAAGACAGAATAGGAGAGCTAGAGATCCAGGGAGACAGATGGAGAGAGACAGAGACGGGCTACAGATGCCTGCACACATGTGCCTACTCAGCAGTCACAGAAGAGCCAGGAGTGGTCTTCTCAGACCAGAACTCAGAATGCCTTGTTCTTTCAAGCTCAGAATGGCTCCAGTTGTCAACTTCCCTCCTGCCCCTCAGCAGAGCCAGTCATGCCACTTCAGGTCTGGTATGCTAGTGTACAGGTTTATCTGTGTCCACTGAGAAGCGAGGCTGCCATGGCCTATAGGGCTTGCACCCACGGGTGAGGGCATTCCATGGGTGCCTATGCCTGTGGCTTGGGTGTCTGTGTTAATGTGTGTGATGTGCTTGTCACACTGACCCACTCGGTGGCACTCCAGGGCCTCCTCCGTGAGGTCCTCATCTCGGAGCCCCACACAGCAGGACCCTGGCCAGGACCTTGGACCTAGACCCTGAGCCAGGAGCCAGGCCGCCCACACGGGGGCTTTGTCCCTTTCTGAAGTGACAAGACACACACAAAAGGGCTTTTAATTAAATCAAAGGAGGGGGAAATGGGCCAGCCGGGCTGCTATTATGTTACCAAACGTGAAAATGAAAACTTATTTTAAAGCTCTGGTATTAATTTGAGATTATTCAGATAGTTAATTAAAAGTGCAGCATGTGTTAAATATTATTTCAACAGAGATTATCATCGGCCCCGTGTAACATGATCGCGGGCCTGGGGAGCCCTATGCAAACGTTGGGCGCCTGGAGCGGAGTGGGCCCGCAGGGTGGCCGGTGGCAGGGAGCACACAGTGAGGGGCAGGGCTCCAGAGCACCTCAGCTCTGGTCCCCAGTAGACAGAACCTCAGCCTGGCCCTAAACTCCAAGTGCTGGTGAGCACGGGACTCTCAGGTGAGGTCTGCCAGCAGCAGAATCCTGAAAAGTCTTCCACATGGCCCTATGGATGTTTAAGGACATGGGCTGTAGACACCTGAAGGGAAGGGATGGAAGCAGGGGTGAGAGCTAGGATGTGAGTAGGAGTGTAAGGATATAAGGGAATGAGCAGGGATGTGTGTGTAGGGATATGTGCAGTGGTGTGCGCAAAGGTGTGAATGCCAGGGTGAGTATGTGCCATGACACCACTATAGAATGAGTGCACACCGGTGACTGTGCTGGCTGGGGCATCAGCTGAGTGTAAAAGCTGGTTCCTCTGTTGCACTGTTACCTGTGCACACCTGTCTCATGACAGGTGTCCGTGTCCTGCCCACTTGTCTATTCGTATTCCCATTTGTGTCTGAGGAGGTCATCTCACTGCTTGTCCCTCAGTTTCCCCATCTGGACAGTATGGTCCTAGCAGGGAGCACGTGGGGCAGGCCTGTGTGAGCAGATGACAATCTTAGGTGTGATCCAGAGTTTAATTTAAAATTTTAAATAGCCACATTAAAAATAAGTGAATTTTCAAATTTTATCCAGAATAGGATTATTTCAGCGTGGGACTGAGGGACAGAATGGCTTGAGCATTGTCTGCACTGTCTTTTCCACAGTAGGCCTTTGGCTTTGGCCTTTATTAGACCCTAGCATGTTATAGGGGCTCAGGAGCCAGGGTTACTTAGCATGTCCAGGATTACTTGGTGGGGCCCAAGGTGGCATTTAGGGCTTGGTGACTCAGGAATCAAGAACCCCTCCCACACTTCCACTTGTGAACTGGCCCCTGTCCCTGGGCCATGCATGGAAGACAAGGGGCTTTAGCCTGAGACTGCACTGGGCCTCAGAACACGGTGCCCAGCCAACTCTGTGCAGAGGCTGGGCCGCTCCTGCCCTCTGTCGGCGCTCAGAGGCAGGGCAGCGGTGGTGCTCCTTGAGACACTGGGCTAGTCCCAGCTTCACCGAACCTGGGACCTCCGCTTGTCACTCTCTGGTCACCAGCTCTTGCTGGGTGGAAGGCAGCAGGTGCCAGGACAAGTTTGGAGAAGGCCAGTGGCCTGCACAGGGAGAGAGAGATAGGGTCAGAGCCTCAGTGTTAGGCATGCTTCCTTGAGTCCCACTGGATTCAAACCTTGGCTCTGCTTCTCATGTCCAGTGTCCTGAGACCAGTGACAAAAGCCTCAGAGCTCAGCCCTGCTCAGGGTCACTGCGAAGCAGGACAATGATGCGGTCCTTTTGACTTGCCCAGGTATAATGTGCTGGTTGGAGGTCTGGCAGGTCCCCTGCCCCTAGGAAAGTTCCCTCAAGATGGAGACAGCAATTTCTAGAGCTCATCCCCTGGAAGATGGGAGGGGGAGGGACTAGGGAGATAGGGATGGGGTGTGGGGGAAGCAGCCATAGGAGTTGGTGTGTGAGTTTGCTGTGCAATCTCCCTTTTTTATTTGTTTGTTTGTTTAGGTAGAGTCTCATTCTAGCCCAAGCTGACCTGGAACTCACTCTGTAGTCTCAGGCTGGCCTCAAACTCACAGAGATCCTCCCACCTCTGCCTCCCAAATTTTGGGATTAAAGGCGTGTACCACCACACTGGCTTTTTTTTTTTTTTTTGCCTTTTTCATAGCTTTATTGAGATGTAATTCCCAGAACACTCAATGCATTTACAGTGTTCAATCCCATAGATTCTAGTGCACCACTTCCACAGCCTCCTTGCCATCTCCCATCCTGTTAAGGATAGTACATGTGTGCACGTGCGTACACACACACATACACATTGTGTGACATTCTATGTCATGGTACTTTTGGGGCTCACCCATGCTGCAGCACACCGCAAAACTTCCTGTCTTTAAATTCCTCTTCTGCTTCCCAGGACTGTTCTGCCAGGTGGGCAAGCACTGTGTGGTCATCTGTCCATCAGCTGATAGACAGTGGTTGTTAAGCAGGCTGCTTTTGCTTTAGAGCAAGAAGTCTATGTTAAACGTTTTCTTTCTTTCTTTTTTCTTTCTCAGGCAGGGTTTCACTCTAGCTTAGGCTAACCTAGTATTCACTCTACAACCCCAAGCTGGCCTCGAACTCATGGCAATCCTCCTAACCTCAGCTTCCTGAGTGCTAGGATTATAGGCATGAACCACCACTCCTGGGTGCTAAACATTTTTAGCAATGCCCAACTGTGTTCCCCAGTGGTAGGCATGAACATTTCTTGAGTGCCTACTGTGTGCCCCTTTCTTTTGCTCTCACCACTACCTAGTCAGGTAGGTCTTACTATTAATTTGAGTTTGCTTGGGCACAGAGAGGGTGTGATATACTTGCTTCAGGCCTCACAACATCCCAGAAGCTACCCTGGTGGGTGTGGGTATGAGAATTACCCACTCAGCCACATGGTTGATGGAGGCTGCTGGGAACAGGGCACAAAGCAAGAGTTCCCCAATAACCACTTCTTCCAGCAGAGCCTACCGCAGAGCTTTAGAAGCTGTCCTGGTGAACTCTGGCCTACCATCCCTGGGAGCGGCCAAGAATATACAGCCTGCTTGTCAGGGACAGGCTGGATTCAGCCCAAGCAGAGGTCAGGAAACTTTGGTCCAATGACAGGTGAAAAGAAATTAAAGAGTAGGTAGGCTGGGGCCCACCTCAGTCTGTGGTGGAAAAGGCCTTAAGGTCTGTCCCTGACTCACTTGTTTTCCTTTTGGGTGCCCACCCTAGCACAGCGGCTTGGCTAGCTAACCTTCTCCCATAATGCTCAGGGCCTGTAGTATTTCTGGCCTCCTTGGGCTACAAATACCCTCAGGACTTTTGGAGCAGACATTGACACAACCCACAAGAAAGGCTGTGAGCCTTTCCAACAGATGGGGTGGGGGGTTCTTCAGAGAAAGTGAGGGAACATCACTCTGCACAGTCCTTGCAAGGGACCCATGCCATTCTGAGACCCTGTCCAGCTCCTACCTTTGCCCTTTCAGAGTTCTGGATGTTGGAGTTGGGGCTGAGTTGGCCTTGGAGGCCTGTGACAGCCATAGGCCCAACCCTACTTACTCCAGGTAAGCCAGGGGCAGAATGGATGATGTCCCCTGGCCTGGCCTCGTGGTGTCACAGAGGGACTGAGGAGGGTGGTCTGAGACTGGGGGCAGGGCAGTGAGGCCCTTGAACCCCACAGCCTGATGGTGAGATAGGCCAGGCTATGGAGGAATGCAAAGCCTTGCTCATAAACCTGCTCCCCCTGCCTGGTCGCCAAGGTCATCCAGAGGTCGCCCTTAGGAACAGGCTGGAGAGGCTGGGCTGGGCCAGGCCTGGAGACCCACAGACTCTCTCACCAGCAGCCTTAGAAGTGCATAAAGCGCAGTCAGTCAAGACAGGCCTCAGGGCCCCCCCAGGACTGAGCAGGGCCTCTCTCAGAAGTGAGGGCCGTTGTCCTACGGTGGAGGGATCAGGCAGGTATTGGCTGCAGTTTCTGGGTGCACACAGGAGGCTGATCTTAGAGTTCCCCAGGATAGGTCCACAGTGGGGGATTGTGAGGTTCAAGTTAGATAAGAGTCTTCTTCCTGGCTCTGGGTGTATTCTTGGGGCATCCCTGTTACCCTTTTCAGGGACTGCCCTTCTACTGTGGTTTGCAACAGGACCCAGCTGACTCTGCTCTAGGGCCTGGAAAGACCTGGAGGAGTGTGTGTGTGTGGGGGGGGTCCCCACTGTCCCCTGTGGTGGAGTCTGACTGGGACTGTGGGAGGTCTGGATGGCTCCTCCAAGGCCACCACTAGGGCCCTCCGACTTGGAACCAGAAGCCACAGCCGGAGCTCACAGAAGTCTCAGGTCCAAGGACACAGAGCTGGCTTCTGCCACCCTGCTCCCTGGGGGGCAGACCTTAAGCACTCCAGGCTTAGCTCCTACCCCTCTCCCCACCAGGCTAGGGCCAGGGCCAGCACCGCCCACCTGCAGGACCAAGCTCTCTTCTCATCAGGGGTTGTTCTTACATGTGCAGTGAGGAAGGAAATTGCAAATTAATCTTTATTTCCATCTTGGAAGAAAACCTTAATTCTCTGCATTGAAATGATCCCATCCCAGGGAATCAATTATGGCCTTTAATTGCAGACATTGCTGGCCAATCGGAGCAGGGCCCCTCCTCTCTCTATCCCCCAGCTCTTTGTCTTTCTCCTGTCCTTTCTCTGTCTGTGTCTCTAGCTTTTCCTTTCCCCACTGGTCTCTGGTCTTGGTTGTTTCCACCCCAGCCAGCCCTGGGCACCAGGGTGAAGCCCTACCCTCTCCACCTACTGGGCTGTTTGGAATCCTGCTTCCTTGTTACCTTTGCCTCTGGCCCAGAGCTGCAACCTGGAGGGGTGGGGCTGAGGGTGGGACCCAAGATAGCCACAGAGTCCTCATTTAATTTTTAAAAATTTATTTATTAACTTGCAAGGAGAAAGGGGTGTGTGTGGGGGGGGAATGGGTGCTCCAGGGCCTCCTGCTGCTGCAGACAAACTCCAAAAGTATGCGCCAATTTGTGCATCTGGCTTTACGTGGGTGCTGGGGAATTGAACCCAGGCTGTTAGGCTTTGCAAGCAAGTACTTTAACCACTGAGCCATCCTTCCAGCCCAGGGCATCACTTTTTAAAAAGTATTTATTTATTTATTTATTTGAGATAGAGATCAAGAGGTAGATTGAGAGAAAGTGTATGTGTGTTTGGGTACAGGGCCTCCTGTCATTGTACATGAACTCCAGATGCATGTACTGCTTTGTGCATCTGGCTTATGTGGGTACTGGGGAATTGAACTTGGGCAAGGCTTTGCAAGCAAGCGCCTTTAACCACTGAGCAATCTCTCTAGTCCTCAGTGCCTCACTTTTCATCCCTCCTCTGTACCCAACCCCTCTGGATTGAACAGGGACCTTGTCATCAGGAAAATGGGATCCCCTGGAGGAACCCCATGATACACATGCCTCTGTGCCTTTTAGAATGCTTCCCTGTCGCCTTTGCTACTGAGTTAATACACCAATGTAGTCTCCCTGAATCCTCTTCTCTGACCCCTCTTTGCAACATTCCTAGTTGGTTTGGCATGCATCCTTGTACACCTTTCTCTGTGCAGTTAAAATATACCTACCCACATTCCCAGAACACATTGCAACCCTTTGCGGAGTTCCCTATAACTGCGTAGAAAGTATCTCTATAAGTATCCTCTGGCAACTTCTTGGGCATCGTTCTCAGTATCCATCCACAGCATGCTGGGAGCCCATTCTTTTTACCTGCTATAGTGTATTTCACTATAGCCATCTGGGTGTCAACACACAGCCCTACTGATGAGCATGCAGTCTGTCTTCTGTTTCAAGCAGGCCTGTAACTGCACCCTGACCCTCCTCTGTCTGTACCTCAGTGTCTGATGTAGCTGCGTTTCTGATTTGATGGATGCAACAGCTTCCTCACCAGGGTGGCTATGAGGATAGCTTCAGGTCATACCACCTCCTTGTCAACACCACAGTATCCAACACCCAAGTTCAACCAAAGCAACTAGCACTGTCTTATTACTGTGTGTGACGATGGGAACTAGGGTTGCGGGGGGGCATGTGGCAGGGAAGAGCCACATGGTGTCATGGTTTTGAGAAGGTCTTGAGAGGGGCTCAGCAGCAGGGGAGAGGAGCAGAGGCCCACAGTGAGTGCTGCGTGTCAATGGAGGAGGAGAGATGGAATGGTGAGTGCAAGGGTGGTAGTAAATGGCCAGCCTGCTGTTGGAGAGGAGACTGAGGTGGGCAAGACTGGGGAGGCCAGCATGGGGTTTGAGTCTGCCTGTCACTGGAGTCCTCTAGGCTTCCATGTGCACAGCCACACATACACATGTGTACACAGAACACAGTTTCATGGACATGCAGCATTAGATTTGTTTACATCCCTGTCTGCTACAGGATAGGCCAGGGTGCATGGAGACTGCAGGAGGCAGCTGTGCCTCCCCGCACAAGTAGGGAGGTCAAGGGATGGCGGAGGCCCACCTGGCAGCCTCACGCCCCCGTCTTTTTCTGTTGCCTGTTCCTCCCACTCAGGGACCTCGTCTCAACAGTCAACCTTCCTGTTATCCCTGGGCTCAACTTTGAGTCTACTCTTGGGCTCATCCAAGGAACATGCCCTGAGTGGGGCCAGGATGGGGAGAAGGGGTTGAACTTGCTTCTGTGCCATCTCCAGACAGATCCCATATGCATTTATTGGGCCTCTGCTGTATGCTAAGCTTGCTTGCCTGGGTGCTGGCTTCAGGGTAGTTACAGAGATAGATATACCATCAGAGCCATAGTACCATGCTGGAAGAGCCCAAGATTATGGGAGACCAGAGCCAGATAGGGAGCCCCACTGGAAAGGGATATGGGGGAGGCCTGAGTGCAGGTCAGGTGCCCCGAGGGTCAGGTCAGGCACAGGAGTGGCTGTCAGAATAGTTCTGAGGGTTAGAGGGTTTGTGTGGCTATGCGCTCCAGTTGGGGATGAATGGGAGGGAGAGAGCCATGCAGGCCTGGGAGCAGAGGTCATATGTGCCTCTCTCCCTCATGCCTTCCCTGCCAGACTTCTACCACAGACCAGATCCTGCCCAGCAGCCTCAAGCGAGCCCTGCCTGTCCTGTAGAGATCTCACCTGATGTGTGATGAGTAATGGACTCAGGAGCTTGGGCTTGACGCTTAGGGGAGCAGAGAAGTGACAGGACCAGACAAGATGGCCTTTGGGGATCCATGGGTCATGATGGCAAGGCCAGGGGCAGTTGGGGTGGTACCAGGGGTCCTGTGGGGACCAGAACAGGAAACACTGGTCCCACTGGGTTGTTAGAGTGGGTGGGCATGGAGATTTATCCTCAGAGAGCACAGGACAGGGTGTTGTGGATGCATTTGGCACTCTGAGTCTATCAGTCGGATGTTGCAGTCACCTCCCCTCATATTGCAGGGATCAAGGGAGCTGGTGAGAGGAAAGGGTTTATTTTTCAGCTTACAATGTCCACAGGAAGCTCCATCATGACATGGCAGAGCAGAGACTGGGCATCACATCTTGCCACAGCAGCTGGGATGTAGCAGCAATAGTGAGCTAGCTCTGGCAAAGGGGTCTTGGGCTGTAACACCTCAAGACTGTGCCACATGACACAGCTCCTCCAGCAAGGCTCCCAAATTGCCACCAGCTAGGGACTGAGTATGAGCCTTATCACAAACACATGAGGCCATGGGGAACATTTCATATTCAAACTATGCCACCAGGCAGGGGAGCTGAGATAGCCCCCTTGGTGCACTTGCCTTGTTATTGGCGGTTGGCTAGGTGATGCCAGCTCTACTGGGAGGGATATCTCTGTCTGTGAGGATACATGCCCCACAGGTGCAGTATCACCAGCCCCGGTCTGTCTTGGGGCCTCAGACACACCTAATGTGGTGCCCCATGCAGTGTGCTGCTCTTCCTAGTGCTGGGACAAGCAGAGGGGGAAAAATCCCATCCTGCAGTGCACTCCACATAGGCATTGAATGGATGAGGTGTCGAGGCCAAACACTCAGTTGGCAAGAGAATGAGGCAGAAGAGGGTAGGATGTGGGGAAAGGATGATGGTAGGGTATTGTGGTGCCCATGTGGAGGCTCAGCTGCAGCTGCTTGGGGACAGCAAAGAAGGCCCTGTGGGGGCCCTGAAGTGCAGGAGCAGCGAGGAGGCCATAGGCTGAAGTGGGTGGGGAAGGAAAGGGGGTCAGGCAGGGCCTGGGGACACCATGTGGATTTGGCTTTTCCTTGGGAGTAGGGTCCATTTCAGAAGATGGGGTTCCCAGCTGTGTGCAGAATAGACTTCAAGAGTCAAAACTAGGGGGAGATGGCTCATTGGTTAAAGGTGCATGCTTGCAAAGTCTGACAGCCTTGGTTCAATTCTCCAGCACCCTCATAAAGCCAAATGCACAAAGTGGCACGTGCATTTGGATTTACTTTGCAGTAGCAAGAGGCCCTAATGCGTCCACTCCCCATCCCCTCTCCTGTTGTGAACATATATATAGTTGGTATTTTGAGGTAGGGTCTCACTCTAGCTCAGGCTGACCTGGAATTCACTATGCAGTCTCAGGGTGGCCTTGAACTCATGGTCATCTTCCTACCTCTGCCTCCCGAGTGTTGGGATTAAAGGTGTGCACCACCATACCTGGAAAATATGTATTTTTTAAAGAGTCAGGGCCAGCCATTGTGGAAGAGGGGGTGGATAGAATGGAAGAGCCAAAGGAAGGGTATGACTCCTTACAATGCAACTGTACAGACAGAAATTGGCCTTGATATCCATGACCTTGCAGTGCCTAGCAATACCTTCGCAAGACCCTCATAATAGGAGAAAAAGATGATGACATCAAATTAAAAGAGAGACTAATGGAGAGAGGGAGGGGATATGATGGAGATTGGAGTTCTAAAGGGGTATGGGGGCAGGGGAGGGAAATATCATACTTTTTTGTATGTAAGTATAGAAGGTGTCAATAAAAATTTTTTTAAAAAGAGTCAGGGCCAGGCAGGGACAAGGGCAAGTTGAAAGTAGTGATATTGAGTGGGAGATGCCTGTGTGTGGCCAGGATGGTGATTGCTGGGCCAGGTCACTGTGCGGTTTGGAGATCTAGGGATGGGACCTGCTGCTGGAGGGCCAGAGCTCAGGCTGTCACCAACTGTTGGATGGAAAGAGGTGAAGTGGCTCAAGGTCACAGGCAGGCAGCAAGTGGCTCAAATTGGTGTCTCGATGCAAAGCCTGTCATTTTGTTATTTATCTCTGAGCAGTGGATGGAGCTCAGTTTGTGCTCTGTCTCATGGCCAGAATGCAGCCCTAAACTTCCCTCTAGAAAGGGCTGGCAACACATCTTAAGAGATTTAAGGGCCCAGTGGAGCCAATGGGAGCTATCAGGAGGTCTGGCTTGGCTGCCCAGTTGGCAGGATGGTGGCTCTGCGGCACGGTCTGGGGCAGGATGGGGCAATATAAGGACAGATTGGGTGTTGGTCTGTGTTATCCTGCTGGCTGTGGGAGGCTGGGCAGGGAGCTGGGTGGGGCAACTCTGGTTTAGGGAGGGTGGTGTGTGTCCGTGTTCTGGGGTCTTGGCTGGGGGAGGCTCAGAGATCAAATTGAGTTGAGGGGGTGGACAGAAGATGGCTAAGGACCCATGGCTGGAATGGAATGAGGCTGGGTCAGACTTCCTTTTGGGGGGAGCACTTAGAGCAAATGTGTACCTCCTCTAGGGTCCCCAGCATGCTCTATGCTGGTGAGAAGCATGCTCACACAGGCTACCCTGTGCACACTCCCTAGCTGCAG
Organism: Orientallactaga sibirica; assembly: GCA_036365145.1. Classification (NCBI taxonomy): domain Eukaryota; kingdom Metazoa; phylum Chordata; class Mammalia; order Rodentia; family Dipodidae; genus Orientallactaga; species Orientallactaga sibirica. The sequence goes on along the minus strand of JAEOAD010000029.1, from coordinate 5,602,262 downwards.
AATAGAAAGCCAGCTCCCAGAGGCTCCAGGAGCACTGGGGATCATATCCTCTCCCCCAAGGGTGGAATTCGGTCACAGTTGGATCCAGGGCTTCCATCACGTCACTCGGCCTCTCTAGTTCTCCGTCAGTCTTTGAGACGTGACCGCTTGATGCTGTGGACTCTAACCCCTGCATGGTAACCAGGTGGCTGTGGCAGCTTCAGGCTCATACCCAGCAGATCTCAGCCCTAGCCAGAAGAGAGGACAGTTTCCCCATGCTCCAGTAAGAAGACCAGTGACAGGCTGGATCCCCTCTCATTGAGAAGGTGGGCCAAACAAGGCAGGAGTGTGGTCTGAGCTAGTGAGAGCGACTGTCCCCTTGGTGTGAAGCAGGATAGGTCACAATGCATACACATGGCAGGGCCATAAAATACAGGCCAATGGCACTTCAGGCTTGGTGCCAGGTCCCCAGGTGCATAGTCCCATAAGACCTTGAAGAAGTCTCCACCATTTCTGAGCCTCAACTGCCTTCCTGGGGGTGGCGGATGGTGGGATGGCAACCAGCAAGCCCCACCTCAGCTGCAGATCACTAAGCCCACATACCTCACTTCTGGTGGCTGGCAGGTAGCTCCCAAGGGGCCTAATGCTTACTTATATACCAAAGGGTGCCTGAGCGAAGCCCCCACGACTCCCACCAGTCTGTGTGATGGTGGGCATGTCTTTTGGCCTCTCTGAGCTTCAGCAAGGAGAGGATTCTTATCTTTCAGGGTGTCACAAGGGCCATACCCACATCATGACTGTCACATGTGACTCAGGGCTTTGCTTCCCCCACCAGCTTAAAACTACCCAAGATGCCACTTGTCCTTAGGAACAGTGCAGTGATGGGCAGGGTAGGAGGCTGCTCCAAGCAGGGGCCCTACATGAGCGGTGGTAGGGTTAGGATCTGAAATGCTGGGGAACCCTAGGGACCCATGTGTGGGGGGCTGGTAGTAGTCAGGTAGCCCTGTGATATGACCTTAGCATGGCTCCCCCTCCAGGTCTGGGGCTCGGAAGGTTGCATGCAACAGCTGCCAGGATGCCCTGTTGAGGCTGGGAGGGCCCTTCCCGGAACCAGTGGCCTCAGAGTGTCCACCAGAGATGTGGGCACCCCTGCCAAGCCTCCCAGCACTTTCCGGCCACCGGGAGATGTTTGTCTGTGTTATCAGGGGTCCTTGTGACTCTGACAACTGTCTCTCTTATCGGCAGCCCCACCGGCTGTCTGGGCCTCAGGTCCATCCCACGGCCTCTGTGCAGTGTCATCCTTTGGGCTACGCAGGGCCCAGAGTGGGGCTCTCTTCCTCCTAATGAGGCCACAGGACCACGGGAGACGGAACCCCTTGGCTCAGTGCGAGAGAGCCAACCCACATCCCACAGTGATCCCTGAGCTGAGAGGCAGGTCTGGGGAGGAATGCTGGGACCAGCTCAGGGAAGGGCCTGAAGGAATTTGGTGCATGTCCCCTTCTGGGCGAATACTGAGAACCAGGAGATTGGGCTGATTGCTGGCTATCACCTATGCCATCTTCTTCCCACATCTGATTAGCCGTGTTGCTCCATCCTACGCTGTGCTGTGTCATTTACATAGTTCTGCCTAGCGCCCTCCCACGCCACCTGCCCCCAGGAGCAGATCTGCATGTGGGAGGAGTTTTCTGAGGCTGCCCCCTCTTCCCTGGACATCCATGGAAGTGTCCACTGACTGCATGCATATTGCGTGCCCTGTAGAGCACACCCAGTTTCTTGGCTCCCCTGCTGAGGTGGGTGCACTTAGCCCTAAGCCCTGTCTCCCTCACTCCCCCTTGTCCCCAGGGGCATGATGACCCCAACCTCACTGCCTGCATGCCCACCTCCCCTCTTTGAGTGTCGAGTTTAGGCTTCTCCTGAGTACCAGGTCCCATACCCAGCTGTCCAAGAAGAGGCCTTCAGAGCCGAATTTCCCTAGGGCTTTAAGAATCTCATACCAAAGGCATCTTGCTCTGATCTGGTACACTGTGGGTGCCGGGAAACCTGCTGGTGATCCCTGCTGAGGCTGGCTGGTCCTAGAGTAAACTGGTCCCACTGCTGCTCCCCTTTCTGCTCTGGTCCCTTTTCAGCTCACCTCAGCCCTCCCCTGTGGCTGGGCGGTGGGGCTTCCCCACTGGTCTGCAGACGGGGTTTTTCCACAGGTCTGAGAGGTCCATGGGTGGTGACCATGGTAGAGGTAGTGACAATGGCGCTGGCCTTAGTAATGGGGGTGACAGTGGAGTTTCTTAGTGATGGGAGGGAGGAAGGGAGGGATGTGAGGGTGACAGTGAGAAGAGGGTGAGTGGGTAATGAGCAGGGAGGGTGTGGCAGGGGCAGGAATCTGGCCTCTGCAGCCTGGTCTGAGTCCCAGCTCAGGGTCCTTTGGGAAACATGGGTTTCAGGGCCTTCTCCCAGGTTTCTGAGAAGTCTGGCTCTGGCCACATACCAAACCTGTCTCCTTCTGCCTTCTAGACTTTCCGTTGGGAGTCCTTCTTGGTCACCCTCACCCCTGTGGCTCACAAAGAGAGGCCTGGCTGCTGAAGGACCAGGTCACAGGATGCAGAGGGAGAGCCAGAGAGACCCCCTGAGCTTGGTCAATGGGGCTTACTCTCCTCTTCCAGCTGGCCTCCATTCTACCTGAGCTTATGGGCTGGGATCCCAGGCTCAGGGTGTGGCCCATGCACAGCCTAGCTTGTGAAGGACAAGAGGAACACAGAGAAAGTGATGGGGGACAAGAGGGCAAAGGGGGAGAGCTACAGAGATTGGCACAGGTGAGCCTCCTTCTAGGGCCTTCTACTATGAAGAGAGGTGCTCACCTGCCATACCCGCATCTCTGTAGCCACAGATGAGCCTCATTTCTGTAGCCATGGATGAGCCTCCTTCTGGGACCTTCTACTATGAAGAGAGGTACTATCCCGGCCACACCATCATCTCTTTGAGGCTCAAGGGGCCCAGGGGAGGGAGTCCACTGATGGGACCCATGTCAGGAAAAAAGTCCCCTTCCCACAGTGGCCCCTGTGGCCTTCAGGGAAGAGCAGAGCCCAGGCCTGCCCAGTAGTGGTCATATGGGACAGTGCCTCAGGGGTCAGCCAGGGCTCCAGGAGCCTTTATCTGGGGCTCCAGCTGTGGCCGCAGGAAGTGTTACAGGTTCCCCCCCCACAAGCCTGTGATAACAGTGGGGGTATAGCTGATTGAGCAACCCCTCAGCCTGGGCCATGGGACCTCTGACCTACAGGTCTGGGGGCTTGGTGGACTCCACTGCAGAGGGTCATATGCGGCCCACAGTGTGAGGTCCCAGGATCCCTCTGCCCAGAGGTTCTGTGTGCCCTGAGCACAGGGCAGGTAGGTCTGTCCCTTTCCTGGTACCTGTGCTGGGCCAGACCAAACACAGGGGACCTCAGCCAATGTGGAAAGATGCATCTTTGTGGCCTTCACAGATCTGTGCCTACTCTCAGGTTCTACTCTCTGTAGAGCCTCTAAACCTTCCAACTTTGCCCTTTTATCCTCCTGGACTGTCCCTCCTTCCCACATCCGGTCAGCAACCACCTACCTTGGCATTTTCAAATCCAGAAGCCCCCACACCCCTCCAGGGCCCCTGACTCCGGGGTTGGCATCAGCTCCCTCAAGGATGCCAGAAGGGTCCTCAGCTCCCTCATCAGCCCTGCCCTAGCACCCATGCTTCCTTGTACTCCTAGCAGCCAAACTTGCTGCTGGCTGAGCCAGCTAATTAATGGCTTGAATCAATTATCAGCCATGCACTAATTACTCTTTTTAATCAAGGTTGCTCCTGTGGAGGCTCTGGGGAGAGCCTTGCTCTGCCTTCCTCCAGCATCATTCCAGCTCTCCCTGCTAGAGTCTACACTGAGGCCCCTCTCAGCACCACACCCTCCCTTGGCAAACCCTACTCTCTCTTCAGTATTGCCCAGTGGCCCCTGTGGTCCTTTGACAGGAAGGCTCTCCTTATCTTTGGCAAGGCCACAGAAGACAGGGCTGAGTTAAGAGCTGGGAGACTATGAGTGGTGCTGTCTAATAACTTTAAGCCTAAGCCCCATGTGGAAGCCATCTAGGCCAGTGAGGTCTTGAACCTGGATCACGTTCAGCTTGGAGGGTATTCTACCTGGCTAATGTCCCTGGATCCTAGCGTATCTGTTAGCCCCACCTTCGGTCATATTAGGTCCTGAGAAAAATGTCCACCCACTCTTGTTCCCTGTGCACTATGGGCTACCACCCTGTACACCCCACTCCCATGCAAACAGAGATGCAGGTGGAGAGCAAGCCCCGGGCTCACAGTGTTCAGACACTGGCCCTGCCAAGGGAGGCCCATGTACATATACACACTGACACATGTGTGTGGCCCAGGGGGACAGAGGCTGCCCCTTCTGTCCTGGACCCCCAGGGCTTCCGTTCACTAGCCGTTATCTATCAAAAATATATTAACCCTGAGCCTGTTTCCATCAGTCTCAATTCCAGGGACGTTTCTAGATAAGCCTTATCTCTGCATGGGTACATTAGCCCCATGCTCCTGAGTCTGCCACTCATGCAACCCCACAAGCCTGTGACTTCATGTTGGGTGGGCAGGCAGGGCAAGAGGGTGCTTCTTTTCAAAGGACACACCCCAGGCACTAGAATCTTCCAATGCTCTAAGTGAAGCACTGAGGCCTAGCATGGCTGGCCATGCCAAGTGGATGTGCAGGTTCATATAGACTGCTGCTACAGTGAGGGTAGAGGGAGCCAGAGCTGGGGGGTGGGAGGGTCTTGCCTACAGAGAGGTCCCAGTTAGCATTGCATATTGCTCCCCTCCCCCACTGCCCTGGCTGTGTTGCCCTTCAAAAGCTGGGCACCCTGGCTCGACCCCACTAATGGGTACTCGGGTTTCCTATGATGCCAGGCCCGATAGAGGCCTCTCCTGGGTCTCAGCTGTGTGTTATCAGGCCACACCAGGCAGGCCTGCCTCACCACATATTTTTGGGTCCCAGAGGCTTCTGGGGTCACATGCTGAGTGGCCCCTCCCTGTGCTCAGGGGGCTGAGTGGGCTCTGCTCTCCACTGAGCATACCCCCTTCCAGGGCTCTAAGGAGAACAGACTTTAGGAGAAATGCTGAGTGTGAACTCATGGGACCTTACCTCTCACAGAGGACCTGGAAGCAATGGTTAATGTGGGGCTAAGCCAGCCCCCCCGCCCGCCATACATAGTTCACAGGCTCCTCTGTTTCAGTGTGACTGTCTTTTGGCTTACTCTCCAGGGAATATGATGGCAACATTATGCCTGGGAAGCCCTAGTTCTTAGAATCACCTGGTGGAGTAGTGACTTCTCTCATGGGAACACTGAGGCACGGGCTGGGAGCTTGCTCAAAGACACACACTCCAGTTGCATTGGCAAAACCCAGGGTTAAACTTGCAGGAACCCTGCGAGGGGTCAGCCTCAAGCCCTTTGGCTAGGGAGGACATGCCCTGGCTAGGGGGCAAGTTCTGGGACAAGCACCTTTCTGAGAAGCACAGCTTCCTCGTGTATGCGGGTGTAGCGTCATCTCATCTTTCACTTGTGCTGGGAGGCCCCTGCCAAGGAAGAATTCATCTCCTTTCACAGTGACAATTGGGGACTGTGGAGCCTCAACCAGTGGCCCTATCCTCTAGATGGTACAAACTCCAAGGTTGGGTGGGGTCACAGAGCTCATAGAGGGCTGAACACCCAGTACAAGGTGGCCACTTCCCAAATATCTGCTCAGATAGCAGTAGTGGGGTTTCTAGAACCTGTTCTGAGTCACTGGGAGAGGAGGAGCACCTGAGGTGACAGTACCCTCACTACACCTGCTGTCGTCTGGGGCAGAGGCAAAGGGTCCATAGATGCCTACAGCTGGGGGAGGACTGGTTTCCAGTGGCCTGCCATTAAAGCTCAGCCCCTGCCTGCCCTTGGCTCTCAGCTGTTCTGGCTGCTGCCCCCACCCTGACTGCCTGGGTCTTGGCCAAGGATGGCGAAGGGCAGCCTAGCCGCCGCCATCCTGGCCTCCTGGAGGCATGAGGGGCTTGGCGGGGCTGCGGTGTATTTGATTAGAGGCCGCCTGGCTCCGCGGCTGCTGCACACAGGGACGGCGTGTTCTGTGGCCTCGCTCCTTTTCCTCTGCCCTCAGCTCTGGGGCTTAAAAGCCCCAAGTCATTTGATCACAACCTGCCCCTGTTAATATTTTTAATGCCATTTTTGCAAATTAAAGCATAATGCACTGATTACGGGGATAAAGGGAGGCCTCCACGTCTGTCTGGAGGCCAAAAAGAGGGATGCTGGGACATCTGCTCACCTACAGATGTCTGGTGAAGCTGTGATTCTCTTCCACTGGTGGGTTCCACCCTCTTACCTCATCTGAGTCCACATGTTGGGCCTATGGGGCCACAGATGAACATGGACAGGGCCCAGCTTCAGGCTGTCACTGACCCTTGGGTGTCTGTGATCTCGACACTTGAGGGCTGGGGCCTAAGGACCTCTAGTATCAGGATGGAGCGTTGGCTACCCAGAGAACCCTCATTCTAAAGGGCCCAGGACACCCCCGGAGTCACTTGGTTGGGCCCAGCAGCTGAGCTTGGGCCTTCCTTCAGCTCTCCCACAGCAGATCCCTGGGATTCTTGCCATTGACCTCACAGACAGACCAGGGTAGACTGGGTCACACATAGGGTATTTATTTGCATTTGTAGGGTACCCATCCACCTGGGCAGGGCTAAGTGGCTACAGACACCCAGCTGGGGTAGTGTGGGAAGCTCTGGGTGCTGTTTCAGGTGGGTGGGTTTAGGACAGAGTGAAAGACCCTTCTGGGATGGCCCCCCATTTTGTCCAGGTTTCTTAATGAGGCCGAGCAGCAGCGGGGTGGGGTTGCCTGCCTACAGGACTGGGGAAGATGAAGGCATGCCTGTGGGAACCTAGGCACTGGCCTGGTTTGTGCCTAGGTGTGCCCAGGGTCACTCAGGGAGATTGCACCATGCGCTTCTGGGTGTCAAAGACATAGCGCTTGAAAGACAGGCTGAGAGTCACAGGCTGCATGGGTTCGGGCCGCTCGACACCCTCCTCCTGCTTGGTGGCTTCCCCTCGGCCTGCTCGGCTCCGTTTCTTGAGGGTGGGTGTCAAGATCTTCTTGGACTCGGGCCTGAGGCCACCTACAAGGAACAGGAGTGTCACTGCCTCATTGCAGGCATGGCTTCCTCTTGGGCATGCATTCCCCCCGACCCAGCAACACCATCCTATGCTCACTTACCTTCTGCTCCAACTGAGGCCTAGGGCCACTCTGCTACCAAAATTCCTCCATCTTGGCCCCTTCCCCATCTAGTCCACTGCTGGCCCTCACTTTGGAGCATGGTACCTGGTCTCCTGGCTAGGGGTGGCTACACCCCTGCTGCCATGCACACTGTCCTTCCTGCCAGGTTTCACAATTGAGGCTCCTGACTGCCCTGGAGACACGCTATTACAATTCTGCTGGGAGGCTGACCCTGTCTCAGGCACTGCTAGGCTCCCAGGCCCTTGGCCTTCTGCCTTCCAGGTGGGCTTGGCCAAGGGGAGTCCCAGCAGACCAGAGGGAAGGAGCCAGCTATTAAGTTTATCCAGGGTCCCTTTGGCCAGAGCTCCTGCAGGGGTCTCTGCTGGGTTCTGGTAGAGCTTGTCTTGCTGAAATAGAGTGGCCTAAATATCCCTATCACCTACCTCCAGCTATGTGTGTGAGTAGGAATTTACTTCTTGAAGATACCGATTCATGCCCACCCCTCTATCCTCACCATTTTCCTGCTAAACATGCTGGGCTCGGGCTCCTCACTTCACTCATGAGCCTCTCATATAGTGCTCCCCTACCCAGGACACCCTTCCTCCCTGGCAGTGGAAGAAGTCCCATCATCCCTCAGCATGAGGCTGTGTGTTGGCAGCTCAGCTATTCTGCGACATTTGCAGTTGATAACTAGTATACTGATGGTATACAGCACACTGTGTGATAAGCGGTATACTGATGGCATACGGCACACTGTGGGTAGCTACAGACTGCACACTTAGACAGCATTTTGCATACTTATTTTGTCGCTGAGAATATGTATAATCTATTGTCTTAGGTTTCAGGTGGGATGCTGGGCAGAGGCACAGACAGTGTCTATAAGTGCCTGCTGGCACCTAAGGGATCTCTTGCTATTCCCCAATATTGCCTAAGGGCTGGCACTGTCTAGGAAGCAAGCCAGACTTGAAGCTCAGGAGACTGGCTTCACAGCCTGAGGACCACAATGGGCAATGATGGCAGGGGACCCTGGGCAGGGCCATGTGTGTTATCTTTGACTTAACTGGTAGGTGTTAGTGACCCTTTCATTTTCCAGACATGAGACCAAGTCCAAAAGAGGGCATGACCCTGTTGGAGGTCCCCAGTGAGCTGGGAAGAAGCAGGATTTGAACTCCAGGCCATTGCTTGACCCAGAGTGGAGTGTGGATCCCCCTGAATGTGGGTTTCTGACAATGTTTAAGAGGGTTGCAGCTTTTTGGAGCTTTGGCCATTTAAAAAGTAGTAAGGAGGTTTGGATGAAAGGACATCTGCAGAGTCATCCAGGGACAGCTTGCATGTAGAGCCCATTTTACAGCCTGGATTCTCGAGGAAGGCCAGGGAAGAAACTGCTGTGAACAGGGCTCTGGAGACAACCACTCCCTGTAAATCTGCTTGTGCATGCCCATTGAGTTATGAGGGGTCTGTCCACGGGGAAGGTTCCCTCCTATGGGCATCATGTCCCCGTGGAGACTGAGAGCTGCCTGATCAACAGCTCTACACCCACTGCTCCGGCTCCTCCTAGATGGACCCTGGGTGTGGACCACTTCTTTGTCTCTTCCTGGATGGGGCCTGGGGTGTGGACCAGTACCCTGGGCCAGCGCCAGGCTTGCAGGTATCTGAGTCCCTGAATCAAAGTCAGGCCTTCCTCCTGCTGGCACCAGACCCTGACAAATGGCATGGGCCTGTCTCTCTCTGGTGCCAGGAGGTCTGATGGCTGAAGAGGTGCGGGGCTCCCGGGCGTCTGTACTGTGCTGGGGAGACAGGTGTGGCCCAATCGGCCGTTCATCTCACCCGCGATGGCTCTCATTACACACAGTGCATACCGCACGAGCGCAGAGCAGGAAAATCTATCTGGCACTGGCAACGATGTGGCCCTTCAACAGCTTGGTCACATCAGCTACTCCCACAGATCCCACTAGAAGACTTGTGGCCATGGCTGCTAACATTTGTGGCAAATGTCCCTTAGCCGAGTGGCACACACCAGGAAGCCAGGAAGTTGGAGCTGTGCCTACCCAGGCAGACTCAGTGGGATGGGGTCCAGCTCAGCCTGCTGGCATCTCCCAACTGTGGGGAACACTACAGGACAAAGATGGCTCCCCTGGGGATCCTACTCTGAGACAGTCCACAGGTCAGGAGGGAGACAGTCCCAGGTAGTGAGACACAGTCAAGGAAGTAACCGTGTATCCCCAGGATGGTGGTGGTTGCTGCTTTTGGTGTGTGCCCAGGAAGAATGCCGGACCTGCAGTCAGCTGGAAGGGACCACTAAGGAGATTCCTGGCAGGCCATGCAGACAGAGGGAATCTGTGACAAAGCCAAGTCCTTGAGGTATCTGCTTGCCAGGTTCTGTATAAGCTGGGCACTGATGGATTCAGGGTGGGTAGAAGGCAGCCAGTATTCCTGCATCCACAGCCCTGGGGACTACATGGCAGACAGGATGACACCTACCCCGTGTCAGCCTGTGCTGTCTTTCTGCATATCTACACCCCTCTCCCTAGCCAGGAAGATATAGCCCTGGAGTTCCAAACGCTTCCATTTCATTCCCTTTGAATCACTGTTCACATGTCACTTCTTGGTAAGCCTAGTGGTCATAACACCCCAGCAACTCTACACCTCACCTCGTTCTAGCTCTTCACTGTAGCTCTCCTCTCCTCTAGTGAACTCCTTATTTTAGTGGTTATCTTCTGAGCTTGCTGAAACAACCAGTCCACCATGGTAGGAGTTCTGTCTTCACCACACAGTGACTAGCACTGGGAACCCTGGCTCCCAGCAGGTGCTCAAAGAACACTCCTGATAAATTGTGCTGGGTGGAACCTTATCAGGCTGAGGGAAAGCATCTGGTCATCCAAGAACCCAGAGAGCAGGGTTTAGGAAACCCTGAGACACTGTGGCCACATGGCCACTGAGTCAACCAAGACATCCACTCCTAGGAACACAGTCCAGACAAGCAGCATGTCACACGACTTTAGATATGTGCATGAGCATCCCTGTAAGGAGGCGCCCATCCCTCACCATGTGGGGCTAGAGGAGCAGAGGGACAGAAGAGCCCTGAGCTTGCCTGAGGTCCAGTGCCTGGGAGGCAGAGCTGCTAAATGAGGTGATCTGGCCCCATCTGTGTGCGTGGCTGCCAGGGAAGCCACATGGCTAGTGTCAGTTATAGAGGGAGCCTGAGACCAAGGGGAGATGGGACAAGTCCCCTACTAGCAAAATGATGTTTGGTAGGATTAATGTAGTGAGATGAAATTTGAAGAAAGACTTGTTTTAAGCTTGGTTCAAAAACGTAGCAGTGAGAAATCTCAGAAGAATCCCACTGTAGCTTTGAGGCACAGAAAAAAGACCAGAAGGGGTGCACTAGGCCACCAAGGGTGAGAAGAGGTTGTAAGCATTGTTTTCTACTTTTCTGAACTGCACAAGGGCTCTCTGTGATTCTGGGTCACGCTCAGAACATCTACTGCAGACCCCACAGTGTGGTCGCAGTGTCCACTTCTGTGCTACATAAGGGACAGGGTGTACTGATGCAACCTGGCACACAGCAAGCAGGGGAAGGAAGAGGAAGCAGGGGCAGGGCAGGGGATGTCTCCTGGGCCTGGTGCAGTTCAGGGCATCAAGGATAAGGAAGTCAGCTGGCATCTCTATGTCTCCAAACACTCTGGCCATGCGATGGGGATAAGCTGCTCTAAGGCCTATGTGGGTGCTTGGACCTGGACATACCAGTAGGAGTGCATCCTCACTCAGGGCCCAGAACCTACCTTGCTCTTGGCCTCCTGTCTCATTTGATGTGCCCATCAAATGTGCCCATTGAGTTTTAGCCACAAAAAACGAAACAGCCTCTGAACATGTAGCTCCACAGTTCCATCCGCTGCTCTTCACGCCTTTCTCACTGGTGAGCTCTGAGTCTGCCATCGCCTTGTTAGAGTCTCCCAACCAGGCTGAACAGAATCCCCCCGGGAGCCCCATTGAGCACTTACTTTTGCTGAGGTTGTGTAGTGCCCGGTTCCCAGAGCCTTCCCTGCCTCTGGGCACAGAGCTCTAGAAGGTGGAAGCAAATGTGATGGAGGCATGCTACATGCTCCCACACACTCTGTAAACCCCACCACACATGGCCCAGACAGTCAACATGCCACCCACACATCACATGCACTTGTTCCCACTTGTCACATACACTTAGCCGTACAAATACCACACACCCACATCACCACCTCCTGGGCCACTTGCACCTGTACACATCCCCCCATGAGTAGGACAGTGGGAGAAATGAGGGTACCTCGAGAGGTTCAAGGAGCAGCCCAGCTCAGACACCAAACTAGTTTGGTTAGACTTTGGCCTCTTCCACATGCCACCCCCCTCCCCCCGGGCCGTATGGTGTGAATCTGAGGACATCCACAGTACCCCTTGTTTAGGGAACTCTCCCAAATCTCGGGAGTGCTAGAGCCTGCTGCCTGCTATACTCTTTTGAGACCAGACCCCAGGATGCAGTGGGGGTGGTGGTGACCCTGAGTGACACCACTGCTCATGGCTTCCCACGGGGACCTCTCCCAGGGCCAGGCTGGCCTTTCTCACCGTGCGCCAGCCACACACAAAGGCACAATAAGCTGCAGGCTGCTGGGTCTTGGCTCATCTGGGCAATCAGGGAAGAATGTGGGGAGCAAACATTTCCCAAGCCCGGCATGGGTGCCGCCCGGACATGGCCATCAAAGGCCGGCAAATTGCCTCCAATTGCTGGCGTCGCTTTCATGTCATGGGCTAGCCTTTAGAGGGGCCTCCATGCTGGTGGGCGGCTGGCACCCCCCAGTGGGAACGGAACCCTTGCAGGCAGCATGGGGTCAGCAGCTCCCTCAGGGATTGCCTGGGGTCAGCCATGGTGGTCTCTCAGCAGTTCCTCTGCTGCCACAGCAGCTCTGGGAAGGCTACAGAAATGGGGCAGAGTGAGCTGCAATAGAGGCTAGGGGCTCTCATGAGGTCAGCATCCTGGTGAGGCTTGCCAGGGTAGCTGGGCTGGGACAGTGGGGATGGCCAGATAGATGGCCTCAGAGGCTAAGTTTGGCAGGTTCTCAGGATAGCAAGCACAATGGCCTGCTGCTAGACATGAGGCCAGTGGAGTCTGCAAGGTGGAAGCTGCTCTAACCGGGCCTGACAGACATGTCTGATACACATGAGACCTTTGTTGACAGCTATCTTATAGGTGACAAGTGGAGGTGTGCAATGGGCCAATGACTCTGCCTGTCCCCACAGTATCATGGTGGAGCTGGGATCTGAAGGCAGATTCTTCACCTGCCGCAGAGGGCTAGGGCAGCCTGGGACAATCATGATACATGCTCAGCTCTTGACCTGGCTGGGGACAGAAGGTCAGGAGGACAGGCCTCACAGAGCCCACTCTGAATGTCTGTGAAGAGCAACTAGCTTTGGGTTGTCCCACCACACTTGAGGTTCTTCTGAACTCACTGCCTTACCGTCTTGTCCTGGCTGGCTGTGGATGGTGGCTCCTCTGCTTTCCCTCTTTCCTTCCCTGCTAGAACCCGTATGTAAACAAAGATGCAATTTGCTTTAAAAAGATAAGGTGATTAAATTTTTTTTTTAAAATCAGAATTGTTCTCTGCTGTCCCAGCAACAAAAGGAATTAGGGGAAGGCAGGCGGCAGGCAGGCCTGTGGAGCCTTGGAACTGCGCTCTTTCTAAGGCTCTCAAGCGCACTTGTCGGGCTCACGCACTCCTTTGATTGGACAGAAGCGGCGCAACTGGCTCCACACCCTCATTTTGATGTCTTAATGTTGCTTAATTCCTCCTTTAATTTATATTAAGCTTCTTAGCAGCAATGATGAATTCTTCAAAAACAAAAAGGACCCTTTGCAGAGATATTTCCCACACTGTAAATTGAATTTACAATGCAGCCAAAGCTTTGGAGATTGGAGTGCGCGGGACAGAAAATGGTGCAGTATACAAAGCTTTTTTTTTTTTTTTTTTTTTTTTTAAAGCAAAAATAAAACCAATCTGAATCAGGCAGGAAATGACTTGGCCTTGAGACTTGATCATCAGAGGGGGCAACCTAGTGGACAGATTATTTGCTCATCTGTTTTTTCTTTTGTTGTTGTTGTTTTGGTTTTTTGAGGTAGGGTCTCACTCCAGTTCAGGCTGACCTGGAACCCACTATGTAGTCTCAAGGTGGCCTCGAACTCATGGCGATCCTCCTACCTCCGTCTCCTGAGCGCTGGGATTAAAGGCGTGAACCATCATGCCTGGATCACCTGGGTTTTCAGTCCACCTGCAGGGGAGGCCAGCTAAGGTGGAATTGCTGATGGTCCTGGGCTAGATCCCTGCTTCCCCACTCTGCTGGATGGCACTACCTCTGGAGTGGCTGCAGCTCCTGGAGGCATGTGCACTGGGACCTGGACCTCCCTAGCCCCTGATTTGTCTGACAGTGCACCATTCTATACATCCAGGAGTTTGTGCTTGGGGCAAACCAAGGTTGATGCAGGCTCCTTGGAATCCCAGTGTCCCTGTAGGATAGGTCCTGATGCCTAGGGCACAGTACAGCCGTTTCAGGCCACTGCTGAGCCAGTCTTCTCAGTGCTGTTCCAGAGATATTCTAGAATAAATCCTAACCCATTCCTCGCAGGTCAGCTTCTCACATGTGCTCAGATTGGGATCCATGTTCCCCAGGAGCACCAGTGGCCTACCTCCTGCTGCTTCTCCTGCCCTGCATCTTTGCTCCTATGGCCTCAGGCTTTGCTGGGCTCTCTCAGCTGGAATGCAGATAGCCTCTGTAGCAGAGATTTGTTAGCACTCTTGTGGTGGTCCTCCTCCAAAAGACCCAATCACCAGATGGCCCAGTGATTCCAATAAGGGCCACAGGGCCCCTCAGCCAACCTGGCCCTTCAGTCTCTTTCCTAGGTGACTCCCCCTTCCTAGAGGTCAGAGCTTCTCACTAGCCTGCTGGGCTCCTGGTGGCTTCCCAGAGCTAGGCAGCCTCTCAGGCCTGCAGGTCTGGGGATGATGGATGGGTGCTGACCATAACCAGATGAGTGGGTGAGGAGGGAATCCTGGGATGCTAGAGTTCTTTCTTCACGTACCAGGCCGTGGCCATGTCCTTCCAGACCTGAAGCCCTGCACCCGGGTCCCCATTGCCATGCCCTGGGGCTCATGCAGGGTGGCCCACGCCTTTCAGAAAATGGGTGAAGCACTGGATGTGCCGGGTAAGTGGTCAGTGGGGACTGCAAAGGGACAGGGGTTGGAGCTGAGCCATCTCTGTGGGGAGGGTTGTATAAAGGTGAAGTGCTGGCTGAGCCCCAAATGCTTCTTGGTCCTCAGTAAGGCTAAAGGTTTCCAGTCTGAGTGGGAGGACCTGCTAGGTTCCTGCTGTGGCTGGCCTCATGTCACTGTTGCTGTTTTCACCATTAATGTTCCTTCACATGCCCTCCCTCTCAACTAAGATCATACTTAAGTCTACAAGTCATTGCCCAATGGGCAAGGGCACACAGCTGGTGGCCCAGAAGCAGGACTTATACCCAGGCCTTGGCTTTATGAGATGCCAGCCATAGCAGCCTGGCACTGAGAACAGGCTGGACCTGCCACTGCCATCTAGGAAGTGGCACTGGGAAGGGCCAGGGATGAAGTCTCTACCGGTCAGCCAGGGCTCAGGGGCTGCCGAATGTTTCTCATCGAAACAAACTGCCCTTGAAAGTAGACTGAATTGTGGGTGGGGGGGTGGTCAAGAGGAGGAAAGTCCATCTCATATGAGGCCTGCCTACCCAGAGTGCCCACAGATGGGACAATTGGCATGAACACTTGCTGGGCTGTAACTGAGCATCAGTACCATGCAGAACACTGCAGACATTCTGCATCTCAGTGACAGCCACTTCCAGGTTGAGTGACATTCAGATGCCATGGAAATTAGGTACAGAGACAGTAACTTGCCCAGGGTCACATAGCAAGGACATGGCAGGCATGAGCTCAAACTCCCTCACTTAGGTCATGCTTTCAACCTCCTTGCACAGTACTTGTGAGGTATCAACGTGCTCTATGGCACGGTGCTACCCCAGTACAGGGCTTGTGGCACACGGTGGTGCTGGTCATGGTAGCAGAGCCTACTACAACTACAGTGACTGGGCAGGATAGGATTGAGGTTGGCCAGGGAGCTGTTCTGGGGACAAGGGCATGTGCCCCCTGGTAGGTAGGAAAGTAAAGACTGACAGAGCAGCCATGAAGCCAACATGGGTGGGGGCACTCACATGGAGAACTGTCCTCCACCACTGAGGGAGTGGAATTTTAATGTCTAAAACGCTCATATGTACACTCTTTAACAGCAGTTAATCTTCAATTAAAATACCTAGAGCAGAAACTAAGATAACTGGTTTAAAAGGTAGAGCTATTGACAATGAAAGTCTCCTTCATATTGCTTTTTCTTTAAAAAAATCCATATATTAAAAATGTCATTTTTATGACTTGGAGAAAAAAGCCATCCAAAATAATGAGGGTGAACAAAGGCTTGGAAGCAGTCATTTTCCAGGGCCCATATGTGGCATCCTGATTACTGTATCAGCCTTGCTGCCAGAGTGGAGGGAGAAGTGGGCGCAATGCAGATGACCAGCACTGGCTGTCCTCCCCAGCTGACAGGCGAAGGGCAGGGGTGGCATAGCATTGGGGCCCCTATTCTCATTCTTGAAGCTGCAGCCTCCAACAACTTATCCCTCACTGCTATGTGGCCTGCAGTGGGTGAGCGAGGACACAGAGTCTCTGACAGCTTATCCCTCACTGCCACATGGCCTGCAGTGGGTAAGCGAGGACATGGCCAGCGCATAGCACTCTGCATCTGTGTCAATGGCTGTGTGTCATGCACAGCCCATTAGGGGTAGATTCCAGGCCTTCAGCTTAAAGGTCCAGGGCAGTACACATGGGCAGGATCCCACTGAAATGTCAATACCCAAGCCTGCCTGCTGGGCATACCTACAAGACTGGGTCCCCTTGTGCCCAGAGCAGGGCCTGGCAGAGCAGGTACTCTCAGTGGCCATGGTCTGATTCTTGGTCTCTGCCTTCCCACTGGCACTGCAGCTGGGTCACTTTTGATTGTTGCCAGCCTGGGGTTCATAGTGTGGTGTGGACTGCGGCCAATGGCTCAATGCCATGCAGCACAGTGGCACGGGGTTGGAGCAGCCATGAATGTCTTCCAAAATACCCCTGTGGCTCTGCCTCAGGTCAGAATTCATCCCCATGAAGTTCATCATGGCTGGGTGTGCTGCCCTGGAATCTCAGACAATAGGCAAGTCCCCACTCCCCACCACCACAACCTGGGTTCAGGTCTGGGACCTGCGCTGGGGACCTAAGCCATGATCATATGCTCTGTGCATCATAAACGCAGGAGATCCTATGGCCTGGATGTCTGTTTGCCACAACATGGAGGCACAAGTGGGGTGGGAGGGTAGCCTTTGATTGTGGCTTCCTCAGCCAACAAAGCCCTTGAGTTACTTCTGCTCCAGCCGCTGCTGCAGTGGTCAGACTTGAGCTTCTCCACCTCCCAGGACAGTGATGGGAGCAGAAGGCTGCAAATCTGGAAGCCTCAGATGAGCCTCAGCTCCTTCCCTGACATTGTCTTGCACCTTCCTGGTGCTCTCTGTATAGTGCCACGTGGCCCACAGTGGCCTGTTCAGCTCTTGTAGGGGCAATGAAGCCACTCCACTGAATGACCTCCAAGACTCAGAACACACTATCTTCACCATGACCTCAGGTGTCAAGACAGTGTAGATTACACTTACTGAAAAAGGCCATGCCACATTTTCATGAGGATACACACTTCCACACACTGGAGATAAATGAACACAAGTTTAGGACCCAGTGCTGCTGGGTTCAAATGATATTATCAAGGGCAGTGACTGACCTCTTACCCTGGACTTTTCTGCCTTTAGGGCCAAACCCAGGTTACCAGGCTTTTGCTCGTGTCTACTACTTGGCACCACATCCTCTGGGCTCCAGCTTCACCAGTCAGTAAGCCTGAGTTCTCATGATCCCAGATGGGTTGCAAGCAGCTCATTGAAGGGTGAGGCTAGATAGAGATGTGCTATGCAGATATACCTCTGATGACCAAGGCACCCTGAAGAGCAGAGTACCGGAAGATGTAGCCCAGCACCATTGTTATGCAGTCTGCACGCTGCGGGGCTGGAGAGATGGCTTAGCAGTTAAATCACAAGCCTGTGAAGCCTAAGGACCCAAGCTCAATTCTCCAGGTCCCATGTAAGCCAGCTGCACATGGTGCACATGTGTCTAGAGTTCATTTGCTGTGGCTGGAGGCCCTGGTGTGCCCATTCTCTCTCTCATAAATAAATAAAAATAAATCTTAAAAAAAAAAAAAAAAAAACCACTGTGTCCTCAGGCCCCAGATCTGCGGTGGGAACCTCAGATGGCCTGTGTTGGTGCTCTGTGCCAGTGCACAAAGTACTGGCTGCCCCTCCATGGGTTCTGAGGAGCCTGTTCTGATTACTGCACTTGGGGCCTGCTTTCCCCTCCCATGACTAGTGGGGTGTAGGCCCAACCAGGCTACATTATGAAGACAGCAGGAGGTGGTCTCTAGGGCTTAATGCAACTCCTTCCCCTTCCTAGAAGCCTGAGCACACCACTCTCCCTGTCAGGACACATCCGTGAAATCACTGTGTCAAATGAAAACCAAAAGCTTCCCAATCTTCCTGTAACTGGACCATGTTTATACAGTGGGGTTTCCTGTGGCCCTCCTAGCAGTGTGGGGTCAGGGATGACTGGAGCTGGTCCCCAGTGTTCAGGGTAGGTATCTTGAGGCATATTCCTTCTCCAGCTTTACTTGTAACTATTGGGAAAGGTTCCACAGTGGGTGGTGGCCAGTTCACCAGAAACCTATGGCCCAATGCCAAGCCTAAGTGACACAGACCCTTGGCTTTGTCCCCATTTTATTTTCCCCAGACCCTGCCATGGGGTGAGCTGAGGAGAAACTGGAACCTGTCTCAGAGCCCAGGCTGGCACTGACTCCTCAGTAGGAAGCTGTGCTCCATATCACCCACTGCACCTTTCTTAGTCGCTCTGAGAAGTTTTGCTTTTCTTTTTTTTTTTTTTTTTAAGTTTTGCTTTTCTTTTAGAAAAACAATCAGAACCGTGAGAACGGCCTGACATGATGGGCATTATTTTTGAAAGAAAACTCTGGCATGCATTGGGAAGAGGTATGTGACCTGAAGAGACAAGGCTGTAGCTTCTATCCTCAAAGAAACAAGCCATTTAGGACTCCCACAGCTGATACTAACCTATAGGGTCCTCTAAGGCACCAACACTGCCTCCCCTGTCCTCAGCCAGTTGCAAGATTGACAAGATTGACAGGGGAGCTCCAGGAGACCTTTAGAGGGCAGACTGCCTGTTCCTCAGGGTGGACTGCCTGTTCCTCAGAGTAGACTGCCTGTTCCTCGGGGTGGACTACCTGTTCCTCAGGGTGGACTGCCTGTGCCTCAGAGTGGACTGCCTGTTCCTCAGGGTGGACTGCCTGTGCCTCAGAGTGGACTGCCTGTTCCTCAGCGTGGACTGCCTATGCCTCAGGGTGGGCTGCCTGTTCCTCAGGGTGGGCCAAGAGTGGCTAGAGCACCTTGCTTCTCTAGAGAGGTGGAACTCTCCCCATGAAAAGCCCTAACTTTAAATGATCTTTGCAGGAACAGCTTCCAGGTTCTGGCTGGCCTGTGGGGTTTCCTTTTGCCTGGAGTTGTTGTCTACCATGCTTCTTGGCCACTATTTCTGTCACACCCCTTGCAGCCACCTCCCAGTCTCATGAAAGCTTTCTTTAAATCAACTCACTTCACTCAGAACATTATGTGCTACTGTGAGTGGAAACCTGGTCTTTCACCTGTCACAAAGAGTATACCCAGAGACACAAACCTGCCACTGTGTACATTTTGGGTCTGAGTGGTAGTGGATACCACAGGTGGTCAAAGTAGCCTGATGAGGATGCTGTAGTGCTGTTCCTTCCTTGGCACCAGCCTGCTTGGGTCAGGCCTATCCATAGCTGTCCTGCCTGTGGGTGCTGCAGGTTTAGCCTTCTCTTGTGGGCTTGGAGTGAGGATCTGTATGGCCATGGGAGGTATCTGGGACTGGAACTCAGAAGTCCTAAAGGTGACACATGTCAGTGTGTGTCAGGCTCCTTATGCCTGCGTGCTGGGGCCAACATGGGGCAGGCCCACCCAGATGGGTGCCCTGCACACTACAGCCACAGCAGAATCTGGATGTTGTGGCCCACCCTGACCCTTAGATGTGCATGGTTTGTTTCCACATGTGTTTTAGAAGTAGTGGCTCAGTGATCACTACTTACAATGTAGGCCAGCATCCTGGGACAGTACCTGGTCCCTACTTTCTACATGGCTCTCAGCAAGGTCACTCCCTTATGCTGCCTGCCTGCATCACTTACAGAGCTTTGTCTCCTCACAACACAACAGACTTTGGGATGGTGGAGTGGTTGCACCTCTGGAGAGTTTTTTTTTTATATAAATATTCTTATTTATTTATTTATTTATTTATTTATTTATTTATTTTTGGAGAGAGAGAGAGAGAGAGAGAGAGAGAGAGAGAGGAAGAGAGATAGAGATGGGTGCACCAGCAGCCTCTCAGCTGCTGTGAATGAAATCCAGATGTGTGCGCCCCCTTGTGGTCAAGTGCGGCATTGCGCCCTTGCCTCACTTTGCATCTGGCTAAATGTGGGACCTGGAGATTGGAACCAGTGTTCTTAGGCTTAGGAGGCAGGTGCCTTAACTGCTAAGCCATCTCTCCAGCCCCCTCTGGAGAGTTTGTAAGAATCTAGACTGCCCATCATACCCTGAGGTCCTGGAATAGGGTCAAGGCTGGGCAGAGAGTTCTGGCAGTGGGCCAAGGAGCCCATGTCTGGCACTTACTTTTCCACAATGGGAATTTGTGGGCTGGGAGGAAGCACAATAGCAGGACAGATTGTCTGCACCCTTCCTTGCCAGCCAAGTGGGCACCTCATCCAGTGGCCCTCAGATACCTCCTCTGTGCCATGGTTCACTGCCAGCTCCTTGCTGGGTATGGGGAAGTGTTAGTGAGGAAATCTTCAGGGCACTTAGTCGAGTAGACTCTTGGGAAACAGCCAGTGGATGAGGAAACCGAAGCTGTGTTCCTAGGTCCTCAATGAGCTCTTGACGTCAGGCACAGCCTTTAGCTGCATTCGTGCCCTGTGTGTGCAGGTGCAGAGGTTAGAATGGTGCCTATATTACTGGACTGCTGTGAGGCCTACAGGAGTTGGCAATGCCATGGAATGAGGTTCTAATGCTCTCCCTTTGTCTGCTCACCATCTCTCTCTCCTCTTCAATCCAGTGCACCCCACTCTCCTAAACCTAGACCCCCAAATCACCTTTGAACCTGCCCCTCCTGTGGTCCTTTAGATCTTTTGGCAGCTCTATAAGATGCCTGGTTAGGCTCTTCAGTGAGCCACTATTCCTCAGGGAACCCAGCTGTCTCAGGGAACCACGTGTAGCAGCTGGAGCACAGGCTCTACCCTCACTGTGGGGACTTAGACTGTGGCCTGGCTCACTACACAGCTTCATGTGGGACACTGAGCTTCTCTACTCAGTCTCCTTATCTGAGAAATGGGGTCAGCTAGAGCACTGATTATACTGGGTTCTGATAAGGCTCAATTAAGTTCACAAAGCAAAAAATGCTTAGGACAGTTGTTACATGAAGCAAGATCACTATATTAACTTGTTACTACTCCACCAGCACCACCACTCGGTGTATGCCACCCACGCTTGCCACGCTTGCTGAGTGCCTGAGAGAGTGCAGGCCCCCTGGCCATGTGTGGGGTAGTGTGTATCATTTCCAAGGGCAACAGACTCATTCCCAAGAAGGACATAGGGTAGAAAGTTTCTGGCAGTACAAGAGCCACGAGGGGAATTCAAGAAAGAGGCAGAGTAATGGCACTGGGGACAGACTTGGACAGGGTGGTGGGAAAGACTTGGCAACTGAGGCTTTAAGACAACAGCCTGAAGGAAGGAGCATGAGATGGGCTTCACTACGGACCTGTGGTGCAATGGGGTCATGGCACCTGTGTGAACTCTACTGGGACCCTCAGAGTGCCCCAGTGCAGACCCCTCCTCACTTCCTGTCATGGCCATTGTGCTGGATCCCATCTCACTCCATGACAAAGGTGTGGGGGAGAAAAGCCAAGCTGTTTCACTTCTCTCTCCCTCTTCTCGTGCACCCTGGTTAGGCTGGGCAGGGAGGGGTGAGGGCAAGAGTTGAATGCAGGGATTTATGAGCTGCCTTCAGCGGCATGGGGGAGGGGCTCCTTTTGCCAAAACAATATTTAATTTTTTTAAGGCTGCTACAAAGCCAGGATTAAACCCAGGCCTTAAAACGAGCCCATAAAATCGAAAAATATTTATCTGGAAGGGTGGCAAGTCTAATAAAAGTTTTATGAATGTCTTACAACTGCCCCGTCAGGAAGCTGGCCTCTCCCTCACCTCCCTCCCATCACAGAACAACACACACAAGTGCACATTTGCACGCAGGTGGATGTACCCTTAGACATAGCCAGTGCCTAAAGCCCTATACTCCGCATTCCTCCTCTCCCTGCAGCCCGCTCTGGGTGCAGGTCAACTCCCTCAGACTGTTTGTTCAGAAGAATCCCCTCTATGTCCAAGAATAGGAGGACAAATGCAGATGAAGCCCCTCTAAGCCGGCTTCAAGAAAACAAGAGACCAAGGGCTACATTCTTCAAAGCAACAGGAGGTAGCTGCTTAGATTCTCTTTTCAGAGAGGTGAAGAGACACACAGAGGCCTTGCTTGAGGCTACTCAGGAAGTACCTTCACAGACACAAATGTGCTGGGCTCTCTTCTGACTTCTCAATGACCCCAGGTTGTATTCAAAGCCCTTCCAGGCCTAGGGGTTTTAGTACTGCAGCTCTCTCCCCACCTCTTCCACTGATTCCTGATATATCTAATTGCACCCTCTCTCTTTTCGATGTAGGTGGAGCATTTGAGATTCCACCTGTGACAATTGCCAATACCCACTACATCCCGCTGTCTCCCATAGCCTCTTCTACTTCTTTCTACTGACTCCCCTATATCCTTAGTCCCACTTCAGGGGTTTTGCACAGATCCCTCCCCAACCCTCTTCTTTCTCACAAGTACCCAGTTGGTAGACTGTTTGACTGGCATGCACAAAGCCCTGGGGTCCATTCCCAGAACCAAAAGAAAATCAGGTGTGGTGGTACACCCCAACATTCAAGAGGTAATGGCAGGAGGATAAGAGTTCAAGGCCAGGGGCTAGAGAGATGGATTAGTAGTTAAGGCACATGCCTGTGAAGCCTAAGGACCCAGGTTTGATTCCCTAGTATCCAAGTAAACCAGATGGACAAGGGGGCACATGCATCTGGAGTTCATTTGCAGTGACTAGAGGCCCTGGTACACCCATTCTGTCTGTCTTTATCTGCCCTCTCTCACACATTCTCTTGAATAAATAAATTAAAAAATTTTTCAAAAAAAAAAAAGTTCAAGGCCAGTCTGGGCTACATGAGACCAAGGGATACATGTCTGGCACTGAAAACCTAATCAAAAGCCTATGGTGGGGGACGTCATGAGCCCCAGGAGTGTAACGCCTGCTCTTATCTGGCTAAATACATATATTATACTCACCAAACTGCCATGTAAGCACTTTTCTTAATGTTCATATCCATATATCAATGCTACTCTCACTTTTGGTCAGAGAAGCTTCTCTTTTCAGATGGTAGTGACCTCTGGCATGACTCAAGAGGCACCACAGTGCTAAGAAGTGACAGAGGAGTGCTCAGCACTGAAACATCTCTGTCACACCTTCCAAAGCTCAGAGTCCATTGCAAAAGAGGTGGCACAAAGAATGTAAGAACCAAAGGAAGGGTAGAACTGCTTACAATGCAATTGTTCAGACACAAATTGGCCTTGATATCCATGATCTCACAGTGCCTAGCACTACATTCACAAGATCTGCATAACAGCAGGAAAAATTGATGACATCAAAATAAAAAAGAGACTAATTGAGAAAGGGAGGGGATATGATAGAGAGTAGATTTGTGAAGGGGAAAGTGGGGGAGGAGAAGGAATTATGGTTTATTGCCTATTATGGAAGTTGTCAATAAAAAAGGGGGGTGCTTGGTATATGCTCCACCAGGCTCCCACCAGGTCTGCCTCTGGAAGCACTTGCTAGGGGGACTGGAGCTGTCTCTCTTGCCACTGGGGCCCAGCCTGAGGAGAGTCAGTCAGGCCTGTGGAGGTAAAGCCTCTGTGAATAGCTGATCCTCTAAGAACCCTCCAGCTCTGGGGCTGGCCTTGCTCAGGCCACATTGGCTTGGCCTGTCCTTGACTTGGCCATTCCTGCCTTAGGTGAACTAACCCCACTGCCAAGGGTGAGGCCAGCTTTCTGTTCAATGATCTGATCCTTGACTTACAGAGATAATCACTTCTTTCTTCCCACTAACTGTAGCTTGGCTCATTCCACCTGCAGGTCCTTCCCCTACTGAAGATGCTAACTAGGGGGTCAGCAAAGGGCCAATTCCAATCAACTCAAGGTTGTCTGACTCCCAAGTTATAGACAGGAAGTCACAGCCAGCAGAAAATTGGAGGGAGCAAGCAGGAGCCTAATTTCCAATTAAATGCCCTTCATCATGTTCCCCATTGGCAAGAGCCCACCAGGACCCCATCCCAGCCCATTCTGCTCAGGGAAGGTGACCTCAGGCCTCCAAGAGACCAGTTGAGCACAGGGGCTCTGATAACTAGCAAGAAATGGCCAATCAGAACATAGTGTTGGGGAATGCAGGCCTTTGAGCCCTGTGAGGCTGGGGCATAGCTTTGCTGCTATAGTCTATCCAGAGCCTCTCTAAAGAATGGGAAAGCAGAAGTGACCTGGTGATCTCACACAGGTAACAGGTAACCATGGGACATTGAGGTCACACAGGTCCATCAAAACCCACATACACCAGATGTACAAGGTGGTGCATACGTCTGGAGTTTGTTTGCAGGGCTAGAGCCCTGGCATGCCCGTTCTCTATCTGCTTCTTTCTGACTCTTTCTCTCTCAAATAAATAAATAAAATAAAAATTAAAAACAAACAAACAAACCTGCTGATCAGAACAGCAAGTCCGAAAACAGAAACAGCAAGAGTTCTGACAATGTGTGTGACTGTGCAGCCAGTATGTAAGATAATAAAACACCACACATGCAAACACCAACACAGGCAGAATATCTCCAATCCAAAGGTCAAAATCCAGAATGTTCTAAATTCAGAAATGCTTTATGTGTTGACACAATGCTTTTGATTTTTTATTTTATTTATTTACTTGAGAGAAAAAGAGAGGGAGAAAATGGGCATACCAGGGCCTCCAACCACTGCAAATGAACATGTGCCATCTTGTACATCTGGCTTACATGGGTCCTGGGGAATTGAACCTGGGTCCTTAGGCTTCGCAGGCAAATGCTTTAACCATTAAACCATCTCTCCAGCCCTCCACCTTATTTAAAAAACAGATTTATTTTTATTTATTTATTAAAGAAGAGAGAGTGATGCAGATAAACAGAGAGAGAGAGAGAGAAGAGAGAGAGAATGGGCGTGCCAGGGCTTCTAGCCACTGCAAACAAACTCCAGATGCATGTGCCACCATGTGCATCTGGCTTACATTGGGGCCTAGAGAATCAAACCTGGGTCATTAGGCTTTGTAGACAAGTGCCTTAACTGCTAAGCCATCTCTTTAGCTCTTCCCACCTTTGTTGCTGTTGTTTTTTTTTCTGAGGTAGGGTCTCACTCTGGCCCAAGCTGACCTGGAATTAACTATGTAGTCTCAGGTGGCCTTGAACTCACAGCAATCCTCCTACCTCTGCCTCCTCAGTGCTGAGATTAAAGGCATGTGACACCATGCCCGGCTCTCCACCTTATTTATTTATTTATTTTGGTTTTTTGAGGTAGGGTCTCACTGTAGCTCAGGCTGACCTGGAATTCATTATATAGTCTTAGGGTGGCCTCGAATTCATGGCAATCCTCCTACCTCTGCCTCCCGAGTGCTGGGATTAAAGGCATGTGCCACCACGCCCAGCTCACCTTATTTTTAAGACAGATCAATCACTGAACCTGGAACTCAATGGTCCAGCTAGACTAGCTAGCTGGCATGCCCCAGATCCTCATGGCTGAGTAAAAAGCACTTTACCAACTGAGCCATCCTCTAGCCCAGTGCCCCAGTTTTTTTGAGATAAGGTCTCACTCTGTAGCTTTGGCTACCCTGGAATTTGCTATGTAGACCAACCTAGCCTTGAACTAGCAATGATCCTTCTGCTTCTGCCTTGAGATTACAGGCATGCACCATCACACACAGTTCTCTCCCTCCCTAACTCTATCTTTTTTGCATATGTATGTGTGTGTGGTATGCATGTATGTGCGTGGGCACATACATATGTGCAAGTGTGTGTGGAAGGCAGCAGTTAATGTCCGCTATCTTCCCCAGTTGCTCTCCACCTTATTTTTTGAGACAGGATAAAAAAAAAAAAAAAACTGAACCTAGAGCTTACAGATTTGGCTAGACTAGCTAGTTAGCAAGACCTGGAGCTCCTTCTAACTCTGTCTAGCTCTAAGATACAGGTATGGACCACCTAGGGCAGAGTTAGTCAGGAAAATCACTGGGGCTTGCTCACTGGTCAGTCAGTGTGACTGAAAAAAAAAAAAAAAGTAAGTTTCACGTTCAGTGAGAGATTCTACCTCAAGGAAACAAAGTCAGGTAGACTTTTATATAGGTGCTGGGGATCTGAACTCAGGTCCTTAGTGCTTGCATGGTAAGCACTTAGCCTATTGAGCCAATCCTCCAAGCTCTCCCTCTCACTCACACATGGCCATGTTCCCATCTCTCTGGTCTTCCTGGTGACAGAACTGTGTACTCTGCATTAGTGCACAAGTTTAAGGGCTCAGAAAGTAAAAGTACTTGCCCCACAAGAATGAGGACCTGAGCTTGATCCCCAATACCTACATAAAAAGCTAGGCATGGGGCTGGAGAGATGGATCAGTAGTTAAGATACTTACTTGTAAAGCTTAATGACCCAGGTTCAATTCCCTAGTACCCATATAAATAAAGCCAGACGCACAAAATGGCCCATGCATCTGGAGTTCGTTTGTAGTATCTGGAGGCCCTAACATGCCCATTCTATCTGTCTCTCGTCTTTCTCACTCTGCTTATAAATAAATAACATATATAAATTAAAAAGCTGGGGGGCTGGAGAGGTGGCTTAGCAGTTAAGGCATTTGCCTACAAAGCCAAAGGATCCCGGTTCAATTCTCCAGGATCTACATAAGCCAGATGCACAAGGGGGCGCATATATCTGGAGTTCATTTGCAGTGGCTGGAGGCCCTGGCACACCCATTCTCTCCCTCTCTCTGCCTCTTTCTCTCTCTCAAATAAATAAAATATATTAGGGGTTGGGGAAATGGCTTAGCAGTTAAGGCGTTTGCCTGTGAAGCCTAAGGACCCCAGTTCAATTCCCCAGGACCCATATAAGCCAGATGCACAAGGGGGCACATGCGTCTGGAGTTCGTTTGTACTGGCTAGAGGCCCTGGCATGCCCATTCTCTCTTTCTCTCTATATGCCTCTTTCTCTCTCTTAAATAAATAAAATAATAAAATATTAAAGAAAAAAAGCTGGGCATGGGCACACATGCCTGTAATCCAAGTCCTGAGTAGGGCAGAGTCAAGAGAATCACTAGGGCTCACTCAGTGGTCAGCCAATCTGACTGAAAAAAACAACAGTGAGTTTCAGGTTCAGTGAAAGAAACAAAATGGAAGAGTGATAGAGGAGGACACCTCATGTTCTCTTCTGGTATCCACATGTGTGCACATTGGGCACATGTATTGGCACACACAGCATACACATGCATCACATACACACCACACACACCTTTTTTTTTTTTTAAAGAAAATCAAATAATGATGGAAAGGAGACAAGAGTATATGAAGTGTACACACAAAATGACTAGCCATTCCTGGACTGTCCCTGCCTAGCCAGGAGGTACACAGGCTCAGCTTCTGTCTGGTGGGGAGCCTAATGTTAGCTTTAGACAGATGTCACACGAGTAGGTATCCAGCACCTTGTATCCAAATCATCTGTGTCTAGCTTGGCTGTGTTGTTACCTGCTTTCAGTCCATTAATTGCACAAGCCCAGTAAACCCAACCTACTCCCTACAACACACAAGCTGGCCCAAGAGGCCACCAGTTTGTCTATGACACAGTGACCAAGCACCTGTCACATGCCAAGCCTAAAGAAGGGTCACACAGCAGGACACCCCCACCCCAGGGGGAAATCACAGGCAACCCAGGCATAGGAGGGCCTGGCTAAGCACTGCAGTGGAGAGCAATGTGGGAGAGTGGTGGGTCAACCTCCTCCTGGGTCAGAAGGGGCTCCTGGAAAAGCTCTGTGACACAGCCCATGACTCCCTGAATCCTGGGACTCCATTTGGTTTGCACACTTCCTTCTAAACAGGGCCTGGGTTCCCCACCCCAGACTGCCTCTTCCTGAGGCTCCAGACCACTATGGCTACACTGCCCGTGTAGGTCTTGCCAGCAGCTGGTCTCTGTCCACTGCACTGGTTTACGTTAACTGTAGATATTTCCATCGTATTGTGTTACCCCATCCATCTTTGTGAACGGTCTGTCTTGTAAAATTCTTTTAATTATGTTATTTTTTTCTTGCCTATCTTCATCATCTACAATTATTTATAATATCATTGTCCTCGTTTCCAATGCTGGGAATAAACATTGTTGTAACAGTTCTTCGATGGGGTTCATATAATTTTTACAATTGCTTTGAAATGCTTCAATGGCCAAAGGGGGAGGAGGCTAGCTATTCAATTGAGAGAAGACACCCCAAAGTGCTCCTTGCTCTAGGTACCATGCTGTCCTCACTAGGGTGGATCCCAGGAGAGGCTGGCTTTGTCCACAGCAGCCCTGGGCTGGGGGTGGGTGGTAGCAGCTTGCTGGCGGCTGGGTCAGGTTTCAGAGCTGCTGTCCCCATAGACATTAGGGCAAGATCCAGAAAGGGCACCGTGGGGGTAAGACGCCAGGAGAAGATGGATGGTTTGTTTTCATTTTTATAGGATTTTCTGAAGCCTCAACTTTCACCCCTCAACCCCTTCAGCTCTTTTCTCCCAGCAGAGCTTTTTTTTTTTTTCCTGGCATCCCTGTGGGAGCTGGTCACTAGCTGTGTGGGACAGAACCCAGTGGAATGAATGCCTGTGGCTGCTCAGGAGAGTCGTCCTCACCCTGGGTGTCACTGGTGTGACTGTGCTGCCCCTCTCCAAATTGGACTGTTTGGGGATAGCCAGCAGCTTGGAGGACTCAGCACCTGAGTCTCCCCTCCATGAGCCCTTGTGCTTGCCAGGAGCTCATAAGGCCCCACCACCATCGGAACCCCACTACCCACAGATACCCTGCCATCCTGGTCTCATCCACCAAATACCCTCAGTGGAGGTGAACCCTGGCAGCTCTAGGGATGTGATGTGCACCAGCCCACTGGGGTGCCTGCAGTAAGCTCTTCCTCTGACACTCTAAGAACCCTACCTGTACCCCAGACATGGCTTCCATCACAGGGTCTCAGACAGCCAGACCATGAGGGAAGAGATGAAGCTGCTTCCACAGGCCCTGGCTCTGGGTTCAGGTATAAGGTCTTTGGACCAGAGATGTAGGTGTCATGGAGGGCCAATGGCCACCGCATAGTAGCACCTGCATGGGGCTCTGGCATCAGAACCCAGGAGGTGCTAGTCTCAGGTGGAGGCCCAGAAGTGAGAACTGTATACTTGGCCTGTCAACCACACCGTCTGCAGGATCTCCCAAAGGAATGTATGTGTGTGCGTGTGTGTGTGAGCGTGTGCGTGTCAGGGGTGGAGACTTCATAGCCATCAAGGAAATGCAAATAAGACCACGAAGAGGCATCTAATTAGAGATGGTGATTAAGCACAGGGGTACCAGCTGACAGGAGTCTGAGGTGAGGTGACACCATGCCTTTGGGGCTCACTCTGCTAGGAGCTTGCAGGAACATTCTAAATATCTGGTGTTTGCTTTGTGAAAATTAAAACAATTTAACTTCTGAGAACCCAACCTACGAAAACACTGTTTATATAAAGCAGATCTGTAGGAAGATGCTAGTAAAATGTGACATAGTCCTGCCTTGGTGCTGGTACATGTCTGGGTGAGTTGGTCACCTTGCTGAGCTGCGGCACTAGTACCTTTTCCTGCATACTCAGACCTGGGCCTCACCTGTGTGCACACAGCATCGTCCCAGAGAGGCCCAGGTGCTCACCCTGGGGAGTGGTGTAAGGCCAGCTTGGGCTGAGGTTGCCACCGCACAGGTCAAGCTCCCTTGAAGGGTGAGAGAATGGGAATAAAACCAGAGGTAATGACACTCTCTGAAAAGAATCTGAACAAGGGGCTAGGGAAATGATTCCGTGGCTAAAGGCACTTGCTTGCAAAACCTGTCAGCCTAGATTCAATTCCCCAGTCACCCGCATAAAGTTGGACACAAAGTGGTACAAGTGTTTGGTGTTTGTTTTAGTGGCAAGAGACCTGGTGTGGCCCCCTTTCACACAAATAAATAAATAAACTTAAAAAAAAAGAATCAGCTGGGCATGATGGTGCAGGCTTTTAATCCCAGTATTTGGGAGGCAAAGGTAAGAGGATCTCTGAGAGCTCAAGGCCAGCTTGAGACTACATAATGAATTCCAGGTCAGCCTGAGATGGAGTAAGACCCTACCTCGAAAAAATAACAACAAAAAAAATCCCAAACAAACAAGCAAAACCAATCCAAAAACCTCCCTAAAGCACAAACAAAAAGAATCAGAACAAAATTTCCCCTATACCATATCTACAGATACCTCTGACACAAACTATGAATGAATATCAGTTACTTTGAAGGTATAATATAAAAGGTTTTTTTCTGCTCCCTCTGTGAGAGGTTATGTCCCCTGCTAGGACAGGAAGAGCCTAGAGAACATTCTGGGACCAGAAACCCTCTTTCCAGAACAGAGGCCAACTGGCTACAGGTGAGGGTCCCCCAGGACCCTAGGTATTCACTCCCGTCCCAGGCTCTGATAGAACCTCTTTCTTGGTTCCCAAAGGCCAGGGATCTTGTCCACTGAGCCAGGAAAACTTCAAGGCCGAGGGTGTCCTTTGGCAAATTTTCACTTCCTTACTGCCAGGCCAGATCAGGGCACTAGGGCCACTGAGAATGAGTTACAACATACCTGCCATGAGAGCCAGCCACTGGGATTGGGAGGAGAGACAGATGGAAGCAGATGAAGGGACTTGGCCCTCCAATCCTACCTGAGCAATCTGACAAAGCCAAGCTCACATTGGGTTGGTGTAGGGACAGGGTTGGGCTGCATGTGGATGCTACTGGCTACACAGCTATAAGCAAGTAGGGGGTGTTCTGCACCCATTCCTGTCCATGCACCCTCCCCACTATACCCTATGGCAGTGAAAAGTGCCAGAAGGAAATATAAACAGAATCCCCTGATGTCCCAAGGATGAGGGGGCTTTGGGTGACTTTCCCAGCTTTTCAGGCTCTGTGATTTCAGTGAAAACTGGTTTAAGAAATATAGGACTTCTAGATCCTTCTCATTCCCACAGAAGAGCTTATATACCCAGAGGAGGAACTGGGTGAGTAGGGTCCTGAAAGGAGGGCCCAGGGCCCAAGAATTAGCAGGGGCCCAAGAGTCAGTCTGTCCTGTGAAGTTGTGCTGCAGGCAGAAAAGTTCCCTGACATGCATGCCAGGCAGTGGCCAACCTGAACCCTAAGTGAACACCAAGTTCTAGCAGTCCTCACTCCAATCCAGGGTAGGTCATGTGCAGGCTCTCAGGGGATACCTGTAAAGGGCCAGGTGCTAGTCTAAATTTAGCTGGAGGATGAGGACAGAAGGGAGGCAAGTTTGTAGCCCACACGGTAGGTGCCAGGTCCCCACTGCCACAGCCCTAGCCCATGAGTCCCACATCCCACTGCAGCCCAGTTTTCTTGACACCAAGATATGCTCAGCTGCCAAACATCCTGGATCCCAATGCTAGCTTCCACTCTTTCCCAGTGCTGCAGCTTAGTACAAGGCACCTTGCAAGTTCAAGTTGTCACCCATACTATAGATGCTGTGAGAAGCATGTGAGACACTTAGCCTGGGGACTGCTAAGAATGCAGTGGCAAGGTTATTATGACTGTTTCACCTCTCAACCTCCTCCTCAGGCACCCTGACAGGAAGCAGCCTAGGAAATGGCCAGAATTCCTAGAGAGGACATTTATAGGTGCAACAACTGCCACCAACATGGTGTGTGCTGACCCGGGTTGGCGCCGGCCACATGGGACTCTGCTTTAGCAGTGAGGACCTGTCTGGACACCCCAGACTCATCCCTAGCCTATCCCACAGGGCTGCTGCAAAAAGAAGTTCTGTGACATCTAACATGTATCATATAGAATCTGATGGCCAGCACCACACATGCTATTCTGTCCCCTCCTATCCCAACTTCTTCTGTACTCCTGGGATGTGACTGGGAAGGAGATGTCCTCGGCTAGCAACACTTTTGCTCAATAGCTGAGCTACCAAGGCTCTGTGAATGTTCCTGCTAATGTGGTGAGGCCAGAATACTCTGTGCAGGGAAAACCATTTCTGAATGTGCTTTGAGGCATCAAGTGTGAGGCCACTGACCAGCTACTGTGCAGCCAGGGCAGGGCCACTGGCCTAGCAAGAAAAGGCCAGGCATATTCGTAAGCACCTTGGTGCACAGGGCTGCCCCCCAGCAGAGAAGAATACAGTCCCAAGTCAATAGTGCCAAGGTGTAGGCAAGTCTGATGCCAACTCCAAGCTCAAGACCTTCAGGAGTCAAGTTCCCTTTTCTCTGGTAATGCCCATGGATAAGCCTCTGGGCTAGAACTGAGGTGAACAGCAAGGCAGATCCTGGGTCCTCAATCCTGGTTGGCTTTCTATGAGACCTTGTTGGGGAAGGGAGTGCCAGTGCTTTAAAACACTGTTCTCACACTAGCATTGTGGACACAGCAAAGCCAGCGAGCTGTAACAGAGCACGCAGAACAATGTCCCACTTGGCACCATTCAATGACTACTTCTCTCAGCTTTTGTTACCCACCATTCCCAGACTGTGCCACTCCGTCGAGCCTGGGACTAAGCACACTCTGTTCCCTCTATCCTGAATGACTTTCCTCCTTCTGTTACCTAGGAGTTTCCTCACCATCAAGACTAGCTCTGTGAACCTCTCATCCCACCCCAGAAGGGAGGAGCCATACTGCATTCCTTATGGCATGAGCTCTCCCAGTAGTCCCACCAAGGAGCTGTTTCTCAAGTCTTCTGTATGGGGCTGCTCCTGGAAGAAGCTAAAGTCAATGCTGTGCTCAGGTCCAAGAGACAGGCCACAGCTGGAGCAGATGTAGAAGGAAGGAGGGGAGAAGACATGGGGGGAGCAGCAGATCTTCACTCTTGGCTGGGCCCCATGGGGTCTAGGAAGGGACATCCCTAGTTAGGCCCCACAGAGCCAGCCCTCCATACACATCTACAGACTGCTCCTCCTCCATGCATAACATGAAGGAGTCCCATTTGGGCCACTGCTGAGTTGTTATTGCCTAGTGACTACGGGCCTGATTCCTGCATACAGCTGTGTCTGGGCTGACAGTGCTGGAACTGAGCATGGCCTACCATGGGCCTAATGATGCCATGATGGATGTGTCCTCTGCTGTGTGAGGGCTAACCTGTGTGTTTGAGAACAGCTACAGGGTGGTGGGTAATAGCCCTATCTTTGGGAGCATTAAGGCTTCTAAACACTCACAAACTCAGGAGCCCTGTCACCTCCCCAGGAAGCTTTCCCAACTCAGAATCAGCTAAGGGACCTGCTATGAGGTATCATGGCTCCATGCACCTTCCTGCATAGCATTAATGTGGCTGATAGCATGCAAACACCCAGACACTGCACAATGTCCATCTTCCTACCTGCTGCAGACCTATGATGTGTCCCACACCACACCCACAACCCTGACCCCAGGGTATATCAGGATGAGACTGCATTTTGGGATAGCCTTCAAAGGGAGAGAAAGTTACAATGAGGCCATTAATGAAGGTCCTAATTCAATATGCCTGCTGCCTGAGCACCACCCCAGCACAGACTACTGCTGACACCTCTAGCTCTCACACACTTGGCACCTTGTCACCACAGGAGCCAGCCTCCACACATGTACCACATCACGTACCTCAGGCCTCCAGCCCTCACGTACCTGGTGCATCACTACTTCAGGCCTATACACCTGTCTCACCCTCTCTGTGGGTATTTAGGATATTCACTGTCTGTCTCCTCCCATGACCACAGGCTCCATGCTTCCAGCATCAACACAAGCTTGGTACACAGTCAGCCTTAATAAAATACAAACTGTAAGCCAGGTGTGGTGGTGCATGCCTTTAATCCCAGCACTTGGGAGGCAGTGGTAGGAGGATTGCCATGAGTATGAGGCCACTCTGAGACTACACAGTGAATTCCAGGTCAGCCTGGGCTAGAGTAAGACCCTACCTCGAAAAACAAAACAAAACAAAAATACAAACTGTATACACACATAGGACCTAAGGGATGACAACTGTATGAAAGAAACACGGACTTCATTTTCAGAAGTAAGTGCAAACCCTGACCCAGCCATGTACAAATCCTTGAGCCTGGTGGCCTCTGCTAGGTAACAGGAGGTGGCAACCCACATTTTCTGGAACCTACTGGGTGCCAAGGTTTTATGCTAGGTCTTGGTGCTCTCTCACCTCCCCTCCTTTCAAGTTATCCTGTAAGATCAATAATCTATTCACAAGAAAGCCAAGTGTATATCCAAAGTGGAACTCCTGACCTTGCTTTTGCTCAGACTAGATCTTGGATTCCTGTCCAGACCCCACCCAGGACCCACACTGGCTTTCCAACTGGAGGCCCAGCCAGCAGCTCTGTGCTTACCATCAAGCTGCTCCACATGCCCTGCAGGAGTCCTGAGCAGACACACCGTACTCACCGGGGATGTGAATCTTGAACTTGCCACTCTGGCCAAAGGCACTGTCGATGATGCCCTGTTCCCCTGTGGACAGCTGTACTTTGAGCCCCACAAAAAGCTGGATGTTGGTCTCTTTTTTGAATAGGGAGCGGCCAATTACACTGTGGTCATCCATTACCTGTTCCCACACAGAAGAGGAGGCGTTAGTAGTATGCTGACAACTGGCTCTAGGCGCAGCCACCAACTGTACTCCTGAGGATCCTTACGATTGCAGGGTGCTGTGCTTACCTCACAGGCAATAAAGTGCAAAGGCCTAAGCTGTCTACTACATGGTCACCATATTCCCTTAACATGGACATGTAACATGGATCAACATCTTGGCTCTTTTAGCAACACCATGTTACAGCTGAGGCACTTGTCTGCCAGGATCACAGAGCTCGAGAGGCAGAGGTGTCCTTGAATACAAATCCCGGCAGCAGCCACCCCCTACCACCTGTCTTGCCTCCAGGTGTCCCCAAAACTCTCTAGAGCCCTGGCTCTGGCTTCCTTCCTATGGATCTCTGAGAAGGCGCCCTGCCTTACTACATATCCAGTTGCCTGGCCAAGGCTTTTCTCTGTTCACCCTGCTGTGCCCAGAGCCCCAATTCAGCCAGCCTTTGGTTAGTCTAGGGCCAGATAGTCCTCTGTGGTCCCCTGCTGCCTTCACAGGCACCTTCTACAGGGCTGGCATCCATGCTGGCACTCTGGCCTTCCACTTCTTTGTGGGGGCCCAGGCTGAGAAGAGACATGGGCTGACCCAGAGTCTACAATGAGCAGTGTTTTCCCACAGCTGTCCCTGCACCCTTCCCAAGGGCTTCGTCACCAACCTGCTCTCCAGATGCTGCCTCTAGCAGCTAACTTGGGCTCCGTGACTAGAAGCATCCCTCAGTGTCTAGTAGCAAAAGCCTGAGAATGATCTGGAGTTCCATTCTGGGCATACGAGAAGTGCCCAGCCTCCACTGACCACACCTCAATCACAGTGAGGGACAGACGTGAAGGATCATGGGTTCCACATGGGTATTTGATAGCAGTGTGCAGAGCAAGGCACAAAGCATGCTGCTGTGTGCAACAGGGAAAGCATGGGACCAGGAGAGCTGGTGCCTCAAGGAAGGGCATGGAATACCTGAGGGACTTTCCACTGTACATCTCTCCAACCTTCTGGCTTTTGAAATACATGAATGAATCACCCATTCAAAAGCAAAATAAGGGCTGGGGAGATGGCTCACAGGTTAAAAACACTTGCCTGCAAAGCCCGGAGGCCCAGGTTCAATTTCCCCTAGTACTCATATAAAGCCAGATAAAGTGGTGCATGTGTCAGGAGTTCTCAGCAAGAGACCCTGGTGTACCCATTTTTTTCTCCCTCTCTCTCAAATAGATAAATGAAAACTGTTTTTTTTTTTTTTTTTTTTTTTTTGAGGTAAGGTCTCACTTTAGCCTAGGCTAACCTGGAATTCACTATGTAGTCTCAGGGTGGCCTTGAATTCATAGTGATCCTCTTACCTCTGCTCCAAGTGCTGGGTTTAAAGGCGTGTGACACCACACCCAGCTTCATAAAAACTATTTTTTAATAAAGCCAGATGTGGTGCTGCATGCCTTTAATCCCAGAACTTGGCAGGCAGAGGTAGGAGGATCATTGTGAGTTTGAGGCCAACCTGGGACTATATAGTGATTTCCAGGTTAGCCTGGGCTACCCTACCTCAAAACAAACAAGCAAGCAAACAAACAAACAAACAAAAAGATAAATATTTAGTTGGGCATGGAAGCCTTTAATCCTAACACTTGGCAGACACAGGGAAGAGGGTCACTGTGAGTTCCAGGCTAGCCTAGAACTACAAATTTAGTTCTAGGTCAGCCTAGGCTAGAGTGAGACCCTACCTCAAAAAGCAACAACAGGGCTGGAGAGATGGCTTAGAGGTTGGGGTACATGCCTGTGAAGCCTAAGGACCAAGGTTTGATTCTCCAGGCCCCTCTTAAGCCAGATGCACAAGGTGGTGAATGCCCTCTGGAGTTCATTTCCATTGGCTACAGGCCCTGGCATGCCCATTCTCTCTCTCTCCCTCTTTCCCTCCCTCTGTCTCAAATAAATAAATTAGTTAATTAAAAAAAAAAAAAAACCAAAGCCGGGTGTGGTGGCACATACCTTTAATCCCAGCACTCGGAAGGCAGAGGTAGGAGGATCGCCATGAGTTCAAGGCCACCCTGAGATGACATAGGGTATTCCAGGTCAGCCTGAGCTAGAGTGAGACCCTACCTCGAAAAAAAAAAAAAACAAAAACAGGGCTGGAGAGATGGCTGAGTGGTTAAATGTGCTTGCCTGCAAAGCCAAAGGACCCAGGTTTGATTTCCCAGGACCCACGTAAGCCAGATGCACAAGGGGATGCATGTGTCTGGAGTTCGTCTGCAGTGGCTGAAGGCCCTGGCATACCCATTCTTCTCTCTCTCTCTCTCTCTCTGCCTCTCTCAAATAAAATAAAAGACTTCTATGTGAGTAGGAATAAAACTCAATAGCAGAAGCCAGTAAGCTAGAAAGGGGACATAAAGGGAATAGAAAGGGAGGGAGGGTGGACTTAATAGGAAGGTATTGTATATATGTAAGTAGAAGAACAGATTAATGGGGGTAAAAAGACCTAAGTGAGATCAGGGGAAGAGAATGAGTAAAGGAAAGGTGGAGGGAGGGCTAATCAAAATCTAAGAGGATATAAATAAGTCATATGGAAACTTACTTTTCTGGACAATGGAATACTCAAAAGCAATAGATTGTTACTAGAAATTTTTCAGTGGTAGGGATGGGATACCTTCCAGTGAGTTGTTGGCCAGGGAGGTCCCTAATATCCCCAAAACATTATAGGCCATTGCCGAGGCACTTGGTTTCCCACCAGGAATAGATTGTAAGATCCTATTGTTGAAGACTCCACATACTTGGGCAGCAAGGTCACTAAGAAATTCTGCTGGAGCTGAGCTGAAAGCCTCCTCCATGTGGACCAGCTGACAGAAAGCTGGAAAAAGTTATGCTGCATGCAGTTCAGTGGGAGAGAGAGAAAACACCAGTAAAGATACCCAACAGTGGACATGGCAAGCTTTAAATTTGACCAGCCAGGCCAAATGAGCTAACGGGTGCAATAGTGGCATGTCTGTTATGGGGGAAACCAGCTGCTCTCTAATTGGACTGGAGGCCTGCTCCATGGGAGGGAATACATTCTGATACTGAAAACCTACAACAGGGGTAGTCATGAGCCCTAGGGATGTAATGTCTGCTGGTATCTGGCTAAATGTATATACTATACTCACCAAACTGCCCAGTAAGCACTTCTCTTATTGCTCATACCTATATATTAATGCTACTATCACTTTTGGTTAGCAAAGCTTCTCTTTTCAGATGGTGGTGACCTTGGGATGACTCAGAAGGCACCATGGTAATGAGAAGAAGGGACAGAGGAGTGCTCAGCTCTGAAACATTTCAAACCCACCTTCCAAGGCTCAGGGTCCATTGAGGAAGAGGGGGTGGAAAGAATGTAAGAGCCAAAGGAAGGGTAGGACTCCTTACAAGGTGCTCCTCCAGATAGAAAATGGCCTGGATATCCATGACCTCACAGTGCCTGACACTACCTACACAAGACCATCATAATTAAAAGAGACTGAGACAGGGAGGGAATATGATGGAGAGTGGAGTTTCAAAGGGAGAAGTGGGGGGATGGCGGGAAGTACTATGGGACATTGTCTACAATTAAGGAAGTTGTCAATAAAAATAAATCAAAGAAAGAAAAACAAAACAAAACAAAAAAAACAGTCAAAAGAGCAAAGTAAAAAACATGTAAGTACTTGTCTTCCACCCTCACCTCAGGCAATCTTCCATTCTTTCCTGATTTTCTTCCAGGCATTTCTGAGGTCCTGAGGTACAGACTCTGACCTCCGACTGTCCCCACTCTGAGAAGCAGACCTGGGCCCATGGGCTCGTCCTTTCCTGAGGTGCAGACCTGTACCTGTGGGCTGTCATCTCCTGAGCCTCAGAAACATCTCACTGCCTTTCAAGATGCCTGGATCAGGCCAAGGGCCTTAGCATGGTTGTTTTGAAAGGTAGAAACTGTCTCATTACCTGAAAACCTTTTGGAAACATATCCTATTCTACTTGATTCATAGCACCAGATAAAAGGTACTTGCATTCCTTCTCTCCCAGTGATTGATGATTCGGATAAAAACAATGATAAGAGGGACAACCTCCACTTGCACAGCCTTTGGAACTCACAAGCCTCTTCCCCACACTGGAACTCCTCCTTGCTTCTCAGGATGGCTCCAGTGAGCTCCCCTAGGACTGTCCTTAGAGGGTGGGTCTGTTCTGGTCAGCACAACCATTGTCCAGGAAGTTCCACTGAGCACACTATGGACATCACCAGTCCCAAATGTGCAGGGTGGCAGGGCAGGGCTCCTGTCTGAGAGGGCAGGGTCCATTCCCATCCCTTCTGTAGCCAGTCTGGACATTTACCTGAACAAGCCCTATGGCACCAGACTGGGCAGTCCACATCTCCATGGCTGAAGGTGCTTGGACCACTTCCTGCCCCCAACCAGCCCCTGTTGCTATGGCTCTCTGTTACACCTTCTCCCAGCCTATCTGCAGGAACTTCATAATAACTTGACAGGTAGGATCCAAAAGTCCTATGAGGCCCAGGCCCTCTGCAAAACCTGTGTCGAAACACCAACACATAGCTGACACAGCCTAGCTCCCTCTACCCTGAAGGAACAGTAGGGCCAGTGCTGCCCTGGACATCTGTAGCTCTTTGGGAACAGATACAACTGAAACAGGGATTCTCTCCAG
The DNA here is from genome assembly GCA_036365145.1 of Orientallactaga sibirica. NCBI lineage: Eukaryota > Metazoa > Chordata > Mammalia > Rodentia > Dipodidae > Orientallactaga > Orientallactaga sibirica. The sequence goes on along the minus strand of JAEOAD010000029.1, from coordinate 5,563,122 downwards.
CATCACAGGGCCCAAGAAATGAACTTTAAATGAACTTTGAAAGTCCCTTAAAAGGGCACTGCCAATAAAGCATGGTGGTACAGGGCTGTGATCCTGGCTCTTGAGAAGCTGAAGCAGGAGGGTAATCATGAATTCAACTTGGGCTAGTTAGTTCCAGGTTAACATAAACCACATACTTTGTAGTGAGACTGTCTTAAAAAAAAAAAAAAAAAAAAAGTAATTGAGCCAGTTTTGGTAGCCAACCTTTAATCCCAGCACTCAGGAGGCAAAGGGAGGAGGATTGCTGTAAGTTAGAGGACAGTCTGGGACTACAAAGTGAATTCTAGGTCAGCCTGAGCTACAGTGAGATCCTACTTCGAGAAAAAAAGAAAAATAATAAAAAATGCATCACAGGACCAAACAGATAACAAATCTTTTTTTTTTTTTTTTTTTTTGGTTTTTGAGGTAGGGTCTCACTCTGGTCCTGGCTGACCTGGAATTAACTATGTAGTCTCACGGTGGCCTCGAACTCTCAGCGATCCTCCTACCTCTGCCTCCCAAGTGCTGGGAACAAATCATTTTTTCCATAAACATCCCCTAGGCACCCGGAGTGCTGCATCAGAGCAGACATTGAGCTGCCATCCTCGCATCAGCACGGCTAGTCAGAAAAGGCTCAGATCCAGACCTCAGGCCTCAGTGACCCTGTGCTCTTTGCTGGTTCCTCCCTGACCTTCTCCATCCCATCTGTCTGCCCTTAGATTGTGACTTGACCTTAGGTCATATTCTTGTCTGTTTACTTGTTCACTGCTCCAACCAGGGCACATGCTCCAGAAGGCCACTGCCCATGTGGGCTCCTCCTTCCACAGCAGTACTCCCTGCGTATGCTCACTCCTTTAATAACAGCCTTACTGCCACAGTCACACACACACAGAAAGTAAACACTTGTATGTTTAGATGTGTGTATGCGCTTATAAGGCCTTCACCGACATAATGCATATCTGTCACCCTGCAGCTTCCCCAGACCTTTCTGCTGTGGCTCTTCTCCCTCTGTCTGCAGGATACTTTTTTCATACCCACCCAGGCTCCTGCTTCAGGCAGCCTCCTCCCCTTCCACCTCCAGGACCAAGACACAGCCCATGTTCTGAACCTGGCTGCCCTGTCTTATTCTTGGCTTGTCTGTCTTTCAAGTAAGGGGGTTCTGTCTGCACCCCATGCCTCATATGGCCTGGTAAGCACTTACTTGCTCACTCAGAGATGATGAAGGGAATCCAAGTACTGAGGAGGGAGGGAGAGGTGGGAAGCCAGGGTAGTTCTAGCTCTTTGCTCCTTGGGGGCAAAACTTTACCACTGGAAAGGGCCTCATCTGAGAGTGGGCCAACTGCCAGCACGGAGCAATGTTCTGTCCCATCCTCAGAAGAGCACTGGACGGATACCAGTCCAGAGCTGCCTGCTGGGTGAGCCTGCATGCCAGTCTTCCCAGGGGCAGTTTGGCTACAGCATGCTACCCATTAGCAGAGGCCTTCAGAAGATTCCTTACTGCCCCTTCCTTTCTTTTGGTTATAAAATATTAAATAAGCCAAATGCCACAGAGACAGCAGAGGATCTATCTCTCCCCAACCCAGGGCTTTGCAATGAGGGCAGACTAATTCCATTAACTTCAGGGGAACTTCAAAAAGCATCAGGGCTTTCATGCCAGACAGAGTCGACCCCAAAGTTAGTTTTAGTGCTACACAAACAAGGTTGAGGGCCAGGGAGGCGGAGGCTCCCGTGCTTGTTTATGTTCTCCCTGGGCTGAGTGAGCACAGCGGACAGCGGGCGGCTGGTCCTGTGGGGCTGCCGGTGTGTGTGCAGTCCGGTTCACTGACCTACATTACCACAATATAGTTTTATGCATCCAGGATAAGGTGAGGAACGAGTGGGATTTTTGATGACCTTCTCAGAAGAGGCTTAAGGGGCTCCCTCTTGCTGGCTGGCCTCCGTTCTACTGTGGCGGGAGTGGCAGCTCAGAAGGATTCAAGTACAAAGGAAGTGTCTCTGTCACTCCTGCTTTCTTGTTTTACAGCTTGGCCAGAAGACATAATAGCAATGAGTGGGTGTGACGTCTCCTCCTGCTAACTTCTGTGTCTTCATTTCCATCTGTGGCTCAAACCCAGGGAGGGTGGTGGCTGGATTATAGCACCTAGTCAGGATCCTGTGTGGTCTCTGGACAGTTGTATCCTGCTTGCTCATGGCTCCTACTGTCACTTTACACAACTGAGTGGATTTTTGCATTCCTATCAGCTCCATGGAGGACATTAAGGATGATACTATGGGTGCGGCCATCCCTGGGGGGCTGGGGAGCAGAGGGAGTCACCAGGCAAACTGTCTCCTCATACCCTGCTGGTCCTCTGTACCCTGCTCTTCCATCATTGTCTTGCAACAAGTGAAAGAGCAACACATCATAGCCATGGTGGGGTGAGTTGCTCCCCAGCCAAAGCATGGGGCAGGCACCCCTATAGCACCATTTAATCTTTAGTAGATGCCTGCTAGGAAATGGAGATTCAGCAATGTTACATGACTTGCCCAAAGTCACACAGCTAGAGAGTGTGGAAACATTTGGTCTACCTCAGGCCATCAGGCAGATGCCCCTCCTGCTGCTCAGAGCCCAGGTGGCCTGACTACCTATCCTGCATGAGACACAGGTGCAGGGAAAGTGCCTGTGAACGAGTCCAGCATGGCTTTTTCCAGTCTGCTCCTGTGGTCAGACTGTGACTAGCTGACACAGTGGCCTTGAAGGTCTAGGCTGTGGCTGGTTGACATAGTGATCCTGGAGGAACCCAGGAGTGCTGAGGAACCTCAGTTTGGGAAAAGCATGTCAGTGGAGGAGACAATCTCTGTGTTTGGGGACCTGAGTCCCCACAGATGGTCTGGAAGAAGAAGGCAAGGAAGGAAGAAATGAAGACCAGGCTAGCTGGAGGCTGGAAGCATGGTGAGATCTGGAGCTCAGTGACCTTGCAGGCTTCCCTGACCAGCTGGCCCATGGCACTACAGCCAATCTAGATACAGGGCACATCAAAGGAGCCCAGTGGCCAAAACCACAGATTCTTGTAGTGAGAGGAGAAACGTCAGAGACCAGACACCAGCACATCCCAAAGGGAGTCCTCCCAGTTGGAGGGTTTGCCTTCTGAAATCAATCACCAGGATGCCAGAGTGATGATGAGGCCTGTGGGGTTTGTTGGTGGCCCTGTTCCTGGAGACAATGCTAAACAAAGGCCAGCAGTCACCAGAGCTCCAAGTGGGAACTTTCACTGCTTACATGAGTAATTTGCTTCATTTATCTGCCTGTGGTCACTGGAGGGACTGAGCTCCCAAAAAGCAGTCACTGGTTGTGTGTGGAAGTCCAGGCTCTCATTGCCATGCCAAGCGAGTCCCCATTGTCCCCAGCCTTTGAGCGGGGACTTGGCTGTCAGTGCACATAATTATGTCATTACACGTGTCTCTCTCTTCTAGGGCTTAGTTCCCAGGATGAAGCTTGGGAACTGCCCAAGTTTTGAAGTGAAGACTAGCTCAGCATCCAGGCAGGAAAGCTGACTGTGAAGTGGAGCGCTGAGTTGGGTTCTAGGCTGTGGTCAGGAGGACCCTGTGGCCCTATCTCTTACTGCACTATGGCATGGGGTGAGGCACTTCTCTGAACCTCAGTCTTTTCTTCTGACAAAGGCTGTTAGGATTAGAGCACTGATCTTGGCCAGAACACTAAGACTTGACAGCAGAATGACCACCCCAGCAGAGAGTCTCCATTAGTGGAAATCACACTGAGGCTCAGTGGGGGGATGGAGGGACGTGAGACAGGTGATCTTCCAACACACTCACTGCCGACAGCAAGAACAATGCTCAGCCCTCACTGCCGGCCATGCAAACTAGTCTCCACTTCTCTCCCTTATTCCCCTGGACAGCTTCCTCACAGAAGATGGGGACCAGCAAGGCATGGGATGCATATGGAAGGAGCTAAGAGGCTGCCTGGGTCAAGGATGAGCCCCTTGCTTATGAGGTGCCTCCTTTTCTGGGTCACCTGAAAGCCACTAATGTGGACAAACACTCTTGCTGATGCTCTAGGGTCACGGAAACATGGTCTTAACCCCATGGCAGGGCTTCAGCCTGGCATGGTGGGAAAGCAGAGGCCACAGGATGGGACTGGTTCTCAGGCCCCACCAATGTGGGATCAATACATGGGCAAAGGTCTCTGCCTCCCAAAGTCAAACCCCTGCCAGCCCAGGTTTGATTCCCCAGTACTCATGTAAATCTGGATACATAAAGTCATGCGTGCAGCTGGAGTCTGTTCAGAATGACAAGAGGTTTTGGTGTGCTCATTCTATCTCTCTTTCTGCTTGCAAATAATAAATAAAAATAGTTTTAAAAAAAGTTGGGCTGAGGCAGTGGTAGGAGGATCACTGTGAGTTTGAGGCCAGCCTGGGACAACACAGTAAATTCCAGGTTAGCCTGGGCTAGAGTGAGACCTTACCTTGGTGGAAAAAAAAAGTTGGACTGGGCTGGAGAGATGGGTTAGTGGTTAAAGGCGTGCTTTGAATGCCTGATTGCCAGGGTTTGATTCCCTGCTACCCACCACAGAGTGGCATATGCATTTGAGTTCATTTGAAGTGGTAGGAGGCCTTGGTGTGCCCCCCCCCACACACACACTCTCTCTCTCTCTCTGTCTGCTTCATTCTCTCTGTCTCTTCAGTAGATACATATATGAAAATATTTTTTTAAGTTGGGATAAAACAAGATTTATAGTACCAAAGTCTGTGAGTAATGATAAGCTTTACTGTGAGCTCCTGTGTAGATCCCAGGAAGAGACCAGCCTTCAGTTCCTCTCATCAATCGTGTTCCAGAGGTTCAGAATCTGGAGGCCTGGAGTGGATTGCAATGTGTCTCACAAAGAGGTACCAGTCCTGTACCTCTGTCTACCACCATAGGTGATCAAGCTGGGTAGGACATCTTCCCTCAAGCCAGACCTTCCACCTCTCATCTCTGCCTGTTACCTTCCAGGTAAAGTACCTGTTGAGCTAAAGAGATTGTAAGAGAGAGCTCCCTGACACCTGCCTCTCCACAAAAAAGCATGTGATGGAGCACTGACTGCAACTCACATGTAAGCTCCTCAAGTCCCCACTACAGCTGCCTTTACAGATGAACAGGCTTGAGGAAGTGCTGGTCTGTGCCTGGCTGGGTCTCCTGGCCGACTTTCCACCATGTCCAACCACCTGATCTCATATCTATCTCTGAACAAAAAGTAGTTTGAAAGGGGGTGAGCAGGCCACTCAGCAGAGAGCCAGAGCACAAGGACCTTCGCCCAGGTAGCCTCTTCCACCTCTGGGTGGACTTGTTTGCTCAAGTGGCCACAGCCTTCAACCAGGGATCTGGGGAGCAACAGCCAATGTGCATGAGATCTCTGGGAGGGTGAGAGCAGGTGGCAGACCAGCCTGCGCCCAAGGGCAGCATGCTCTTTGGGGCCTGGGGCAGGTTTAACAAGCCATCAGCAGTGAAGCGCAGCAGAGCCAGGAGCCCGAGGCAGTTGCTGGTCAGACTTCAAAGCTGGCCAGTGCTCCTGGTGGCGTCTGTGTGTTTACACTTGGTTGGGCCCATGCTGCAGGCTGCTGTGGTTCAGCCCGAGGCCTTTCTAACCGGCGCCACGGGGCCAGACCTACGGTGGCTGGGATGCCCAACCTGACCCCCCACGGTGGGGGCAGCTTCTTGTCACCACCCAGCCTAGACCCAGGCATGTGTGTCATAAGTCAAGTCCATGTGAACAGTGTTCATGTTGCCCAGGGCCATCCTCAGACTGGCAGAGTACTTGGCACTTTCCATGTCTGTCTCCTTTTCCTTATCCACCTGCCACACCCTGGGGCTTACCCAGTGTCTTGCTGAGGACAAGTGGACATAGAGAGACTGTGGAATAGGAGCTGGCAGGACATCCTTTTCCTGTGCATCCTGATAAGATAGGCTGTGTGAGCTGTCAGGGGCTGAGGGCTGTGGTGAGGCAGGAAAAGGAGGGCGCTGGGGAAGTTAGGAGGCTGTCTTGAGTGCAGCAACAGCCAGGGCTGTGTTGTGAACACCATCAAGTGCTCACGGGCACTTGCTATCCAGGATAATGGATTTCACCCACCCCACCTCTTGGACTGCTCAAGGCACTACACAGTGCAGTGCCTCGACCTGGGGACAGTGGTCCACAGACAAATCAGGGTATGCGCAGACTAAGGAAGCAGTAAGGCATGTGACAGGTATGCTGGGAGGCCTCACTCTGAGGTGATTCCAGCACTGTGAACCCAAGCTGCTCTATCCCCAAGCCCACCTGATCTTTTGTTCCAGGTAGAGGCCCTGGCTATGCTGGCTAGCCCTGACCCTGTCCCCAGCTGCTAGTCATCTTGGCTCAGGGCCACTTCCCCAGTGGCTCCAGGCCAGACACTGTTTGTCCTTTGTGTATCATAGAAGTGGTGCTGGACTTGGGATGCCCCTCTGTACTCTTTACATCCCCCAGCCCTTCCAAGTCTCATCAGCCACTCTTGGGCTGCTCAAGGCACAGTTCAAGCACTCTACCCTTCCGTGCTTCTCCTGACTAGCCACTTCCTCTGTCTTGGCAGAATCACCTGCTCCCTTATGTGGGCTGATGTCCTTGTCTGCCACCAGAAAGACCCTGTTTTCTGGCCCTTGGCTCACTGAAGGAGAAGCCTTATGTCAAAATCTGCTTGTGACAGACAGTAGCCTACGGGGGACATAGAACGTTCCATTCCACACTATTCAGAACTCCTTATTTCTCCCAGTTCCTTACAACCCTGTACTGTTTTCTTCCTAATATTTTTCTTTACATATGCCCTAAAGGGAAACTTTGTACAAAACTATAAAGAGAAAACAAGTTACTATTGTTGAAGGAAGTTAATGGTAAGTGTACATGTGGTTAAAAAACAGAAAAAAGAAAAGGGATTGACTTCTAGTTGTAACTGTTGCTACTAGAAGGATCTGAGTTGTTCCCAATATATAACAAAGCAGGTTAGCAGCACAGAGGGGTGTTACCATTGCCACCTGATCTAAGGCTCTCAAAGGATGGACAGAAACCACCTCTGTTAATTTCCAAGAGAGATCACAGGAATAAAAACAAAATTATTTGTACCTACCTCTACTGCTCTACCTGTCTGTCTGTATATTCTTCAGTTCTAATCATAATGGTTCGTGCTTTTTTTCTTTTTCAAAAATATTTTTATGTATTAATTTGTAAGCAGAGAGAAAGGGGGAAGGGAGGCAGGAAGGGATGGAGAGAATGGGCACACTAGGGCCTCCAGCTGCTATAAATGAACTCCAGGTGAATGTGTCCCTTTTGTGCATCTGGCCTTATGTGTGTACTGGGGAACTGAACTTGGGTTGTTAGGTTTGTAGGCAAGTGCCTTAACTTCTGATCCATCTCTCCAGCCTGATTTTTTTTTTCTCTTAAAAACAATAAACAAGCCACAAGTTCAACTCCAGTCTAAATTCCATGAAGGTGGGGATTTTGTCACCAAGCATTACAGATGGTCTACAAATAGTTTGGGATGATGATGTGCAGAGTGTCCTCTGAGCATAAAAACCGTTTCCGTCTTTATCAAAGCAGCAGTAACAACTTGCAAGAGCACCTTAAGGTGGGGCGAGGTGGTGTTCCCTCACAGAAGGAGGAGCAGGTGGAGAAGTTCATCAGACTCTCTCTCACCTGGGAGCTCAGCCACTCCCTCCTGTACCTCTGCCAGCTGTATGTAATTCTGCCCCAGCTGCACAAGGTCTCAAAAGGTGCTGTACGGAATACGGAGGGTTAACTGGAGGGGAGACTCCATCTATACAGCTCTGATGGAGTGACTTTACAGTGATTCTGCACCCTGGAATCACCCATGTTTTTTCAGTAACTCCTCATTCATGCTTCTGAAAGTAAGCTCAACAAACTCACTAGTTCACTAAGCCAGGCTTGGGTATCATCATTTCTCTGGTCTGTCACAGGTGCTCAATCTGGGGTGAAGGGACATTTGTTTACATCTCCCCAGGAAAATTTCTTGCTACGTGACTGTTCAGCATCCAGTCTTCCTGAGGGATTCTCAGACACACAAAGCTGCCTCTCTCTTCAAGGGATGATAAGCATTTCATCTAACCATCAAACTGTTGACTGTTAAGCCTCTGTCTTGGCCATTCAGTAACCTACTAGGTCTATTCCATCTTGAAGTGTTAGAAGGCAACCACAACTCCATCTTGTATCAGGCTCACTCTAAATTAATTTATGCCCTCCTTCTTTCCTTTTCTTTTCACTTCAGTGGTTTTTATTTTGTTGTTGTTGTTTTTTGAGGTAGGGTCTCATGCTAGCCTAGGCTGACCTGGAATTCACTATGTAGTCTCAGGGTGTCCTCAAACTCATGGTGATCCTCCTACCTCTGCCTCCCGAGTACTAGGATTAAAGGCATGTGCCACCATGCCTGGCTAGTTTTATTTATTTGTGTAAGTGTGTGTGTGTGTGTGTGTGTGTGTGTGTGTGTGTGTGTATGGGCCAGGGTCTTTTGCCACTACAAACTAACTCCAGATGCATGTGCCTGGCTTTACACATGTGCTGGGGAATTGAACCGCAGGCCCAATGGGCTTTGCAAGCAAGTGCCCTTAATTGCTAAACCATCTTCCCAGCCCACTGTTTTATGGTAATTATTATTTGAGATAGGGTTTCACCTTTATCCCATCCTTGCACCTTAGCTTCTGAGTTAATGCAGTAACAGGCATGTGCCACTATGCTCAAGGTTGTAATTGTGCTGTTATTACTATAGGCCACCCTCTTTGCTTCATATCCACACACTACCTTGACTATTTAATAGGACGACTTATACTTTCTCTTTGAAGTCTTCTGACATTTATTTATTTATTTGACAGAGAAAGAGGGAGAGAGAGAGAGAATGGGCATGCCAGGACCTCTAGCCACTGCAAACAAACTCCAGACGCGAGTGCCCCCTTGTGCATCTGGCTAATGTGGGTCCTGGGGAATCAAACCTGGGTCCTTTGGCTGTGCAGGCAAACACCTTAACCACTAAGCAATCCCTCCAGCCCTGAAGATCTTCTGACATCTTTTTAGTCTTCACTTTTGTTTATTTTGAAGGTCTCTTAGAAACAGTACATAGATCTCGAGTTTTAGCCCACTCTACTACCAGTTTTTGCATTTGCACAGAACTCAGCCATTCACATGTAGGGTGATAAGAAATATTTAGTTTTGTCCCTCTTTTATTATTTATTAGTGTTTTCATTTTCTTAACCAAGCTAATTTCAGTTTTTCTTCTGTGAATGAGATTTTCCTATACTTCTACTCCATTAATTCTCTGTGCTGAAAAATCTGATTCCACTGCCAGACATGGTGGTGGATGCCTTTAATACCAGCACTCGGGAGGCAGAAGTAGGAGGGTCCCCATGAGTTCAAGGCCACTCTGAGACTACATAGTGAATTCTAGGTCAGCCTGGGCTACAGCGAGACCCTACCATGAAAAAACAAACAAACAAAAAATCTGATTCTGGGGCTTAAGAGATGGCTTAGCGGTTAAGGCACTTGGCTGTGAAGCCTAAGAACCCAGGGTCAGTTCCCCAGTACCCACATAAGTCAGATGCATAAGGCGGCACATGAGTGTGGAGTTTGTTTACAGTGGCTACAGGACCTGGCACGCCCATACTCTGTCTGCCTCCTTCTCTTTCTCAAATAAATAAAATATTTTTTAAAAATCTGGTCTGGAGAGATGGATTAGTGGTTAAGGCACTTGCCTGAGAAGCCTAAGAACCCAGGTTCGAGTCCCCAGTACCCATGTAAGCCAGATGCACAGGTGACACACATGTCTGGAGTTCACTTGCAGTGGTTGGAGGCCCTGGTGTGCCCATTCTCTCTCTCTCAAACAAATTAAAACAATTAAAAATCCAATTTCTGGCTTTGTATTTATGAATGTATGTATGTATGTATGTATGTATGTATGTATGTATGTATGTAGTTTGGTTTTTTGAGGTAGGGTCTTGCTGTAGCCCAGGATGACCTGGGATTCACTATGTAGTCTCAGATTAGCTTCAAACTCTGCCTCCTGAGTGCTGGGATTAAAAGGTGTACACCACCACACTCAGCTTAGCTTTGTATTTTTCTTCAAAGCAGCAAACCAGCTGTTCCTCAGCACATGCTCCCCCAGAAAGAATATCTGTAGACCTTCTCTTCCCTTCCCTTCTTCTCTTCCTCAGACACCCCAGATGCCTTTACTTATACCTCCCACCCATGGCCCAATTCCTGGGGCTGTCGAACCAGTGGAGCAGGCCAGCCATAGGCAATGATTGGGCGGTTCATGCCACAGCAAGGGCGCTTACCACATAGATAGGGGACAGCTAACTGGCCAGAGGGTCAGAATCTGTCTGGACCTGTTTTTTCCCCCCTATGGGTTTGTGAGCTAAGAGTAGCTTTTAGGTTTTCTAATGAGCTGAAAAAAATTTTTTTAAAGATTTTATTTTTATTTATTTATTAGAGACAGAGAGAGGGAAGAGAGAGTGAGAATGGGTGCGCCAGGGCCTCTAGCCACTGCAAACGAACTCCAGATACATGTGCCACCATGTGCATCTGGCTTACATGGGTCCTGGAGAATCGAACCGGGCTCCTTAGGCTTTACAGGCATGTGCCTTAATCGCTAAGCCATCTCTCCAGCCCTGAAAAAAAAATTTAAAGAATATTTTGTGGGGTCTCACATTGAATTTGAGTTGTAAGATGGCTGTGATCTAAAAGGAAACAGCAGTTGAGGAAGCTGTTTATTGCTGGTCTGAGCTTTCAAACTACAGGTGGTAGCTTAAGAGAACATTTTGAGGATTAGTTTTGTGACTTATGTGTTGAAGAGGTGAACGCAGCCATGTGTGCCTGGCCACACAAGGTTGATGGGGCAGTGGGACCAGAAGGAGCAATTTCTAGATTGTATTCCATAAAGCCTGGTGCCCCTCCAGCAGCAAAGCAAGTTTTTGTTGGTGGTATTAAAGAAGATACAGAAAGATAATCTGAGAGACTGCTTTGTGGAAAGTATGGCAAGACTGAAACCAAAAGTTATGGGGGACAAGCAGGGTAGAAGGAAGAGAATTTGCTTGTGTAACTGGTGGTGATCATGAGACAGCAGATAACACTGTTCACAAGCCCCCCACAATTATTGGGCATCACTGAAGTGAAAACATCTTTTCTAAATGACATGCAGTCTGCTGCACCACAGAGAGGTTGTGGAGGTGGATCTGGCAACTGTATGAGTCGTGGAGAAAATGCTGGAGATGGTGGAGGTAGTTTGGGCTATAGTGGTGAGGTGGTGGCAACAGAGGGGTTATGGAGGAGGTTATGGTGGATATGACTATAGTGGTAGTCTTGTTTTTAGAGGAGGCTAGTGTGATGTTGGACCAGGAAATGGTTATGGTAGTAATGGTTTCAATGAATGTGGAATTTTGGTGGCAGTAACAATGGTAAATGTGGGAACTAGAATGAATTTTGAAATTATAGTGGACAACAGCAGTCAAATTATGATGTACAAAGAGGGGCAGTGTTGGTGGTAGAAGCTCTGGAAGTCCCTATGGTGGTGGTTATAGATCTGGGGTTGGAAGTGGAATTTTAAAAACAGAAGAAAAGGGTTAAGTTCTTAGCAGAAGAGAATATGCAGTTGTCAGGGAAGCTGCAGGTTGTTTCAAGACAGTTATCCCTAATGCATCAGAGGAACTGTGAAAATGTGCTACAGGCAGAATGAATGATCCTTGGTCAGAACAGTTCCTGCAGCTTCAACAGGAAACTCTTTTTGCTCAGGACTATAATAGCTACAATTTGCAGAAGAGAGTGATTAATGCAATGCAATGTCAACTGGATGAATACTCTTTTGTAAATTGTGGTAGGGGTACTAGGAAAAAAAAAAAAGGAATCTTTAACTTAAAAAAAAAGAAAAGAAAAGAAAGATGGCTTAGCATGTTTGACTCTCCAGGTCCCATGTAAGCCATATCCACAAGGAGATGCAAAAACACAAGGTTGCACATACACACAAAGTGGCACACATGTCTGGAGTTCAATTACAGTGGCTAGAGGCCCTGATGTGCCAATTTTCTCTTTCTTTCTTTCACATAACCAAAAGGGCCAGTCTGTTGGTCTTGCTGAGAAAAGAGAGAGAGAGAGAGAGAGAGACTATTTTATGACACATGAAAACCATATGAAGAGGAAATTTTGGTGTTCATCGAAAGAAAAGTGTTATTGGGGTGCAGCAGGTTTAGTCACTGCCTGTGGCTGTTTCTGTACCAAATGAGCCAAAGCGCAGGGAGCAGAGACTTAGAAGGGAACTTCAACCACAGGACAGCAATGGCCTAAAAGCCACACTTACCATACTCATCAAGTGATTTTTTTTTTTTGAGGTAGGGTATTGATCTAGCCCAGGCTGGCCTGGAATGTACTATATAGACTCAGGCTGGCCTCAAACTCACAGACATCCTCCTATCTCTGCCTCCCAAGTGCTGGTATTAAAGGCGTGCACCATCATGCCCAGCACATCAAGTGATTTCTGTTGGCAGTACTGATCCCTTGTGTGAACAGGACAAACAAAGGGGGCCTCAAAATGGCATGCTGAGGGCTGGCCAGGGTATGGACTATCATCTTAGGAAGTCCCACAACGAAGCCCTGTGCTGCATTAGTTATGCTAACAGAATACAACATGCTCTAACATCACAATATTCCCAACTCACAGAAAACAATGGTCAGAAAAATGAGGGAACTTAAATAGTATATTTCATCACTGCAGACACAAAAAAATTAAAAATGGGAATGAAGCTGGAACCAAGGTTTCCAAGTGGCTCATTTGTTAGCCAAGCAAGAAAAGCCATTTACCAATGATAAGTTAATTAAATTGTGTTTGATCGCTGCAGTTGAAAAAAAAAGTATTCAGAGAAAATGAGCTTGTTTAAGGTGATTAGATTTGGGCAAGAACTGCTACTCAGGCTTGGCACAAGCCACCACTTGCTCTGTGTAACATCCATGAATTCAGGCACATCTGTGGGGCACTGGAGGCACAGTGGGAGAAGTGATCAGAGACAGGAAGCACAACACAACTACATACCCCAAGAGTTACCCTCTACTACATGCTAAGCACTGTCCATACCATGATACCACTCCTTCTGGACCCTCTTACTGCTTCACAGCCTCTGCCATGTTGTGTTTCCAGGGCTGCCATAAAAGCAGATGCCCACTAGGGCTCTGACAATAAATGGTGATGCCTTTATAGGCAGCAGACACAGAAGGTATAGATAGATGCCTTAGCCTGCACCCAGGTGGGAAGTGTGCTCTCACATATGTCTATGGAGGGAGGGCCTGCCTTCATTAGGACCTGAGGACACCTCAAGGGGCTGAGCTGAGTGTCCCAAGGAGCTTGCTGTGCTCACAGGGCCAATGAATGACTGTGTCTAGCACTGTAGGCTATGAGGTGGAAATCTGCTTAGAATACCTAATTTAATCTTTCCAAGCTCCCCAAGTGTGCACATACATATACCACACACATAACCAATATAACACCACACCACACATTCTCCACATACATACAAACAAACAAGATCTCCAACTTCCCAGAAACGTTTTTGACAGGGGTATGCCCAGGAAGTATGGTGGTGCACCCAGGAATGTTTGGAGATAGCCAACACAGCCAGGGAAGAGGGCTCAGGACAGTCTGTTCTGCAAAGAGGAAGCTGGCCAGTAGATGCAAATTCCTTCTATCTCTGCTGCCATCACTGCAGATACCAGAGTCCAGCTTCTTCATCCCTCAATATGGACTTTCACCCTTTAGGGATCTTCCAGGCCTTTGGCCTTGGTCTGCGACTGCATCACAGGTACCCCTTGTTTTGAAGCTTCCAACAGCTACAGGGTTCTCTGGCTCTCCAGCATGCAGACAACCATTCAATCTTGTTAGCCAACCCGCCCCCACCCCTTTATAGTACACACACTCTAGATTCTGCACCTCTAGAGAACCCAGCTCCAGGCAGCTGCTCCTCAGAATGAGTCTGGCCACTTGTGAGCAGCACTGGGGACTGCAATATGTTCTGGCTTTACACGTCTGATGAGACCAGGCAGTTATGTGTGAAATCATGTGCTTCACACTTGTGAAGTCTAGACTATCCACCTTTCAAATGAATGAGCTGCCCCGGTGACCTTGAACCTTGGCAGTGTGATTTGCAAACTCCATGCCTTCCCTCACTAGGAGTCACATGCCAATGAACCTCCAGATTTTCAAGAAATCTGTTTGCTGGGCAAGAATCTGCCTGATAGCAAGGAAAAAGAACGGCTTAAAGTCAGACAGTCTTGAGTTCAAATTCTGACTCCACCTTTGCATGCCCTTGGGCAAGTCACTTCCCATCCCTTGAGTGGCTTCCCAGGCTGGCTGCCTTTGGGGACCAGCTCAGAGTAGGAAGAAGATTCCCACTAAGTTAAACTCTGTCTTACTTCTTCCACATATGCATATGTTACTGTTCTGAAAAACATATAATTTTAGAAGTGATTGATTTAATTGGGGAAACATATATATATCCTCCTCAGGGTTAGAAATAATATATGCAGCTAGTAAAGGTGTGTGTTACATACTTAATAATAGTGGAGGAGGTTGGAGGGAGGCAGGTTAATTTTGCAAGGGGCTTCCTCACCAACTGTGTGAGGCAGATGCCAGGGTGGAGGGAGAGAGATTCATTTTGCAAGACCCCTGCTCCCACCCCAGTGCCAGGCAGATGCCATTCAGCTACAGCTGTCAAAGGCTGGGGCAAAGGTGCTGGCTCTAGCCTGGGTACACATGTCCTTTTCTTCCCCAAAGGAGCCTTAGGACCTCTCCATGAGCCCACCACTGCTTCAGCTCATAGAACCCCTCCATTCTCAGTATTGCTTTGGCTTACAGGACTCCTCCATGCACACCACAGCCTCGGCTCACATGGCCCCTTTGTGGCCATCACAGCCTCCTGAAGCAATCCTTGGCTGGGGCAGTCTGTGGCTCTCAGGGATGTCTATGTAGGATCTAATTCTGTGATTCCAAGTCTGGGATCTGGAGCCTCCTGGACTGATGAGGAAGGCTAGTGGACCTAGGAGACCCCAAACTGGTACCAGGACCTGGGTCAATGTGTCTCTCTAGTCCCTGCCCACTATCCTTGGGAGGCCTGAGCTATCTTGGTAGTTTGTGCACTAATACCTCCCAGTTCTCAAGGAAGTGACAGGCCTGAAGGGAGCAATTAGACCTGGAGCCATACCAAGAGAACATTATTCTCTGATAGATTCTTTACTAACAGAATAATTATGTCCCATAATGCTGCTAATAAATCAAGCTGGATGAACGGTGACGCTCACTTTATCACCACATCTGCAGCTGCATCTCGGCTGCACTGAGGCAGACGGCCCTTCTGGGCCAAGGCCTGAGGTGCAAGTGTGGGGCAGGGCAGGGCAGGAGAGGCAGGAGACTTGAGTACCAGGAAGCCTCTAGGACAAGGGAAGGGAAGGCAGCATGCTCCAGAGAACATCTATGGGCTGAAAGTGGGTGCCTGCACACTGGAGCGAGCACAGACTCCACCAGCAGACGCTATGCAGTAAGTGGCACAGGAACTGTCATCGTATTTCTGTGAGGGACTGGGAGGCTGTGGAGAGCCTGAAGCAGGCGCAGGTCACCAGTACTCTGTACTGACCTGGTCAAAGCCCAGTTACACCATGAATATGATGGCAAGATTGAAACCATAGTAGTGCCCACAGTCCAAAGGGATAGTGAAGATTGGATATCCAGACACCTTTCAGGGTTCCAAGCCTATATTCTCATTAAAGCACATAGCAGAAAGTGAAGGCAGATACCCAATGAAAAGATGGTGCCAGCACCTCAGCAAAGCCACCATATTGTGCCCACCCCAGTGAGAGGCCTATACACCAAGCTGTGTCCAGTGACAGTGATTTTTTTTTTTTTTTTTTTTTTTTTTTTTCAAGGTAGGGTTTCACTCTAGTCCAGGCTGACCTGGAATTAACTATGTAGTCTCAGGGTGGCCTCAAACTCCTGGTGATCCTCCTACCTCTGGCTCCCAAGTGCTGGGATTAAAGGCGTGCGCCACCACGCCCGGCTGTGACAGTGATCTTGATGTGCCCAGGCAGCCAGTGACCTCTTTAGCTTTCCCTCCTCTTATTCCCTGCCTCTCTGAAACCACTAGCCCTCCCCCACATTTTAGGTGAGAAAGGCCTGGCTTGTGCTTAAGGATACTGCTCCCTCTGGCCATAAGCTCCTGCTCTAGGTCTGGCTGAACCCAACTGCATGGACCACAGGGCCTGGTGAGGGCTAGAAGCTGGTGCCTTGGAAGAGGCCACTCTGTTAAAACCTAGAGGACCTGGGTGTAGGCCAGCTTTATGTGGGTGTGGTAGAAAGGACTCAGGCTACCTGGCATCCTGGCCTCAGCTACCTAGTCTATACATCTGGCTCTGGCTGGGCTCTGACAGGAGATGGGGGCTGAGCTGTGCTTACCCTCTCCACGAGGCCGTGTTTATGCTTCAGCTTGTATACCTTCAGTGAGGGCAGGAAGCTCTCTGTATAGTTCTTGTCCTCCAGTCCCCGCAGCAAGACACCATGGAAAGCTAGCCGGCAGGTGTTGGCATGAATGTCTGCATCCAGCCTGGAGCCGATCACCAGGCATAGCCGGGGGCAAGTGACTGGCTTTTCAAACTCCACCAGGGCCCACTGCTGCCGTGGGCAATGACCCTCTGGGGCCTGGCCTGCCTTCCTGTCAGCCTTGTCACCATCTGTGGCTGTCGGCATGGAGTCCTTGCACAGGTATTGCTCCTGGAAGAGGTATTCTCGGGAGAGGTCAAAGGAGTCCAGCACAGGTTCCAGGTCAAAGCTGTCTGGGGCAGGACTGAAGAACAGCAAACGGCCCATGACTGTCTCGTGACCAACCGTGATGTGGAACTTGGCCTTGGTCTGTAGGGGCCCCCGGAAGTATGGGATCTTTTCCACAGAGATGAGGGCTGCGTGGACAGTGTGCAGGGAATCAGGTGCACATACCAGCCCACGCTCCAGTAGCTTGGGGTCAAACTGGGTGACACAGATGCCTAGCCGGTCTCCTTGCATGGCGGAGGTGACAGGTGTGTGGAACATCTGCATGGACTTCACTTTCTTCACCACCTGATCAGGAACAAGAGGAGAATATATAAAACCATCTGTCTCAAAGTCATGCAGGGTGGCTCTACCTCAAGGCCTGCAAATGCCCATTCATCCTTAGTCCTGGGTGGAAGCCAGGCTCAATCAGACTTTCTAGGGCAGAGCAGGCAGCACCCTGAAAAGCCAAGGCCTAAGATGTCAAATAGGCAGGGCCAGGGCATTGCTTGAGCTTCACAAATGCACTGTTCACCTCAGCTCCTTTGTCCTCTGGTCCCAGCTCCACCCAGGCTCCGGTCCCGCCGGCTTCTCTTTTTCCATCAGCCATTCTGGCAACGTTCCAGCCCTCTGTGTAGAACTGCCACCCAGCTCCTCAGTCTGCCAACTGTGCCATCTGTCTTGGAAGGCCCATATCAGACACTAGGCTTTGGAGTCTGTGATCATAGGTAGGATTTGTCCTTGGTTCCTGGGTAGCCCTGCTTCTCTGCCTCCCCTGGCCTGTGGCACTTCCACTGTCTAGCCCATGTTGCTGTCAGCTGTGACTGAGGGCTTCCTGGGCAAAGGTTTCTCTTCAGTTGTTCCATACAACTCTCGCCCACCACATACATGCCAGGCTCTATGCTAGGGGAAGGATCAAAGCAGCGCGGTTTTAAATACTTAGTGTCAGGGTGTGGTGGCACACACCTTTAATCTCAGCACTCAAGAGGCAGAGGTAAGAGGATCACCATGAGTTCAAGGCCACCCTGAGAATACAAAGTGAATTCCAGGTTAGCCTGAGCTAGAGTGAGACCCTACCTCGAAAAACCAAAAAAAAAAAAAAAAAAAAAAAAAAAAAAAAAAAGATTTAATGTCCAGAAATACAATGGAATGGAACACTCTACATAGGAAAACCTGTCTCATTAATGCTACTTTATATAAAAGAAACTCATAAAATTATGTGTGTGCATATAAGTTACAACACGATTCTATAACATAGGCAATATAAACCATGAGAATGAAGACAGGGAAAGCTTCGGGGGGGGCAGGGGGGAGGAAGGAGGGAGAGCGGGGCTCTGGCTTTCGCACAGGCGGAGGAGTGGAGTTCTGCAGAGGCAGCCTCTGAGCTGAGGCCTATGAAGATTCAGAGCGAGATAGCTTAAAGTGGATACACAAGCAAGGCCAGGCCTGAAGATGGAGCCGACTGTGAGGCTGAGCAGTCAACAAAGAGGTAGGAGGGCAGCCACAGGGCGAAGGTCAAGGCCTGGGCGCCATGCATATCACATGGGGCAGCCCAGAGTCACTCGAAGGGGCAGTGTGATCTTATCTCCATTTCTGAAAGGTAACACTGACTCCACACAGAGCAGACTTTTACCTCCAAAGTCCGCAAATCAGGAACAGACACAGCAGAGCCTCTGTCAGTGTTCCCAAGATGGTGGGCATTCCTGCCATGCCCCACTCATGAGGGGAGAGCAAACAAGTTCTGATGAATAAAGCAGAGAATGTGGAACTGATTTCAGAAAACCCATCATCAGGAACTGAACGTAAGAGGATGTGGGTGTTTGAGTTGCAAGCATCCCTGGGTACCACGGCTGGAGGCAGACATCCACACCTTCCCTCCTGAACAGAAGGAGAATGCAAGGTTGGGGGCACACATGCCCAGGGTTGCTCCCCAGAGCATCACACTCAGTGTTTGTTTAAAGATCATTAACTCCCCACCCCACAGGGTCAGGGAGCAGAGAAAGTGAGAAGCTCAGTGTCAAAAGCCACAGCCAAGATCAATCAGAGGGAAATGTAAGCTTCTCTGAGGTGGCCTGTGAGCAGTGGGCAGCGGAGACTTTCTAGAATCTGTTATGAAGTCCTGGACTATCATCTCACACAAAGCATCATCTGTCAGAAGTGGACCCAAATCCCTGCCTCCTACCCACTCCTGTCCACCTCCCTGGGGCAGCTCTACACCACAAATGTGAGGAGGAAGGACTCTGCCATGACTTCTACCTGGGCTCCAGCCCTGTACCTCATGACTTTAACACCCTCAGTCTCAACTCTTGGGAGTGGGAAGAGCCTTTGATCAACCAAGTATCTCTCTACATGAGTAAAGTGCACTCCTAGGACCCTCTGTCACCTGGGGGCACTCTGAGAAGGTGGGGGTCTCATGCAGCCCATCTCCATAGCTTCCCTATCTCTGTCCCACATGCTCAACATTCCTTCAAGCCATAGCCAGGGGGCTTTGAATGTCCCTGGGTTTTGCCCAGGAGGCCCCTCCTGCCTGGACTTCTGCTCTAGGCAAACTCAGGGCATGGCTCATTAGCTTCGTGGGGACCCTGGTAAGGGCTTCCCTGCACCATGGACAGGGCTCCACACTGCCCCTGCTTTACAGGCAGCTGCCACTTCTGCACAGCAGGCTGATCTCACAAGGTAACGAATACCTACCCGAGCCTATCAGCCAGCCAAGGAAGTCTAGTAACTAGTCACTGGCCTTGTGGTGTGCTCCTCCTCCCACTGAGCCCACCACAGTGCAGGGAGCCATGATCTAAAATTTAGTGTCCCTCCTTTCGTGCATGTGTGTCTAAGTATGCATACATGGACAGCACATGCAGTTCTCATGATCATACTACCTTGCAGTGCAAGTATCTGGGCTTTCTGAAGGAGCATCACATGGGTGTGTGCCTGCAGGACACTGGGCAGAGACTGCCTGCCATAGCAGCACACTCAGCCAACCTGGGATCCTATTCATGCTCATCTGGGAGGTTCCGGTTGTGGGTGCAGTAAGTTCTTCTTGCCATGAGGATCTGGCTAGGTGCCCTTGTGTGCAGTAGACTCTCAAGGACTAGAGCCCTGGACAGATGCAGACTCTTCTATCATCAGGCTATAGGATGCCTGATCACTGTGTCTTCAACATCTGGAACTGCTGGATTTCTCAGCTTTTGCCTATCAAATTTGCATGTCTCTTGTTCTAATCCACAAGTGAGGACTGTGCTGTAGCTCCTGCTGCACCTTCGGTGTAGGTGTCCCACTGTGTCAGGCCCAGCATATACACAACACAGCCCATCAGGCAAGGACTGTGTGGAACTTTGAGAGAAGTCTACCCCCACACAGCAGGCAAAGCATGGAGGTGATGCCAGACCTGCTGAGGCTGCAGCAAGAGCTTCTTGAGAGAAGGCAGCCGGTGCCACACACTGTGTCCCAGCCCAGCCCAGGCGCTTTGCTCACAGCATGTTCTCTCAACAGACGTGTGTTTTCAGGACTGAAATAATGAAGACTGCCTTGCAAGGGTACGCAACGAGCAGAGAGGCAAATAACTGTAGATTAAGATTCCAAGGCTGAGACAGGAAATTGAGAAGCAGATAAAGATGGGAACAGGGTGGTGTGGCAGTAGTGTGGCTCTCCAGAGCATGTGTAGACAAAAACCACTGGTCATCAGCATGCTCACGCTCCACTAAGGGAGGCTAAGAATAGAAGACCTAGAGCACTAGCTTTACAGAAAGCAGCTGATTCTACCACCCAGTAGTGGGGAGAAAGCTTCCCTTCCAGTCCTTTGTTCTCTAGTGTTATGAGACTCGACCCTTCCATTCAACAACTAAACATTTCTTCAAGGATGTGGTGTGGCCCAGATGGCACATGTGCCTCACCCAGCATGTTTGCTACATTCCTCTAATATGCCAGGTGAAATCCCAGGAATGTGGGGTCTGCTGCATAGGGTGGGAGACAATAGCTGAATCATCAACTAATGGATGCAAACTTAAAGAACTGTGTGTGTGTGGGGGGGTACTGTGAGAGGAAAGGAAAAGAATCTAGGAACATGAACAACAGGGCTAGAGAGGGCACCCTGAGGAGTTAATGGAGCTGGGATCAGAGGGAGGAGAGAGCCCCTACAGAGGGCACAGCAGAGGGGCATAGTAAGACTAAAGCCCTTCATGAGGAGAATATTCTCCTTGTAGAAGCTAGAAGGGAACAGGCTGGGTGGAGGAGTTAGGCTACAGATGAGGGCCACCCACCTCCACCACTGAAGAAGCCATTGCAGAACCTAGAAAGATATCATCAAGTTGTTTTTTATTTTTTTTGAGACAGGGTTTGTTGTATAGCCCAGGCTAGCTCCAAACTTGAGCTCCTGCTGCCTAAACCTCTCAAGTGCTAGGGATATAAACATGCCTACCCTGTCCAGCTACAGTGTGGACAGATGGAGGAGAAATAAGACAGAAGGAAACTGCCAAGAGTCTTTGAGGTCAAGTCACATTTTTACTGTGATACAACAGGTATGGGAATGAGGGATATACTGGGATGAGGACAGGTATGAGGATGAGGGATATATTGGGATGAGGACAGGTATGGGGATGAGGGATATGATGGGATGAGGACAGGTATGGGGATGAGGGATACACTGGGATGGGGACAGGTATGGGGATGAGGGATATGCTGGGATGAGGACAGGTATGGGGATGAGGGATATACTGGGATGAGACAGGTATGGGGATGAGGGATATACTGGGATGAGGACAGGTATGGGGATGAGGGATATACTGGGATGAGGACAGGTATGGGGATGAGGGATATACTGGAATGAGGACAGGTATGGGGATGAGGGATATGCTGGGATGAGGACAGGTATGGGGATGAGGGATATACTGGGATGAGGGATATACTGGGATGAGGACAGGTATGGGGATGAGGGATATACTGGGATGAGGACAGGTATGGGGATGAGGGATGAGGACAGGGATGAGGGATATACTATGGGATGAGGACAGGGATATATACTGGGGATGATGGGATGAGGATACTGGGATGAGGATAGGTATGGGGATGGTATGGGATATACTGGGATGAGGACAGGATATATACTGGGATGAGGGATATATGCTGGGATGAGGACAGGTATGGGGATGAGGGGGATATATGGGATGAGGATGGATGAGGACAGGTATGGGATGAGGGATATACTGGGATGAGGACAGGTATGGGGATGAGGGATATACTGGGATGAGGGATATACTGGGATGAGGACAGGTATGGGGATGAGGGATATACTGGGATGAGGACAGGTATGGGGATGAGGGATATACTGGGATGAGGACAGGTATGGGGATGAGGGATATACTGGGATGAGGACAGGTATGGGGATGAGGGATATACTGGGATGAGGACAGGTATGGGGATGAGGGATATACTGGGATGATACTGGGATGAGGATAGGTACTAGGATGATGAGGACTGGGATGAGTATGGGGATGAGGATATACTGGGGATGGGATGGGATATACTGGGATGAGGATGAGGGGATAGGGATGATGGGGATGATGGGGATATGCTGGGATGAGGACAGGTATATACTGGGATGAGGACAGTATAGGGATGGGGGGATATGCTGGGATGAGGACAGGTATGGGATGAGGATGAGGGATATATGAGGACAGGTATGGGGATGAGGGATATACTGGGATGAGGACAGGTAGGGGATATGGGGATGAGGGATATATTGGGATGAGGACAGGTATGGGGATGTATATGGGGATGAGGACAGGTATGGGGATGATATCCTGGGATGAGGATATACAGGGATGAGGACAGGTATGGGGATGATGAGGGGATGAGGACAACAGGATGAGGATATGCTGGGATGAGGACAGGTATGGGGATGAGGGATATACTGGGATGAGGATAGGTACAGGGATGAGGGATATGCTGGGATGAGGACAGGTATGGGGATGAGGGATATACTGGGATGAGGACAGCTGCCAGGTCTCTAGTGGAGTACCTTCATTGTGCTGAGGTGGAAGCAAGGGCTGGGGTAGGCAGGGAGCTCTGAGCATAGCAAAAGTCTCAGCAGTGGGCAGCTGATGGGCACAGATGCTGAGTCCTGGAGAGGTGGAGCTGGCATTGGAGTAAAGACAACCCCACCCTCCAAACATACATACACTTCCTGTCCAAAGCCAGAAAGATCCTTCAGGGTTCATCAACTCAAATGGTAGCTCCATATCTCCAGATGCAAAGCAAATGCACTTGCTCTGAGCATTCTCAGCAGTGGGCAGCTTGGGCACAGATGCTGAGTCCTGGAGAGGTGGAGCTGGCATTGGAGTAAAGACAACCCCACCCTCCAAACATACATACACTTCCTGTCCAAAGCCAGAAAGATCCTTCAGGGTTCATCAACTCAAATGGTAGCTCCATATCTCCAGATGCAAAGCAAATGCACTTGCTCCTTCCTGCACTTGTGCAGCTAATTGGCCTTTTCTTCCAGGTGGGCTCGGAATGTCCCAACGAGCCCCCTTCTGTGGCCTTCCTGTCTGCCAGCCCTTGTCCTGCTGTCTGTTTGCCACAAGGCTGGTAGGACTCTGAGTCTTTACTCTCCAACTCTCTACTGGTTCCCATCTCACCCTGTCAACGTTAAGGACCTGCCAATGAAAGGGCATTCCCATTCTTCCATCACTTATTCTGTACTCATTTGTGGACTCTTGCATGCTGGACCATCCCATTCTTCTATGCCTTATTCTGTACCCATTTGTGGACTCTTGCATGCTGGACCATCCCATTCTTCCATCACTTATTCTGTACCCATTTGTGGACTCTTGCATGCTGGACCATCCCATTCTTCCATCACTTATTCTGTACTCATTTGTGGACTCTTGCATGCTGGACCATCCCATTCTTCCATCACTTATTCTGTACTCATTTGTGGACTCTTGCATGCTGGACCATCCCATTCTTCCATCACTTATTCTGTACTCATTTGTGGACTCTTGCATGCTGGATCATAACCTTGGTGAGACCAGAGGCCTTGTTGTTTTCCCTTTTCATTTCTATCTCTGGCGCTTTGCACATAGGAGACCACAATGCACAGTGTGGATAAGACGAAAAGATCCATAAATGGAGGCACCAAGGCTGTTACCAAGTAGGGTCTGGCAGCTGTCCGCCCACCCAGGCCTGCAGGAATACATATGCAGTGAGGAGCAGGGCTAGTCCATGCCAGCAGGTCCACTAGTGGTTACAGCCAGCTGTAGGCTAAGGAGTCTTCAGGTAGGGGACGGGCAGAGGCCTACTAAGGGGTCCTGGATCCCTGGTGAGCAGTTAGAATAGTGCAGTGGGTATATGGGAGGGCCGGGGGTTGCTGTGCTGGAAGTAGGACCCACAAGGAGACTCTGAGCTTACCACCTCTCTTATCTTTCCATCTCCCCAGGACTAAGCAAGCACTGCTGGGGAAAGTCGGTACAAACTAAGAGAGAAAGGGAGGGAGGAATACATCAAGCAAGGAAAGAATTTTTTCAAACTCAAGTTCATGCTTGCTAAGCACTTTGGTCCTTTCTGACTAACAAAGAAGCTTCCCCATCATCTGGGTCAGTTATTCTCCATAAAACCCTACGAGGCAGGTCAATATTTTTACATTCAATTTTATGGATGAAGAAACAGAGGTTTGTGATGTCTCCAAGGTCACAAAGCAAATAGGCTGAGACTTGGGACAATAAATGCTAGGGCTGCAGGGCAGGCCCGTTACTCACAACCTCATCTCCTGAGCAGCTGGATGAAACCCCAGCCTGAGTTGCTGAAGCTGGGTACAGGCCACTGACCCAAAGGTGGGAGACAGTGTGGTGTTGACATACCTTGACCCCCTGAAATTCCAGATGAGACCTCACCTTACCACTATGACTTCCCCAATCCTATCAAGACAAAGCAAATGAAGTTCTCTCAGGAGTGAGGAAGTGGAGCTGGAAAATAAGGCCTGCCTCCAGAGCTGGCATCATGCTGACAGGTACAGTGAGGCCTGCCTTGCCCCAAAGCCCAGACCTCTCCTGCCTTAAGCCACCACACTGCCTGCCTTGGCTAAGGTCAGAAATAGCCTCTGAAAGCCAAACCCACAGATGGTCCTCAGAGTGATGTCTCAGGTGCACTGCACCCAGGAGGCACAGCAGTTTCACTTTGCTGATTGCACAGAAAGAGACAGACACACAGTTAGTCCAACTACTCCCAGGTCCGCCATGCTATGTTCACACACTCCTTTTGGTCTCCCCAGTGTTTGTACCTTAGTTTTGTGGCACTCAGAGGGCTGCACATGAATTGGGTCACTAGTTTCTTCCTCCCTCCTTCTTATGCAGCTTAGTATAACCTTGAACTTCTGATCCTCCTGTCACCACCTACTGAGTGCTGGGATTACAGGACTGCACTACCACTTCTAGTTTATGTGGTGCTGAAGATCAAACCCAGGGCTTCATGCATGGACTCAACCAATTGAACTGTATCTCCACCATCCTACTTGCTGCTCTCTAAGGCTACTGAAGCCCTCTGTGGGGGGTTGGAGGTGGGGAACATGCAGGATGATCATGTGCATTCAAACCAGCTGCACTGTTCACCAGGGGGCCAGGGGAAAATGCAACACCTGCTGGTGTATAGGGGAGGAGCTGTAGATACCATCATTCAACTCTCATAGTAGCCTCTAGCTGGCCAATGGCAGTCCCACTACACATACCAGGAAACCAAGGCCTACCAAGGCTAAGGCATTTATCCTAGAGTCCCATCTGCCTGGCACTACATATGGACTCCCACTGTATCACCTGCTCCACCAGGAGTCCATGATGGGGCACAATGCCATGGAGCAGGATTTATAGCCTCCTGCCAGATGAGTCTTGTAAGAGCACTGTGGGGAGCAGAGTTCAGGGCCTCCAGCATCCTGTGATCCACGGATGCTGGTGAACCACCCCAGAGCATGCTGAGCCAGTTTCTGATGTGCAAAGGTTCTGGAGAGGTGGTACCATCTTTGATGGGACTGGGCTGCCATTACCCACTTTCACTCTGTTACTGAGCTTAGAGGTTCCTGGTTGTGCCCCAGTTGCCTGGGTTGGGATAGCACAGTTTCACCATGACTTAATAAAATGTAAATCAGGGAGGAAAAGAGACACACAGGTCCAACACTAATGAGCTTACAGCAGGATCAGTTACTTCAATTCAAAGAGGTTCAGACTGGAGGGGAAAATGAAATAAGCCTTTAAAGATCAGTCTAGGTTGGGTCCATCAGACCTAACCAATTTTGTTTAATAAGGTTTCAATTTGGCCGCTCTTATTTCTCCCTCTTCTTCTAGTGAGGCTGTGTACAGATAAGACATTTTCCTCCATTTAATTCATTTAATCACATCTCACACACAAAAAGGCAAACCCAGTGCTCTGTGTGAGGACAGTACAGCAGGCCCTGGGGCTGCCAGTGCCTCCCTGCTGGGCCAGACCCAAGCTCCCTGGCACCCTGGGGCTGGGAAGGGAAACACAGGTCAGTCTAGGGCACCCAATTCCACCCACTTATTTTAGAGAAAGTAAAGCCATTCTAAAATATAGAGACTCAATAATCAACCTATGTTCCCACTGCCAGGAATTGAACACAAAGATTTTGTTGCTAGTACTCCAACTCTTGACACTGAGGTGAATACCCCAATCCTATTCCCTTCTAACTCCCCAAAGCAGCTACCTTCATGAATTCGTTGGTTCCTACTTTATACATTTGTAGTCATGTATAATTCCTGAATAGGATACATGTTTGTTAGTGTATACAACAGGAACATGTCATTGTTTAATTCCACTGTTACCCTTCTCTTTCAGCATTGTTGTTGATATTTGTTCATATCAGAACACACACATAACATGTTTATACATGTTATTTTGACTGCTATATAATATTCCTTTATATGAAAACCTGATGCTGTCCTTATTGGTCACAAGAACTGCTAGTTTTTGCCACAACTATATACTTTAGCTTGCATACATATATAATTTCTCTCTCTTTTTTTTTTTTTTTTTTTTTTTTTTTTTTTTCGAGGTATGGTTTCCCTCTAGCCCAGGCTGACCTGAAATTCACTCTGTAGTCTCAGGGTGGCCTCGAACTCACAGCACTCCTCCTACCTCTGCCTCCCCAGTGCTGAGCCACCACACCCGGCTAATTTCTTTAATGCAGCTCTCTGGGTGGGAAATGGTCAAGACGGGCATATTTTCAGCCTTTCCAGGTCTTACAGACTATACTTGGCAGTGGTCAGTTACAGCCCCACTAGCAGTGCAAGGAAAAGTGTCTAAACCCCATACAAACCTGGAGCTACAGCCTGTTGTTCTTGTTAGTCTGATAGATAGGCTTGGGGCCTGCTATTGTCTGAAGATGTGGTTCCCATCAGAAGTGAGCCCCTCCCAGAGGCTTCTCTGAAGTGTTGAGACTTCTAGTTTATCCTAGTCCCAAGACCCAGGGATAAAAATGCATTTGCCTTACCCACTGTGAGAGCAGGGTGCTTAGTGGACGTGTTCCTGAACCCAATCGCTTTTCGGAAAGGGAAGGGGTGGGTGAGCAGGCCTGTCGTTCTCCCCCCCACCCCCCGGTATAACATGTGGGCACCAAGCCAGTGAACAGTTCCTGGCAGCCCTTGAAATGCTGACCCTCCTACCTGGCCTGGCTTCCCTCTTCCTGGCCCCTCCATAAGACTGGGAGTTGTGTTAGACTAGAGGGATCTAGTCTATGCAAAAATTCCATCAGGCCTTAGACAAAAGACCAATTGTCCACTGGGGGAGGGGCAGGGAGATCAGTTCTCAAGAGAGGGGATACCCCTTGCCATTCCAAGATCAGAGAAAGGGAGGAGGTTTGTCTTCAGTCTGTCTGTGCAGTTGTATCCAGCCCCCTCCTGAATGTGCTCAGCCTGGGTTTTAGCTCCCACTTAGCGCCAGGTCCTTGGACACAGTGGCTAGTGTTAGAAGGACCCGCAGCAAGGCCCCTCCCCACACCCACTCAGCTCAGCCTATCCTTCCTCACCTAGCACCCAGTTGACTGACACCCACAGGAGCTCCTGAGGCCCAAGTACCCCATGATACTTCGCAGAACTTGTTACCCTTCATCTTACTTTCTAGCATATGCCTTATGCTGCCGTCTCTTGACAGGCAGCTGCCCCCACCAATGACAGGTTTGTTGTGCTGGCCATTGATCCCCAATCCCTGGCCACACACTGGGCAGTCTGGAAGGAAGGCAATGGGACTTCCTACCCCACCCCCATAGTGAACTCATAAATAAATCTTGCCCATTAGCTTCCCAGTGGTGGCAACAATGGAGAATTGTAACAGTAAGAAAGGTCTGCCAGGACCTTTGTCTCCTCCTGCTAGCCACTCCTAATTAATATTTGTCATTCCATAACACTTGAAATTGAACTGCACCAACATTGAATTCTTCTGTTTCCATACAACTGTGCTTTAGTCATTTCTAAAAACTGTTGGGTTTGGGGTAAAAAAATCCTTGTGAGGTAAGTAGAGGAGGTTAGCTATCCACTAGCTGGCCAAAGAGACTCTGCACAGTGGAACAGTGAGGGCAGCCACATCTGGGGCCTTGGGTCTCAGTACTGAATGACACATGGGCTTAGATTTCAGGTGGACAGGAAAGGCCACATAGTTGTAGAGCTAACCTGTCCTTGAGCCAGCTCATCAAAGCCTAGCACTGAGTATGACCATCATGTGGCCCAATGCCCCAGATCCCTACCACAGTGTAGGCTCCCAGTAGACACACCAGACCTTGGACACTCATAGCACAGGAGGCCCACAACCTCAATGCCCATAGCACCGCCTAGTATTGCACCCTGAGTGTTGGCAGGGCCAGTCTCTTTCTCTACCCTGTTCACCCTTGTCCTGTGCCACCATTGCAACTGAGAGGCTGTGCTGCCTGCCTACCTCAGTACTGGCACCTCCTAACTCAACTCAGCTTATCTGTGGCACATGGTATGGGACCATCCCTTCAGTCAGCTTCCTGTGAAGATAGGCATGTTGACAGGACAGGGCCATCTCTTCCATAGCAGCTGCAATACTCAGCCCACATGACCAGTCTGCAGCCACCAGCACCAAGGCCAGGTGGGGAGCCTGGCCCCATTGCCTCAGTGGGTTCTGAGCATGCTATTGTCAAGGGCAGGATAATAATGACAAGAAGTGAAGTAAGAATAGGGTGATGATGGGAAGAGCAGAGGGAGGAGCAATAAGACTGTTAAGAGTTTATCCCTAGACAGCTCGCTGTCCCTGTGGGTCTCCTGGGACAGAGAAACACCGGGACTGCTGTCAAAGGGGATTTGTGGGTCTGGGGTAGTTTCAAATTCTGCCTCATGCTATTCCTTGAAGCAGATCACAGAACATGTCATATGTCTGCCCTGTACTCTGGCTCTCTGACCAAGTGCTGGCCAGTGAGACAATGAGTACCAAGCATGCAACGCCACAGGTGGCCTCAATGGAGCAGCCTGTGTGTGGTGCTAATGTGGGTGTGAGCTCCTTTTAAGCAAAAGGAAAATCAGCATAGCCCCAGGATTCATCAGAGTGGACAATGTTGTAAGCCCATCAGTGGGGATGTGACAAAATGTAGCTTAGGTGCCCATGCTGCCAAGTTTGTGTAGTCAGAGGCAGCTCAGGCACTGTGTGTCATGAAGAGACAAGGCCTCCCAAACAAGGCCACAGAGGGCAGATGCTGCAAATCACCATGAGGCACACTCATACCCATGTTGTGCATTTTTATGCATGAAGCAGAGAAACAGCTTTGTCAGGGTAACCACAAAACAGGGTCTCCCCAGATGGGAAAGCAGGAGAGGCTGGGGACCAGTGGATGGTTTCCCTAAGTGAATGTTTTACTTTTGTTATTAGGAAATATTTAAAAAATAGCTGTGGAATTAAGAGTGCTTTAAAAAGATACAGACTTTTAATCAGTTAGGTTTAGTAGAGGTAGGTTCCAATCAATTCATTTAATAACAGTCTACTTTGAGCCAGCTGTGGGGGCAAGAAGTAGGCACTGGAGGTGGGTAAGCCAGTGAATGGAAGTCTTTCCCAGCCTCCCAGCCATGAGCCACCAGTGCAGATTGAAGAGCCAGAGGCCCTTAGCCCACAAAGCAAATCCAAGGTATTCCTTGCTGAGACAGCTGGCATAGGGTGGGGACTCTTGCTCTTCCATAACCTACAGAAACAGCCAACTGAGATGGACTCAAGGGGCAGACAAACAAGGTACTTTGTCCCAGTGTCCTTGAAGCCTATAGATGGGGAGAAGGGGCAACAAACTTCTGCTAAAAAAAAAAAGCAGCAAATAAGTTAGGCCTTGAGAACCATGCAGCTTCAGGCCTTTTTTTTTTTTTTTTTTTTTAAATAGGAACAGTGAGGGCTGTGGCTTGCCAGTTGCCACACACCTGTTCTCACTGAGGCCCTGGACATGGCAGCCAGATGTACCTCAGCCTGACCCAGGAGAAGTATTCCTGTGTTGCCTCAACTGAGCTGGGAGCACCTGCAGAACAGGCCAAGATGAGCGACAGCCAACCCTGCAAGTCAGGGCACCAGAATGGCAATGAAAGCCACATCATTGGCTGTGGCACAGAGCCCAGGTCAGTCTTCTCACCTGTGACCTGGCATAGATGACCTGGGCTTTGAGACAAGGGACTTGTGGGGAGACCCCGGCTGGCTGTGGTGTGATTGTTATTCCAAGCCGTCTCCTAGGAGCATGAGCAGAGGGCAATCCACAGATGACTTTCAGAAGCTTAAGGGCATAAGCTCTGTGCAGTCTGTTTGGGGCAGAAAGCACAGCACACAGGCCAATGTGAGTCATATTCTATCGCAAATAAAATCGGCCCATGAATATACATAATCCCCAGGTAATTCTCCCAACCTCAGACCGGTAATGGAGCCACCCTCGCTCACTGAAGCATGAATATTTACCGCCCCTGGCTTTGCTGCTCTCGATCTGGGCTCAATTTTGCAAATTAAAATGAAGGCTGTGTGGATAGAGAGATTACAGGGGCCTCTGCAAGCTGCTGTCCCCAGTGAGGCAGCCAGCAGGGTGCACTAGCTCCTGACCACTGGCCTGGTACCTTGCCTTGAGCGGTGGGAACCATAAGAAGAAAGAGGGTCAGAAGGAGCACATGGCCCAGGTGTGAACATCCCCAGGCTTCCCCTTCTGAAGACTAAGGACAGCTATTGAGCAGCCAAAGCAGCAGGGACACTAAGCTGCAACAGGGATGCAGACTGTGTACAGGCTTGAGCCTAAGGCCTAGCATTTCACCTCTTCAGGTCTGCACAGTGGAGATGCAGACTGTGTCCAGGCCTTCCACCCTTCATTGGCATGCGCTCCATGCAGGTGCATGCCCAGGGCACTTGCCCCTCAACTTCACTTCATCCACATGTCTGACATTTGCTTCTGGTGCCTACACACACCACACAGGAACAGGTAGGGTATGGTGTGATATTAAAGGCAAGTCCTGGGTAAGTGATACCGGTAGGCTGAGAGGTAACATGGCCCAATCAGATGGAGCCAATCTGGGAGGGCAAGGTCACAACATTTCTACCTGCATTCTGCACACTAAAGAAGCAAGAGAGGGAAGGAGGAAATGAGTATACAGCAGGGATCAGATGGCTGCTCTGACCAAGTGGAGCAGAGCAGCTGGCCTCCAGTAGATCTGGATACCTGTCTACCCATCATAGACCTGAGCTCTGTAGAGACCAAAAGCAGTGATGTTAGACTTACTTCATCCACCAAGGTGAACAGTCACCTGGAACCAAGTCTGGGAAGTGTGCTCCAGCTAACCTTTGCAAATGATGGCACTTGCCACCACAGAGCAATCTGTACTCCTAGTTCCAGTGAGGCCCTTGCCAAATATCTCTGACTCCTAGAAGTCTCTTATGGGAGGGTCCCTATGTGAACTTTGTGGCTGGTAAGAAGTGGAGCCAGGTTGGTGCAGAGCCTGATCTCCTTATCCTACAGGCAGCCTCCCATGCCCAAGGCCTGTCCATGTCCCATCCCCAGCTAGCAGACACGAGATACATCTTGGATCATACAGGGGTAAGCAGTGTAACCACAAGGGCCATGGGAGCAGCTCTGAGAAGAGAGCTGCCCTAGCAAGGTCAGCAGCCTAGGGCAGAAACACCATGATAGGCCAGTGCCAGCCCTGGAGGGTGAGACTTCATGCCCTTACCAATCTGCCCAAGTGCACACAGCAGCAAACATTGAGGGACAGAGGGAAAGCCTACAGGTCTGGAGGCAGCTGCAGGGTGGAGAAAAGCAAGGGCTGTGCACCCAAGGAGAGAGGTACACTGCCTCTCCTGGCCCTACAACTGACAGCTACAAGGCCCACACCATCATGGCAGGGCCTGTGCTAAACTCTGTAGGTCTGGTACCAAGGGGTTACTGAGCTCAGAAACTCTAACTTCTCCTGATGAAATGGCTCCTATTTTTCTTTCTGCTTTCTTTAAGACCCCAGATGTGTTCTTACACATCAAAAGAGAACAACTTATAAAGTTAAACTAAATCAAGGGCTTTTGTTCTAAGGCATCGTTGCTGAACTAATTATTCCTGTATGTTGTTTAATGAAATAGTAGTGCCATATATTAAACCAGCTAACAGGATGAGCACATGAGTTACATGGAAGGTCGGGGCTAGGAATATAAATTTAACTTTTTCTTAAGAAGAGATGAAACAAACCACTCAACTCCCTGCTGTCGTATGTCACGGGAGGGGAAAATGATGGCACTGTGCAGCGCTGAGGGAGGCCTGTGCCCCAGTGCATGGACTCTGGCGGACCAAGTGGCGGCCCCCGCTTGCTGGCTCTCTGCCCTGGATCCTCCGCGCCCTAGCTCCAGTAGGCTCCAGGCGGGCTCCTCCCAAGACTGCAGGCCCATGTGACAGCCCTCTAGAAAGCCAGAACCAGCCCTAAACCAGGCTACATACAGAGATGCTATGCAACATAAACGCCAAAGTGTGTGCAGGCAGCAGAGGGGGCCTGCCCTTCTGAGCAGCCAAAGTCTGTCTTGGGAGAAGTGAGAGCACGCAGGCATTGCTGCACCAAGGTTTCAAAACACACCCGTCATGTGCAAAATGAGCTGTGTTCATTCCCAAGTATGTGTGGCTTGCACTTACATGTACCAAACAGGTCTGCGAGTATACATAGCTTGTCCTAACTCTCACTTTGTCCATGTGAAATTCAAGGAAACTTTTTGGGGTGATGATGTATTCATTCTTTTCAAAAGAAATATGTATTCCCATTATCATCAAATAAAGCAGCAGAGAAATAGCAGAGTCTGAAAAATCCACAAACGGTAATCCCTTGTTTCAGATAAAAAGTCCAATGGGTGATCAGAGAGGACTTGGCCTTCCCTGACAAAGCATAGTGTATCCCCCAAAAAGGTAATTCAGGTGTTAACTGTATATTTAAAGTTTATTTAGAAAATCTTAATAAAAAAAAAGACATAATATCATGTGAACAATAAAATGGCAACTGTCTGAAAGCTGTGAGGCATAAGGGCAAGAAGCAGTGATGATGAGATGCATCAGAGAAAGGGACACATTATGAAGTAAGAATTAACCAGTGTGCTTCACTGTGCAAACCACACGGTCACAGAGCAGCAACATTCATGCAACACTGATCACTAAAATTCTAGACAGTATTTTCCCTTATACTTTCCTGGATTTTGCCCATTAAGTAGGTGCATTGCTTTTATTATCAGAAAGGGCTTAGCAACAACTAAAGAGAAGAAAAATCTGGAAGAGGGTATCTAAATTAGTCTGTACAACTCTAGGTTCCTGGCAGTGGTAGGAGAGGGCTGGGCCCACCAGGCAGGCTTGCTCGGGGTTATTCTATCAAGGCTGTGTGAGTGTGCAGGTTTCAAGTCACAGAGCCTCATCTACATACTGAAACTCACAACACTCTTCCTACCTCTGCCTCCCAAGTGCTGGGATTAAAGGTGTGCGCCACCATGCCCGGCCTTTAAAAAATTTTTTCTGATCTTTTTTTTTTTTTTTTGGTTTTTGGTTTTTTGAGGTAGGGTCTCACTCTAGTTCAGGCTGACCTGGAATTCACTCTGTACTCTCAGGGTGGCCTCGAACTCATGGCGATCCTCCTACCTCTACCTCCCAAGTGCTGGGATTAAAGCGCCCCGCTTGATCTTTTTTCTTTTTTTTTTTTAAATATCTGTTAGAGAGACAGAGAGAGAGAGAGAGAGAGAGAGAGAGAGGGAGAGAATGGGTGTGCTAGGGCCTCTAGCCACTGCAAACCAAGTCCAGACACATGTGCCACCTTGTGCATCTGGCCCACGTGGGTAATGGGGAATTGAACCTGGGCCCTTAGGCTTCACAGGCAAGCACCTTAGCCACTAAGCCATCTCTCCAGCCCCCATTTTCTTTTTTTATTGCAAGTGGTGGTTCAGCCCTTAGGAGGCCAGGGCAGGAGAACTGCAATTCTGAGGCCAGCCTCAGGGAGCACAGGGAGTCCTGCCTCAAAACACCAAAGCAGAAGAGTGCTATCTGATGCAAGGGCATGAAGCATGTTCCTGGCCTTGGAAGTACTTTATGTGTACTGACTTGAAACTCCTCATAGCCAAGGAGGCTGGTGGTGATGCTGTTAGCATTAACCTCAGAGGCTTCTTTCTCGTATCATACAGCTGGGAAGTGGTGTCATCAAGAAGTCTGGCTTTACCATCCATCCATTGCACACCATGCTACAATGCCTCTTTGATGTAACCGCAGGATCCTGTATGCAGGAGAAAATGCGTGTGCATGTGTGTAATGCATCAGGACCACCTTTTCCCCTGAAAAGTGCTCAGTGGGCATATTGGTGACTATCTGACCCTGAATACTACCTTCCCACCACCAGTATTGTATGACAGAACTCCAGAAATGAGCATCTGTGCCTGGACCTATCCAATTCCTACTAGGGCAGTGGCTCTCCACCCAGGTGACCCCAACCTTGGGGAGGTGTGGTAGTGCCCTGGCCAGATCACATTGTTGATTGTCACAATGGTAGATGATTAGCTGTGTTACGGACATCAATTGGGTGCAGCCAGAGATGCTTCTAAATATTCCACAGAACAGAGAATAGCCCTCACAGATACAGAATGGTCAGGTCCAAGTGCAGCAAAGCTAAACCTAAGAATTCACATTAAAGGGAAAAAGACCGAGCCCTCAGTGGCTAAGCATTCTGGGTAACCCCTCCAACTGCCCTCAAGGACCCTAACCATAGACACCTCTGAGCAAGCAGGCCACATGCAGTAGACACTAATAAGCTCTGAGGGAAGGAGGTGTAGGGAAGCATCCAGCATTTTCATTGCGTACCAGCAAATCTCTGAGGGAGGGAAAGCAGGGCTGAACTTTGCACAGAGCCTCAGTGGGGAGGGGAGATGCTGGAGCTCTGGTGGTCAGCAGCAGCAGGCCTGAAAGTGGAGACAAACTCAGGATCGACTGAATCTTGAGGAATCACCTTTGTTTTTGTTTGTTTGTTTTTTTGTTTTTCGAGGTAGGGTCTCACTCTAGCCCAGGCTGACCTGGAATTCACTGTATTCTCAGGGTGGCCTTGAACTCACAATGATCCTCCTACCTCTCCCTCCCGAGTGCTGGGATTAAAGACATGTGCTACCATGCCTGGCTACCTTTGTTTTTGAGACAGGATCTCATTATAGCCCAGGCTGACCTGGAACTCACTCTGTAGTCCTAGGCTGGCCTTGAACTTATGGTGGTGATCCCATTACCTAGCCTGTGTGCTGCATTAAAAGCATGTACCACCATACTCAGGTGGAATCACCATTTGAAAGCATAAGTACACTATATTGAGGAATATCTGGGCAGGGCTCTCTTATATAGCAACTCAGAAGAGCCTGGTTCAGATCTCTATGCTCATGAAGTCTAGGTAATAAGTGGTGGTAATAGTAGTGACATTAGGTCTCAAATGCAGGCCTTCATAAACCCATGTCCTGAGTAGCCCTGTGGGCTCTGGGAGTGGGACACATCTGCCAGAGCTGCCTAATGACATGCTGGCTCAGAAGTTGAGAGGCATCTGTAGTCTGAGCTTGGTGGCTATCACCTACTTGCCATCTCAGGCTCCAATGTGGCCTGGAAGGGTATGATAAAGGGCAGAACTGAACTCTGCCACTGTATCTCCACCATGTTCACCCTCAGCTTCCACAAGTGGTCACATGGTAAAACCACTGACCTCAGATGACCTGTTCCCTCAAGTGGCAGTAACAAAACCACCTGGGGGAGGCACGTATGTATGGTGGGATGCCCTAGTATATAGCCTTCCCCAAGAGCTGTAGGAAAGGGGAAAGTGAGTTTTACCCAGATTCCAAACTGCCTGTGCTTGATGAGATGGGTCCCCACAACAATGGTGGGACTTGGAAACAACAGGGGACAGAGACCTACATAGGGCAATTCAATTGTCACAATCAAGAACAAGTAAACTTGAGATTCCAACCAAAGGCTGCATGAGCCCAAATCAAGCCTTCTTTTCTGCAGAACTCGCAGACATGGCTAGAATGCTCCACACATGGTAGCTCAGGGCAGAAAAACTATCTTCTGGGGATTCTTTTACAAAATGATGCAGCTGAATGGTGAGGAGAGAAGAGCTAAGGAGAGAGAGGCTCCCACCCCTGCCTGGCTCACTGTGCCTCTGCCTGTCATCTGGCTAGATGAAGCCACACCTGCAAAAGCCTGCCTATCGCCTGCACCTCAACAATCAGGTCAGGACATAAGGCCTGATGCAAGGATGGTGGCCCACCCATCTCTCAACTGCTTCTCATTAGCTAGAACATTCTGCTTTTCACCAACCAAGGACACGTCTGTCCTTCTTTGGAGGGTGAGGGAAAACCCTCTGCTG
The DNA here is from genome assembly GCA_036365145.1 of Orientallactaga sibirica. Classification (NCBI taxonomy): domain Eukaryota; kingdom Metazoa; phylum Chordata; class Mammalia; order Rodentia; family Dipodidae; genus Orientallactaga; species Orientallactaga sibirica. The sequence goes on along the minus strand of JAEOAD010000029.1, from coordinate 5,526,437 downwards.
AGCACTGGTATCTGACCACTGGTGGGTGCTCACACCAAACAAAGGCTCTGCTATCCCTGCCCAGGGTCAAGGCTGCAGAGAGTCTTGCTTGGCCAGGCACAAGCCTTCCCAGCTTGACAACACAGGAGGTGGTTCTACCTAGACCCTGATCATAGGGATGGAGAAATCAGGAAAGCCTGTGCCTTTCTCTCCATCTGGAATTAAACCCATAGCTAGGTGAGTTCTAATTTCCTAACTTTGCTGAAAGGCTCACCACGTGCTCAGAGTGCACAGGATACTTGTGCTCAGATTCACGTGGTCTCAAGCACTGTGGCTAGAGGGCACCCAGATGATAATGGTGACACCTGCTTTTCTTCCTGAGAGATGCAGATAGGAGCTGCCTTTGGTTCCGTTGTGACTTCATGAAGCTACACAAGGTGGCTGATTAGAAAGCAGCTGATCCTCTGCTGTTTCCCAAATGGGTCCATTTAAAATGAATCAGTGGGCATTTAAACCAGAAAAGGATGGCATGTGAGTAGGACTCCAGAATATGGGGCTGGCACATTAGCAGGTCAGGCCAGGCAGGGGATCCAGAGGGAGTGATGTCAAAGGGAGGTATCCAGGCGCTTCCTGGCAAGAGTCTGAAGAAAGAGGCACTTCTGCTGGCAGCACAGCTCTCTGTGATACTGATGTAGGCCTCACTCCCTGCAAAGCCTCTGCCCTCGATCTGTTATAATTCAAGCATCTACCTTGAATCTGCACAGCTGAAGATGCACAATGAACCTGGCCAGAGCTGACAACCTACTGGCAGCTTTATGAATCCACATCTGTATTCTAGTTCTGCCACTCATTGGTTGTATGACCCTGGACATATGTCTTCTCTGAACCTCAGTCTGTCCATTGGCTACCCAATGGGTATGGAGGGTATCCATTCAGCTGATGGCTAATAGCAGGGCTCTTCCTCCTCTCCCCAACCTCTGTGTTGACTCTAGCAGGTCCTTGTCATAAATGCTGCCACTGGGCTTTCTCTGTCACCTTCCTTGAGGTTCCATACTCCAGCTAGGGGTCCAGGAATATCTTTTCCACAACGGACTCCAAGCAGCCTGTGCTTCAGGTTGTCTATGACTGCCATAGGAATAACAGATGCCGAGACAGCAAGGTCAAGTCACCCACCTGCATTACAACAGATTTGCTGGTTTATTTTAAAGGCTGTATTTGAGGGGCCTCTGCATACAAACCCATCTGATACTCAAGTTCTTAAGCTGAAAATACTTGAAAACCAATGGCATGAGGGGCACAGCTTGACTCTGGGATGCTGTCTCACTGGCTCTGATAACCACTAGCTAGGCCACCAAGTGGCACTGGCATCAGTTTACTCATGTGCACCGAGGGAATAAGAACCCAACTTGGAAAATTCCTGTAAGCATGCAGACACTAGCCCAGCACATGGCACATTAGGCACTCAAGAAAGGCTGTGTTTTCCCCATGCAGCCCTCTCCTTTTACATATATTCATGCAGCCTGGCACACACACTGCAGCCAGAATGAAAGCTGACACAGAAACACTGCGGTCACAACCTTGGCCCCTTCCAGCATAACCCGGCACTTTCGGTTGCTCAGCAAGAAGCCAGGTCACTGGACACCATAGAGACTCAGCAGCCTGCCCTCTCCTAAGGCCAGCTTCAGGTGTGAGAGCACAGACCTGAGTTAACAGCCCAATTTTCTCATTGCACTTCACTGTAGGCACAGAGTATGACTGCAAATGACCATGGCATCAAGCTGTTCATCTTCAGCCTCATAGCTAACAAACAGCTCACCTGCCACATTGCCAATGAGCCTGGGTGTCCTGGGACCATGTATATAGTCTGTGCCCCAAGGTGGGGACTCACAGAAGATCAAAGGTACTTGTGTCTTCCCACCACACAGCCCAATACAGACAAGTGGGGAGCCTCTTCCTTCCCAGAACAGAAGCAGGGGACCCAGCCTGTTGCAGAGACCAGGCTTTCAAGGGAGGTTGTGAGGCTGTAGGGACTTTGCTCCTTGTGATGCTTGGTGGCTCAGTCTCAGTAGCTTCCTACCTGTCTTCACTGCACTCAAGCAGCTGTTTCAGGTACCAGTCATAAGTGCAGAGCAACCACAGTAACAAAGATAGAACAGGCCCTACCATGAGACTTGGGACAGGGTCCAGCAGGCAGCCATCGGGGCCTGTAGGAGCCAAGGCTCACATTTCCAGGAGTTTCTTTCAGCTGAGCCTCAAGTCCTTCCTCCTTGTAGACACCCTAAGATGTAGTCAACACAAAGGAAGGAGCCAAGGAAAGCCCTTGGTCACTCTCTAGCCCCAGTAAGCCAAGGCTTTCCTCTATCCTCAACACTGGGTCTTGGCCTCAAGAGACAGGAACTCTGAATTGGGTGTCATTTTTCTCTAAGTCTCTGGCTCCATCTGCTGTCTCTGTATGTGACACAGAACCATAGCTAGAAACAGTGCTCAGAGCAACCTGGGAGTGTGCGGAAAAGCTTGGAGGGCAGGGGCAGGAGAGGGCAGCATGTGGTTGGCCTCATGCCCAATAGCACAGCCACCCCCACTTGAGGAGGCAAAGAGAGGAGCAAGGTGCTGGTCGGAAGATTGTTTGCTTGACTCGTGAGTCCACTTAAATCTGGTTCCAATTACATACAAAGTAAGCCTAGTTACTAGGTTAGCCTACATGCCACAACTTGCCGTAAAACCCAGAAATCACAAGGTAACCAGGGTCTTACCCACTGTGCTAAAGCTGCTATTGGGTTGAACAGAAAAAGTGTGGATTTGGGAATTAGAAATCCTGAAACAGTGCAGAGACACTTGTGTGACCTTGGGAGAATCACCTTTCTGAATCTTAAATAAGATAACCTGTTTAAAACAAGATGCACATGCCCTGCCTTGTGCAATAGGTTTGTACCCATTTCACACACAGGCAAACAGTTTCAGAGTTCTGTGGGCCTTTAAAAATCCATTCCATTAAAAGGGATTAAATATAGTAAACAAGAGTTTCATCTATGCCAAAGTGATTCAGAAAGGCAAAGTAAGAAAGATATAGACTTCTACTAAAAGAAGCCTGGATTGCCAAGTTGAAATGCAAAAGGCTGAATTGCAAGCACAAGAGGCTAGATGGGTTGCAGGGACTAATGAGGGGCTCAAGCAGTAGAGGAGACAAGCAGGAGGCAGAAGCTAATGAGCAGAGTGGAATAGCACTGGCTTAGGGAAGGCTGGCTGGAGCTAGGTACTTGAAGTCCTACTGCAGAGTGACGGCGGCGGCGGTGGCAAATTCTCCTCCTCTTCCTTCTCTCTCTCAAATAAATACATAAGATCGTCAGATCTTGTGTGTTTATTTGAGAGAGAGAATGAGAAAGAGGCAGATAGAAAGGAGGGAGAGAATGGGTGCACCAGGGCCTCTAACCACCACAAATGAACTCCAGACACATGTGCCACCTTGGGCATCTGGCTTTACATGGGCACTGGGGAATTGAACCTGGGTCCTTTGCTTTGCAGGCAAGCTCTTTAACCGCTAATCCACCTCTCCAGTCCCAGTGTGACTTAAAGAGTTTCTGGAACAAGCCGGGCGTGGTGGCACACGCCTTTAATCCCAGCACTCGGGAGGCAGAGATAGGAGGATTGCCGAGAGTTCGAGGCCACCCTGACACTACATAGTTAATTCCAGGTCAGCCTGGACCAGAGTGAGACCCTACCTCGCAAAACCAAAAACAAACAAACAAACAAACAAACAAACAAACAAACAAACAAAAAAACAGTTTCTGGAACAGGTACAAAGTTATATATTAGACCATGAAGGAAACTCAATAAGTTCCAAATAGCCACATAAAAATCAAATTCATATAAAACCAGGAGAACCCATGACCCCACAATGAAGAATTTCTCCTTAAACAGCTCTGCAGAAAAGAAGAACTCACTCACAAGAGGGCACCTCAGAAGTGACAATGTGCTGTGGAAAACAACTAAAGTGGTGCTCACAGGGTGGTCCAGAGAGTGGATGGATGATCCATGGCCTCTCATTCTGGAAGCCAGGGGAAGGAGCAGGGGGCTCAGGGAAGCAGAGGAATCCAGTGAGAAAAAGGAAACAGTAGCAGACTTGGTGCTACCTGTACTCAGGTAGGAAAAGTAAACCATGGCAGGCTTGGTGCTATGAGCAAAAGGAGTACTTAAGACCAGCAAGGCACAAACACACAAAACTAGAAATGAAAACAGGAAATGACTATATACAAAAAAATGAGAAGTTTACTCTGCAAAAATCAATGCAAACACATTGAGAAACCTGACAACAGAACATTTTCCCAGGAAAAATCTGTTACCAAAATTTTCTCTAGGAGGGACCCAGATCAAAAAGGCCAAAAATTATATAAGAAAAAATTTAGTTATCAAAGTGCCACCTTCTTAAAAATACCAAGTTCAGAGATGAGTTCCTTTGGTCTCCAAGGAAGAGATCTCTAGGTTAACTGTTTAGACAACAAAGGAGAGCTGGCAAGTTCTCTCTGCAATGCTTTCTATATTTACAGAACACCAAGACAACAGAAAGTCATCCAGATACTTCAATTATGAATGTTATCACTGACATTCTTTTTTTTTTTTCCGAGGTAGGGTCTCCCTCTAGCCCAGGCTGATCTGGAACTCACTATGTAGTCTCTGGGTGGCCTTGAACTCACAGCGATCCTCCTACTTCTGCCTCTTGAGTGCTGGGATTAAAGGTGTGCACCACCACGCCCGGCTCTGACATTCTTAAATATTTAAAATATGATCCAGTGGGATATCAAAGGAATACCATAAAACTGACTAGGACTCTGAATGTTAATACTAGAAAACCCATGAATATAATATATTCTTACTAACAGGTCAAAAGACAAAGGCACAATTCCCTCCAAAAGGTGCCATCAAGTTTTCTGACAAAATTTAACAGCAATTCTTGACTTGCAAAAATAAGCAGATACTTCCTTACTGAGAGAAAAAAGATAAATGAGACAAAAAGCTAGCATCATGCTTAATGATAAGATATCAGCCACATTCTCACTCAAATTGAAAACAACAAATGGCTATCACTGCATATTGTTCTGTGACCACTAAAAGTAAAGTCAAGAGAAAGGAGTTGGATATCTGAGGACTTAAAAGGAGGACTGGAAGTCATTACTGTTGGTAAAGATACAATTATGTATCTGGAAGATTCTAGGGTCAATGGAAACAACAATAGGAACAGGACTGAAGGCTGTTGTGGTGGGTTAAAGAATGAATATTTAAAAATCAATAGATTTTCTACATAAAGGCAAATAAAAATTAAAAGATGGGGCTGAAGGGATAGCTTAGCACTTAGGACATTTGCCTGCGAAGCCTAAGGACCTAAGTTTGATTCCCCAGTATCCATGTAAGCCAAATGCACAAAGTGGTGCATGCTTCTGGAGTTCATTTGCAGTAGCTAGAGGCCCTGGCATGCCCATTCTCTTTATCTCTCTTTTCTTTCTCTCTTTCTCTGCTTGCAAATAAATAAATATAAAAAGTTTGTTAAAAATTAAAAGATGGCATTTATAATAGCAGGCCTTGATATTGAACAGTAAAGTACAAAAGTCAGCACTCAGATCTATATTCCAATTACTTACAACAAAGACCTGAAAGCTCATCTTAAAAATGAAATAAGCCAGGCGTGATGGTGCAAGCCTTCAATCCCAGCACTTGGGAGGCAGAGGTAGTAGGATCACTGTGAGTTCAAGGCCACCCTGAGACTACATAGTTAATTCCAGGTCAGCCTGAGCTAGAGTGAGACCCTACCTCAAAAAACCAAAAAGAAAAAAAAAAAAAAAAAAGAAAAGAAAAGAAAAGAAAGAAAGAAATAACTCAGGTATGGTAGTGCAAACTTTTAATCCTAGTACTTGGGAGGCAGAGGTAGGAGTTTCGCTGTGAGTTTGAAGCCAGCCTGAGACTACATAGTGAATTCCAGGTCAGCCTGGACTAGAGTGAGACCCTACCTTAAAAAGTCCCACCCCGAAAAGAAAAAAAAGAAAAGAAAAGAAAAGAAAAGAAAAGAAAAGAAAAGAAAAGAAAAGAAAAGAAACAACAGCCACAGAGACACTAAGGAAAAGCATGAGGAGAACTGGAGGGTGTGGGAGAGCAAGTTGCCAGCCCTTCCAGAAAACATGCATTTCGGGAACCTGTGACCATCATAAGAGAAAGGAACAGGTAGGGCAGGAGGAAGAAAGTGAATAGATCAATGGAGCGACAATAGGAACAGGGCACAGCAAACTGCAACTGAAACAAGGAAGGAAGGAGGTCAGGCATGGTGGTGCATGCCTTTAATCCCAGCACTTGGGAGGCAGAGGTAGGAGGATTGCCATGAGTTCAAGGCCACTATGAGACTACATAGTTAATTCCAGGTCAGCCTAGACTAGAGTGAAACCCTACCTCGGAAAAAAAATTAAAAAAATAAATAAAAGCAAGGAAGGAAGGAGGCTTATAGCCAAAGGTGCTAGTACCTGAGAGAAAAGGAAAGCTAGACCCTCTCCTTCCTCCTTGTCAAATAGAGTCTATGCAGAACAACGAAACCCTGGGAAGACCTCAGAAGAAAGCATAGGGTAAACCTACAACCTTAGAGGCGGCTTTTAAGCAGGACAGACAAATTGGACTACCTAACATATAAACTTCTGAAGTGAAAAGAATGAGCCTCATCAAATGACCACCAAAAAAAGGAATAGCAGCACTCACAGTATACCTGACATAGGCTACTTTTCCCATTATACAGAGTTTCTGCTAACTGATGTGAGAACTAGCCCAGCACAGAAACAGGAGTGTGTGAACAGGTAATACACAAATAACAGTTAATACAGAGGGAAATGCTCTTTGATCTAGATCTAATCACTTACAAACATACCAAATGCAAGAGCCCAGCAAACAGCATTTGAACAGTCTCATCTGTAAGTTAAGGAAATGCCAGGAGCAGCAAGGAAAGATCACCTTATTTCTCCCTCTAGATGAAGTAAAAATTAAAATGAGTAAGTAACACTTTGGTCAGAAGTCTGGGGAAAGGCGCAATCTCAAAGAGTACTGCAGGAATGTAACGTGATACTTGCTTTCTGAAAGGATATTAGGTAAGATGTGGTATTGCTAAGGATTAACATATGCTATCCTCACACCAGTCTAGCAAAGGTGTATGAAGTAGGTTATGAAACCTTGACTGGAATTTTTTTAAAAGAGGAAATAGTTTATCACAGGGTTCATAAAATATAGTGCAACAATTCAGAAGAGCATCTAAGGGACATTTAGCAACAAACAAGGCAAATACACTCTAATAAACACCTCTATTACAATAATGCACAAGCAAGCTTTTCTCTGAGTGTCATTTGTTTTATTTTGCTTTTGAGACATGGTTCCCCCAGGTTGGCCTCTGATCTTATAGTGACCCTCCAGCCCAAGTATCCCAAGTGCTGGAAATACAGGCATAAGCCACCATGCCTGGCTAGGATTTTTTTTTAAGATTTTATTTTTATTTCCTTATTAGAGACATAGATAGGGAGAGAGAGAGAATGAGAATGGGTGTGCCAGGGCCTCTAGCCACTGCAAACGAACTCCAGATGCATGTGCTACCATGTGCATCTGGCTTACGTGGGACCTGGAGAGTCAAACCAGGGCCCTTAGGCTTTGCAGGCATATGCCTTAACCACTAAGCCATCTCTCCAGCCCCTGGCTAGGATTTTTAAAAGGATAATCATGTATACCTATTCAGTCATATATGGATTGGTATAAGCATAGAACCACTTCTGAGAAAACTAATGAAAACTATAAAAACTGTTTGCAAAGGTTAGAAGGAGTGGGATTACTGTATAGGGGAGAGACTGCTTCACCTTCGTTTTGTCACTTTGAATTCTGACCACAGACATGATTCATCACTATAAAAGGAAATCAATGATTATCTGAGGAAATGAGATTTTGGGCCATTTCCCTTCTTTTTTACATAAAGGCTAGTAAATGTTTTCAGATATTTTGCTTAAAATCTAAGCACGCTTTTTTAAACTTACATTTAGTGATGATCTTTGACTTGTATTTCAGGATGTTTATTTGTGAACTTGCTGGACACCAGGGCACTGCATCAGTCAGCCTATCTGGCTATCCTTGCTATCATCAGAGTCCTGGGACACAGGCTACAACCTGCTCACCCAAGCCCTCTCTCCAGCTCATGAATGTGGCTGGCCAGGTGGCTAGGTTCTGCTTTGAACATGGGCCCACAGTTATAGCTAAATGTACCTGGTAGTATAAGTGATCATAAACCAAGCAGGATTAGAGCATCATCTTTCTCCATGACGGGTGTAAGTTAACGCTGTACTGCCTTCCTGCCCCCCTCCTCTTCTGCCTTCAGACTAGAATGATAAATGTTGTGCCAAGAAAGTTATCATTATAACCAATCCACTAAAAGTAGAGGAAAATGATTTAATTTTGACAACTAAATGAGCTTTGACAAATGATTTAACTAACACTTTAACCAACTTGCCTGATAAGTATCAGGCAGTTTCCCACTTTGATGAGGAAAAAAAAAATCATCCTTACTCCATCTCATAAAGGGAGCAGCCACCAGATGTGGGAGCAAATGACCACATACATCTGAAGCCACCTTCCAATGGGGTCTTCTTTTGAGCACCCTTGCTCCCATGTGGCTCTCTTTCCAGGAGCCACTATGGCCTCTCTGCCCATCTCATTAAATGATCTCACAAAGAAAAGTCCCTCTCGGTACCAGCCCCTCCTCTAGGCTGCCCCAGCTGAAGTTCTTTTCCCCTTCAGCTGATCAAGAGAGTCTACAGTTAAAGGACAATCAAAGATGCAGGGCAGATGAGAGAAGACAGGGAGGTCTAGAGCAGACCCTGAACCAGACCGAGGGAGACAGAACAGTGTGTGTTGAGTTTACCAGGTCAGGAATCCAACATCTTCCCAAAAGCTAACATAGAGCTGGGCTTCCTATGATCTGCAATGAGCAAGCCCTGCCAACCCACCACTACTCCTTTCAGTCCTATCCAGGCTCAGGTAGGATGGGGCTCTAGGGACAGGGAAGGCTGGGCTAAGCATGCTCATAGGGAGCTGAGCTGAGCAGGTCAGGTAGAGGGGAAATGGGCCCTCCACAGACATGAAGCTATACAGCCTCTCATTACCCTACAGGAATCCAAGGCCACCCTGTGGCTTCAACTCAGCAAAGTTCCTTGTAAAGCATGGAAACTGGCATGACAACCACAAGCCTGAGGCCACAGCAGCAAGGAATGACATCACCTCCTGCACTGTTGGGAAGTCACTCTTCTCTGTCCATGGAGCAGGCTTTACATTGATCTCTGCTCAACTGTCATGATGGAAGGCAAAAACCTGACACTAGCTTCAGTATGTAAGAAGGAAAAAGATTTGTAAATGTAAAACACACAGAACATGTCTTAGTTACTTTAAAAATACTGTTTATCCGCTTTTATTTATGCACAGGAAGATTGGGAAGAGGAAGCTTTCAAGTTATCATTAAAATTTTTTTTTTAATTTTCACTTATTTCAGAGAGAGAGAGAGAGAAAGAGGTAGAGAGAGAGAGAGAGACAGAGAGAGAAAGAGAGAGAGGGAAAGAGAAAGAATTGGTGTGCCAGGCCTTCCAGCCACTGCAAACGAACTCCAGACACATGAACCACTTTGTGCATCTGGCTTACGTGGGTCCTGGGGGAATCAAACCTGGGTCCATTGGCTTTGCAGGCAAGCGCCTTAACTGCTAAGCCATCTCTCCAATCCTCAAGTTATCATTTTTTTATGTGTGATGTAGCATGTGTGTGCACCCCATGAAGAGGACAGAGGAGAATGTAGGATGTCTTTTTCTTACTGCTCATCTGCATATTTCCTTCGGGGGGGGGGTCTCTCCCTCCACCATGGCTGCTGTTGGTCAGTGAGCTCCAGTGATTCTCCAGTCTCTGACCCATACCCTTCACGTAGTTTATAGATGTTCATGCTCATCTGTTGCTTTGTTTTTAAACACATGAACTCCGGGGAGTTGGACTATGCAGTTTCCTGCACTCTCAATCCACTAAGCCATCTTCCCAGCCTGCATATTATTAAGCTTTGGGGGGAAATATCCTGGAAGGAGCATTTATTTCTCATGTGGCATTAGGTTTGGATTTCTGATGTACATAGTCTGTATGTATGTGCACACATGTGCACACATACGCATGTGTTGTCTGAAGCCACTACATTAGTAGTACCAAAACAGTGGTAATTAGTTACAGAACCAACAGAAAGAGCCAGAGGAAGCTCATTTGGTTGTCACTATCAATGACATTATTTCATCTCATCAGCTTTTTGCCATCAATACAGCCCATGGTGGTACAGGCATCAGAGAAAGAGAACAGATAATAGCAACAGCTAAGACAGATAAGTTTGGGGATAGGAGAAAGGTAGCCGGGACAGCCATAGAGGATGTTCCCAAGTCTCTACATCAGCTCTAGTCCTATAGGCCCTGACCTAGAAGAAAGCTTGTTCTTCTTCCTTACTGATAGAAGGATGTCTGATCTGCTGGGAGCTGACCCTTACCTGTGAGCATCACTTGGGTTAAGATACCTCTGCCCAGGTACAGGCCCACAGCCAGAGTTATAGGACCATCAGGACCTCATCTCATCCAGCATAGGGCTCTGACCCTGTCTCAAGAGTATGTAAGGGGTTCCTGATACTTTTGTCCTTCTGTTTGAATCTTCCCAATAGCTAAGAAAGACAGGGAAGATTAGGGTTTATTACACGTTGTCAGCTGGGAAGCAGCAGATGTCAGAGCTGAGGGGTGAAGCATACAGAGATGTGAGGCCCATGCCAGACACTGTGGATGCCAGAGGTCAACGTCTGGGTGCATTCCTGTGCCTGAATTTCCTTTCCCTTCTCTAGGTCCATGCAGGGTAATGGGGACCACAGGTGTCCCTACAGCATGCTGTTGGCACAGAACCTCAGCATATAGCACACATGCTATGTGACCCAGATTGGAATGAGGATGCAAAGGGACTGTAGTAAAGCACATTTTCACCAGTCCCTGGGGCCTGTAATCACACCTTCAATCACCCTGCACATGGAAGGGTCCCACCTCTACACAAGCACATATGCAGTGCCCCTCCCTGCTGTCCTAGGCTGCATGGGCCTGGATTCCAGCAATGTATGCCCCCAAAGCACCTAGGAAACACTTGAAGAGTCTGTGGTGCCAGTCAGGACTGCTGGACTATGGTTTTCAGGACAAGTGCAGCAAGTACCTGTTTTGAAAAACCTGGGAGTGTGTGGTAGACAGATTTACGGAGCTGGCTAGAAAATGCCAGATTTGTGAAACTTTAGCTTATTGTTTGTGGTGCTGGGAGGGAACCCAGGGCCTCACACATGCTAGGCAAGTACTATATCAATGAGTTCCATCCTGGTCCAGAGTGCTTAAGTTTAAAACTTCTTGTGCTGGTATTTTCAGTGGTTCACAATGTACTATGTGTGCACAGGCTTCACCCTCCTCCCATATGACATATCCCATAGGGACTTGAGCAGAAGGACATTTGGACTGGAGAAAGGTCAAGAATTTCCTGGCTCCCAGCTTCCCACTGAGTCTCTCACCTAGGAGGGCAAGAAAGGTCTGTGGATAAGCTCTAGTTTCACATGCTGAGGTGACTGTCCTTCTCCAAGGTGACTGCTAGGTCAGCTAGCTGCCGGAGACTGGCTAGCTAACACGTGACTCTGACAGGAAGCAGACAAGGAACCATGTGACTTCTCCCAGGTTTGGGTCCTCATCTATTTTACCAGCCCCAAGGAAGATGAAGAAAAAAAACCTAAAAACAAAAGAAAACAAAACCAAAAAAAAAAAAGGCGCAGTGGTTGGAAGGCCATGTCATGCTGTCTGGAATGTTTATTTTGTAAACAAACCAATAGCAATAAATTATGCTGAACTTTTAATAAGATGCACATCATATTAGGTCTGTATTTTTGCCAAGAAAAAAAAAGGTAAGGGGAAGTAGAGAGAGAAAAATGCCTTGAAGTAAAGATCACAAAAGGGGTTTCCTGTTATGAGATACGGATGCATTTCCTTGACCAAAACCAGACTGATCAAAATGCCAAATCAAAAATCACGAAAACTACAAACAGGTGACATACTTGAACTTGCTTCCTTTCCTGCCCAGACCCCAAGCAGCAACCAGGGTCCACCCTGGCTCCTGTGGTTGGCTGTCACCAAAGGCAGCACTGAGTAAGGGACATGGCATGCCTGCCAGTGCTATGCAAGGGGAAGTCTTGGGGTACCTGTAATCTGCTGTGACTTCTTGCATCGGCCCCCTTTGTTTCCTTGAAGCCTGGCTGACCAGAGAACACATTCTAGCATTGGACAAGCAGCATCCAGAGTGCAGGCAGCAATGTCCTGCAATGGTCAGTGGCTGGCACAGACTACTTCCCCAGCATCATGGTGATATCCCTGCCTGACGGGTACCACAGAGACCTGAAGATGTAGATGTAGATGTGAGAGACTGATTCATCATCAAAATGGAAGTAGTGGGGCTGGAGAGATGGCTTAGCGGCTAAGGCGCCTGCCTGCTGAGCCTAAGAATGCTGGTTCCAATGTCCAGCGGTTCCAATCTCCAGGTCCCACGTTTAGCCAGATGCAAAGTGAGGCAAGGGCGCAATGCTGCACTTGCCCACAAGGGGGCACACGCATCTGGATTTCGTTCACAGCAGCTGAGAGACTGCTGGCATGCCCATTTCTGTCTCCCTCTCCCTCTCTCTGTCTCTCTCTCCAAAAATAAATAAAAAATGATTTTAAAAAATTATAAAGATGGAAGTAGTAGACACTGGACAGATTGTTTCTCTGCTGGGATTCAGACAGAAGGCCAAGCATCCAAAGGGGTCTCTGCTTCTCTATTCTGGGCCTCAATATAGGCCATTTCCTTGCCTTTGAACTAGTAACCTCCCATTTGTCTTTGAAGAGCAGTCCCCTGTCTCTACTCTCCCAAAACCCTCCTAGCCCTTCTGGGAGTCCTTCTCTATACCAGGTGCCTGGCGTTCAGGCTCTGCTTCCTTGGCTCTCCTCTGAGCTGGAATGGCAGAGTCAGCATCTGCCTTGGAGTGAGATCCTCTCCAAGGGGATTTGTGGCCCAAGTGCTAACTACTCTTGCTCACCCTCTGTGCTGGCATAGGGTTTGCTTGTCATTTGCATAGGCCCAACAGTGGGCATCTGCTAAAGTTCAGCTAGGACAGGCTTGACTTCCTGTTCCCATAGCAAACTCTCAGGAAAATGCAGTGTTTCCTTCCTGTCCTCAAATGGTAGCTCTCATAGTGTCAGCAACTCTCTTCCTGGCCATCTCCAAGGGTGGACAGAGGCACTCCTGCCAGGCACTGGAGATTCATGGCAAGAAGGAAGGACCATCTGCTCACCGGGTGCCAGGGCTGATTAACTGTGGCAGGGACACCACATGGCCTTTACTTTCCCAGGTTCTGAGGGCTGCTACTCCTAGAATCCCTGCCAGGCACAAAACCAAAATCTGTGAGAGGCTTTGTAGACACATCTCATTTAACCCTCAACACCAGACTGGAGGTTCCCACCATTGTTTCAGAAAAATCCATGGAGGCTCAGAAAGGTGAGGTCAGTCTCTCAAGGTCACAGCCACAAGAGGCAGGTGGCATTCAAAGGTGGCACTCTGATTCTGAAGCAGGGTTGGTAAGATAACTCTGCAGGGAAGTTTAAGAGACAGTAGTCAAACTGGTGTCAACCAGCAGCAGACTGTCAGAATAGAGAAAGAGAGGAGGACAGCCTGACAGGAAGACCGTGCTCGGAACTGGGTTTCTATGCACCTTGATTGCCCTCGCCTATCACCTACCAATCCATGTTTCCAGAATCACCCTGAAGTTTGTAGTTTGACTAAACATCCATAGACTCAAACATGAAATAATTATCAAGAAACTGAAGATCCCTGAAAGTACAAGAAGGTGGTTCTCTGACCACAGCAAACTCACATAGAACCAACAACACAAAGCTAACTAGCAAAGCCTTATGTGCTGGGACATTTGGCAGCACTTTCACAAATCACCAATGAGCCAAAGATGCAACTGTAACACAAATTTAGATTTTTTTTTTTTTTTTTTTTTTTAGGTAGGGTCCCAATCTAGCCCAGGCTGATCTGGAACCCATTCTGTAGCTCCTGGATGAACTCAGAGTGATCCTCTCCTCCTGTCTCAGCCTCCTGAGTGCTGAGATTAAAGATGTGTGCCACCATGCCTGGCTAAAAAGTTTTGGGATAGTTTTAATCAAAATGATTAAGACTATGACATTATCAGGGCTGGAGAGGTGGCTTAGCGGTTAAGGCACTTGCCAGCAAAGCCAAAGGACCCAGGTTTGATTCTCCAGTAGCTACATAAAGCTGGATGCACAAGGTGGTGTATGTGCCTGGAGTTCATTTGTGGTGGATAGAGGCCCTGGCACACCCATGCTTACTCTATCTGCTTCTTTCTCTCTCTCAAATAAATAAAAAATAAATAAAATATTTTTAAAAGAACATGACATATCAATAAGCTAAAGCAGTAGTTGTAGTAAAGTTTATAGTTCTAAATGTGTATATTAGAAAAGAAGATGCATGATTAATGAGCCGAGCTTTCACATCAAGAAAGTAGATGAAGAGCAGCTAAGTAACCAGAAGAAAGCAGAATAAGGAAATTAGTAAACTGGAAAAATTAAGAAAACTGATAAGCTAAGACTGGTCAAGAAAAAAACAAAACCTGTCCAACGTGACATCACTACAGATTCTAAAAAACACAAAAGGGTAACAAGAGGATAATTTGACTAATTTTATGTCCATAAATAGATAAAACAGGTTTTCTTTTTTCTTAATATTTTACTTTTATTTATTTAGTTGAGAGAGAGAAAGAGGCAGAGAGAGAGAGAGAGAGAGAGAGAGAGAGAGAGAGAGAATGGGTGTGCCAGCTCCAGCCACTGCAAAGGAACTCCAGATGCATGAGCCATCTTGTGCATCTGGCTTACATGGATCCTGGGGAATTGAACCTGGTTCCTTTGGCTTTGCAGGCAAGTGCCCTAACTGATAAACCATCTCTCCAGCCTGGTTTTCTTATAAGAATAAAACATTCACAAGAAGAAATAAAAATCCAATAAGACTGGTGCCTTTAAAAGAATAGACTTAGTGTTTTCATACTTTTGAAATAAAACTAAAATGTAGATTCTCCCAAGTCTTTGTAAAGATAGCATCTATTCATTATGTTATCAAATTATAATTGTGAAGAAAATGGTTGATATTAAAAACAATAAACAAGTGGATTAATTACCTTAAAAATTTGACATATATGTTTATATGCATATATACAGTTAAAAGCTAGAAATCTAGGCTTAAACTTTTCTTGAAAGTTCTACTTCTTAAACCATTGTAATGGAGCTGGATGTGGTGGTGCACACCCAGCATTTGGGAGGCTGAGGTAGGAGGACTGCTGTAAATTGAGTCCAACCAGGGCTAAAGAATGAGTTCAAAGTCAGCCTGGGCTAGAGTGAAACCCTGCCTTGAAAATAAAGAAACAAACAAACAAACAAACAATTACAACGATGAATAAATTTCAGCCCGAGGGGCTGGAGAAATGGCTAAGTGGTTAAGGCCTTTGCCTGCAAAGCTTAATGACCAGGATTTGATTCCCCATTGCCCAAGTAAAGGTGGGTACATAAAGTGGCACTTACATCTGGTATTCAGGGCTCAAGGCCCTGGTGCACCCATTCTCTCTCTCTCTCTGTTTGCAAATAACTAGAAATAAAAAAATTAAATGTCAGCTTGAGTGTTAGAGGGATATTCACAGAAATACATGATCAAAATATGTAAATCAATTATATCTCTGTATTTGTTTTTTGTATTTTTTATGAAAGGAGGGAAAGAAAGAAAGAAAAAAAGAAGGAAGGAAAGAAAGAAAGAAAGAGAGGGAGGGAGGGAGGGAGGACAGACTTGGTGCTCTAGGGCCTCCAGCCACTGAAATCAAACTCCAGACACGTGCACCATCTTGTGTGCATGTGCAACCTTGCGCGCTTGTATCACGTTGTATGTCTGGCTTACACGGGATCTGGAGAGTAGAACCTGGGTCCTTAGGCTTCACAGGCAAGTGCCTTAACTGCCAAGCCATCTCTCTAGCCCACATTTCTGTATTTAAGCAGCGAATAACCCCCCAAAATTTTCAATAGCACCAAATAACACTTAGAAATAAATTTTAATGAATGATCTATAAAACTGCAAATCCTTTTTGAGAACAACTACAGATGCAGAGCCATGGAGATATACCATGTTCATGGACTAGAATCTCAGTATTGATGTCACTGTCCCCAGAGTGTTCTATAGATTCCACCCGATGTTGATTACAATCCAAACACACTTCAAGAATAACTAAGATAACCTGCTATGTGGTTGCAGAGGACCTGGAAAAGACAAACTAATACTGGAAATGAACAAAGCTGAAAGGCTCAATGCTACTTCACTTTAAAACTTACTCCCAAATAGCAATCAAGATTGCACAAGACTGCTGCAACAACAACAACAACAAACCCGACAGCTAAATAGCACAGAACAGAGCCCACAAAAATCCACCTATAAAAATCAGTTATTTAATTTGGGACTTCTGAGCCTCCTGCCTCCCTCCCAAGTGTTGAGACTATAGGCATGTGTCACTATGGTCAGTTTTTAATTTTCTTAAAACAAAAGTGCCAAGGAAATTCAATGGGGGAAAGGCAATTATTTACAATTAAAGGTGCTGAAACAATTACATAAATACATGGAAAAATATTTTTCGCCTTTCTTCACACCATACAAAATTATATAAAAATTAATTTGGGATGGCACACAGACCTAAAACATAAAAAAGCTAAAACTATAGTTTCTAGAAGAAAACATAGATGAACATCTTTACAACAGTGGAATAGGCAAAGGCCAAATTTTTTTAGGACACAAGAGGAACAAGCCATTAAAAAAATTACAAACTGGGACTGGAGAGATGGCTTAGTAGTTAAGGTGCTTGCCTGTGAAGCTGAAGGACCCAGGTTTGATTTCCCAGTACCCACATAAGCCAGATGCATAAGGTGGCACATGCATCTGGAGTTCATTTGCAGTGGCTAGAGGCTATGGTGTACCCATTCTCTCTACCTGCCTCTTTCTCTCTCAAATAAAAAAAAATGACAAACTGAAATTATCAAAATTAAAGATTTCAGATATCATTAAGACAATGCAAAGGAAGCTATAGACTGGGAAAGATAATCTCTGAATATTATCTGACAAGGAACTTGTGCCTCCAACACATGAGAACTCCTTTCAATAAACAGTTAACAACCTGATGTAAAAATGTGCAGAAGAATGGAGCCATCATTCACAAAAAAACATCTAATAGCCAAAACACACCAACAGGTGAGCAACATGAGACTACTCTACTGGCTGTTGGTAGCCAAGGAGATGGTTACTCCCACTGGAGTACAGCTCCAAACAGGACACAGACACAAGTATCACCCATGTATGTTGTATCAGATGACCATGTGTCCACACTGATGCCTGACACACTCAAGTACTTAGCTCACAGGACATAGAAACCAGCCCCTCTCTTCCAGGGATAGTCCCTTAGACAAGGCAGAAGCTGGAGAAAGAAGGCTGCCAGGATACTGCAATGAGGTCAGTAAAGGTCTCAAAGGTGGGCAAAGGGCCCAGAGGTGGCCAACATGTAGGATCTATCCTGCTTATTTGTATTGTGTCACAAAAAAACCCAGAGTCTATATTTAAAATGGACATTTCACTTAAAAATGTAGATTTCCAATTCTGTCACCCAAGAAATGTGGAATATTGGTACTCTGCCCCAACCCAACCTACTAGCCAGGCAGGTCACCATATCCCATGAGCACTTCTGGAGTCAGTGCCATGGTGGCCCCAGTCCTGGGGTCCAATTGCACATTCGTCCAAGGACTCCTGATCCCTTTCCTGGCCCTGTGCTGAATCCCAGAGATGAGCCTCATTGGGGAGCCTGACCGTAAACCATGGGGGGCTCAGTCTGAGCTCTGGCAGATCCAGCTTACTGTGAGTTCATGGTCCTTCCTCCCCTGCCAAAGTTATGGAGAGAAAGATGTGGAGTCTGGAGACACAGAATCAAATTCCATGACCTTGAGTAAAACATCTCTGTTGTCACAGCCTTGGCTTTGTCTCTGTAACATTTGCCAAGCCCCCTGCTTTCTTAGAAACCCATTTTGAGAAAATGTTTTAAAAACCCAAATCAGCTGGAGAGATGGCTTAGTGGTTAAGGCGCCTGCCCGCTAAGCCTAAGAACGTCAGTTCCAATCTCCAGGTCCCACGTTTAGACAGATGTAAAGTGATGCAAGGGCGCAATGCTGCACTTGCCCACAAGGGGGTGCACGCATCTGGATTTTGTTCGCAGTGGCTGAGAGTCTGCTGGCACACCTATCTCTATCTGTCTTCCTCTCTCTATCTCTGTGTCTCTCTCCAAAATAAAAATAAAAAAAATTAAAAAACCCAAATCACTCAATATAAACATAAAAGTACCTGTGCCATAAATTTACAATCTAAGCCATGGAAAGGACATCCAGCTTAAGAGTAGAAAGCAGAAGTGCTCATCATGTGGTGATGTGTGTGATCAGGGTTGTGACTGAAGTGCTGGACTTAACACAGTAAAAATAGGGTACACACAGACATGCTTGAACATATGTGGGTACAACTGGAAAGAACCCAGAAATGGTACAAGGGCAGAAAATACATTTTGCAATAAATTTAGTCCTTTTTCCTATCATGAAAATATATTAGCTATTTTTTAAGCAATTCAAAACTTAAAAATTAAGGGGGGTAGTAGCTCAGTGGGAGACCTGCTACCTAGCTTGTATAAGGTCCTGGGTTTGAGACCCCATGCTAAAAAACAAAACAAACATTAAGTTAAAGTTAAATTTTGTGGTGGCTGCATCTCCATCTGGCTATGACTCACGAGGTCCCATCAGCCCTCTATGCCTGTGGCCTGTGGGCTTTCCAAGGGACCACAATCTTAGACTGACTTCGAGAACAGCCTCTGGGGTTTTCTCAAACTACAGCTCTCCATGTTATTCTTCCTTCCCCTGCCCCTAGTTAATGCAACATGCCACACCAGGACTGTTCTAGGACTCGGGGTTTATTTCTTCATCTTCTCCCTCATGTGTGACAGGCCCTCACCCGAGATGCCTCACCAGGACCCTCCTGAGTCCATCTCCTCCTCAGCCTACTGGCAACAAGGGCCAGCAGTTTGTACTCTAAGGTGGAAGGGAACAGGTCACCATTTTACCTGCCACAATGACACTTCCACATTCCCATCTGGACAGCAATACTCCTGCTCCACAGTATGGGATCAGGGGCTTGTGCGTGACCCTACAAAACCACCTCTGCCAACTCAAAGACAAAGCAGTCATGAGGTAGCTGCAGGGAGATGGTGCAGTGACAGGAGCCAGGCTCCTCCTAAGGGAAGATCACAGACAAGGAAAGGCCTAAGTGAGTCCTATGCTCCTGGTTAGAGTTAAGAGCTGGGATGAAGCCATCGCACCTATCGTTATAGATACATGTATAAGGGTTATTCCCTAAGAATATTTCTTACTTCTGTCTCCTAAGGGCCCAGAATCAATGGTTTCCAGTATCAACCATGTACCCAATGCCCAGATTGTGACCATTCTCTAGTTAGAGAAACAAGGTTCCTGGGAGAAATAGCTTATTCCAGGGCGAGGGCAGGGAATACAAGGTGAGCTTAAAGGGCATGGAAGTCAGGAAGTGCTCAAAATATAAACAGATGGCCTGTGCAGAAGCCAGCCTGAGAGAGCTCATTGGTCAAGGCTAAAATCATTTGGATAATAAAATAATGTAGCATTCAATTGTAACCTCAAACATACATGTGACTCACACAGATCAGGATACATGACTTAATTAATGGATTGGAAGAAGAAATGCATATCTTATAAGGAAGATTCCAAATAACTCATACACCTACTCACTCTTCCCTAAAGGAGGTGAAGCTTACTTCCTGCCTGTGAGGAGATTCCAGTCAATAGAGATGGACATTAAGCATGACTTACATGTTTGCAGGAGTCACAAAGCAAAGGATGCAAAAATGCTTGGGGAATGTCCATCACGAAAAGAAAAGATCAAAGATGAGCTTTTGTGGCAAGTGACAGAACAGAAGCTTTCTCAGTGTGACTGTGTGAATGGGAAGAGTAACACAGGAGACAGATTGTTCCAAGAAAGAGGAACAGTATCAGGAATCACGGAAGGAGGTGGCAGGGCAGCGGAAGAGGGGAATAGCCCATGGCTCCAAGCCTGGCTTCCTGTGGAGGAACAAAGCCAAAGCCACACCTTGGACAGGTAGTCCCGGGAGAGTATAGCAGCATCCTTGTCACAAGACAAGCCCACTGATCCTACAAGCCTCAGATCCAGTGAGGGAACTCCAGTGTGACAGTGACTCCTTCCTGTAGCTAGGCTACCACCTGAGAAGAAATCCATTTTGTTTCTTGCATCTTTGGGTGCTATTGCCAGATGCCATACTGAAAGGAACCTACTGTTTAAGACTGAATTATCTGGGGACATGATACAGGAACAAATGCAACTCAAGGAGCCTGGTGACACCTGCCATGGTGATTGTGTGGGAGACAGCCATGAGACGCTGAAATGAAGAAGGGGAGGGTCAGACACAGCCCACTGAGAAGTGTAGGCAGCAGGGCACTTTGGCTGTGGTTGGTGGCCCTGTTCTCTGTGACAAAGTGCGAGCTCCATCATCTGAGGATTCCTGTGGTGCTGTGAGCTCCAAGGCCAGTGCCAGTAGCCCACCCTTCCTACAGACACTCTAATGGCACTGAGACCAGCAGCCAGAGTGCTAGGCTCCTGTAGCTCTCTGGTGAGGTTTCTTGAACATTTCTATCCCAACTGTACAAACTGGAAGGTCTCAAGAACAAGTGAGAGCTTGCCTGGCCCACAAGCCACAGGCTTGGTGGGATAACAGTGGCTCCTGGCACACACAGAGAGGCTAGAATATGAATGCAGCCATGATGGACAGCTGACCTGATTGGCCCTCAGCCCCAGCACAGCACTGGTTCAAATGGAGGGAAGAATGAAGACTCTAGCTATGACTACTGCCTCTCTACCCAGTAGATTCCAATTTTAGAGGACCCAGAAAGAAGCCTCTCAATTATCATTTTCTAAAAATTGTAAGGGTCTTGCCAGGATTCTCAAATAGAAGCAGATGTAATATCCACCCTAAGCAATGCGCACATCACGCCTTAGAGAAACAAGTAATAGGGAAAAGAAAGGTAGCACCATTCTTCCCAAGTTCACAGCTCTTCAACAGATGAAGCCAAAGACAGGAAAATGGCTGAGATGCCCAACAAGGAATTTAAAAGTCTAATTTTTAAAAAAATGATTAATGACCTCAAAGGTTCAAATATGTGAATAAAAGTCAAAAGTCATTTCAAGACCTGGATAAGAAATTCAACCTGAATTAGGAATTCAGTAACTTGGACAAGGAATTCAACAAAGAGAGTGTGAAACAAAACAAAACTTAAGAGTGTTGGAGACTGGAGAGATGGCTTAGTGGTTAAGTCACTTGCCTGTGAAGCCTAAGAACCCATGTTCAAATCTCCAGGTCTCACATAAACCAGATGCACAGTGATGCAAGTGTGCAATAATGCACATGCGCACAAGGGGGCACATGTGTCTAGAGTTTGTTTGGAGCAGCTGAAGGCCCTGGCACACCCATTCTCTCTCTCTTTTTCTCTCTCTCTCTCTCAAATACATAAATAAGTAAAAAAGAATGTTGGAATGTAAAGTTCAATAAATCAAATAAAACTCAATGGAAAGCATCCTTAATATGAGGTAGAAGAATGAATATCTGAAATTGGAGATGGGGCTGAGGAATTACCATATTCCAATAACAATTAAAAGGGAGGTGAGGGCTGGAGGGATGGCTGAGCAGTTAAGGCATTTGCCTGCAAAGCCAAAGGACCTAGGTTCTATTCCCCAGAACCCTAGCCAGATGCACAGGGGTGCATATTGTCTGGAGTTCATTTGCAATGCTGGAGGCCCTGGCATGTCCGTTCTCTCTCTCTCTCTCTCTCTCTCTCTCTCTCTCTGTCAAATAAATAAAAATAAAAAAAAATTTTTAAAAAGGGAGGTGGGTGGGCTGGGGAGATGGTTTAGTGATTAAAGGTACTTGTGTCCAAAGCCTGTAAGCCTGGGTTCAATTCCCCAGTACCCATGTAAAGCCAGATGCACAAAAAGGTGCATGTATCTGCAGTTCATTTGCAGTAGCAAGAGGCCTTGGCATGCTCTTTTTCTCTCTCTCTAATAAATAAAAACTTTTGTAAGGCCTGGAGAAATACCTTAAGTGGCTAAGACACTTGCCTGCAAAGCCTAAGGACCTAGATTTGATTCCTCAGTACCCATGTAAGCCAGATGTACAAGGTGGCGCATGCATCTGGAGTTCATCTATTGTGGCTGGAGGCCCTGCCATGCCCTTTGTCTCTCTATATGCCTATTCCTTGCTCTCTCCCTCTCTATCTCAAATAAATAAATAAATAAATAAATAAATAAATAAATAAATAAATAAATAAATAAAGTTTTTTAAAAGCAGTCATGACCACAACATCCAAGAGCATGGGGACACAACTAAGAGACTAACCCTAAAAATTCATGATGTAGAAGAGGGAGCTAAGATGCAGCAAAAAGGCACAGAAAACTTATCAATGAAAGTACAGCAGAAAAAAACCCCAAATTTAAGGCAAAAATGAACATTCAAGGCTGGAGAGATGGCTTAGAGGTTAAGGCATTTGTCTACAAAGCCAAAGGACCTGGGTTCAATTCCCCAGGACCCACCTAAGTCAGATGCACAAAGTGGTGCATGCATCTGGGGTTCATTTGCAGAGGCTGAAGGCCTTGGTGTACTCATTCTCTCTCTCTAATAAATAAATATAATTTTTTTTTCAAAACAACATTTAAGTACATGAGACATTCAAACTACACATGACCAGAAAAGAGCCCTTGCAAATTATATCATAGTGATTATGCCAAGATGACAGAAGACAGAACACTAACAGTTCATGAGAGGTATGGAAAGCAAACAGCAACAACTGGTGCCAGGTACCACAACCGCTTAAAAAGAAAAGAAGAAAGAAAAAGCTAAGCGAATTGTAACTGACACATGGAACACCACAGGGCAGTAAGGATTCATGAACTGAGACTGCGCACATCCACAGAGACAAACCTGGAAACCATAATGCTGATTGGAGAGAGCAGGACAGAGACATACCATTTATAGTGCTTAGAACACACATGGCAACACCGTGTACATTTATGACTGCAAACATGTGGAAGAAGTATTTACATCAAATTGCCACAGAAAAGCATCTAGTAGAGTAGAGTTATGCATTTACAGATGCTATCAAAGTCTTAAGTGAAATTAAAATCTTTACTGTGCTGGTTTAAAGCACCCTGTGAAGTATATGACAGTGTTACACAGACTTTGGGCCAACCTGGAAAGGGCAGGTGAGGGGCTGAGTACCAGGTGCCTCTAGCAAATGGCAGCTGTCCCCAGGGCTGGCAGAGAGCAGGCTGAGGGAGTATGCTGGGGAAGGTGGGCCCCTGTCCACAGCAGTTGCCTGAGGAGGAAGCTAGGGCAGATCTTGGGAAAGGCTGCAGATTGGGAAGGACAGTGTGGATCCAATCACAGACCATCCTATGGTCCACAGGGTGTGTGGGCATAACATGTACAGTAAGGCAAAGCAGAGTCCGACCCTGACTGTCTCATCCTCATCCAGCCTACCTTTTACAGGCATGTCCCCCTCTGCCCAGAAGTCATATGCCACAGCTCATGAAGCAAAACCTTCCCTTTTAATCCTTCTGCTGATGTCCTGCCATGCTCTGTCAGTGGCCCTACATCCAAGTAGGTAGCTGAGTGGGAGAGCAACTGTCTACTATGCTCAAGGCCCTAGGTCAATCCCCAGCACAAGCTCCCTTCCCACATACATACAAAGGGGCAAGATGCAAGTTATATGTTACAGGTCTGGCATTATGCCTGTAATCCCAGCACACAGGAAGCAGAAGCAGAAGGATCATGACTTCATGAAGTATTACAAAGTCCCATGGCACCCCAGATCCCAGCTAGCCAGCTCACACTCTCTCCTTGCACCATCCTCTACCAAATTACTAGCAGCCCTCCCCTGGACCCTGGAGCTACATATACCACACTAGACTCTCCATACACATGACCAAGGTTACTGACTCCCCACCCTCACTTGTGGCAATCCCTCAGTCCTCCTCTTCTTCCTTAGGCACCCTGAGTCCAGAGACCACTGAGATCTTCTGCTCACACTATAGCTGAGGGCTGCATGGGGCTAGAACTATGTCCTCTGGACAGACTACCAAGACTTTCCTGTGTCAGGGTGCATGGAACCACTTAGAGATGCAAGTAGATCCCAAGTGTCCACATTCCAACCCCATAATAACACTTGGCTCATCAGAATGAGCTGAGTCATCAAGAAAAGATGGACTTTGAGGCAGGGTTGCTCAAAGAAACAGGGTGAAGGGGGCTGAAAATACAGTCTAGAAAGATTCCCAAACTCAGATAAAGCCTAACCACTTCTGTGCTTTACATCGGCTTTGTGACAGTGTGGTCTTTTTATAGGAGGGCAGGCTATGGGGCAGGGGCAGAGGCTCCAAGCAGTACTATCCTGGAATGCTGGGGTAAAGCTGGCCATGACACCTATTCTGGAAGGAGAGGGCTCAGCTATACACACTGTACCAGGGCTGAAAGCTTTAGTGATGAGCAGGCATTGTCCTTAAAAAATCTGAAGAAAAAGTTAAAATGTGAGTCTTCTCTTCCAGTTTGGGGGAGGGGGCAATTTAAGCTTCTCCTGTATCCTCTACTATAGACATTTGTTGGTCTAAGACTGAAGAGGCATGACACAGAAATGAGTGCATGACAGCAGTGTCTCCTAGTTGTCACCAGACATGAAGACAGACACTCCACCAAACTGCAGACCACCATGTGAGCCAGCAGGAGCAGGCCCTGGCCCCTGATCTTAACAGCCATTTCTGGAGGGGTGGCCTGAGCAGGCCAGCCTGGAGCAGCCCCAGTCACACCAGAAGTGACTGCCTGGCTAGAGTAGAATAGAAGCAGAACACAGAAGAAAGAATCTTCCCGGTTCCTGGCCCCAGGCTGTTATGCTCATAAGCAGTGACACCTTGATTTTTCCAGTGAGAGAAGCAAATGATCTCCCTGGCTTTGGTTCCTAACCACACAAACTTGTGCCCTCTTCTGCTGAGACCCAGAGCTGAATTGGTGCCTTTACTTCCCTATGAGGCTGGCCTAGGACAGAAAAGAGGGCACATCCTAGCTCCCTTGTCCCTCTGCATGCCTCTGAGTGCCACAGGGCCCCGAGAGGCAACAGAACGAGGGTGAGTATTCTCCAGAAATGCCTCCTTTGAGTAGCCTGTTTGTACACAGCCTGCTTGCTCACAGCCTGCCCACACATAGCCTGCCCGCACATAGCCTGCCTGTACACAGTGGGACCAATGTGGAGCAAAGAAGCTTTTTCACAAGAAACCCTCAGAAGGTCTTCTGGCAGGAAGCACCCACTAATGTCCCCAGGGAAAGGCCATTCCCTCAGAAGGGAGGCCCAGCTGCATAGAGCCCAGCAGTCCTGTTCCCTGCATAGCAGCCTGGGAATGGAAGGAGCCAATCACAGAGAGGATAGTGTAGACCCAGAGTAGCAGCAAAGGCAGAGCTGCCCAACCCCAACCCTAACCCTAAGCCTTGTCAACTCTCCAGATAGGCCTCCTAAGAAGCTCCTTCCATAACTTTTCCCCACATACTTCCTCTGCCAACACCCAGAAGATACCTCCAAGCTACAGGCCCCATGAGAGGAGCCTCTCTGGAGCCCACTCCCATGCTATGTGCATTCAAGGGCTTCAGCTAACTCCCACACATCCTGTGTGTGCATGTATGCGCGTACCCTGGCGAGCGGCTCCGTGCATGTCAACATGTGGGTCTGCTTTCAATTGCGCTGGAACAATTCTACCTGATAAACAAAAACAGATCCAAAATAACCTTTGGCAAGCAGCATGTTTTTAAAAGAAAGAGAAGGTCCGAGTGAGCTGGCAAGAGCAATGCTTAGGCAAACAAGCTTGGTGGAGCCAAGCATCCGCGGCGCACATCAAAAGCTTCAGAGGGCTCCCTGTGGCCCTCATCCACAGCCACAGCCATGGGAAGGAAGTTGGAGCCAATGTACTACTAGACTGATGGACTGGCCACTTGCTTCCCGCCATGGTCCCTGGCACTTCATGTGGGTCACAAGGTCAGACATAAGTTGGAGAAAAAAGACCAATGCTCTGTTCACAGCAAGAGACAATGGAGGGGCTGGAGAGATGGCTTAGCAGTTCAGGCATTTGCCTGCGAAGCCAAAGGAACCAGGTTCGATTCCCCAGGACCCACATAAGCCAGATGCACAAGGGGCATATGCGTCTGGACTTCGTTTGCAGTGGCCAGAGGCCCTGGCGTGCACATTTCTCTCTGTCTGTCTCTCTTCTCTCTATCTCTCTCTCTTTGTGCTTAGAAATAAATAATAAAATAAAATAAAATAAAAAGAGAGACAATGGAGGTGATGCCAAGTGCTATGGCCCCAGAAAACATTTCTGCTGAACCCTGATGAAGGGCTCCATGCAAAGGTCTCAAGGTTCCCAGGGTGTGCATGATGGATGGGGTGTCTCCTGATAGAACCCAGTCATGGCAGAGGACAACACTACTCAGTGAAATTCACCAGCTTCTTAAACACCCTGAGCTATGGAAGAGTAGACCACAGGGTGAAAGCTGCCAGCCCCAGAGCCTCAGCAAAGTTCATGGGACCTTGATTGCCTGCCCCAGAATGCAGCTTTAACAAGCCAGGCTCCTGTGAGGGGGCTCTATAACATGGATGGCGAGGAGGACTTCTGAAAGGGAAAGGAGTTCTGCTCTGCCCAGTCCGTTCAAGAAGACAACATTGATCTCCAACATGGGATCTCCCAGGGAAGTTTTTCAGGAGCTCCACACCATAAGGCCCAAGCCCCTTCCTGCCTGGATGCCTGGGGTTCTAGAACCTCCACAAAGCAGATCTCTGTACTTCTCATTTCTTTATCTGCTCCCATCCACCCACATCTGCCCACAGTTCCTGGAATAGACTCTTCCCACTGGAGGTGGTTACCCTACACAATAGTCTCAGCCTAGACTGAAGTCAAGAACTGCTGCAGGGCAGGGTCATGCCCAGGGAACCTACAGCAGCTGAAGGAAGCTGTAAAGGCCAAGCAGGATAGTGCCATGGGTGAGTCAAATGAATCACGGGTATACAGAGGTCAGGTAAACAGTATGAGTTTGAAGCCAGAGCCACAGGTAAAATATGGGACTGGATTTCTCTGGGCCTCAGTTTCTCCTTGCCTTTAAAGAAGGATCAGAAGTTGCAAAGTGTGAGTTCCAGGTCAGCCCATGCTAGAGTGAGACCCTGCTTCAAAAAAACCAAAATAGCCGGGCGTGGTGGCGCACGCCTTTAATCCCAGCACTCGGGAGGCAGAGGTAGGAGGATCGCTGTGAGTTCAAGGCCACCCTGAGACTACATAGTTAATTCCAGGTCAGCCTGAGCCAGAGTGAGACCTTACCTCGAAAAACCAAAAAAAAAAAAAAAAAAAAAAAAAAAAAAACAGGCGTGGTAAAGCACTCTTTTAATCCCAACACGTGGGAAGCAGAGGTAGGAGGATGGCCGTGAGTTCAAGGCCAACCTGAGACTACACAGTAAATTCTAGGTCAGCCTGGGCTAGAGTGAGACCCTACCTTGGACCCCCCCCAAAATAATAATTAATTTTAAAAATAAATAAGTAAAGATATAAAGATGAGTCAGAAGTGACTGACTTTGGTCCCTGAGGGAGAGCAAGCAGGCTTTGGTGAATAAGAGCATGCTGCTGTCATAGTATAGAGGCTGGGCGAACCAGCTGATGTCCAAGGGGTATTGGAAGTGCAGCATCTACAACCATTGTTGCAGAGGATGGCAGCCTCTGAGAAAGGGACAGAAGCATTTGTATTGCTCATATACAAAGGAGGCCATGGACCCGCAGGGGGGAGCAACAAACAACAGGCCCTGTGTGCCTCTCTGAGGAGGGCAGAGTGGGGCAAGAAAGATTCAAAGCTCGGGAATAGTGAGCTAAAACAGCTGGAAGGAAGTGAGAGGCTAGGCACATCCGTGTTGCCCAGCAGCCCCAGTGCAGTGGCCCAGACAGGGCTGCCTCATGGTGAGCTGAGGAGCTGAACTGAGGCCAAGAGGACCAGGCCAGCCCATAGTGGCAGCACACAAAGGCACTGGGCAGCCACAGACTCACCAGAGGCAAGCAAGGGAGGCCCACTCTAGCTTAGGGAAAAGAAGACAGGCTTCTGACAGAACAGCACAAGGCCAGCCCAGGCCCCACCCAGAGACCTCCCCAGCAGAGAATGGCTTTCCAGGGCTTAAGCTGGGTGAGGGCACAAAGGAGGTGATGGAGACGAGGGAGAGCAGAATAAAAGTTCTTTCTCTTTCTTTTTATGCCTTTTTCTTTCATAAAAGCCCCATAAGAACCAGATGAATTCTGGCTCATTGTAAAAGAGTTGAACACCAATTATACAGACTAGAACATGAAAGCCTTTGGGGTCCCTGAATTTCACTGTCTCTCACTCAGGATGCAGCCACTGCTTGCAGTATGCTATCTCCTTCCAGACGCACTTGTCCAGACTTGAGTTCACAGGTAAATGGGTCAAGGCACACATAGTGTTCCAAGATCTGCTTCTGCACCTGGCTTTGCATTTACCCAGCTTTTTCACAACATGTTTAGTGCAGGCCCTGGGACCTGACAACTCTATTTTCTCACTGACTCCAGAAGCTAGCTATCCACATGGATCTGACCATTGTCTCAAGGTATTGGAGCTTAAGTCTACAACAGACAGTCCCCAGTGTTGCATGCAGAACTGTGTCCCCTTGTTCGTGGCACCAGCTCCACTAGGGGAGCACCCTGTGTTGGTTTCCTTCAGTAGGCAGAGGAGAGATAGCTAACAAATCCTCAGGAAGCATGTGAGAGTCAGGCTTCACCTCCTCATTCATGGCCAATGAAACTGACCTAGGCTCTACTGGGGAATAGCAACAGTGGCGAATGATGGATGGAGCTCTGGCTGCTACTGGCCATTCAGCCCTGGGCGAATCCAGCTCTCTTCTGGCCCTGTGGCTGCCTGTCACACTGCTTGGCCATGCTGTGCTCCAGGCAGACTTGGGAGGGCATGGCTGGCCAGCCAGCCTAGAAGGGCTATAGACTGAGAGAAACTTGTTCTAGGCCACTGGTTATAGACCAGAAGTCCCTCCCCCAAGGAGATTCCAAAAATACTGGTGGAACTTTGGGTCACTGCAACTGAGGGGAGATGTGCTGCTGGCATCTAGTGGGTAGAAGCTAAGGTTGTCACTAAGCCTCCCCACTGCCCAGGACTGAGGATGGCCACAAGCTAAAGTGGAAGGAATGATTCCGGCTCAGCACCTGAAGGGTTAAGCAGCCTTGCTGCCCAGGCTGCTTTCTTGCCTGCCTGCCTGCCTTCAAGGACTGCATTAAGCCTGGCCAGGAGATGGGCCCTGCTGCCTGCCCGCCTGTCGGCCGTATGGTTCACATTAGCAGTGCTCTGCTTGGCAACAGTCCCTCTGGCGGCCTGCCCCTCCACTCTCCGCCCCAGCTCAAAAGAAAATACCAGGATCCACATATAAAACCAGCGCACTCCCCTCCTGTCTCTTACCATAGTCTTGAATCAAACAAGCTCTTAAACTCCTGACCTTCCGCCCAGGCACCCCGGTTTGTTTCTCAGCAGCAGCAGCAGCAGCAGCAGCAGCAGTGGAGGAGATGAGAGGTTGGGAAGTGGGAGGCTGGGAAGTAGGGTGCTGTCTTCTGTTACCTGGCCCTGGCAGGCCAAGGCAACTTCTTCCAGGAGTCCCTAGCAGCACCCTTCCTTCCATCTTGGGGCCCTCACCTTTCAGAAGAGGTAAGCCTTCAGCCAAGACCAAGAAAGTCTGGGAGCCTGTGAGCATCAGAAGCAGCCCCTGAGGCCTCCTGCCTTTTCAACTTTCTTTATCATCTCTAAGCCATCACCAGCTTCAAACCCATGTCTACCCCAAACTTTGAGGTGCACTCTTCTAGCTTGCCTCCTAGAACATGCCAAGTGGATGCTCTGAATCACCTCCAATTTCCAGAACCCTAAAAAACAGCCCAGGCTATAAGCCCTTCACCTCCACACCTTCAGGAGAAAGGGCAGCAACACCTACCTGTCAGGCTGTGTAGCATGCCTTTCGTCTGACCATCCCCAAACCCTGTCCTCCACTGACCCCTTAGGCCACTTTCTTAATACCCTCAAGGCCCACTGGACTGTTACTACATGGCCATGTCACCTCAACCTGCCTGAGCTACAGCAACACCACTGAGCTCCTCTTGCCACAGACCTTGACTGGCCTGAAGGCCCTGTGACCCCTTGAAAGTCTCTGCTCCCTCAGATCTCACATACCCTTAATCAAGTCAGCACTCCTGTCCTGTCCCCACAGGCCATCCCCAGGTTTTCTGTACATGTGTGCCAGACAGTGAGACCAGCAGACACTCCAGGTCATGCTGGTACCCATTACCATGCCCACATTTGATATCCACAAACAGTCCTAAGAGCCCAGGTGATGGCTGTGCTATTGCCATGGATGGGGACTGCAGTTGTGTGCTGACAGACAGCTTGGATCCAAGGATAGACCCATACTCTGAGTGACCCTTGCTCAGAGTCAGCCCATTTAAATACTCTGGAGAAGACAAAAATCCCAAACCTTGAATGGCTGGAATTTGTTTCTAAGCAAGAACATATTATAATGAAGCGTTTTAACAAAACTTCAAACAAAGCAGGCAAGTGTCTCTATTTAATAAGGCATCTCACTTGCCCTTTCCAGTGATGATTACACGCCAAAGCCTGTGAACAATTACAGCAACGTTTATGGTGCTTTTACTGCTGTTGTAGTTTTTAAAAGAAAGAATTGTAAGTATTCAGTTTAAGTAGTGCATGGGCTTCACGAACACTAAGGAAACATTTAACTTTCCTTTCAGGAGAAAACCTGAACATGAAGGTCATGGCTGAACCCCGAGAGAAGCCATGCAGGGAACTGAGTTCAGGCTGCAGGTGTGGCCAGGCAGGGCTGGTGTGGGGCAAAGCCCTCCCTCTAGCCTCTGGCCAGCAGGCTGCTTCTTCACTGTGGGAGCAAAGCAGTACTGGCAGGGCACCTCCTGGGTCATCCACTTGCGTCCTGCCAGGCTGGGTCCCAACTTCTCTTCCCAGACCTCTGAGCGGCTAGATCCCCATGTCAAGCAAGACTTCTGGTCTAAACCTCAAAGAGAGCTCTCTTGCCCACCAAACCTCCTGTTTCCAATTACATAATTGTTGTCACACACTCCCCTGCTCTTAGAAAGTCACTTCTGAGAGAATGGCTGTGACCTGGCCTAGGTCCTGCACAACAGGTGCTCTCTCTATATGTGCTCTCTCTATATGTGAGTGACCTGGACACAGAGGAAGCTCATCTACTCCCCACAGCACTGTAGGGATGCAGGCCCTGTGGTGGTTGGTATGTGCTGGGACCAGTACATTAAGCTGTAGCCAACTCTCAGGGTCATATAAAAGGGTCTGGCGCTGGGCATGGTGGCACACACCTTTAATCCCAGCACTGACGAGGCAGAGGGAGGAGGATCACTGTGAGTTTGAGGCCATCCTGAGACTACATAGTGATTTTCAGGTCAGCCTGGGCTAGAGAAAGGAGGGAGGATGCCCTTGAGGAATTCCCTAGGAACAGGACCTGTATATAGAGAGAATTCTAGGGTCTGGAGAGATGGCTTAGTGGTTAAATGCTTGCTTGTGAAGCCTAAGGACCCCGGTTCAAGGCTCATTCCCTAGGACCCACGTAAGCCAGATGCACAAGGGGATGCATGCATCTGGAGTTTGTTTGTAGTGGCTGGAGGCCCTGGCGCTCCCATTCTCTCTCTCTCTCTCTCTCTCTTCTTTCTCTGACTGACTGTCACTCTCAAATAAATAAATTTTAAAAAACAAACAAGCAAACAAAAAAAAAAAAAAAAGAGAGAGAATCCTGAGAGCTTCTGGGTCTCTATGATGATACACGTACCCTCTGGGAGCACCAATATAGAGAACCTTCCTCCCTGCCCTCTGTCTCCTGAGAGATCAATTCCCTGCCTTCACTTGTCACTGTCCATCTTCAGCTGAGCCCTGCTAACCAGACCACAGGATATTACAACTTTGCCACAGACGTGATTCACATCCTTAAGCCAGAAGGCAAGACACAGGCCAAGGTCTTGCAGAGCTACTGTGTCCCTGGGATATGCAGGGGGTACAAAGCTCAGACTACCACACCTGCGCCACAGCTCTGCATGGCCAAGAAAAAGATAAAGGAGGGGAAAAGGCAAGATGCAGGGTAGTATGTGACAGAGACAGCTCCTCTGGCAGGCCCCTCTGTATGCATTTCCTGTGGATCTTGTCAAATCATCACAACTACCCAGGAAACTATGGCTCTGGGAGGTAACGTAACTGTTCCATTAAATAAGTTGTGGGAAGGGACTTAATGCAGTTTGTGTCCAGAGCTTGATCTACCGAGTAGGTGGCCACCTCTCATTTTGCCTGCTTAACAGTTACTCTTATGACAGTGCCCCAACCTCCTCAGAGAACACTCCCATAACTTCCCCTCCAGCTCTTGGGTGCTTGTGTATTCCAGCCATCCCATCAGCACTGCAATGAGAAGCTTAGGCCCAGCCAAGCCAAGGTGCCCCAGTCTTGATTGGTGCTGGATTCCTGAAAGCTCCACTCCCATCATTCAATGGTTCAGGCTTGGGAGAAGATTTCCCTCTGAACTCTAAGACGTGGCTCTCATAAAGCACGTCCCTAAGGTGGGCAGCTCCCACAGGACTCAGGTTCTTCTCCTGAGCCCCTCTTCTTGCCTCTGTCTGCTTTCCCTCACCTCCCCAGGTTTGGCAACTGATGCTACTATGCCTCCAAGTCCAGTGTAGACATCACCTCTTCCTTCCTGCAGTGTCCAGGGAAGGAAGATGACTGCTTTTTCTGGCTTCCCTTCCCAAGCCCCCATGCCTCCTCTTCACATCCCACTCACTGTTGGGGGAGGAGCACCCCCCCATCAGATCAGCTCTCTGGACGGTATAGTGTTAGCAGTTAGCCACAAGAGTGTAACATTCTGAATGAAGGGGATAAAGTAGGAAGGTGGGCTCTATGCCATGAAGAATGGGCTCCATGTCACAGGGCAGAGCCATGCCTGCAGAGGAGCCTTCCAGGTGCCCCATGATAGAACTGACCTGTTTCCCACCTCACTTGAGGCCATTCCATTGAGAGCAGTGGGTGTGGTTTTTTTTTTTTTTTTTTTGAGGCAAGTTCAACAGACTGCCTTTTTTTTTCTTTTTTAAACAAGAGTGAGAAAGAGAGAGAGAAATAAAGGGAGGGAGGGAGGAAGGGAGGGAAAGAATTGGTACACCAGGACCTCTAGCTACTGCAATCCAACTCCAGACATGTGTGCCCCCTTGCACATATGTGACCTTAACCACTAAGCCATCTCTCCAGCCCCAGTGGATGATCTTGAGAGGCTTAGCTCTGGATATGACACTGAGGCTGGGGGAACAATCTTAGAGGAGCTCGAGTCTGTCTTCCATGCCATGAGACAGCACTGTATGTTTTATCCTTGATCATGGGGGTCCAGGGAAAGCTGGGCAGGACAATGACCTGGACACATGCTATCTGTCTTGAGACCTTTTTGTTAGCTCTGGGTGAATTTGAGAGGCAGGAGAGGAAACAGGGTACAAAGCAGGGTGGTGGCATCACCTCATTCCTGGGGCCTACCCTGGGTCTTGCTCTAGCATGGGTGCTGATTACACAGATGGATGCCCAGGAGGTCAGCACCAGTAGAGGCACAGGCCCAGAGACAAACACTGTGGCAGCATCCACTGCCAGGCAGAGGGCTCAAAGCTCCAGGCCAGATGAGTAAGTCTCCAAAGTAAGAGGGGGTATGAGACTTGCACAGAGCTGAGAGGCCTCAAAGGAACTCACAAGGATAGGAAGGGAGTGTGCAAAAGCTAAGGTAAGAGAAGTGGAAAGAGACAGGGTAGGAAAAAAGTTCTTCCCAGATGTCACAGTCACCGTCACCTTTGTGACCAGATTCCAAGAGCAGAGGCAAAGGTAAAAGCAACAGTGCCCTGCAGTGTTAAAGGTCTTCCTGGTCTCTCTGATGTTATTTTATGTGTGTATGTGGAGGTTGCAGATCAAGTGGTCTCCATCTTGTTGAGACAGGTTCTCATTTGAAACTGGAGATCACCAGTTTGGCTAGACTAGTTATTCAGCAAGCCTGGAATCCTCCTGTTCTGCCTCCTCAGTGCTGGGATTATAAGCACACGCCACTGTGCCTGGCTTTTAGGTGGGTGATAGTGATTGAACTCAGATCCTCATGCTTATGCAACAAGCACTTGATTGAGATATCTCTCCAGTTCCCTATTAGTAAGGAAGAAAGTAACTCTGAATATGACTTAATTGGAGGAATGTTATCAAATTCTGATCTCCTGAGGTATCTAAATATACCACTAATGTTTCTCATCATTATCTGACTATAGTAGGCTGCGAGTTTGAGTAACTCTCTAGGAGTCCTAAGACTATGAAGACTCATAGTTGGGTAGCATCACTATTTCCATTTCTGAACCCACAATGAAAGTTCCACAAATAGCAACAAAGGTGCCAGGGTATCTATTCAGCCTCTGCTGCAGGTCTTGTGGAGCTCAGTACTTTGCCTTTGCTATCCCAAGCACTAGCCCCCTACAAAGGCCCTGTGCAGCCAGAGCCAAGTACACAGGGGCTGCTGATCAACTTGCCTGTGGCCACAGAGCTGGAAATGCCAGTCCTGAGTTCCCTGCATTAACTCCCAACCCTGTCCTCTCCCCCTAATGTGTGATTTTGATAGCTTCTGGAGTTGCAGTCCTATAGTCAGTAGCCTATACATCAATCTCATCAAAGGACCAAGAGAGCCAGAAAGCTGGTGAATCTCAGGAGGTTTGCTCTGTAAACCGTTCTGGGATATAAATGGAGATTTTCCTTATTCACTACTTGTTCCTCACTCAGCTAATCAGCCCCAGCTGGGAATGAACGTGGGCAGCAGAAGTGGGCTAGGGTATGGCTGGGGAATGCATTGTTTATTTGGAATGGCTGTGTCCTGCCTCTGAGAGAGTTCATGCGGTCAGATGTGTCCATGTCCATTAGTGAAATCTGACAAGGATGCCACTATGCTTGGGAAAATGGCCATAACCTGTGATGTCCTCATCCCTGATAGGCAGTTGCCACCATTCACAGCCAGTGAAAAGCAGGTGAGAGGTCAGCAGTCCTAGACTCAGACTCTCTGAAGTGGGCTTCTATATACTTGTAGCCCAAGAGGACTCAGGAGGGCCTCAGCAGCGCATGCCAGCATGCCTATAAAGCTGCCTGGGAGCTCACAAATTCTACTCAGTGGTAGGACACCACCAGCCCATCTCCTCCCAGGCACCAGGGACAACAGTATAGGGACAGAGCCCTGTAGTTGGTGCTGGATGTAGGACTTCAAATCTGACATGGTTCTCTAGTTGTATACAGTCTCTAAGCCCAGTGTATCTCACGTATGAGATGGAACAGAGTGACTGAGCAGAGCTGGCCATCAGCACACTATAGTTCTGACTATGGTATGATTCTGTAAGCCTTTGCATGTGGAAATGCACCCTCTAATGGCAACCTGTGAGGGCAAGTGGGGCACGACTCCTTGCAGAAAAGCCAAGGCTCCAAGGAGTTATGGAATTTGTCTCAGACCTAAGGACTTCAGGTCTTGTCTAACTCTAGTCCTTTTCATCAAAACCTAAACAAGCTTCCTAGGGCCACTGGAACAGACACTTCCAAGCAGCAGAAATTTGCTCAGGGTTCTGGAAGGCAGAGGTATAGACCCACTTATCTACAGGGCACACTCC
The DNA here is from genome assembly GCA_036365145.1 of Orientallactaga sibirica. NCBI lineage: Eukaryota > Metazoa > Chordata > Mammalia > Rodentia > Dipodidae > Orientallactaga > Orientallactaga sibirica. Next base: position 5,490,368 of record JAEOAD010000029.1, on the reverse strand, counting down.
CTGGAGGCTCTGCTCCATGCCTCTCACCAGCTTCTGGTGGCTGCTGGCCCCTGGCATTCCCTGGCATGGGGCTACATGACCTCCTCTTCTGCCTGTGCATGGATTTCCATGTGAGTCTCTGTGTCTTCTCTCCTTTTTTAGACAGGGCTTCATTCTGTAGCCTACACTAGCCCCAAACTTGCCATCCTCGTGCTTCAGTCTTCCAAGTGCTGGGATAATAAATAGGTGTGTACCATCACATTCAGCTGTCTTCTCCTTTTTTCTTTCTCATAAGCATACCTGTCTATGGACTTTGTGCCCTAATCTAGGCTGGTCTCACCATGAGATAATGCCACATCTGCCTAAACCTTCTTCAAAAAAAAGGGTCACATTCTGAGGTTCTGCTTCTGTGTCTAGAGCTCTATACTTACTCTGTCTATTCCCCCAACCCTAGTAGAGCATGTGCTAAGAGCTGAGAAGCTCTATCATTTCCTGTATGTAGATTCCCAGAAGTCCAATAACTTTGTTTTCATTTGATCACAGAAGGTCAGAACCTTGTTGCCTCATTCCCACTGCCATATCTATGGAACCCTGGAACCTGCCAGAGCTGGGCATTTTCTTTTCTTGTCTTGTCTTTTCTTTTTCAGTTGTATCCCCCTGTTTAGGGGACTTTTTCCTCTATCACCAGGCCCTGATGTAGGAAGCAACACCATCAGCAGGGATTCCTTTACCAGGGCTAGCCTTGCTCATCTCTGTCCCCACAAAATGTCCTTTTCTCAAGGTGAGGGGAGGACTAATCAAACTCTAAGAGGGTATGAATAAGTCATATGGAAACCTATGTTTTTGGACAATGGAACATGCAGAAGCCATAGAGTGTTATTAGAAAATTTTCAGTGCCAGGGATGGAATACTTTCAAGTCAGTTGTTGGCCAGGGAGGTCCCTGATACCCCCAAAACATTACAGGCCATTGCTAAGGCCCTTGATTTCCCACCAGGAATAGATGGTAAGACCCTATTGCTGAAGACTCCATATACTTGGACTGCAAGTTCACTGAGAAATCCTGCTAGAGCTAAGCTGAAAACCTCTTCCCTTTAGACCAGCTGACAGAAAGCTGGGAAAAGCTATGTTGCATACAGTTCAATGGGAGAGAGAGAAACCATCAGTGAAGATACTCAACAGTGGACACTGCAAGCCTTAAATTTGGCCAGCCAAGCCAAATGAGCCAATGCAACAGTGGCATGTCTGTTATGGGGGAAAACAACTGCTCTCTAATTGGACTGGAGATCTGCTCCACAGGAGTAAATACATGTCTGATTCTGAAAACTTACGACAGAGGTAGTCATGAGCCTTAGAGGTATAATGTTTGCTGGTATGTGGCTAAATGTATATACTACCCACCAAACTGTCCACCAAACTCTTCTCTTAATGTCCATACCTATATATTAATGGTACTCTCACTTTTGGTTAGAGAAGTTTCTCTTTTCAGATGGCAGTGACCTCAGGATGACTCAAAAGGCACCATGGTGCTGAGAAGAGGTGACAGAGGAGTGCTCAGCACTGAAACATCTCTATCACACCTTCCAAGGCCCAGAGTCCTTGCGGAAGAGGTGGCGGGAAGAATGTAAGAGCCAAAGGAAAGGTGGGGCTCCTTATAACACACTCCTCCATACACAAAATGGCCCGGATATCTATGACCTCGCAGTGTCTGGCGGTACCTACACAAGACCATCGTAACAGGAGGAAAAGATGATGACAGCAAAATAAAAGAGAGAATGATTGAGAGGGGGGAGAGGTATGATGGAGAGTAGGGTTGCAAAGGGGAAAGTTGGGGGAGGGAGGAAATTACCATGGGTTATTGTCTATAATTATGGAAGTTGTCAATTAAAAAAATAAATTTAAAAATATATATATAGGGGCTGGAGGGATTGCTTAGTGGTTAAGACATTTGCCTGTAAAGCCAAAGGACCCAGGTTTGAGTCCCCAGGACCCACATCAGCCAGATGCACAAGGGGGCGCACGCATCTGGAGTTCATTTGCAGTGGCTGGAGGCCTTGGCATGCCCATTCTCTCTCTCTCCGTCAAATAAATAAATAAAAATATTTTTAAATAAAAAATATATATATGTCTTTTCCTCATGCCCTATCAACTGCACTGCCTTGGGCTAGAGATGGCACAAGGTGAGGAAGCCTGCCAGCTCCTTTTCACTCAGGACAGGGGCTGCTATCTAGCCTGCTCATTCAGGGACATGCTCCCTTTATGTGTTAGCCTGGTCAAGGTGCATGCTCAAACATTTTGAGTGTTTCTATGACAGTGTTTTTGCGTGAGATTAACATTTAAATTGGCAACTTTGAGCAGGTGGCCAAAGGGTGGTAGAGGCAGGAGAGGGTGCTGCAAAGCTGGACAGCCTCCTGGGTGACAGAAGTAACTTGAGATAGGCCTAGGGGGATCTGCTGCCAAGAAGGTCAGAGTCTCATCCTGCCCCTTGCTGCAAGAGGTGACAAAGGAGAGGCAAGGCAGGACTAACCTTGAGGGCAGGGATCTCCACGCTGTCGCCGAGGCCAATGGAGCCAGAGAGGATAGTCCCGGTCATCACGGTGCCCTGGCCCTTGATGGAGAAGCAGTGGTCCACAGACATGAGGAATGGTCCCGAGGGGTCTCTCGTTGGGATAGAAATATGAGACTTCAGGAGCTGGAAGACAGAAGCTGCTGCAGTTGTCTGAGAGCATGGGGCAGGCAGAAGGACACATTAGGATCCACCAGCATCCACCAGAGGTGCCTGGAAGCCCCAGTGCTCCAGCAAGCTGACTCAGGTCAGAGGGTCAATGCTGCTTGGTCAGAGGAAAGGGTATTTGGAAGGCCTCCTTTCCTCTCCTGATGGGATCACTCAACTCAGAGGCCTCACACACAACATAACTCAAGGTCCTGACTTTGAGTGCTATCCTTGTCTAAGCTGCAGGTTTCAAGATTCTTTACCTAGCCCTCAGATGCCATACAGTCTCTGTCTGCCATACATCCCTGTTACACCAGGACCCTATGGTAAGCAGGCCTGGACTGTCACCTTCTCCCTGGACATCTCCTCTGGAAAGGCCTCTCCTGTATGGCTGAGTCTCCCTACCCATCACCACCCCTGTTATGACCATCTGTCTGCCTGCACCTCCCAGATCCCACACCCAGGACCCTGAGGACTTCTAGGGATTTCCAATAGCTGTTCTTGAGGGACTAGCACATGAATGATGGCCAAATGGAGTGGAAGGCTGGCTCCCAGAAGCAGCTGGCTGTGCCTGGGGTCCAAGGCCAGGAGATTTAAGGGTGCAATGGGGCCATTCTTCCCTCCTCCAGGCTCACGTGACCCAGCAGACAGGGGTCCAGGCTCACGTGGCCCCAGCAGACAGGGGTCCAGGCTCACATGGGCTAGCAAATACAGGTCCAGGCTCATGTGGCCCAGCAGACAGGGGTCCAGGTTCATGTGGTCACAGCAGACAGGGACGCAGGCTCATGTGGCCCCACCATATGTGTCGGCCACAGCCTTCCAATGCTCCTCAGGTTATTTATATGCTCCAAGATATTGTCAGAGCTAATTACCAATAAACAAATGCCACATTACTCCTTTCATTTTGCCACTTTCTGATTTCATTGGGAATAGGCTGTCAAAAAAGTATTTAGAAGTAAATGTTCCCAAGTCCTCATCTTGTGATAACAATTCCTTTGGAAAAGAATGGACAGATTCAAAACAGTCTTGGTCTGAGATTTGTCCAGAGGCTTCTTAAAGGAATATATAAACACCCCTCATAACCACATTTCTGTGGACTCTGCTTGAACAAAAACAACTGTCCCAGGCTCTCAGGCCAGAGTTCCTCGCAGCTGATGGAGCAACAAGAGCCTCACCCAGAAAACTTTTTTTTTTTTAACCAAGTGTGACTCACAGGCATAGCAGAGCCTTGCCACACTTGACCTTAGCTCTGTGAATCTGGTGCAGGGAACCCCAAATAACCCCGACCAGAAGCCTAGGTCTGGGTCTTTGCTTTGCCATACACTTGATGTAAGACATGTAGCAGGTCACTTCACCGCTCTAAATCTCTCTTCCTCAGCCTTTGGTTGCTGTAAATGTTACTGATCATATTCATAAAGAAATTAGTGCCTGGTGGGTCAAATCATGTCATGTGACTATAAGCGCGGGCCTGGCACCATCCCAAGTACATCATGCTAGTGATTCATTTGGCTTCACAGCAGCTCCACTAGGGCAGTGCCATCATGATCTTCCCTGCATTGTAACTTGTTTTTCACTGTATGAAGTAAGTTTTCTGTTACAGGCAATTCTGCTGTCATTGCCATTGTTAGACAGGATCTTACTATGTAGCTCTGACTGGCCTCAAAATCTCCACATTCCAGCTTTAGCTTCTGAGGGTGTGTACCACTATGCCTGGCTTCCCTACTTTATATGACGGAACTAAGGCAAGAGTGTAGATTACTTGCATATGGTCAGAGGGAGGTGTACTGGAACAGCGCCAGCACCTGGTCCAGCCCTAGAGTCTCTGCACCAGCATGTCTATAACCAGGTCAGGAGCTCTGCTAATTCAGCAGAGGAGCTCTGCACCCCCTCCTTACTGCCCTCTTCCTTCACACCATACACCACCTCACACACATCTCTGGCAGCTGGCTGCCCTGGATACTGCTGCCACCTGCCAGGCACAGTCCAGATAGGGCAAGACAGGGGCTATGGCCAGAGTGGAAGTTCTACACCTAGCAAGCTGGGCCAGGTCAGAAGGCCAGCACCATGACAGCACTCTAAGCATCTGCTATCTTCTTGGCTGCCTTTGCTCAGTGAGGGGAGGGCACCACACCAGGTGGCTTCCATCCCCCATCCACTGCCACCAAATCTGGAGCAGCAGCCAGGGCCTTAGGTACATAGCTTTGGAAGATGGAATGCCTACTTCTTCCATGAAGGCCACTGGGATGGAGACTATGCTACCCCACTGCTGAGCCTCAGCCTGGGTCTGGATTGGGGGAGGGTGGAAGAAGGACTGGCACACTCTGATGGACAGAAATGGATGGTAGTGCTCCCTTCTCCAGGACTCTAAACTGATAGGCGCTGCTTCATCTGAAAGGAGGTGTGTGACAAGAGGAGGCTTTGAAACAGCAAGGCATGTAAGGTACAAGGAGCTCTGAAAAGCCTGGACAACAGGCAGAATCCAGTATGCAGAGGCTTTGGAGGCCTGAGAGTGTGTGGTTTGGGATTGCTTTTGAGGAATTCATTCAGGGTGAGCAGGGAACCAACTCAGAGGCCTCTTGCTGAGGCTGCCTCTCCTTCCCTCTCAGGCTGAGGAGGATGAGAAGGGGCTACTTGAGTGGGGCTAGGGTAGAGGGCAGCCTGGGTTCAAGCTGACCATACCTCAATGAGCTCTGAGATGCCCTGTGGAGCTTCCGTTTCAGGGGCCTCTGGTCCCCCAGGCTTGGCTGCCACTGGTATAATCGGTGCACCCCGGAACCTGAAATGGAACAATAAGCGCTGTGCCAGTCATAGGGGCTGTTGGCACAACACAGTGCCAACCTGCAAAACACCTGGCACAGTACTAAGCACAATGAGTACCCTTCCTTCCCTTTCTTCCCCCGTCTGGTCAGCACAGGAAGACAGCACCACCATATTCCATCACCAGGTGAGGTGGAGGCCCATCAGGGAAAGGACAACAGCATCTAAAGGGGCTCTCCAAGGTGTTCAACTCCAACTCCTAAGCCTACCCAGGAAGCAACAAAGACCCAGTCCTTGGCCCCAGAATACAAAAGCCCTTAAAAAAGACCGATACTCTAGCATCCCAAGACCCAGGACCAATGACTGGGTCAAAAGTTCCCCAGCTACATGGGGAGTGGAGAGTAATGTTCCTGCCTAGGCCCAGCAGGAAGCTCTGCCTCTCAGAGATGAATCTCTTACAATGGATGCACCATCCCCACCGTAAAAAATCATGCAGCTATGTCAGGGAAAAGAGAAAGAGAATCCCATCACTGTGATGTATTTTCTTCTGAACATGGTTTTCCATACTTTGCCAAAGATTTTTTTCCCATTTTTATACTTTTCATATCTTCATGAAATCTATCATATACTGCAGTGTGTATACAATTTCATATCTAACATATTTTCCATCATATCATAAAGACTTTCTAGTGAATGACAGCAACCTCAAGACTAATGAGGAGGACTCAGTGGGCTGAACTGCATTCTCAGCATGGATGTTTCTGCTTATTCTTCACTCGGCCACTGTGGCACTGTTACCTCCTTGTGGACAGGAAATGAAGCCCTGGAGAGGTGGACTGCCTTGCTCCCAGTTTCTGGCTAGACTCTTCAAAGCGAATATGAACATAGCCCTTCTGAGTCTGGACCCAGATGAGCCTCCTCTTCATCACTGCAAGCCACATAATAGAATGAGCCAGAATTTACATGTTCCCCCAGAAAGCTACTCACTTAGAATATAGTAATACTGAGAAGCATGCTGGCAACAGTACTGACTTGCCTTGGCTTTGGGTAGAATCTCTGTGGCATGAATCTCAGACTGAACACACCTTGAAAGATCAGGCATAATGGTGCATAAGGACACCTGAAAAGCCTGACCATGGAAGCAACAAGAGCAGGAGCAGAAGCGACCATAGCTTGAGAACAAATGGAAAGTGTTCTTGTCCTACCTGCCCACCCCCTCCACAACCCTGAAGTGTCCTCGTCCCACCTGTTTGACCCCCACAACCTGGAAGTGCCCTCATCCCACAACCCTGGTAGCCTGAAAAACCACACCCACACTAATAATTGACAGCCTGCTGGGCCCTGGGAGGCAGATGGGTTTGAGTTCCAACAGCCCTTGCCCAAGAGAAATGCTATTATTTTTCTTGTCTGGTGATTCCTTGGAAGACCATGATAGCAAAACTGTAAGTGTCTGACTGGCTTTGGAGCTTGTCCAGTCTAGTAGCCTCTTCCTTGAGAGCATCTGGTGACAATAATGAAGACAGGCTATTTCACAGCACAATGAAGTGGAAGATAACAGTTCAGGCAAACAATGAGCTGACTAAAAAGCTTCACAGGAAAAGTTAGGAAATGAGATGTTCATAGCTGGCTAGGCAAATCTCTGGCATAGCCTGGAAATCTAGAAGCCACTCTCATGCACAGGGCTCTGGGTGTTCAGGAAAGACATGAGAAGGGCCTGAGCCTACTTCCGGTTTTGAGGCTCTGTAAGCAGGAAGTGAAAGTGAAGGCAAAGCTGTCAACTTTCTGTTGAATACTGACAGCATGACTGGACAGGCATATACAGCCCTCCATCAGGGGCTTCCTAGTTCCCGGTGTTTTGGGAAACCTCTGTCCAGTCACGAGTGACCACTGAGATAACTGAGCAGAGACCTTAAAGTCACCATGACAAGTAATACAGACTTTACACAAATTGTTCAGAAAAGTCATCAAAACTACAACAAACGAATTTTGGAAGGGGTGTCTCATTTCTAGAACAACCGTGTTACATTATTCTAAATATCCATGTTTCAAAAAAATCATTATACATGTGTATTAGGTTTTTGTTCATTTGTGTTGTGACAAAATCCCTGAACAAAACAGCAGAGAAAAGATCTCTTGTGGCTTCAGAGGTTTCAGTGTGTCATGGCAAGGAGGGTAAGGAGCACAGTAGCTCTCACCACAGCAGCCAGAACAGAGAGGATATCTTCTTTTACTCTATTCAGGCTGACTAGGGGATAGCACTGCCCATACCCATGAGTCATCCTCCATAGTTCAATCTCTCTGAACACACCATCACAGACAAACCCAGAGGTGAGCTGTGTTAGTACTTCTCAATCCGGTCAGGTTGACAATCAGGATAACCACCACAACATGTGGAGAAGCAAGAGACTGGCCAACATATGAGAGAACAGTTAACTGAAAGTGTTCCTGTGGAACCTCTATCAGAAAAAGAACTTATTCATATCAAATGTTTCAAGTGAGTTCTGATAAAGGACCCATGTCTAAAGAACTAAAGGGAAGGGTTAGGGAGATGAGTAAACAACTAAAGCACTTGTCAGGCAAGCATGCGGACCTGAGTCAAGATCCCCAGAACCCATATCAAGTCAGATACAATGACATGTAGTATCCCAATATACCGACAGCACAATGGAAGGTGAACACAGGAGCATCCCCAGAAGTTTGTAGGCCAGCTAACCTGGCATACACAGCATCGAAACAAGACTTTGCCTCATACAAGTTGGATGGTCAGGACTGACACCTAAAGTCATTCTCTGACCTCCACATGCGGGTTGTGCCAGGTGTCCATCCATATTCATACACACAAACACACACAAAGATATATTTAAAAAAGAACTAATAGGAAGCTATGCCAAATACAGATAGTTGAAAGATATATATATATATATAAAGTGAAAACCCTGGAGCCAGGCATGGTGGCGCATGCCTTTAATCCCAGTACTTGGGAGGCAGAGGTAGAAGGATCACTGTGAGTTCAAGGCCACCCTGAGACTACATAGTGAATTCCAGGTCAGCCTGGACTAGAGTGAAACCCTACCTCGAAAAACCTCGAAAAAAAAAATTAAAAAGGTGAAAAGCTCTGGAGTTGCGAAGTATAATAAAGAAAGTGAAAACTGCACTGCAGAAGTCAGCAGTGGATCTGAGCAGTCAGAAAAAGCACTGACAGTCGAGATCATTTGTCTGAGGAACAGGAAGGAAAAAAACGCAGCCTCAGAGGCATGGGGAACCAATAGGGAGAGCAGCTAGGCATAATGGCAATTTCTGAGGCAAGGGAAAAAGGAAGGAGCAAAAAGAATGACAAAACTATAGCCAAGGGCCTGGAAAGATGGGTTAGTAGTTAAGCACTTAACCTGTGAAGCCTAAAGACCCTGGTTTGAGGCTTGATTCCCAGGACCCACATAAGCCAGATGCACAAGATGGCACATGCATCTGGAGTTTGTCTGCAGTGGCTGGAGGTCCTGGTGTGCCCATCCATTCTCTATCTGTCTCTTTCTCTGTCTGTGGCTCTCAAATAAATAAACAATAAAAAAAATTAAATTAAAAAAAAAAACCTATAGCCAAAACTTTCCTGAATTTGATGAAAAATAGTAATCTGCACTTGGAACTTGAATAAACTCCCACAAGGATAAACTCAAAATCCACAATTAGACAGATCACAGAGAGCCAAAGGCCAACAATGAGAGAAATGACCTGCACTCACACGAGAGCCACAGTGACAGGAAGCTGGTTTCAGGGATGGAGGTCAGAAGGAAGCAGGATGACATAGTCAAAAAGCCAAAACCTGTCAACAAGAACCCTATATCCACCAAAAAAAAAAAAAATCCTTTGAAAATGAATGTAAACACAGAAGTACTAGACAACTGAGCAATCCAACTCCTACACATATAACCCAAGAGAATTGAAAACAGAATGCAGAAGCATGTCCATGGTGTTCACAGCAGTGTTATCACAATAGTAAAAAGAAGCAGCACAAATGCAACAGTGGATGAATGGGGACAGAACACAGCTCAATACTATCCAACCATAAGAAGAAATAAAGGACTGACATACGCCTTCGTAAGGATAAACCTCAACAGCACCACACTAAGTGCAAGAAGCCAGGCATAAATGATTAGTTACAAGGTGAATCTATGTATGTGAATTTTTCAGAATAGGTAAGTCTATACAAACAAGAACAGATTGGAGATTCCCAGGGAGTGGGAAGATGGAGAGTAATGGTTTCTTTTGAGGGTGAAGGAAATGTTCTCAAATTAGATGGTGGGGACAGCAAGGGTTAGCTGTACCTCAGCAGCAAAAGCAATGATGACATGTTTGTTCCTTTTCACCATAGTAAACATCTGAGATGCCTGTTTCACTACATGCACACCCCAAATTCAGACCCTATTTCAGCTATTTTTTAAAAAAATGTTCAAGGTATGGTCTCACTCTAGCCCAGGCTGACCTGGAATTCACTCTGTAGTCTCAGGCTGGCCTTGAACTCATGATTCACCTACCTCTGCCTCCTGAGAGCTGGGATTAAAGGCATGTGCCACCACACCCAGTGTGTTTCTGCTATTTTTAATATGGTTTTTTCTAACTGCGTTTCCTTGGCAAGCCAATCTGCTGCCTCTGCTTACTGACAACATGCTCAGGAGATGCTTCTGCTCTGTGCTGCCTATGGGATTTTGTTGGCTCCATCTTCACCTTCCCTACTCTGACTGCTCTAAGTGCTCCTATGTGCACAGCCCAGTGTCCCACATAGCATCCTGTAATTTCTTCTTGGTCAGAATTTACATTTTTAGAAGACTTGTTGATTTACCAATAATGAAAAGTTGTATGCTGTGGGTTCCAGCAGCCACGTCACACTGGACAGCTGCTGTTGGCATTATGGCTTTCTCTGTGCCCACATGATGCCTGTGTGCTTTCATTCCTCTTGGTCATGTGGTTCTACTGGGTTGAAATTCCATGTAAGCTCTCAGGGAGAAAGCCTCCACAAATGGCCTTCCTTCCCTTAAATGTCTCAGAGAAGCAATCCACTTTTCTCTTCTCTGGTTCTCTCCAAAGAGGAGTTATGACTTTGTGCCATCTGTCACTTATGGGCTGTAGCTCCAAGTCATCACCCCTAATGCAATACCTACAATTCCTACTTCCTTAAAGTGCAGCAAGATTTGCAAACTAGTCTAAAAGCAGAATTGCTCTCTTTGTACTGTGTCTCAAGTCTGTTATGACTGTATTTCTTATACCTAACGTAGAACCAGATTTCTATAAGATTTGATTTTATCGCTTCTTTCCAGAGCATTCAACTTGGTTCTCATAGGATGCCACTTCTACACTGCTGTCATATGATACTTTTATGTCATTACAGGAAGCTACAGCAGTTCCAGCATGCCCTTGAGTGGCAATGTGCCTTCAGGAGAGTGAGTGGCCAGCCCTGGATGATGTATGCCCTGGTAGCAGGAGTGGGAAGGCTTCCACCCTGCCTTCTTTGAGCATAGTAGTGGTTGTGTACTTAGTGATGTGCAGCTGCAGTGAAGGAAGTAAAGGAACACCCAGGCCAGTGACAGCCTAGGTATACAGATTTGAAAAGCTTATGAATAGGCCATGGGACAAGTGACCTGTGTGCAAGCCCCACTGAGAAGAAGGAAGATGGGATCAGCCACAGGACTCACAACTGCTCCCCACCGTGCCCAGCCAGGGGTGGGTGGATGGCACTTGACCCCATCTTCCAGTCTGGGTTTGAAGGACCAATTATGCTAACTGGCAGAGAGGCTAGTGACCCTGGGAATTCATGTGGAAGGTTATGGGAGGCAGCATAATGGGGTACAGGGCTATGGAGTAGAACCTATGAAAACAAAACACTAAGTTCTGGGTCTTCTTAGTTGCTGCTGTTTTCTTCCCATGACTCTGTGCCTCAGTTTCTTCATGTCTTATGATGACAGAGCCCCTAAATCATGAATGAGGTACTGCATATGTGTGATGATTTATACTTACTATCAACTTGACAGGACCTAGAATCACCTGCAAGGAATTCTGTAGATGAGGTTAGCCTTTGTGCAAGTTTGTGAGGGATTATCTTGATTAGGTTAATTGAGATGGGAAGACACCTAACTGTGAAGAGCACCATTCCCTGGGCTGGGGTCCTAGACTATATCAAAAGTGCTGGCTGAGCAGCAGCATTCATCACTCAGTGCTTCCTCACCACGGACTGAATGTGACCAGCTGCCTTAAGCTCCTGCCACCATGCCTTCTTCTCAGTAACAGACTGCAGCCTGGAGCTATAAGCTGAAACAAACTCTTCCTCCCCAAAACTGATTTTTGTCAAATATTTTGTCTCAGCAATGAGACAATACAATACAATATGAGAACATCTAGGTACTGTGTGTATCACAGGTCTGCCACACTATCTGGTGAACACATGTTGACAGTCTGGATATGGGCATAGTCACTGTTTTTGTATCTCTGATGTCATTAGGGATCCAGCAATTCATGTCTGTAATTTTTTTAAATGAAATTCTTACTGCCTTGTATTCATTTTACATAGTGAAGGGTTTCATAAAGACATCTTCATTGATGAATATCTTCCATTTTGACAATATGTACCCATCTTGCTATCCCCACTACCTCCTTCAGTATCATGTCTTAAAAAACATACATGATTTAATGTATCCATAGGAAATCTATGATCCATACATGAGAGAGAACATGTTTGTCTTCTGAGTCTGATTTACTTCACTAATTTGGTGACCTCCAGTTGTACCTATTTTCCTACAAATGACATAATTTCATTCTTTTTATGGCTGACTAAAATACCACTGTGTACCTATAGTACGTTTCTTTATCCATTCCTCTGCTGATGGACATTTAGGCTGATTCCATAACTTAGCTATTGTGACTAATGCAACAATAAACATGGACGTGCAAGAAAGTATGTTGTATGCTATGTGTGTAATCTAAAAGTGCCAACAGCAAGCTGTCATTATGCCTGTCATGTAACTGCTGTGCTGGTATGAGATCTAAACCCACTAGAGGCGAGGCCTTGATTAATTTGGTCACAGAACTTAATTAGCCACTGTATGCAGCACTGGCTTCTAATCAGCCACCACTCACTAGCTGCCTGAGCCACGGAAGCAAGCTTAGCTACAGGATCCTCTTCTGTCTTCAAAGGAGGGTGGAAGACTAACTCCCACCTTGCAGGGTTGCAGTGAGGTGAGGAATGGAAAGCCCCTAGCAGCATAGTTATTGGTGCCTAGTGCTCAAAGGACCCATTTTCCCCCCAATGTCCACCCCAAGCTATGTCACTGAACTCAAAGGAATTCAAGACAAAGTAAGTGACCATTTGTGGTCAACTGACATTACACAATTCAAGAAACCAGGGCACAAAGAAGAGGAGACAGGCCCAAATGCCAAACACAAATCTGCTCATACCACCAGGATGACAGACAGCTGAGATGAGCAGTCAACAGCATGAGGCTTAGGAGGAAGGGGAGGCATGGTGCTGAGAACGCAATACTTCTTCCATCATGATCTAGACACTGATTCTATTAAGTGAACATGTGTATATGTGTTTTCAGTGAAAATATTATGCTTAAAGTATGAATGTGTCATTTTATGATACTCTGCTATAAGGGACTTTTTTGATTAACCAATGGCAGCCCAATCTCAGGAGACAAATTTCTATTACTTTAGCTACAAAAATAAACGGAAGAAAAACAAAACAAAGCTATTAACTTCAAGCTAGATACTATTACCTGCTGAAGGCGCTGAGCCCGGCTGAAAAAGTCATGAGACAGTGAGGAGACAATAAAGCCAGCCAGACATTTTTCTGAACTCAAGAAAGAGACTGACAGATAAGTGACAGGATGTTTTCCAACCACCATAGCAACTGTGCCATGTTCAAGTCACCTCAAACTCATCTTACCTGCAGTATGGTGTGAAACACTCACTCTAGGTCAAGGCCTCCTCCTTTTTCAAGACCCTTAGCCAATTGTTCCCTGGTGTGGGCCTAAGAGGAGGCCATGAAGGGAAAAACCTAACAGAGAACCCATGGCCACCAGACCCCACTGCCAATTTGAACTGAGAACACACTGCCACCAGACCATGCTGTCCATCTGAACCAAGGATATACTGCCAAAAGACTGCCCATCTGAACCAAGGACACACTGCCACCAAACCCCACTGTCCACCTGAACCGAGCCCACACTGTCAAAAGACCCTATTGTCCAGGGGTAGTCATAAGCCCTAGGGTGTAATGTCTGCTGGTCTCTAGCTAAATGTATATACTATGCTCACCAAACTGACCAGTAAGGACATCTCTTAATGTTCATTCCCATATGTTAATGCTACTCTCACTTTTGGTTAAAGAAGCTTCTCTTTTCAGATGGTAGTGACCTTGGGATGACTCAGAAGGCACCATGGTGCTGAGAAGGGACAGAGGAGTACTCAGCACTGAAACATCTCTAACACACCTTCCAAGGCTCAGGATCCATTGCGGAAGAGGTGGTGGAAAGAATGTAAGAGCCAAAGGAAGGGTAGGACTCCTTACAAGGTGCTCCTCCAGATAGAAAATGGCCTGGATATCCAAGACCTCACAGTGCCTGACACTACCTACACAAGACCATCATAATAGGAAGAAAAGATCATGACATCAAACTGAAAAGAGAGACTGATTGAGAGGGGGAGGGGATATGATGGAGGGTGGAGTTTCAAAGGGGAAAGTGGGGGGAGGGAGGGAAGTACTATGGGATATTGTCTACAATTAAGGAAGTTGTCAATAAAAATAAATAAATAAATAAATAAATAAATAAATAATAAAAACAACAACAAAAAAGACCTCGTTGTCCATCTGAACCAAGCACTGCCACCAGACCCTGCTGTCTATCTGAACCAAGAATATACTGCTATCAGACCCCACTGTCCATCTGAATTGAGAACATACTGCCACCAGACACTGCAGTCCCTCTGAACCAAGAACATACTGCCATCAGACCCTGCTGTCCATCTAAAATGAGAACACACTGCCACCAGACCCCATCTGCTCATCTGAAGGAGCCTTTTGGAGTTCCTTCTGTCTCTCAGCCAACCTTCACTCTTTCTACCAGTAGCTTTCAGGATTCTGCTTGTGTCCTTTCTGCATCCTACTTCTGCTTGTCTTGGATAGAAAGCCCTCTGGCTTAACACCTTCCCATCCCACAACACTCTCCAGCCCTGCTGTTTGCAAAAGAGCTGGTGTCTGCTCCCCATGACCAATGCCTGTTTTTTCAACAGTCTCCTTCCTTTCCAAGTGGAGAGTGACTGATGGAGCATCGACTTATACCATGTGAAGGACTACTGGCGGAGTACGGTCTATACCAGGCTCTGTGAAGGGCACACAACAGGCAAACCAAGGGCTCTTAGAGCAATGGGGGCAAGCAAGGGGTTGGGGCCCTGCCAAAGATAACAGCTCTGTGCCATGCTCACAGAAATGGGGTGCTTTCTTCTGACCCTTCTTGCCACAACCCCAAAGCCTATTCCCATGCATACCGTTCACCTCGATAGGCCTTCTGCTGTCCCCTTCAACCACCTCTTCTAGAACTCTCTGATGACAACCTGCACTGTATGGTCCTCAAATCTACACATCACCCCCAAATGTGAATTTAGCTAAGACTGTTCTGCAGTACCCTACAACCCTCCTGCAATCTGCCACTCATTGCTTCTGAGTTCTGAGCTGTGAGGTAGCCCTCTGCTGTGAGGCATCTTAGTACACAGCTATTCATGCCTCTTAGCAGCCTCTGCCTTCTGGTTAAGGATCTGAGTCCAATCCACCCCCATCTTCATTCTGACAAGTTCCTCCCTGGGTCAGGCCCTCAGCACTCAGGTCACCCCTCTGCTTTCCAAAGTTAGTTGGACAAGATCTGGGCCAAATAGTAGAGAGAGCCTTCCAGTGGCACCTGAGATACGAATCCCTATTTCTGTTCATGGGCTTTGGAATGCCAGGAAGAAGTCTGTGCCAAACTGTGGCACAGTCTCCCCACCCCAGCTTACTCCACCAAAACCCTCAGATGTCTGGACCAAAAATTCCAGCCTTACCCAGTAACAAACTGGGCTCCTACTGCTGCTGTCACTTCCTCACCCCTCCCTACCCATTGAACCAGGTAACTAGCTCCTGCAGCTGGAGGAACTATAGTGAAGCACCTAGGCCTAGTTTCCACTCCAAAGAGACTAAGCAACTTCATCTCACTTGGCTTCCGGTCAGGAGAGGGTCTGACCTTTGTTGCAGTGCTGTATCACAGATGCAATAGGTCAGCTGTTCAATATTTCATGTAAAGTGTGTAGGCAGTCCTTAGCCTTGGGCAGGAACCAGCCTCACACTGCACACCTGGGCCCCAGGAGAGGCCCTTCACAAGTGCTTTGGTACCCTGGCTTCCAGTCCAACTTCTGAATCTCACCCTTGCTTAGTTATCACCTACCTTCTACAACCAGTTCAGATCCAACTACCTGAGCAAGAAGCAAGTCCTCTTTCATCAGAAGCCAACAAGCTGCTCTGAGGAGTCATTCTACCCTGACAGGTCTCCTGCCTTCCTTTTCCCCACTGCCCCACACCTCATCCAGCCTTTCCAGGATGATACTTTCAGTGGTTCACAAAGTATGGATGGAGGAAACGCTTTAAGAAAATCAGATTGTATGGTGACAGAAAATAATCCAGGGACCCTGGAGTCCCCTCAAGAACAACTTAAATAATTTTAGAGGTCATTAGTTGTCCCAATGCTCAGTGTGAGAAGCTGACATAAGTAAGCAGGACATTGCAAAGCAAGTGGGCCAGAGACCCCACTGATAAGTCAAGGGAAGTAACAGGTGGGCTGCTGCCACTAAACCATGGAGACCTGAAGTATCTACCGTAAGAAGGGCAGCACCAGGGGGAGAAAGAGAAACTTAGGAGCTAGAGAGGGAAAAATAGTTTAAACAAAAAGAAAAAGGGAAATGGGGAAGAAGGAAAAAAAGAAAAGTACTGATGAAGTGAGTCAGGGAAGAAAGCACAAGAGGAATATCAAGGAAAAAAAGGTGGCCATCTAGCCCTGCTCTGTGCCTGGTATCAGGTGTGTGTCTGCCACAGGATCTCAATGCCCAGAAGCAGGGCTCCCATCCCCACTCCAAAGAAGTTGGTAGATGAACCCTGCTCCGCAGGGCCTAATCTGGCCTCTCCCACAGCAAGAAACAGAGTGGAAGGAAGCTCTATCTGCAATGACTGAGCTCCAGAACCAGGACCTAGCATATACACATGGATCGAGCTCTGGAACCAGGACCTAGCACGTACACGTGGATCAAGCTCTGGAACCAGGACCTAGCACGTACACGTGGATTGAGCTCTGGAACCAGGACCTAGCATATACACATGGATCGAGCTCTGGAACCAGGACCTAGCACGTACACGTGGATCGAGCTCTGGAACCAGGACCTAGCACATGCACGTAGATTGAGCTCTGGAACCAGGACCTAGCAGATGCACATGGATCGAGCTCTGGAACCAGGACCTAGCACGTACACGTGGATCGAGCTCTGGAACCAGGACCTAGCACGTACACGTGGATCGAGCTCTGGAACCAGGACCTAGCAGATGCACGTGGATTGAGCTCTGGAACCAGGACCTAGCACGTACACGTGGGTCGAGCTCTGGAACCAGGACCTAGCACGTACATGGATCGAGGTCTGGAACCAGGACCTAGCACGAGCTCTGGAACCAGGACCTAGCATGTACACGTGGATCGAGCTCTGGAACCAGGACCTAGCACGTATACGCGTGGATCGAGCTCTGGAACCAGGACCTAGCACGTACACGTGGATCGAGCTCTGGAACCAGGACCTAGCATATACACGTGGATCGAGCTCTGGAACCAGGACCTAGCATGTACACATGGATTGAGCTCTGGAACCAGGACCTAGCACGTACACATGGATCGAGCTCTGGAACCAGGACCTAGCACATGCATGTGGCTTCCCTTTCAGGCCTAGACCTAAGGTTCAATAGATAAGGGAAGAGTAAGAACCCTCATGAAACATTCCAGAGATTTATCATAAAGTGTTTGGTAATTCAATTATTTTTATCAAAATCCTTTTGGGCAACATATTGCAAGAAAACATAAAATTGTGTTGCTGGGTGTCTGGCCCTTTCCCAGGCAAAGGCCAACCTGGCCTTGCTATTGCCTGGGCCTGCCAAAGGGCATCCTGGCTCCTGGCCACAAAGAGAACAGCTGCCTAGGTTCCAGAAGCAGGGACTCCAAGCCAGATGGAAACTCCACAGCCCTGCCACCCTGACAACATTCCAGAGCCTCTCTTGATCCATACCCTGTTTCCTTCAGTTTCTCTTCACAAGTCCATCATGGGACTTCATGGAACCCACCATGTGACTATGCATGCAGGTTGACCTTCACCCACAAACACAGTCCCAGATAATGGGTATATAGGAGGAATGCATACCAGAATGCAGTGTTAGGTTTGGGATAGTGGACTTCAATGCAGCTGTCATTTATCATGTTATGTCTTCTCAACATCAGGCCAGTTACAAACCTGACCATTGGGGTAGCTGTGTGATCGAGCGACTTCGTGATCTGAGTGGGAACCTGGGCAACAGTGGCAAGGTCTCCTCTTTACAGCTATGGCTGCTAAGGTCCTGCTGTGCAGCTGCCAAGTGCTGTCTCACAGCAAAGGCTTTGAGGCTGAACTCTCAGCTCCCACTTGACAGAAGGAGAAAGAGCAGCTCAGAGAGAAAGGATGTTTCCCTAGACCATGCAAGGAGATAGCCACAGTGCCAGCATGGAAGGCAGGCTTGTGGGCATCCATAGTGTAGAGGGTGAATCCCTGGAGACTGGCACTCAACCCAATCCCAGGAAGGGCACGGGGCAGCTGGATCAGGGAAGGACAGGGATAGGCCTCTAAGCAGAGGCCTTGGCTCTAACAGAAAGAAAGAAATAGAAAGTGTTTTTAAAAAGCAGAAGAAAACAGGGAGCTTGGGAGAAAGATGTACCAAGGATGCTGTCAGATGATAACATTTAGTGGGAAAATAAACAGAAAAGCCTAGAACACCAAACAGTGTCAATGTAGTGATGATAAGAACTACCTCAAATTATGTACATGTGGGAAAGACTGACAGGGATCCTGGGAGGAAGCACTTTAATTTGATGCACTGGAAAGATTGTGGGTGCATTTTTATCTTCTATTTTGATTTCTGTTAACATTGATAAATGCTTATGCAAGAGTAATTTTAAATGCTTTCAGAGATAAAGAAATCACAAAGAAAAACAATCAGAGAGTTTACTACATAAAAATTAGAAATGTCTGATGTCAAAAAAAAGCAACTAAAATGGAAAGACAAATGCTGAAAACCTGTTTCTAGAAAGTGTGGTGGGCAAAGAGTTAACAGCCATATTCTTCATTAATACTGAATATTCCTGAAATCAGGGAAGAGCTCAGATGACAAGAAGCAACCAGATGAAACGCACAGGAAAACTCACACAGACAAGAACAACTTTTTAGTGTGCATCAGAAGTGTTCTGTTTCACCATCCTGAATTACATACTAAAACAAGCAAAAAACACTAATCTATCCCAAAATTTCAAACATGCTTCACACATAGGGCAAAGTTAGCTGCAGAGCCCTATGCAAAATGGTAGAACTCTTTTAGAAAATAAAATGGTAATGTTCAAAAGAAGTTTTAAATTATTCATGTCTTAGACCTAGTAATCTCACACATGGGAATCCATCAAGAGAGAAATAACTGAAAATATAGACAAAACTGAATGATGTGCAAAGATGCTCAGCCCAAGGTTATTGATGTATAAGAAGGAAAAGCAAAGCCGGGCGTGATGGCGCACGCCTTTAATCCCAGCACTCGGGAGGCAGAGGTAGGAGGATTGCCGTGAGTTCAAGGCCACCCTGAGAATACATAGTGAATTCCAGATCAGCCTGGGCTAGAGGGAGACCCTACCTCGAAAAACAAAAACAGAAGGAGGAGGAGGGGGAGGGGGAGGACAACAACAAGGAAAACCAGGACTGGGGAGGTGACTCAGTGGTTAAGAGTCCATGCCAGAGACTGCCAAGTTCAACTCACTAGAACCCACATTAAAAAAAAAAAAAAAAAAAGCAAGGCATAACAAGGCACTCTGTAATACCAGTGGGGGCTAGAGGACGGAGAGCAGAGAATCTCTGGGGCTTACTGACAGATAGCAGGTCCTGGTTAAAGGAGAGACCTATTCTGAAGGATGCATACAGATGAGTGACGAGAGAAGGAGACTCGATGTTCACCTTGGGTCTCTGCACGCATGCACATGGGGTGCATGTATCTACACACACACATAACAACACACACACACAAGGAAGACTAAACCTAGTTAAAAGGTAAGAGCAAAATTACAGTTACCTGAGAAACTGTTATTTATAATGTGAAGTAATGAAAGCACAAATCAAAAGTGAGACTCTCATGACTATAATCACATTCACAAAGGTAAAGGACTAAGTCAGCAGAATTGTAGGGTACAAAACTGACACATAAAATTAGTTATTTTTTGTACAAGAGATGAGAATCCAAAAATGAAAATAAGTAGCAACTCCATTTACAAAAGCCTTTAAATAGGAATAAATCCAACCCACTGATACCAAAGACCTGACTACTGGAAACTATAAAACATTTTTTGAAAGAAATTAAAGACCTAGGGCTAGGGAAGTGGCTCAGTAGTTAAAGGTGCTTGTTTGCAAAGTTTGATGGCCTGGGTTCAATTCCCAAGTACCCATGTAAGCCAAATGCACAAAGTGGCACCTGCATCTAGAGTTCATTTGCAGTGGTAGGAAGCCTTGGCACGCCCATTCTCCTTCTTTCCTTCCCTCCTTCTCTCCCTCCCTCCCTCTCCCTTCCTTTCTTCCCTTCCTCCCTTCCTTTCTTCCCTTTCTCCCTCCCTTCCTTCCTTCCTTCCCTCTCCCTCCCTTCCTTTCTCTTTCTTCTTCTTCTCTCTCTCTCTCCCTCTCTCTCTCTCTCTCTCCTTGCAAATAAATAAATTAAAAATATTTAAATTTAGGCTGGAGAGATGGCTTAGCAGTTAAGGCACTTGCCTGCAAAGCCAAAAAAACCTTGATTCGATCACCCAGGATCCATGTGAGCCAGATGCACAAGGGGGCACATGCACCTGGAGTTTGTTTACAGTGGCTGGATGCCCTGGTGCACCTGGTCTCTCTCTCTTTCTCTCACTCACTCTGCTTCTTTCCCTCTCTCAAATAAATAAATAATAATAAAAAAGAAAGAAAAAGAAGTGTTTAAAAATATTTAAATTTAAAAAAATAAAGACCTAAATAATGGAGACATCCCATGTTCATAGATTGGGAAACAATTATGGTAAGGTGTCAGATGTACCCAAAGCTACATTCAGATCCCATGGCATCCCTATCAGTACTCCAAAAGGCTCTTCACAGCAATGTAAATCAGATCCTCAAATTCGTACAGAACTATAGGGTTCCAAACAGAACAATTGTGAAAAGAGATAAAGCTGTGAGGACTCTACTTCCTCACTTTGAAACTCAATGCAAAGCTAGGCATCAAAGCAGTGTGGCCCTGACATAAGCACAGACATGTAGACCAAGGGGATAGAACTGAAGCCAAGAAACAAGTCTGTACATAGATGGTGAAATGATTTTTTTTTTGGGGGGGGGTTTCGAGGTAAGGTTTCACACTAGCCCAGGCTGACCTGGATGATTTTTTTTTATAAGGGAAAGGATACTTCTCAACAAAGGATGCTAGGAAAACCAGGCAGCCAAATACAAAAGAATGAAGCTGAACTCTTATTTCACACTATGTGCAAAAGTTACTTCAAATGGACCAAAGACCCAAACTTAAGCACTAAAACCATATATATAAAGGAAAAAAAATGGGGGACATATTCATGACATTGGATTTGGTAATGACATCATAGCTATGATTCCAAAAACAAAGAAAAGATAAGTGAGATTTTCATCAAGATTAAGAACTTCTGGGCATCAAAGAACACTATCAAGAAACTAAAAAGAGGGCTGGAGAGTTGGCCCAGAAGTTAAGGAGCTTGTCTGTGAAACCTAAGGACCCAGATTCAATTCCCTAGTACCCGTTTAAGCCAGGTGCATACGGTGGCACATGTGTCTGGAGTTCTTCACAGTGGCTAGAGGCCCTGGCACATCCATTCTCTCTCTGTCTAGCTGCCTCTTTCTCTCTCTATCTCAAATAAATAAATAAATGTATTTTTAAAAAGAAACTAAAAAGAATGGAAGGAAATATTTTCAAATCCTATCTCTAAGAATATATTAACAACTAGAATATAACTCAATAATAAAAAAAAAAAGAGGTCATTTTAAAAATGGGTCAAGGATGCCAGGTGTGGTGGCGCATGCCTTTAATCCCAGCACTTGGGAGGCAGAGGTAGGAAGATCGCCATGAGTTTGAGGCCACCCTGAGACTACATAGTGAATTCCAGGTCAGCCTGAGCTAGAGTGAGACCCTACCTCAAAAAACAAAACAAAACAAAACAAAAGGGTCAAGGATATAACTAGCTATTGTCCAAGAAGACATACAGATGGCCAGTGACATGTTCAGCACCACTGGCCATTAGGGAAATGCTAATTGAAACCACAATGAGAAATCACGTCATACTACTCAGATGGCTAGTAAAAGAAAAAACAAGAAGCAACATAGCCAGGTATGATGGCTTGTCTGTAAACCTAGCACTTGAGAGGCTGAGGCAGTAGTATAACTGCAAGTTCAAGACAAGCACGGCAGGGCTGGAGAGATGGCTTAGCAGTTAAAGTGTTTGCCTGCAAAGCCAAAGGATCCCAGTTTGTTCTCGAGGCCCCACATAAGCCAGATACACAAGGGAACGCATACAGCTGGAGTTCGTTTGCAGTGGCTAAAAGCCCTGGCATGCCCATTCTCTCTCTCTCTTTCTCTCTCAAATAAAATAAATAAATAAAGTATATTTAAAATATGCCTTTTGCTAAAAAGTAAAATATTGAAGAGTTGTCAGAAAAATCTGCATTACATGTAAGAAGAAAGTCTTCTACTTATCATATCCTATATGTACTATAAAGAAAAAATAAAGCTCATAGTTCACATTAAAAAAAAAGAAGAAGAAGGGCTAGAGAAATTGCTTAGTGGTTAAGGTGTTTTCCTGCAAAGCCAAAGGATCCCGGTTCAATTCTCCAGGACCCACATAAGCCAGATGCATGAGGGGCACATGCATCTGGAGTTCGTTTGCAGTGGCTAGAGGCCCTGGCACGCCCATTCTCTCTCTGTCTGCCTCTCTTCTCTCTCTCTCTCTCTCTGCTTGCAAAAAAAAAAAAAAAAGACAAGCATGGGCTATGTAGTGAAACTGTCTCAAGAAAACTGGAACCCTCATGCTGGAATGGTGGGAGTGTGAGACAACATAGCTTCTGTGGAAAACAGGGTGACAACCCCATATGACCAGTTATGCTGCTCCTCGGTAAATGGAATTCACATTCTGAGAAAGCAGTGTGTGCATAGCCACCATTCACAAAAGTCCAGGAGACACCATGTGTCCATCAATAGAAGGGATGATCACATCTGGCACAAGCACATGACAGCAGTGCTCTGCCCAGGAGTAGCATTCTGACATAGCCACCACATGAATGAACCTTAAAAATATGCCATGAGAAGACCAACTATTATATGACTCCACTTGTACCAGATCCCTAGCACAGAAACATTCAGAGACAGAGAGCAGGAAAAAGGCTGTAAGGGGCAGGGAGAGAAAGTATCATTTCTCTGGGAGGTATTTACATTAGGGGTCATGAAGAAAGTTAGAGGATGGACATATAGCATTGTGAATGCATTTAATGTCACTGATTTACATACTTACACAAGCTAAAATGATATTTTCTACATTTTTACAATAAGAAAAAACATGGAGGCAGGTATAGGTGACAGATGCCAGTAATCCCAGAACTCTAAAGGCTGAAGAAGGAAGAGTAAGAGCTTGAGGACAGTCTGGGCTATTTAGCAAGGCCTTGTCCACCCCAGACTAAAAAAAAATAGTGATTAAAAAAAGGAAGCAGCCGGGCATGGTGGCGCATGCCTTTAATCCCAGCACTTGGGAGGCAGAGGTAGGAGGATTGCCGTGAGTTCGAGGCCACCCTGAGACTACATAGTTAATTCCAGGTCAGCCTGGACCAGAGTGAAACCCTACCTCAAAAAAAAAAAAAAAAAAAAAAAAAAAAAGGAAGCAATACTATGTACAATAAAAGAATATTAGGTCGGGCATGGTGGCGCACACCTTTAATCCCAGCACTCGGGAGGCAGAAGTAGGAGGATCACCGTGAGTTCGAGGCCACCCTAAGACTACAGAATGACCTCCAGGTCAGCCTGGGCTAGAGTGAGACCCTACCTTGAAAAACCAAAAAATAAAAACCCAAAATGTCAACAGCTACTATTTTAAGAAAAATGTCCTTAGATGGGCCTCTCTTTTAACTACTTTTCTCTACTTTTCCAAGTTATCCATATAAAGAGAAACTTTGGGTAGAAAAAAATTAGTTTCTGTTTTAAAGACCCTCCAGGTACAGAGTCCAACAGTCCACACTTTCCTTTGTAGATAGGTTTCCTGACATTTGCACCAGCATTTCTGAAGGATTTACTTAACAGTTACCAGAAAGAAAAGACATAATGACTTAAAATGATGAAGAGACATTCTTAAAAGCTCATGTTCTCTTTCAAGACAATCTAGCCCCGCCTGAATACAAGGCCCACCACTCACTCACCAGTGACAATTCTGTCCTTTTTTTCACTGCCAGAACTATGGAAGAGAAGGAAGAGAAGCACAAGGGCTCAGAAGCCCCTGAGGTGACAACTTCCTCTGGCTGTGTGAAAAAGTTCATAATTTGACCCCTGGCCAAAAAGTTAAAATAGGAATAATGGTTTGGACTCACAAGTGAGAACTTCCCTTTTATGTAATTATTCAAAACTTCGAGCATTAATTTACCCTCAAAAGTGCCCTATGCCTTCCCAGCAGTCTCATTCTTGTAGTAAGTGAACTGACACTGGTGGGTTTTATGCAGGAGTCTTCCAAAAGAGCTGCTCTTCCTTTTCTGACAAGTAAATAAAGCGGCAGAGAGATCAAATAACTCACTAAAAAAAAAAAAGATATAATTTTTATCTTCCTTTTTACAGTCTCATATCCACTTCCGTTGGGAATAACAAAGTCCGAATTCTTATGCAACACTTATCTAAATGTGTCGATTTTATCAGATTGATGAATTTTGCTAACAAAAGGCAGTGCAAGGAAATCTTTTATGACATATTTGGCCCATTCACAGGGCTGCAGCTTTAATTTAACCAACTTGAGCATTCTGAGGAAGAGCTGCAGGTGTTGAATCTAAAAAAAATCATAAATGGGAAGGCATATCAATCTTTATGACGGGAAAACAAAAACACTCTCTACTTGCTTGCCTTCCACAGGCAGGAGAAGGAGAGGCGCGAGTAGAGTGATATTGTCTTGGGCGGCATAGCAGAGAGGAGGCATTCCTGTCTCCCAGTGACTGCTCTTCAGAAATGACCAAGAGGGATGGCCCAGGAAGGAAGAAGGAAAGCAATCAAACAATGAGGCTTGCCAACACAGTGTGCTCAACAAGTACACTTACTCATTTTCTTGGCCACATCAGAATCGGTCATTCTTGTGACCTGCTGAATAACCAGATGGCTTATGACCCTGCAGTCCCCACCGGCCTTTCACTTTTCAACTCTGCCCAGTAGCTCTGACACCTTGCTGTTTTTGTTTGTTTGTTTGTTTGTTTGTTTGTTTGTTTGTTTTTTGGAGAGAGACACAGAGACAGACAGAGAGAGAGGGAGAGAGAAACAGATAGAGAATGGGCGCACCAGCAGTCTCTCAGCTGCTGTGAACAAAATCCAGATGTGTGCGCCCCCTTGTGGGCAAGTGCAGCATTGTGCCCTTGCATCACTTTGCATCTGGCTAAACGTGGGACCTGGAGATTGGAACTGGGTTCTTAGGCTTAGCAGGCAGGTGCCCCAACCACTAAGCCATCTCTCCAGCCCACCTTGCTGTTTTGACTGCAATCAGAACCAATTGGAGTCTCCTGCTGCATTCCCATTTCATCTCTTCCTCTTATACCCCTGTCAAGTCACTGCCATACCTCTCCCTGGGAAAACCCCACAGCCTATCCCCTACTCCATCTCTTCTTTTTCTCCCTGTGGTCCCTGGTTCTCCTGCCCGGGCTAGCCTTCCCTCTGTAGCTCATGATGGCCAGCAGGTAACCTCATTCACTCATCCTCTGCTCAGAATTCTCTAGCAACTTTCTACCTCTTATAGGATAAAGCAGCTTGAAATACCTCAGTGCCAGAAGGTATAGTTCCCTGTTTGCTCACCTGGCCTCCAGCAACAACAGCAATCTGTCCTGTCACCCACAGACAAGCCTAAAAGTGACAGAAATTGCCAACCACCCACCAAAATTCCTTGTCCCTGGTTGACAGTGAAGCTATATAGAGGAGCAGCCTCTGGCAAGAGTCTTGCCTGGCTATCATTCAAGGAGCAGGACTGAATCCTCAATGTCACATCAGAGCAAGGGATTCATGCCCTGGGGACACAGGCCTTGTGCCTCATGGTGACTTCACAGACAGGGTACACACCACAGCCCAGGAATGGCATGATGGATGGAGGCTGCTCATCAGAAAAGATCAGCCTCTACCTACATTGCCCTCACAAGGCATCCTGTTTCCTTATGCTCAGTGCTCTCTGGAACCTTGCCCCCTGGAGCTGGCTTAGTGCAGTCCCTGATCGATAAGTGTGAGGCAGAACTCTACTCATCAGGACAGGCTAACCTGCCAGCCCAGCCTGTGTTAATGAAATGACCCGCCTGAAGAACCCTTGTGAGCTCACATTCGCAAACCTACTTGGTGTTCTCAAGGGTCTTCTGCATTTTCTTGGTCATTTTGTCGATGGCTGCCTGTCTCTTCTCTTCAGCTAACAGGTCTATTTTGTTTAGTACCACAACCAGCTTCTGGCAGGCGATCTGGCCAATCACAAGGCACTCCGCTGACTGGGTCTGCATCCCCTTGGTCACATCGATGACGAGCATCATCAAATCAATGATCTGGGCCCCTGGGTCAAGAGAAGACAAAGTTAGGGCATGAGGAGAGGTTGTGAGCTTGTGAGCACCACAGAAAGTGACCTGTGCCTAGGCCAGGCAAAGCCCTGCAGCAGTGGGCAGAGCAAGAGAAACTGTAGCCACACAGACCCTGGCCCACAAGGCCCCAGCAATGACATGGACCAGCATGATCTCACCAACTCAGAGGAGCACCAGGAGAGACAAGGAAGCTGAGGTCCCAAATGAAAGGGTCTGTCCAGGACCAGAGACATTGTGCAACAGGGCCAAGCTTAGGCTCCAAACCCTCTGCTCTCATTTTCATTCTGCTCAACAAGTGTTTCAAACAGGGGTGAATAGAACCTATTAAAAATAGTCATAGGGCTGGAGAGATGGCTTAGCGGTTAAGGCATTTGCCTGTGAAGCCTAAGGACCCTGGTTCGATTCTCCAGGTCACACATAAGCCAGATGCACATGGTGGCACATGTGTCTAGGGTTCGTTTGCAATGGCTAGAGGCCCTGGCACACCCATTCTCACTCTGTCTCTCTCCCCTTCTCTCTATCTCAAACAAACAAACAGAGCCGGGCGTGGTAGAGCACGCCTTTAATCCCAGCACTCGGGAGGCAGAGGTAGGAGGATTGTTGTGAGTTCAAGGCCACCCTGAGAAGACAGAGTGAATTCCAGGTCAGCCTGGACTAGAGTGAAACCGTACCTCGAAAAAAACAAAAAACAAAACAAAACAAAAAACAAACAAACAAATAAATAAATAAAAATAAAATCTTGCTGGCATGATGGTGCACGCCTTTAATCCCAGCACTGGGAGGCAGAGGAATGAGGATCACTGTGAGTTCAAGGCTACCCTGAGAAGACAGAGTGACTTCCAGGTCAGCCTGGACTAGAGTGAAACCCTACCTTGGAAAACCTAAATAAATAAATTAAATTAAATTAAGTCTTAAAAAAATAGTCATAGCCAGGTGTGGTGGCACATGCCTTTAATCCCAGCACTTGGGAGGCAGAGGTAGGAGGATCGCCATGAGTTCAAGGCCAACCTGAGACTACAAAGTGAATTCCAGGTCAGCCTGAGCTAGAGTGAGACCCTACCTCAAAAAACAAAACAAACAAACAAAAAGTCATAGTCTGGGTCAGAGAGACAGCTAAGTGGTTAAAGGCACTTGCTTGCAAAGCCTGATGGCCTGGGTTTGATTCTCCAATACCCAAGTGAAGCCAGATGCACAAAGTAGTGCATGTATGTGTAGTTTGTTTTGAAGTCACAAGAGGCCCTGGTGCACCCATTCTTCTCTCTCTCTCTCTCCCCCCTTGCAAGTAAATAAAAACAATTTAAAAAGATACATATCGGGGCTGGAGAGATGGCTTAGCGGTTAAACGCTTGCCTATGAAGCCTAAGGACCCCGGTTCAAGGCTCGATTCTCCAGACCCACGTTGCACAAGGGGGTGCATGCATCTGGAGTTCAAGAGGCAGTGGCTGGAGGCCCTGGAGCACCCATTCTCTCTCTCTCTCTCTCTCTCTACCTGCCTATTTCTGTATCTCTCTCAAGTAAATAAATAATAAAATATTTAAAAAAAAAAAAAAAGATACATATATAATTTATTTTTTTGAGGTAGGATCTTACTCTAGTCCAGGCTGACCTTAAACTCACTATGTAGTCCAAGGTGATCTCAAACTCACAGTGATCTTCCTGCTTCTGCCTCCCAAGCACACTGGGATTAAAGATGTGTCACCATGCCTAGCAAAAATAGTCATATTTTAAGGACATAAATGAATAACAGAATAAAATATAGACCTGGTGGTGTTGCTTTTCTATTAAAAGTCCCACTGTTCTCTGAACACATAAATGCCCAGAGTGGCTTTGTAGCTTCTCTTTGACAGTCACTGTGGTGGTTTGATTCAGGTGTCTCCCATAAACTTATGTGTTCTGAATGCTTTTTCCCCAGCTGATGATAAGTTGAGAATTGGAACCTTGTTGTAGGTATGTTGTTGGGGGAAAGCCTATGGGTATTATAACCAGCTTCCCCTTGCCATGTTTGGCTATTTGACACACTCTCCTGCTGCTGCTGTCCACCTGATGTTGGCCAGGAGGTGATGTACAGTCTGCTCATGCCATCGTTTTCCCCTGCCATCATGAAGTTTCCCCTCAAGTGTGTAAGCCAAAATAAACTTTCTTCCCATTAGCTGCTTTTGGTCAGGTGCTTTTTGGCAGCACCATGAAGGTGACTGCAACAGTAAACTGGTACTAGTAAAGTGGGGTCATTACTGCTAGAAACCTGACTGTGTGGCTTTGGTCATCTGGAACTGATTTGCAGGAGGAATATGGAAGGATTTGAAACCTTGGTGTAAGAGACAAGATACCTTGCAGTGTTGTTAAGTACAGCTTGATGGATTCTGGTCAGAGTTGAAAGATCTAAATGCAGTAAGAACTATGGACTGTGAGGTTTGGCTTACGAGGAGAAGAAAAACTTTGTCAGGACTGGTCTAGAAGTAGTCTATAGAAGAGGCTTACTGTGTTCTGCCTGCCTGTGTCCTGAGAATTTGTGCAGGGTTGCATTGCAGTGTATAAAAATGTACTGGTACGAGTAGAAGGATATGGCACAGCAACAAATGAAACATTTGGGTGGAAACTGCTGCCCATTCAGCTGCAATTATTTGAGAAATTACAACCATTGAGATTGGGCCAGCTGTTCTGCATTGGGGCAACAGAAAGATTACAGACTCTTTTGAAGTAAGGAGCCTGAATGCTGAAGGAGTGTCCTGCTCTTCAGTAGGCTTTTCTTCCTCCCTCGATTAACAAGTTTGTTGCCCACTTGGTACTATGGAATATAACACATGCAGGAAAGAAAGGATCATTGGATTTGCAACACTGGTTTTGCTTTGTGGAAATGGCCAGGGGCAATGTAAGGCAGAATTGTTGGAAGTCCCTGCATGGAGGTACAATGGGGCCATGAGGAGGACAAACTATGGGTTGCAGTGAAGACCCAGTGAAATGCCTGGACTGTGAGATAGTCACCAAGGAGAGCTGCCAGCTTGGGATGCTTCCCTCAGAACCTTGGTCCCACTCACATTTAACAGACATGGAGAGCCAGGCTTTGAAGAGGTGTGATCAGTGCTTATGTGCAAAACAACAAAGAGGTGTCAGAGCAAAGATCGAAATCCAGCAACTGGGCTCTTGCCCACTGTTCCATACAGCCTGTCCATCCCCATGGAGATCTAAGCCATCCAACAGTTCTTGTCCTTAGCCCCCAGCAGCTTCCACTTGAAAATCAAGGCACTCCCATGTTGATTCTTGCCCTCCTGGCCATGTGTTTGCTGTGGTTCTACACAGGACACCTGCTTCAGCCTTACTGCCTCAGACCCTTGCTCACTCCGCCCCATGCTGGGCATTCAATCTGTATTCAGAGCACAGCTTGGGCGCAGCTTAATAAGCCTTTGTCAAGCTGAACTGAGCAATGTTAGCTCCCACCTCCTCCTCGGTTTACCAGGAGTCTGTTCCTTTTCTCCAAGATCCAATTTCCTATCAGCATATACAGCTATACACAGAGCCTCACTTACTCTGCTAGTGGAGGGACAACTTGTGCACTCCACACAGTATGCCCTCCCTTGTGTTGGGATCCCCGGATGGGAAATGAAACTGACTGTCAAAGCCAGGAGCTAAGTGCAGACGGGACCCAAGCACCAGGAGCCAGCAGGGCTTCCTCTGCAGCCTTATCTGGCTGCATAAGCTGCCTTTGTTCCAGGGAGCAGGGCTTTGCTCCAGGGGACCCTCTGCCTTGTAGCCTGTGCTGGGGACTTCTAAGGAAAGCAGAGGTCAGGGCCACTTGACTGCTGGACTGAGAACCAGGGCACTGCTGGAAACCAGGGTCAGCATCAGGCAAATGCCCGATGGCAGACAGGGGTTCTTGGTTCCTCCTATTTCTTCATTAGACTTTTGATCAGGCAACAGGAAATGATACAACTGGCTTGTCTTGCCTTTTTCAAACTCCCCAGTATTTCCATGGAATGAATTGAACAGTGTCCTTCCCAATTCCCACGAACCCAGGGTAGGAAATCACCCGGAGACTAGAGGGACAGAGTGAGTGAGTGGGTGGGAAATAAGACAAAGGCCCAAGGCTTACAAGGGCCCCTCTATACTTGCAATCCATCAGGGCTTTTCATCAGCTGTAGGTTTTCAGAGCAATTACAACAAGGTTAAAGTTTCTCTGTACTTTAAAAAAGTTACAATTTCTAATTCTTTGGATTACATATCTTAATCATTTCAAAAATAAAAATAACAAAAACTTAAAAGGTCAGCATTTAACAAAGTCTGACTTATCTGTGAGATGTAATTTTCCTTGTGAGACTAAAGGGAAAAAAGTGTTCAGAAAAAAAAAATGTTTCACCTGAACAAAATGATATAAACCTTTAAATACATTGTAGCAACTGTAAATCAAATTTTATTTAAAAAAAAAAAAAACTAAAAGGTACAGGTATTCTAAGAAAGTGAAACAATTAAAATTCAAATAAAAAAGTTTGCTTCAACTGTTGACTTTTTAAGTATTCAGTGAATGTGTAAACAAACTGTTATCAACAATAGGAAGCTGCAGTGGCAATCTGTATCCTATTACCAGTGCCTGCCTTAGCTCCCTTTTCTATATGAGGGAAACAACACTGGAGTATAGTGGAGATGAAATGAGGGTTAAAATGGCACAGAACCCTCTAGAATGTCAGTGCCCACTACTGCACTTCCTTGGCTGACTATAATAACATGCACTATGGAGGTCTACACTCTTCCTCTGGGTTTGGCTACAGCCCTATTACAAACAACAAAGTGAGGCTTAGGGAGGTTGAGTAAGTAAGCTGAGGTCAAGAGGCTAGGACTCAGTCCCAGCTCTTCTCTCCTAAAGTACCCTGTACCACCAGCCAGCAAGAGCTGGGCCCAGACCAAAGAAATGATCCGTCCCTGGGTAGGGTCCCTGAATGACACAAGTAAGGGCTCCAGCATTAGCAGAGACAGTATCCAGAGGGCTGAGGCTCCTCACAGCCCAGGGCGCAGGTAGGGGATGCTAACATCACTACAGCCATTTTTTATTCATTTTTCAACATATTGGCTATCTCCCCATCTTATGGTGAATGAGACTTAGGCTCTGGCAGTTAAGTAGCTTTCCCAAAGCCACCCAGCCAAGGGAGGGAACCCAGGCTTGGGCAGACTCAAACACAGGCTGCAGCTGTCCTCGTCTAAGCCATCTCGGCTGGGGCTGAAGGAGGTCAAGACTTATTGTAACCATTGGCCTCCACTATGGAGAACCTACTGGAGGGTGAAATGGTTGTGAATTGATGTTTCCTTCCTCTGTGGACTTTTCTGAAGCAGGGCAAGCCTGGAGTATCTTAAATTCTCCTATGTACCAGGAGGATGGAGGACTATGCACCACCCCTAGGGCGAAGAAAAATCCCAAGAGCAGCATGGAAAGACCAGCAGAGCAAGAGGTGGCTTGTCATGGGGTTCTGGGTATCAGTGAAGCCTAAAGCACTGAGCTGGAAATACTTAGTGTATGAAGTGCCCCTCAAACACCCAGACTGAATCCACCTGACCAGCAGGGAGACTCTGGGTGGAGAGAAGCTGGGCAGATGGGATGACCTCTCCCTAATTCATCCATATCCCTCAATGCACGTGGAACTTCAGCCTCTTGTTCTCAAGGTATAAAACAAATGGACCAAATGTTCCAGAAGTTCAAATGCCAGGTGACCATGGTGAAATACCAGATGGGAGTGGAAGTGACCCAAGCCCAGTGGAACATGTGAGATGGCCAGCAACCAGAAGCCCACAAGCAACAGCCAATATGGAATGAGCTAGATGGTGCCAAGTCTGGGCTCATGTCACTGTTTGCAAACTGACAGCTTTAAAATGGGAATTGTTTAGCCTGTATAGTGTTGTCAGGTCTGAATTCTGAATACATGTCCAACACTGACAATTCAAGACTCCACAAAAACAACCTTTATGGATTAACAGATGTGGTAACAACAGCCTACATCTGGCCACAGTACACAAGAACAGCAATTCATTCTCAGTTTCACCTGGGTCCCAACTACTCCCCCAATTTCCTCCTGCCTGCACTGATGCCATATCTGGCTTCTAACAGGTCCGAACTTGTGGCTTGTGTGTTGATGCCAATCTTCGCTTCAGCCCCATGAACAGAGGCTCTCCCACTTTCCTAAAGACAACTCCAAGGTCTGGCTTCAAGATTTCTGCTTTTCCTATTGCCAGCCGTCTGTTGGCTGCAGTCCTACATTCCTGAGTCCACTGGGAACCCTAAGGCATCCTGAAGAGCAGGTGGGCAAGACCCTGCAGGTGGCAGAGGAAGGACAGCAGACCCAAGTGAAGGCAGCCTGCCAGAGTCCTCAAGGATACACGTGCCACCTGAGGCCATCACATTCATCACTACCCCAAAACCCTCGCAGGAGAACAATAAGGACCATGTCAGCAGAGGGACAGGAGAGACAACAAAGGGAGGCCATGTAAGAGATCAAGGGAAATTAAACAGCCATGGACAAGACAGCACACAAATAGAGGTGCTGGACCCCTGCCAAGAACCGATAAAGGCTGGAGACTCACTGCAGATGCCAGACTAAGCAGGGGACAGGGTTTAGGGCCCACATCTGGCCATGAAACCATGGGTGAGCAGCTCTCCTTTCTCCATGCCTCGTGGTCCTCATCTTTAAACCAGAACAACCTCACAGCTGTGGCCTAGGGACAATGGGTAGCATCCAGACAAAAACAAAACTGGATCTCCACCTTGTACCTCACAGCAAAATTTCAAATGAATCAAAATTTAAAGCATAAAAACATAAAGCTAGGCTAGGAAGATAGCTCAGTGGTTAAGAGCACCTGCCACTTAAGCATGAGAGCCTTGGTGAGACTAAGACCACCTGAGTTTCATTTTTCCAGAACCCATGTAACAGTCGGGTGTGATCAGGAGACTGGACAATGACTGGGACTTGCTGGCTGAAAACAGCAGCTCTGGGTTGAATAAGGGATCCTAACTCAAGGAAGTACATAGTTAAGCGGTAGAGAAGAGAATCCTAAGCTCTCCTCTGGTCTCCCTAGAAACACTCATAGTACACATCTGCACGTACATGTGTACATACACCACACATAGCACACCATATCACATATACTCTACATGTACACACACTTACATGCAAAAAAGCCACCATAAAGGTACAAAAGTGCCAGAAGAAATGCTGTGGGGGAAAATCCACTACAAAACTCAGAAGCATAAAAAAAAAAAAAAAAAAACTCAGAAGCAAAGAGAAAGAAGAGCTGGAGAGTTCGCTCAGCAGGTAAGGACTGGAGAGATCCCTGCACAAGCATGAGGTTCTGAGCAATCTGAGAGACTGCCCAAGTGTGAATTCCCCAGTACCCACATTACCCACAGCTGGGTGTGGCCATGCACTTCTGTAACCCCAGTCCTATGGAGAACAGAAACAGAATTGCTGGGGCTCACAAAAAAAAAAAAAAAAAAAAAAAAAAAAAAAAAAAAGGTGAGCTCCAGAATCAGTAAGACTCTGGCTGAAGTAAAAACAGATGGGTGGGTGATGGCGGAAGGGATACCCAATGTTCTCTTCTGGCCTCCTCAGGTGAGTGCATGGAGCACTACATCAGCACACATATGCACACAACACACATACATACCACTCCCCATGCATATACTACAAACACACACACACACACACACACACATTAATTCATCAATATAAAAATCAAAATTTCTGCATGGAAAAAAATAGGGCAAAGATTAAAGACTGGGGAGAGAGAGGCCTAAAATTCCCACCTCACATCAGGGTGTTTCCTTAATGTTCCAAACTGAACAGGCTCAAACTGGTTATCAAAAAAGTAATGACTTGGGCTGGAGAGATGGCTTAGCGGTTGAGGCACCTGCCTCCTAAGCCTAAGAACACTGGTTCCAATCTCCAGTGGTTCCAATCTCCAGGTCCCACGTTTAGCCAGATGCAAAGTGATGCAAGGGCGCAATGCCGCACTTGCCCACAAGGAGGCGCACACATCTGGATTTCGTTCACAGAAGCTGAGAGACTGCTGGCGCGCCCATCTCTATCTGTCTCCCTCTCTCCTCTCTCTGTCTCTCTGTGTGTCTCTCTCTCTAAAAATAATTTTAAAAAATTTTTTTAAGTAACAACTCAGTGGAAAGCAACAGAGACACTGATAGCTGGCAGCACAATGCTAGTGCTTGGCATAGCTGAGTAGTCACAATGACAATCCTGACCCCTTGGGGTCCAGTAAGGCAAAGTAGAAGGCAAAAACCCAATATAACAAGTGGAATTCACAGAAGGCACGGTCGTAAGCAGGAGAGGCAGGCTTGGGACTATATGGGGACAGGCTGGGTTTTATCACTAGGGAGAATTCATCTAGGGTACATTTAAGCAACATCTCAGGCCCAGCACATGGGTCTGAGGAGGAAGGAGGAGAGGTCAGACTACACTACAGGGGAGCAAAGAAAAAGAACAGAGACAACTCAAACATCCAGGAAGATATCCCACAATCAGAAAAACAGAGTAAAACTATCATGCAGTCCTATTCTTCACCTGCTGGGCTGATAAAATACTACCAATCATGATAAGAAAACCTAAGGTAAAGCCGTGTGCTCAGCAGGTGCACCCAGGATGCTGAGCAGGAAAGCCCCCTAATGCACTCCACTACCACCCTTATACAGAGGAGACTGAGTCACAGGGCAGGAAGATCCATATTCCTGAGTGCTGCTAGGGCATTGGCAAACCCCTTGGAGACCAATACGGCAATGGCCATCACACCTGGCACCCACAATGTCCACAAGCCACTCCAGGGGATATCTTTGATTCACATGCCACACAGCAATAGTGCCCACCTGTATGGGGGTACTCACAGTCACTCCTGGGGAAATCTACCATGGCAATGCTTCACTGCCCATGTATAGGGAGGAGATAGCTCAACTATGGCTCAGAGATAAAACAAAGCATTGCACAATGACTTAAAAACACAGAGTGGAGCCAGGCATGGTGGTGTACTCCTTTAATCCCACCCTGGGCTAGAGTGAGACCCTACCTCGGGGGAGGACACATACAGAGTGGGCTGAAGAGATGGCTCAGTGATTAAGGTATTTGCCTGCAAAGCCTAATGACCAAGATTTGATTCCCTAGTGCCAATGTAAAACACAAAGTGGCACATAATTCTGGAGGTTGTTTGCAGTGGCTAGAAGCTCTGTCATACCCATTTTGTTTCTTTCTCTCCCTCTGCTTACAAATAAATAAAAAATTTAAAACTTAAAACACAGAGTGCCTCTGCACTGAGTGAAACATGCCCCAAGATCGATACTTCACAACAACAAAGACATTGCCACTGTGGAGAGCAAGGAGGAAGTGTGGAGTCCTTGGAATGCTTAGAGGGACGAGGCCACTGTGGTATGCCTCTGGGGAGGTAACCAAGGAAGGTAGGAGACAAGAAAGGAGAAGAGCCATTCTTTATTGCCTACATCTCGTACTTTAAATTTCAAACCATATGCACATTACTGACTCAAAAACTATTTAGTTTTTAGAGTAAAGATTTATATCATTGGAGCCAATATCACTTACCAAAAGGAAACGGTTTCAGTGTGTGTGTGTGTGTGTGTGTGTGTGTGTGTGTGTGTGTTTGTTTGTATGTATGTAAGCATACATGTGCAGGGGTGCACATGAATGTGGCAGTCAAAGGTTGACATCAGGTGTCTTCCTTCATCATTTCTTTGTATTTACTGAGGCAGTGTGTCTCACTTCAACCCAGAACTTGTTGATTCCACTAGTCTAATTAATAAGTTTGCCTCTGTCCTCAAGCTTTTCCAATGCTGAGATTACAGGTGGCTTCCACTCCCTGCCTATCCTGCATTCACACATGCATTCTTCATGCTTGCACATAAATGCTTCATCCACCAAGGCATCTTCCTAGTCCCCTAGGAAAAGTTTTTGTTGTTGTTGTTTATTTCTTTGTAAGTTATTTGGACAGGTTTGGGACCAGATGATCCCCACAGCAGTAAATCCTAAAGAAAGGGAGCCTTCCCAGAAGCAAGAGGACATCAGACAGTCCTGTAAGGAGCTTCTACAGAGGAAAGGCTATAAAGGTGAGGACCACTGGAGACAGGAAGTAAAGGGTTTGGGTCCCAGATTTCCAAAGATGTTCCTGCCTGGGGGGAGGACCGTAGTTAAACTAGGGTCCACCACCTTTGCACCTTCTCATGGATGCTACCTCTACTACTATCTGCAGTATGTGTTTAAAGTGATTCTTTTAAAATATTTTATTTGAGGCTGGAGAAATGCTTAGTGGTTAAGGCATTCGCCTGCAAAGCCTAAGAATCCAGGTTCAATTCCCCAGGACACACATAAGCCTGATGCACAAGGGGGCAAGCGTCTGGAGTTCATTTGTAGTGGCTAGAATGCCCATTCTCTCTTTCTCTCTACCTGCTTCTTTCTCTCTCTCTTAAATAAATAAATAAAAATATTAAAATTAAAAATATTTTATTCATTTAGCATTTATTTATTTGCATGCAGAAAGAGAGAGGAGATAAAGAGAGACAGGGAAAGAATGGGTCATTTGCTTTATTTATTTATTTATTTTTATTTATTAATTTTTTATTTATTTGAGAGTGGCAGAGAGAAAGAGACAGATAGATAAGAGAATGGGTGTGCCAGGGCCTCCAACCACTGCAAACGAACTCCAGATGCATGTGCCATTTTGTGCATCTGGCTTACATGGGTCTTGGGGAATTGAGCCTCGAACCAGGGTCCTTACGCTTCACAGGCAAGCACTTAACCGCTAAGCCATCTCTCCAGGCCCATCATTTGCTTTTTTTTTTTAATTAAATAATTTTATTTATTTTTGGAGAGAGACACACAGAGAGACAGACAGAGAGGGAGAAGGAGACAGAGAATGGGCGCGCCAGCAGTCTCAGCTGCTGCGAACGAAATCCAGATGTGTGCGCCCCCTTGTGGGCAAGTGCGGCATTGCGCCCTTGCGTCACTTTGCATCTGGCTAAACGTGGGACCTGGAGTTTGGAACCGGCGTTCTTAGGCTTAGCAGGCAGGTGCCTTAACAGCTAAGCCATCTCTCCAGCCCCATTTGCTTTTTTAAGACAAGGACTTGCTAGGTATGTGGCCTGGGACAGCCTTCAACTTGTAGGCTACAACCTCCAAAGCAGCTGAAAAGGCAGTCACCATGCCTCAGTGCCCAGCTGAAGAATCATTGGTTTCTTTTTTCTTTGTTAATCTAAATGTACTTATGTTGAAAATAACTTTACATGACAATAAGTACACTTCCATTAAACTCTCTGCCCAAAGTAGAAATTAACTAATAAAGATAAAACAAAATTTTCACAACCATATATGTTATTAGATGCTAACTAAATATGTGGCCAACTGGAACTCGACATTAGGCATTGCTGTCTGTTCAACAGGGTCAGTAGGAGGGAATTAACTGAGGAATGGGATGACAGGGATTAGGCATCTTCTGCCCTGGGAAGCCAGGGAACTGCTGATACCAGGCTTCTCCTCATAACATCTTCTATCATCAGTGATGGGGGCCCAGGCTTCCTCATGGCATTTTCTATCAGTGATGGGGGCCCAGGCTTCTCCTCGTACCATGTCCTATCATCGGTGATGGGGACCCAGGCTTGGGAGCACTGGAGATGACATACACTGCCCTTTCTGGGAGTTTGAGGCACAGCTGGGGCCTCCATCAGGTGCAGTGCTTGCCGTGGCCTCCCCTCCGGATGTGAGCAGACATACAGCACTCCCAAGGCCTTCTCCGACCTAGCAGGAGAGCCGTTTTGCTCCCTTAGCTACTGTGTCACAGTCTATCTGGGGTAATCTTTTCAGCTGACTTTGCACAACAGAACGACTCCTGTTCAAGAGCAGTGAGAAGGAGCAGAAAATGGAATTTGAAATGTAGAAATAAAATAATTGTGGGCCATGAGCTATAATTTGATTTCATGCTTTACAAGGAAATGAAAGAAGGCTTCCTTAAAAGTACGGTTTCTACTCCCCTCCTCCCTTCCCCCTGTTAGCCATTTTAGGATTTCCTCTAGCACCGAAGAGAAAATAGGATTGTGGAAAATGTTCAGTTCTCAAGTGTCACCAGCACTCAGGGCCAGCTCGATGTTAATGTGAACTTCCCATTCTGGGTAAGAGGAAATTCTTCAATTAATAAACCGGGTGTGCGGAGGCCAGTCTTTAAGGTTTAATCAATTTCATCTGTACTTAGGATAAAAAGACTGACTATTCTACTTTTTTTTTCTAGTTTTCCTTCTTTAAAAAAAATAATAAAATGAATGTTTTATTTTAAATTCTTTGAGGTTTGTATCTCCTGTTTCAGGAAATATTGTCTATTTCATGCAGCGAGTATGAAAACTCCCCCACCATACTCTTCTACTTCAGCTAAGAGTCTATATTCAAAAATAACTAAGTTAGCCTCTGCTCTCATATACTGTAACGGCTTGGGAGATGATATGAGTTATACAGGGTTTTGGCAGACACCTTGAGGGGCTGGGGGAGGGAGGCAACAGAAACAAATCACCAAATATGGATGAAGAACTTCTGGAAAACCAGTAAGAAGTGGACGTGGGAATGCAACAGTGAAGGAAGCCCATGCCAGGGACCTGAGAAAACTTCACAGGCAGTGATATCCAAGCCCTAAACACAGCCCCGTGCTGCGGCTCTAGGCTGGGGCGGGCACAGAGAATGGCACAGTATCGCAGGATAAAGCCCAGAAGCCTTCTTGGCACTACTGAGTAAGTATCGGATTTGCTGGCCAACCAGGACTAGGGCACTTTTCAGGAATGAAATTTCTAAGCCTTGTGTTCCGTCACCATGGGCCACTTTGTGTTCATCTGGAGTCATGGGACAGGGCCAATGAGGAGGCGCTGCAGTGGAAAGTGAAGCATGCACACTTTGGAGAGTGATCTCCTGCCCATACCCCACCACACTGCCTAGCTGTGTGATCTCCCAAGATGCCTGGCTCTTGGGCCAGCTTCTCCATCCAGCAAGTCAGCTAAAGCCACACTTAACCTTTCAGTTCAGCTACGTGATGTGCATAGCACAGTACTCAGAATAGAAAGGAACCCTACCCCAAGTGGGACCTCAGATCTTCCCATAAGTTACCAAAGCATCTGGGAAAAATTACATTCATTCATTCTTTCTTTTGCTCACTAGTTCATTCATTGTTATGGACAAGATCTATGTTACCCTAGACTGCTAGAGAATTCCTGAGCTCAAGAAATCCTCCTGCCTCAGCCTCCTGAGTACCTAGAACTTACAGGTGTGCACTACTGAACCCATTTTATTTTTTAAGTCAGGATTTTCACAAAACCCCTGTAACTCTAGGATACTATCCATGTGAGAAGAAGCAAGCAGACCTCACAGTTCCTAACAAGCTGGCCACCAGTTATGGGGGGAGGGAGGGTCTCAACTTGTAGACTACTTAGTGCTAGGTAGTAGCTAGTGCAAACACAACAAATCAGGGTTCAAGTCAGAAACAGTTCAGCATAGTGAAAGGACTCA
Source organism: Orientallactaga sibirica (assembly GCA_036365145.1). Lineage (NCBI taxonomy): Eukaryota > Metazoa > Chordata > Mammalia > Rodentia > Dipodidae > Orientallactaga > Orientallactaga sibirica. The sequence continues at coordinate 5,450,248 of JAEOAD010000029.1, read as the reverse complement.
TTCAGTGAGTGTGGGCAGAAAGAAGGCACAGGGTGGGATGGAGGGGTATGGGGGCCAGTGTAATTCATAGCCAGAATACAGAGCACTGAGCACCAGCCCAGTTCTGCCTAACCTTCAGTCTTTTCCACAAGGTTGCCCCCACTGCACATGACACCAGGACCTTGAGTAAAACCTGAAGAACCTCCACCAGGAGCCTTTCTATCTCCAGGTTTTGAGGCACACCCAGCTGTGCAGGCTACCCTGAGAGTATCAGTGGGCATGGCTTTACAGGAACACACTGGACTTCCTTCCAACTCCCCACTCTCTCTCTCCTGCAGGGTACTGTGAAGCTTATAGATGGGCTTGCAGTCCTCACCAGGGCTCTTGAACACATCATCATGTTCTTGGGCCAGAGTTGCCTTCTCCCTGATAAATTCTAGCATCCAACAGACTGTCCTGAATTGAAGGAAACAGAGAGCAAAGGTCCCAAGTCCCAAAGCCTGCAGGGCCTAAGGACGACAGGGGCGAGGCGCAAGTCCAAGTGAGAGACCACAGGGAGTGGAAACTCCCAAGCCCTGCTGGAGGGGACAATTTTCTCAGCCCCAGCCCACCATGGACAGCCAGGAATGTAGGTCTGAAGTTGCCAGATCTTCCCACTTTTCAAGAGAAGCCAAAAATCTGGACTATTACATGAAATTTGCCAAACTCTAAATGTTGACAATCAATTCAAAAAATGTTTAAACTGTTTGGCCCAAACAAAACATGTCTATGGGCCAAGAGTAGCCTGCAGCTCTCTGGTGCAGCTCTCCGGGGTGTGCTTCCTCTAGAAATAATAAAGAAAACGGGATGAAACAGAATAAACACACTAGCTTCTCTGGCCCTTACCTTCTTGAGTCATAAAAAGCTCAACAATCAGGCTGTGGGGGCCGGGCGTGGTGGCGGATGCCTTTACTCCCAGCACTTGGGAGGCAGAGGTAGGAGGATCACCTGAGTTCAAGGCCACCCTGAGACTACATAGTGAATTCTGGGTCAGCCTGGGCTACAGCGAGACCCTATCTTGAAAAACCGAAGAAGAAGAAGAAGAAGAAGGAGGAGAAGGAGGAGGAGGAGGAGAAGGAGAAGAAGAGGAGGAAGAGGAGGAGGAGGAGGAGTGCAGGACAGTGGCTGCCATGAAGGGTCACTAGAGTAGTGGGCTCTCTGATGTCAAGGTAGCCACAGGCTTGGGGATAACTCAGACCTTAGCCTCTCTAAATGGGCCACGGGAAGTCAGCACTTTAGCTCCTTGGCCTGGGTATCTTCCAGAGCTGCTAAGGAGGTAGTGTCAGACATCCCAGACTCACTCCTGCCACCAGGACCCAGATGCTACACCTAGCACATATGAAGAGAGGGTGGTCAGAACAGTGCCTGCTTCATGCAATGGATGGACAGCCCAGACAGCATCCCAGGTGGGTGTTGCCTGTGCTGGCTTTTTCTGGCAGTCTCAAGCACAAATGTCCATGCCATCTCAATACAACCACAGAAAGCACAAGAAGAACCCAAGACAGTGAATTTCCTAGATGAAGGAAGCAGGAAACTCTCTGAGGCTCTTGCTTGGACAGAAATTATCCTCACCACAACCTTCCATGAGAGCCCAGTGCCATCTTCCCTGCTAACACCTGCTCTAATGCTTGCTCTGAGCCAGGCATGACATTGGCTCACATTAGGTCCTAGAGTGTACTATCACTGCACCCCCTTTTGCAGATCAACACACAAAGAAACACAGGTTAAGTCGCTTGTCCAAGGTCAAACATTGTGAATGGCAGGACAGGGTAGGACCCTAGGCACTCTATGCCACCCTCTGTAGAGAAGAGAATGAGGTCACAGGAGAGCCAAGTCAGAGTCCCCAACCCGCCCAAGAATCAAGAGAAGGGCAGGGGGCGAGGGGGGGGCATAGCCTTGCTGCTCCATGACCTTCCCAACTGGAAGTCCAGCACTCCCTGTCCATCGCCTCATACTTCATGCTGCAGCCCAGCTAAGCAACTCATTCAGCTAAGCTAGCTGCCACCTCAGGGTCTTAAAACATGTGCTGAGTCCAAAGCACTCTTCCTACCACCCTTCTGGCATCTCAGCCTGTACCTTTCAGCTAGCATGTCACCTTTCATTTTCAGATGCTCCTGCCTGGAAGGGCCCCTTCTCTCAGGGTGCCCTAGCATCAGCATGCCTAAGGTCAGTGCCATCATGACTGCTGGCTCTTCTGCAGCTTCTTCACTGAAGTAGGAACCTGGTCTGCCTTTCCCACCCCAAAGCCCTGCACCAGCACACCACAGGCACTTGGCGTCCTCATGGAGTAAAGGAAAAGAGCCATGAGGCCAGAGAGAACCAGGTCATCATGTATTGCTCATGCAAGGACAAGACTCAGAGAGGGTTGTTGGGCAATTTCATCATGAGAACATCACAGCATGCACCTCTACAACCCTGGAAGTGCAGCCTCCCTAAGCAAGGCTGTATTGTCACCTCATGGCCTGTTGCACACACACTTCATCACTGACAAACTCATGTGACACATGTCTACACTCAAAAATCCCTGCCCATAGCAATTACCAAATGCTTCTCTCCTCAGTGGTGCTATCCCAGCAACATTTCAAAAGTGAGCAGTCACCTAACATGTATGAGACCTTGGGTTCAATCCCCACTGCTGGAGGGGTTGTGGGGGGGGAGGTGTGCACTGTGAAGAAACAGAATGAAAGGGGAAAAAGTTGAACCATTGAAGGTCAAGAATAGGATCATCCACCATGAAGACCAGGTGATCCAGGGTCACAAAGGGAGGGCCCAGGGCCACTAAGGGCTTGTCCACTTGGAGCAAACCAGGACATGTCTTCACATGTTCACATTATAGGAGAAGAAAGTGTGACTCAGGAATCCTGACTATTGGTTCCTGACCACACTGCCAGCCCTGCCAGAGCCAACCTGGGCCCCAGCCTTGACATTCCTAGGCTGGCTGCTGCCTGGAAGGGCGGAGGCTGCACCCTCCCTCCGAAGGCACCCAAGGCTGTGGTGCTCACACTGCCTCCGAGAAACAACAGGTGTCACTGTGTTCTCAGACACAAGCATGCCCTGGCAGACATGGACACAAAAATTCCTCCTTTTTGGCAGAGAAACTAAGACATGGCATTCTTTTTTTTTTTTTTTTTTTTGGTTTTTCGAGGTAGGGTCTCACTCTGGTTCAGGCTGACCTGGAATTAACTATGTAGTCTCAGGGTGGCCTCGAACTCTCGGCGATCCTCCTACCTCTGCCTCCCAAGTGCTGGGCGTGTGCCACCACACCCGGCAGACATGGCATTCTTGACTAGTCCTAACTGGGAGTGCAGAAGGGCAAGGGTCAGTGCATGGAGTTCCTTCACCATAGGGATGAGTCCTGAGGGCACGGGCTCACAGTCAGAGGAAGAGCTTGAGAAACTGCCTGGAGAGCAGGACCAAAAAAAAAAAAAGTAAGAAGGAGAGAAAGAAGTGAGGGGGCTGGAGAGATGGCTTAGCGGTTAAGGCACATGTCTGCGAAGGCTAAGAACCCTGGTTCAATTCTCCAGGTCCCACATAAGCCAGATGCACATGGTGGCACATGTGTCTGGAGTTTGTTTGCTGTGGCTAGAGGCTCTGGCGCACCCATTCTCCCTCTCTCCCTCTCTGTCTTAAATAAATAAATAGATAAATAGATAAATAAATAAATAAATATCATTTAAAAAAGAAGGGAGGAGTGGAATCAACCATAAAAAGTAAGTAAAATCAGCAGAATTCCTTCATGAAAAGGGTGGAATTAGCATACAGCCTCAGCTGCCAAGTGAGGCCATTGAAGCAAGCAATGTAAATGAGTTCAAGATACAATTAGACATTTTTCTGGATGGAGACAGAGGACTGAAGAAGGCACGGCAGGTCACATTTCAGAAGGAGCAGCAGGAACACATTTCACTGTGAAGGGCCTACACAGCCCACCGTGTCCTATGCGCCTGAAGCAAGCAACTCGAGGGACGGGATGCAATGGGAGACCTGCCAGGATAGGGAGGCCCTTGAAGAAGGTGAGAGGCAGGCCAGGCTGGCGTCCCAGGCAAGCACCTCTACCTTGGAACTCTGCCTTCCCACTGCTGATCTCCTAAGATGTCCCACCTGGTGCTGGGCACTGAGTTTGGTCCTGTCCTCCTCCATATACCTGTACAGCTATTCCATGGACAGAGTCCCAGACTTCAGAAGAATCCAACACTGTCCCTGCCCTTGAGGAGACCACAGTCTGAGGGTACACACATGCACAGGCACTACGACACAGGGGAGTGAGAGTAAAATGAGAAGATCTGCTAAGCAAGCACTACAGAAGGAGCTCAGCAGCTGCGAGGTAGAGGAGCTCGAAAGCCAGGGAAGAGGCTACGCTGGGCTGCACACACAGCCAGAACCACGCAGAGGATGCTGAGTAGGCAGTTCCCCAGAATCTTTGTTAAAAAGGGACGGAATGACCAGAGGCGCCAACCGCTGGCCCGTGGACCAGATATGACTCAACGGCAATGATTTGGGACAGCTGTTCCCAATCTTCTCAAAAGCAGAGCACATGTGGCCCACCCAAGGAATAGAAATGCTGGTCCTTGTGAGGGACACAATTTATTAGGCCCTCTCTAGCCCAATTGGTTCTGATATCCTTCTTTTGTGGCTCACTGATCAGGCTGTCTGCTTTCGTCCAGCTCCTGCACCCCAGACCTCTCCCAAAATCCCTCATTTTCTTCAAGGTGAAGGAAATGTTTACCCCTGTCACTCTAAAGGGACCACAGGCAGCAAACATTCCCACAGCCCTGAGCTGCTGCCCGGGTTTGAGTGGAGCTCCATTCTCTTGCAAAACTTAAGAGCCAAGCTCTGCCAGTTTCCTGCATCCATGAATCATGATCCTCAATCTGAAACCACTACAAACAGCATTGTAAGAAGATAATGAGGCTCCTCCCCCTATGTCCAGCACCCTCCTCTGCAAAAAGGCATCACCCAGGCCATCCGCCAGGCCAGCATTAGAGGGTCCTGTCATTCACTCCAAAGCCTGCTAATGCTCAGAAGCCATGCCCTGTGAGGCTAGACACCCACCTATCTGAGTCAAGGAGAAAGAAGGGCTAAAAGAAAACTCTGGGGCTAGAGGTTCAGGAAAGATGGAGGGAAGGGGATGACTTGCACCCTTGGTTCTGTCTTCCACCCTGGCAGAAAAGAATAATATTAAGGTTATGTTTGTAAACATCCCATGCCAGGAACTGTGTGGCAGAGCTAAGACTCCAAAGCTATGATCCTTCACAAGCCTTTCCACCTTTCCTGCCATGCATCCTCATTTTAGGGGGCCTTGCCTGATTCCCACTCCTATTCCAGAAGAAGTTCCTTAAGCACAGGCACAAAGACTAGGGGCTGGCTTAGTGGTGGGCACTTGCCTGAGTTCCATATCTAGCACCATAAAAAATTAAATAAAGAACAGACTCAAAACCATGAAGAACCCACACTGGCCCAGTGCTGAGCTGGGCTGCCTCACAGTGGCATCCAGCTCTGGCTTCCAGAGAAGAACTGCTCTGCACTGGTGGGAGACATTGTGGTAGCATCTGTGAGTGATGTTTCCAGCTGAGGTTAGACAGTATACAGACTACACATCTCACAAAGGCATGGGTTCAAATCCCAGCACTGTGCACTGATCTAAAGAAGCCAGTTTACCTTTCTGAGCACCTTGAGTGCCTCACTCATACCAAACACCAAAGGAAGTATATGTTTGCATGTCCTTTTGTAGAAACAAATTTAAAGAATAATTTTAAAAAAAAAAAAAAAGAAAAGAAAGGAAGAAAGAAAGAAAGAAAGAAAGAAAGAAAGAAGAAAGAAAATTCTGAATATAAATGGACTATTTGCTTCAAGGAGTTACTGTTAATATTGTTAATACTAATTAATGATGTCATCTTGGTCAAGAAAATACCTGTTTTTAGAGCTACATAAGCAAAGGTAAACTGACTTGTGATGTTAAAAAAAAAATGCTACTGGAGGAACTACAATGAATAGCTACTCAAATGGCTGAGGCAGGCAGCACAATTGAGCCCAGAAGTTCTTCACCAGTGAGGGTAACATAGTGAGAATTTGTTTCAAAAAATAATAAATAAATAAATAAATAAATTGAGAGGGGGAGGAGATATGATGGACAGTGAAGTTTCAAAGGGGAAAGTGGGGGGGGGGAGTACCACGGGATATTGTCTATAATTAAAGAAGTTGTCAATTAAAAAAAAAGGAAAAAAGAAGATAAAATAAATAAATAAAAAGTAGCACTTCCCAGGGCCTTGGTAACAGTAGTGGGAATATTTGAGATAATACTGACTCATGTGGGTTCGATAATGCATTCTCCCCTGTACCCAGGGACCAAGGCCAGCCTGGGCAACATGGCCAGACTCTATCCATAAATAAATAAGTAAATAGGGGGCTGTAGAGTTAGCTTAGCGGTTAAGGCACTTGCCTGCAAAGCTAAAGGACCTTGGTTCAATTCCCCAGAACCCACATAAGCCAGATGTACAAGGTTGCACATGCATCTGGAGTTTGTTTGCAGTGGCTGGAGGCCCTGGAGTGCCCAGTCTCTCCCTCCCTCCCTCTCTCTCTCTCTCTCTCTCTCTCTCTCTCTCTCTCTCTCTCTCTCTCTCTCTCTTTTGCCTCTTTCTCTCTCTCTCAAATAAATAAATAAAAATAAAAACTATTAAAATAAATAGGTAAATAAATAAATAAAACAATCAAATAAATCATGACAAAAGGCCACACATCTAACAATATGTAAAAGTGATACACTGGTCCATTAAAACAATGTTTTCAGAATGCAAATACAACCCTAGTGTTGTATCTACAACACCACATTTCAAATGATTCTTGTCTTTTGTTCCAGATGTATTTTCTGACTTTCCTGTGGTGTTCATGTGACACACACACATACAGACACCCATGGCTATCTTCTGTGAGTCAGGCACTGGTCTGAGTCCTTCATGAAAATTACCCACAACAGTGCTATGCTATTACTGTTCTTAGTAAATTCTGTTTCATAGGGGATGGAGGCCCAGAGAAGTCAAAGTCACTTAACCTCTCCCCATAAAGTCTGGGCATGTCACCCTCTGAGCATAACAACACATTACACTGGCACTTCACATGGGTATTCACTAGTCAGGAAATCTTCTGAACCTGTTTCTAGAATATTTATTTGGTTCCTATCTGTAGGTATGCCTGACTGGATAGCTATCCAAGAGACTGAAGACAGACCCCTGTCCCATGACACACTAACCAGGAAGAGTAGGCAAACACAGGCCACAGAAGAGCATGGAGTTCCAGCACTTATGAAGCTAGTGGCCCTGCTAAGCAACTCCCTCTCTGTCCTTCAGTTTCTTCAAATGCAGATGAGGACACTATGTGTGCCCCCAAAACGATGTCAGGACATCACTATTAAAGTGCATACAGCAGCATCTCATAGTAAGTAAGTGTTCAGGAAAGCTGGGGTGCAGCCCAGTGCAGAAGTGTGTGCCTCATGAAGCATATACAAGGTGCTGTGTTCCATCCGTAGCACTAAAAAAAGAGCAACATCAAAGTCTACTACTTCGCCTACCATCAAGCATGCTTTCTGCTCTGCCATGCTGCTTGGCAGCCAGCAATACTACATTGCATGGATAGAACTGTTGATAAAACTGGATGTTTTCACTAAGGACTTCAGGCAGCAGGGCAGTGCTAGGTACCCGGGACACATCAGACTCATTAACCAATAATTTTTCTTGTATCTACTATATGTTGAACACTATTCAAAGAGAATGTATCTGACAAAACAAATGTACTCTCTGTCTTCATGGAGTTTATATTCCACTGAAAAAAAATGACAAATATTTCTTGCTTAACAGTTACTCTATATAAGCTATGCAGAAAGTAAGACAGTGCCATGGGACAGAACAGGGTGCTATGGATGCTGTTTGAAGCAGATGGTAGGAGGCTCCCTGGGAAGCACAAAAAAAGAGTGCTCTAAGCAGAAGCCACTGCAGGTGAGAAATCTCGTAGGGAGGAGCAGCCTGGGTAGGACAGTGCACAGACACTATCACAAAAGGGCAGGGCTGGGTCACAAGAAGCCTTGCAGGCAGCAGCAAGAGTTTGGTTTTGTTACTCCTAAGGAGATCAGCAGTGATCTGTTAGGTGGGGAATGAAGTGACCTGATGAGTATTTGCTGAGGTTTGCTCTTGTCTCCATGTAGCAAGAGTGTCACTGGGAGGCCATTTGGGAGGGGGCTGCCACTGTGCCAGAAAGAGGAGGGTGGTTGGACCAGGAAGCACTGGGGAGATGGCACAGCTCTGATCCAAAGCACAGGACTTTAATGAACCTATCTGCCACATAAGCTGACAAGGCCATCAGGAGGAATATACTCCAGTCCTTCCTTGGCATATCTCTTCTCCAGTTCATCTCTCCATGGTCATGGGCTTCCTAAAACAGCAGTGGACCTTGTGAGCAGAGCACTTCTAAAGAGGTGGAGGGATAGCCAATATGGCTAAAGGAGAACACAGGAAAGGGAAGGATTCTTACCTTCCTTACTAGGAATTCTACCAATAATGCTAAAACCAAATTAAACATGCTATAAAGAGCATATTATGTTTCTGTTTTTCGAGGTAGGGGCTCACACTAGCCCGGGCTGACATAGAATTCACTATGTAGTCTCAGGGTGGCTTCAAACAGTGAGCCTCCTACCTCTACCTCCCGAGTGCGGGGATTAAAGGCATGCGCCACCACACCTGGCTATAAAGATCATATGAACAATCAATCACCTAAGAAGGCTGAAATGGCTGTCTCTGGAGTCAGGAGAGGTTGTTCTTAGGCACTTGCTCTGGGAGGTTAGGCCCCTTCCTGCACATACTATGCATAGCACACACTCAGGCACACTTAGCAAGGGCAGGAGTGATGAAGGAAGGAAGGAAGGAAGGAAGGAAGGAAGGAAGGAAGGAAGGAAGGAAGGAAGGAAGGAAGGAAGGAGGGAGGGAGGGAGGGAGGGAGGGAAGGAAGGAAGGAAGGAAGGAAGGAAGGAAGGAAGGAAGGAAGGAAGGAAGGAAAGGGTGATGCTCCAAACTAGAGGATCTTTCAGAGCCAGGCCTCTGAAGCACTCAGAGAACCTGATAGGATACAGCCCGAGACAGCATGACAAGCCAAGGAGCTGTGCATGGAGGTCATACACTCACTTGGAGACAGGGACACTGCGCCTGGCCCAGACTGCCAGCACATCTGTTTGTTTAAAGCAACTGAAACAAAAATTGTTTTAGGTTACAGCTGGTGTCTGGGCCACTCCATCAAGCACTTAAGATACAGAACTGATTATTTTTCTGGCAACAAGGAAGAAAGAAAGGCTGAAAGTATGGTGTCCTGTTACCAGCTGTTTCCGGAGCAGTTCTTACAATCTCTCTGTGTTGGGGCCGGAGCCAGCCAGTGGTCTGAACATGAAGCTGTGTGGTTTGCCTTTTTTCTTTTCATTTTTCCTGAAGGCACTTTGCTCACTTGGAGCTGTGCTCACTTTGGAGCACAAAAGGTAACCCTATGGAGAGCTTCCTATGTGCCCTTAGCACAAATGACGTGAGGCACCAAGAAAGCAACTCCATGTCTGTCCTGCTGACTTGGCCTCAGCTTGTTCACTGGACAGGGACTAGAGCTCTGGCTCTCCACTGACCAGTGGGGTGGCCCTGAGCAAGCCTGAGGACACTCCCAAGCATCATCACAGAACAGTGAAGCGGAAAGGCACCTGAGTAGGATGGAAATTTGCAGAGGCAGCCCAAGCCTGAAATACTGACAGTGTGCACCAAGTGGGACAGTAATCACACTTGATTCCGTCTTGGCGTGAGACCCTGGCCATCCCTGAGATGCTAAGGTTTCCCCTCAGGCCTGCCTCTGGGGCCATAATCACACCAGGGTGGAGAAGATCACACATGTTTTGCCCCTGGATAGAGGGAAGGATAGAGCAAGGGCTGTTCCAGGTTCCTAGACTCAATTTAGACACCTTTAGTCAGGTCCAGAGGGTCCAGGTCTAGGAGCCTGAGAGCAAGACTAGAGGGTCAGAGCATTGGAAAAGCCTGAATCTGTCACCCGAAAACTGCACTCTCTTCCTGCTGGGAGAGGATGGAGACAAGATACCCTCTTTGTTCCTCCTATGGCAGCCTAGGGTACTAGGGTATGTCCAGGACCCCACTTTCTACCTCAGCCCCACTTCCCCTTTGCAATGAAGGCCAACAAAAGGTGGCTGACACTTCCTCCAGGGCTGTCCAATAGCATGGCTCATATCTCCCTCCCATTCTCCCCTCACCCCAGAAATTCACCTTACACTTTTCCAGGAGGATGGACTGGAACATCCTCTATCCAATCTTGTACCATTGCTGTGACCACAAAGTCCTCGGAGTGGGCCAGCACTCAGCAAATGCCACCAGTGTTAGCTGTTGTCAGGCCCATACCAGGGCCCAACTAGAGCGACCACTATGAGCATCCAAGGAATGGCCTAGTCAGAAACTGACCCAAGTCCTGTGGCCTCCATGAGGCTGATGTCTTCCTGAGGCTATGGGTCCTGTGAGGTGGGATCAGGAGATGGGACAAGTGCCAGCACTGACAAGAAAGTTGGGACACCACATATGGACAGTTACAGAGGCTAGATACAAGTGTGGGTGGGCTGCCACAGACCTGACTAAGGAAGGTAGGAGGCCCATAAGACACCACTGTGACTGCCTGGTGTGAACAGACATCTGCTCTACGTTAGGCCAGACCCAGCTCTACTCTCCCCACCAAAACCTTTTACCTCTAAGCTCATTTTTGTTTCCTACACTCCATGAAACCTACACCAGACTCCAACCTACTGGCCGCTGGTGACTATGAAGCTACCAGGCAGGAGCTGAGCCTTGTGGTCAGCCAGCTTTGATGTTCCTCCATCACTCAAGGGACCAAAGCCTCAGGGCCTATTGGTTTTTCTCGTCTACTTTGTGATGTAGGCGATGGTCTTACCATGTTTTCAGTGTCAAAGAAATAGAGTGTTTGGTGTGTCATAAAGACTGGCAGGGCTTCTGGGTCATGAGCTATATAAGAAAAGCTCCCCTTATTTATTTATTTATTTATTTATTTATTTATTTATTTACTTTTTTGTTTTGTTTTGTTTTTCGAGGTAGGGTCTCACTCTAGCCCAAGCTGACCTGGAATTCACTCTGTAGTCTCAGGGTGGCCTTGAACTCATAGTGATTCTCCTACTTCTGCCTCCCGAGTACTAGGAGTATAGGCGTGTGCCACCATGCCCGGCTCCCTTTATTTTTTTTAAGAGAGAGAGAGAGATTTAGAACCCCTGAACAGAAATTCTGCTCCCCACCCACCCACCCCTCACATAGCTCAGAAGATCCCAAGTCCTACTAAGGACTCACTTCTTCCCCTTCTCGGTCCCTAACATTCAGAAGTAGGAACTCAAGGCCCAACTTCAGAAGTATACATAGCCCCTAGTGGGCTACTCAGCTCTCCATGTTTTCTGGGGAGCTCTCTGAAAAGCTTGCCCAGCACAGGGAACAAAGGTAGCCAGAAAGAAGGGATAGCAATGCCAACACAAGGGGTACGAGCTGGGAGGCAGGGAGTTCACCACATCACTTCAGGTCCTAGATCCAGTTGTGCTTAAACATAGTCCTCAAGAACTTCTGGGTTTTAGAGGTGTTCTAAAGACAGTCTTGCTATAAAGCAGTCTGCCTCAAACTCACCATCTGGTCTTAGCTTCCTGAAGGCTGAGATTTTAGGCTTACACCACCTGATGGCTCAAACTTCCTGATTTAAGATGCAGTTTGAGTGGATTTTTTTTTTGTCCTTCCCAGCCTAAGGTTATTGACTAATACAATGCCTATGCTTTGACAAGCTAACTGGAGGACAATTATTTCCACTCCTCCATCGCATGTCCATGCCACTGACCCACTGTAGACCCAGCTCCGACTCCAAATACTACACCAGGTGCAGCATGTGTTTACTTCAGTCAAGACCCAGGGATAGCCAGTTCTGCCATCATTGTCAAGATTGTCACCATTTTATTCCAAGACACAAAGATATCAGGAAGTAGAGCCAGTTTCCACGCCCAGGTCCTTATAATCCAACACCCAAGGTTACTATGCCACCTGTGTGCTGCCCAGTCTTACCTATACTAAATGCAAGCAGCAGAACAGCAAAGGAGCCAATGCCTTGCTTCTAACATCTGAGTACTGGTCATGGCCTTGAAACGAGTCATACACTCATGCACCAATTAAGAGATACTGAAAGCCAAAACACAACTGAGATTCCAAATGTGTGGTCAGAGTGCTAGGCACATGGCAAGAGGCAGAAAGGTGGAGAGACTGAGTCTCAGGGATTGATGTTGGAATGGGATCAATCAGCATTATCACAACCACAATGAGATGCTACTTCCAACACAGTTCTCCACCTCAACTCTCTAACATACACCTTCAACCATGGCTTGCTGTATTCAGTGGTTCTGTTGTCATGGCCTCCTCCCCAGGCTGCAAAAGTGTTCCTTTACACTTGCATGCTGGGAGTAATATAGATCACAGTCATTAACTGCTGCCCCAAACTCCATCTTCAAAAGAGCCTTAATTACAGCTGTCAGGTGGCACCAAGAGAGAACGAGAGAGAGAGAGAGACAGAGAGACAGAGGGAGAGAGAGGTAATTTTCAGTTGCCCTTCTGGAAACAAAGAGATCCAGGTAACTCCTACAATCCCACATTCTATCATTAATATTCCAGTGCTAACTGATAGCCTCTGGGCCTGTACTAGGTCGTTTCTATTCAATAAGTATCTTAACCAGTGGCTGCAAATACAGCTACTGAATGAATTCTGCCTCAATGATTTGAGACAAAATTTTTAATTTAGTCATCTCATTTTATGTAACTGAGAAAACTGAATTTTTGATCTTATATTTCCCAACCAACTTACATTATATTAGTGATGTGTCAATGGTTTTTCTTAGGTCAAAAAATTTTTCTTATCCAATTATTACATATTATTAAAGATAAGTCCCAGAAATGAAACCTCAGCAAGGACTCCAAGAGGACTTGAGAAAAGTCCCACAGCCTGACAATTATCAATTGTTTGTCATTCAGTGCCAGACTGTGTTACCTGAAATAACAGTATGATGTGCACAGGATATCTTGCACTGCCACTGCCAAGCTGAGCAATTTGCACATGTGCGCACACATGTCCTAATTGCAGAGACATGTACTGAGAAATGTCAGGGATGGATTATACCACTTTGCAGACATAGTGTTCTCACACAAATTAAAAGGGCTCCTGTCTCCAGCTGATAGTCTTAAGGAACCACCATCATCTGTACAGTCCACTGGTGACCAAACCACACAGTCTTTGTATATAAATAGTCCACATGCCATCTGAAAGTAGCTTGAAGAAAATGGCACTTAAGCTCTTGACATCTATCTTTTCAGAACAGTCCCCTACCCAAGAATCGGAACACTAACACCATGATATCACCTAACTGGCAGTCTGGATTCAAATCCCCCCCTTACCCTCTCTATGTCTTTCAGAACTGTTCTCACTTTTTTTAGAGCTGGTCTTTCTGGGTTGCTTTATCTCCAAGTACCTCCTGCCCTTTTGAGAAGAGGAGGGGAGAGGCTCCACTCAGGGCTCTAACATTCTTCTTTGTTGTTTTGTTTTTGAGGTAGGATCTTACTCTAGCCTAGGCTGACCTGGAATTCACTCTGTAGTCCCAGGCTGGCCTCGAACTCACAGCAATTCTCCTACCTCTGCCTCCTGAGTGCTGGGAATAAAGGTGTGTGCCACCACACAGTGTAATGCCACAAGACTCTGACATTCTTTTTTTTTTTTAAAGTTTATTATTTATTTATTTATTTAAGGAGAGGGAGGGAGGGAGAGAGAGAGAACAGGCACATCAGGGCCTCTAGCCACTGCAAATGAACTCCAGACACAAGCACCACCTTGTGCATCTGGCTTACGTGGATAGTAGTGAACCAAACCTAGGTCCTTAGGCTTCACAGGCAAGTGCCTTAATTAAGCTATCTCTCTCTCCAGCCCAACTCTGACATTCTTGTAGAGTCTTGTTTTGTTTACTATTTAATTGATATTTACTTTTCAATTGAGAACTGTTTTTAAGTTAAAAAAATAAAGTAAAGGGCTGGAGAGATGGCTTAGTGGTTAAGACACAGGCCTGTGAAGCCTAAGGACCCCAGTTCAATTCTCCAGGTCCCATGTTAGCCAGATGCACATGGTGGCATTGCTCGTTTGCAGTGGCTAGAGGCCCTGGCGCGCACCCTCTCCTCTCTCTCTCTCTCTCTCTCTCTTCTCTCCTTCTCTCTCTCTCTGTCTCTAATAAATAAATAAAAATAAAATAATTTTTTAAAAAATTAAAAATAAATAAAGTAAAAATAAGCCAAAATATCTATATAAATCATAGGCTTACATACTAGTTATGTGGTTTTCTCTAGTATGCATGAAGATAGGTATGAAATTTAAAGAATGTCTGGGTTGAAGAGATGGCTCCACAGTTAAAGTGCTCACCATCAAAGCCTAATGACTGGGGTTCAATTCCCCAGGACCTATATAAAGCTAGAAGCACAAGGTAACACATGCACCTGGAGTTCATTTGCAGTGGCTAGAGGCCCTGGCACTCCCATTCTCTCTTTCTTCTCTCTATACCTGTCTGCTTGCAAATAAATAAATAAAAATATTTTTAAAAGAGTATCTGTTTGCATGATGGTGTCCCTTTGCATGACCCTTGTACAGCCTGTGAGAAGCAACCCTTCAGCCCATGCCAGGCCTCCTGCTTGGCCTAACTCTCCATTACAGCAGCTCACTCCTAAAGGGCTGCTGGGACTTCTTGGATTAGCTCCTCATGTAAAGTCCTTCTCTGGGAGGGCCTCAGGACCTGCCTGCCTATAATGTCTGTCATGTCCTGAATGTCCTAAGCCAAGTGTCATCCTGTTCCTCCTATATGCCATCTCTAAGTACAGGTGACAGAAGACCAACACTACAGTGCCAGGCCTTCCCCAAGTCAACCTGAGTGCTAATGCTCTCAGAATGTGACTGTTCTGCCTGCTCCAACCCCTTCTCCTGCCACCCTTACTCCATGCACCCGGCATCCAGGAGAGGCAGTGGACCAGAGCATGATTGTGGGCACAATGCACAAACCTGTGCATCTAGCCAGCTCTTTATCCCAGAAGACTCAAGGCTGGTGGCAGATGCAGAGTTGGTATCTGGCCAGCATATGAAAGCAAAACACTAATGTACCTCAGAGACCAAGGGTAGTGTCACCTCTGATGAGGTCAGGGCCAATCTATGTCTAGATAAATGCTGGTAGCCCTCTAGTTTCAAAGAAAGCCAAGCTGTCTCCCACAGTCCCACTGTATACCAGCACTCTCAAAATGGAAGAAGCATGTGTATTTCTCCTTTTGGTCAGTATAAATTGTTATATCCTGTGATATAAGTAATAGTACTATCTTTGAACATCTCATTAATAATAGCCCCGTATATTTCTGTGAGCCATGAAGAGTTCACACTGACAACTAGGAACTCTGACACCTGTAAATACATTCCCCACACCTATATCCTGGGCCGGACCAGATCTCTGCATTTGTATCTCTACATCAAGCACTCTTCACAGTGGGTGCCATTAACCCTGCTTTGCAAATGACATAGAGAGACTAAGGAGCACCACTGCTCTGCTCATAGCCAGAAATGACAGAGGTGTGTGACTGCCATGCTTGGGTTTCTGCACAACCACTTTCTCTGCCATTTGGCACTTAGTAAAATGGGTCTGGCAGATAGAACCCCTCCTTTCATTTTTGCTACTTAGGAAGCAGACAAAAATGAGCCAGAGAGAATGCCAGTGAGGCCATCTGGCCTCCTGCCTGTGCCTTGGATCCCAGCACCAGCAGCAAGAGCTTCCCTACTGAGAAAGCAGGGCAGCAGCTGACCCTTCTATACCAAAATGCCCCAAAGCCAGGAGTCAATGCTTCTTTCACTCCAGGGGAATTTGCTGGCTTTGCAGCTAGTGTGCTCCAAAGCACATAATGGGAAACCAGAAGGAACTTTAAAATACATGTTACTAGCTTCTGGACACTTACTCAGTGCCACAACTATACCAAGCCCTCATCAAGAACCCATTCCACAGTCCTCAAGTTTGGAATCTGGGACTTTATTTCCCAAGTAGGAATTGAAGTCTCCAGAAATGAAGTGGTGGAGCATGAGTCGAGACTGGACTAACCCAGTTCCAAGCTCTGCTGCCCTTCCTATGACAGCAACCTTGAGTTGCAGACATATGTGTGCTATCCAGGACACCTATGCACATGGACTCCTTCAAAAGCCTCAACATCAGAATGTGCCCATGCTCCCTCACACCTACCTCCCTGTGAACTCCAATCTCACTGGGGCCACTATATCCAGGAGATGCCAGGTCATTTCTGGGGACCCCTTCTTGATTACCAATCTCTAAGTCCTGCCACTCTGCCTGCTAAATAACCAACCAGCCTGTCCTCCCACATTATGGCTATAACTCCATATCCCAGGCCTCTGCATGTCTCTCCTGGGCTTCTCCTGGCTTCCCATCCCATGGTCCATAGACCCACAAAGGATGGCTCTCTACAACACAGGCAGAAGCTCCCAAACACAACCACCAGTGGCTCCCTGCTGTCTAAAGCAATGTCTCCAATTATTAACTTTTACCTTTTTGGTAAAACAATGAGAAAGTCTCAACTGGGAGCAGAATCTATCTAACTGTAACTGCTCCTATTTCCTTTCTAACGAAAGCAAAGCATGAAGCAAGCTTGAGGCTGATGGCAAGCCAGGATGTGACCACTGTTTGGCTTTGGTGTGTGTGTGCACATGCACATAGACATGGTTCCTTCTGCTTATGGGAAGGACAATGATTTTCCATTTGTTAAGAAACACAAAATTTTCAGCCAGGTGTGGTGGCACACACTTTTAATCCCAGCACTTGGGAGGCAGAGGTTAGAGAATCACCATGAATTTTCAAGGCTACCCTGAGACTACATATTGAATTCCAGGTCAGCCAGACTAGAGTGGAACTCTACCATGAAAAACCAAAAATTAAAAAAAAAACAAAAGAAACTCAAAATTTTGCCGGGCGTGGTGGCACATGCCTTTAAGCCCAGCACTCAGGAGGCAGCGGTAGGAGGATCGCTGTGATTTTGAGGCCACCCTGAGACTACATAGTGAATTCTAGGTCAGCCTGGGCTAGAGTGAGACCCTATCTCGAAAAACCAAAAACTTAAAAGAAAAAAAAAAAAAGGAAAGAAAAGAAACACAAAATTTCATTACAGTAATCTAAAATTCTTAATTGGATTATAAAAATATATTAACTTAAAACATATGCTGCAAACTGGGCATAGTGGTGCATGCCTTTAATCCCAGCACTAGGGAGGCAGAGGTAGGAGGATCAGTGTAAGCTCAAGACCACCCTGAGACTACATAGTGAATTCCAGGTCAGCCTGGACTAGAGTGAAACCTTACCTCGAAAAACAAAAAAAAAAAAAAACAAAAAAAACCCCACATATGTTGCTTTAAGCCTAAGACAGAGATAGTATAGTAAAGTGACTGCAGTCAGGAAAGACCAGCTACCTAACACAGTTCTCAGATGTGGGCGCATACCTGCCAAGTCCCCCAAGTTTCTGCACTGCCTTTCCTGCCTGTACTCCTGCTCAGACATGCAAACCCAGGTTCCAGGGTTAGCCATGGTGTTCCTTCCTTCCATGCTTTTGCATGTGTCCTGCTTCAACCAGGTTCCAAGGTAAGTCTGGGAAATGACAAACACTATGGTTCATGGTATTAAAGCGTATTAAAGATTAATAGCTGTAATGGAGAGAGGGAGGGGATATGATGGAGATTGGTGTTCTAAAGTGGAATGGGGGAGGGGAAGGAAATATCATATTTTTTGTATTTAAGTATAGAAGGTGTCAATAAAAAAATTAATAATTTAAAAAAGGGTTAATAGCTGTGAGCAGTCTCACTAGGGAAGGGGGAAGTGGCTAAACTTAGTTTAACAAGCATATTTTAAGCTAATCAATCCTTCTCTATTCCTGTCATATACATTAATAGCTCATGGGACAGGTGTTCTACAATGTAGGGCTTTGGAAAACAGTAGGCTAGAATGCTCTTTTCTCTTCCCCATCTGGTCAAACACTACCGTTGACTTAGGCTTGAAGAACTTACTCAATGTCATTTCCTTAAGAAGTCTTTATGCCTTGATGCACAGAATGAATTGCTCTCATCTATGCTTTTATGACTGTGAAATCATACCACATAGGTGTTTAACTTGAAGAATTCAGCTGGTAGCCAGGCGTGGTGGGCACGCCTTTAATCCCAGCACTCGGGAGGCAGAGGTAGGAGGATCGCCGTGAGTTCAAGGCCACCCTGAGACTACAGAGTGAATTCCAGGTCAGTCTGAGCTACAGTGAGACCCTACCATGAAAAACAAAAAGAAAAAGAAAAGAATACAACTGGAAGCATTCGGTGAGAAAAAGGGAGAAAAAAACAAACAAAGCAGGTGTTCCTGCCTCAATGGAGTGCATAAGAAGCCACTCATAGCTGTAAAGCTGTCTACACATCTCCTAATGGACCCATCCAGCTGGGAAAGGTATTATTTTAACGCCATTCTCCACACAATGTGGCTCCAAAAATCCGGCACCTGTTTTTCCTGTTCCCCACAGCAAAAATGATGCACCCAACACCAGAGAAAAGACTGGTCCACATGGAAGTGACTGAGAAAAAAACCCATCACTTCAGCAGAGCACCTCCCAAGGGATTTTTACATACTTTAGATGGTACTCTACCTTGATACCAACCCAAGACCTCAAATTCCTTCATGGAAGGTTTGACTCCCCAGACAGCACACAATACAGTCTGTCCACAGCAGCCCATCCCCCCTATACTGTGGGCCCCAGAAAGGCAGAGAGCCTGCCATCATTTCCTACCTGGCATCCTGCAACTACATGACAGACACAGAAAAGGGAATGAGGCTCAGAGGTCACACTGGCATGACGTCAGCATAGTAGCCCTAAGGGTGCTGAGGAGACCAGAGAGGCGTAGGTCCAACCATGCTCAAGGCTTGCAGTAGAAGCTGTAAAAGGAGCTGAGAGAAAGAGACAGACAAGCAGGCTTTCCAGGCAGACTGGATCAGCCCCTAGACTTGTACCTGATCAGCACTTACATTTGAGGAGACAACCAGCCAAGTGTGACCAACAGTCAAATATCATGGAACTCTCTCCAGTACCTTTCAAATACTAGGATGAGGGTATGATTAGTGGGGTATCCACCCACTATCAATTTTGACTAGTAAACTACAAATATAAACTCCTAACTATGTGCAGAAAAGGCTTCAGCCAATACTTACAGGCCATCTTGGAATGCAGCATGTGACTCCATGTTGTGCATTGAGATAAAGAAAGATCCAGTGGACCTTATCTGCTCAAACTCCTGTTTATGTGTCTGTTGGAGAGGGAGAACCCTTTGGAAAGAATTCATGATATTCAAATGCAAATCTAGCCTCTAACCTTAGCAAGGCAGAAATCTCAGCCAGGGCAATGCACTATCATCTGAATGCTAGAAACAAACAAAGCTCTTCCCCTTCACAGTCCATTTCCAGGGCAGCAAGAGGAGGCAGCACTCCAGAACCTTGCTTCCATCCAACTAAGGGTATCAGGTTAACTATAAAGGATGGTGGAGGGGCTGGAGAGATGGCTTAGTGGTTAAGGCACCTGCCTCCTAAGCCTAAGAACATAGGTTCCAATTGCCAGCGGTTCCAATCTCCAGGTCCCACATTTAGCCAGATGCAAAATGACCCAAGGGCGCAATGCCGCACTTGCCCACAAAGGGGCGCACACATCTAGATTTAGTTCGCCGCAGCTGAGAGGCTGTTGGGACGCCCATCTCTATCTGTCTTCCTCTCCCTTGCTCTCTGTGTCTCTCTCAAAAAAAAAAAAAAAAAAAAAAAAAAAAAAAAAAAAAAAGGATGGTGGAGGCAAATGGAAGAGACAGAAGGAGTTCTGGTCAGTATTTTCAAATTATGTTTTAGAATACACTACATAAGTGGGACTATGTTTGATGTTTTAAAATACCAGGAGGGCTGGAGGGATGGTTTACTGGTTAACACATTTGCCTGCAAAGCCAAAGGACCCAAGTTCAATTCCTCAGGACCCATGTTAGCCAGATGCACAAGGGGGCGCACGCAGCTGGAGTTTGTTTGCAGTGGCTGGAGGCCCTGGCACACCCATTCTCTCTCTCCCTCTTTCTCTGTTAAATAAATAAATAAATAAATAAATAAAAATATTTTTAAAAATACAACAGGAGCCCTGGATCATACCAGCTAACTTGCTCTTTCCTTGTTTTCATGTTTGGAGGTGCGGGTTTCTTGAACTAGAGCTCAGAGGGGCGCCTCAGGTATGGAGCAGGTTGGCATAGGCTGTCTAAGCCCAGCAAGCCATGGCTGTTTCTACAGAGGGCTCTGTTTGCTCATCACCATTTTTCCTAGGACCCTAGCTGCTCTCTTCTTGTGGGAAACCAGTGGCAAGCAGGGAGTAATGCGAGGGTCTTCCCCACTTGCCTCAGTGTCCTCATCTATGAGGATACTACACCACTTACTTCACAGGTCAGAGGGAGGATGGAAAATAACATGTGTTTAGCAAATGACATTGGTGGAGAATAATGATAACAATGTTTAGTCCAACTCTCAGAGCAAAAGATGTCTTCCTATTCATAGTCATTACATGAGATTTGCGATGACACCCCACTGGACATGATGTCTTTGTCCCACCAGATCATTTTTTTGTACATGTGTGTGTATAGTGTGCATGCATGTATCAGTACACATGCATGTGTGGGTGTACATATGTTTATGTGTGTGCGTATACATGTGGCAGCCAGAAGTCTATGTAAGGCATCTTCCTCAATCACTTTCTATTTCACTTTTTGAGACAGTCTTTTTTAGTCTTTCACTGAACCTGGAGCTCACTGATTCAGCTCAACAAGCTGGTCAGCAATCCCTGGGATCCTGTGTCTCTGCCTCCCCGGCACATGGACTATAGGCATGCAGTGTCTCACGTGGCTTTCACACTTAGACAGCAAGCACTTTACTGACTAAGCCTTCTCCCCCTGGCCCTCTTTCTGCATGTAAGTTTTCCAAATAGACAAGTTCTGTGCTCATACAGATCCAGGTGGCAGGTTTGTTTCACGCCAACCTCATCCCACAACAGAGATGGAACTTCAACCATTACCCTTTTTTCTAAAGCTTCAATAAAGACTGGTCTGGATACATTTTCAAGGTCAATGGCTAGTCAAATGCCTCCAAGCAAGCTGGCCATGACAAGCTCCTTCTAACTCCTTCTGGAGATCAGCAAGAATTCTAGCACAGAGCTGGTCATAGAAACAGCCATGAGGTCAATGAGAAGGGAGGTCCTGTTTAAGGCCAAGGGTCTAAGCTTATTCCCCTCCCAGGAGGAACTACAGTTCCCCAAACAGTGTGGCTCTACGATTTACCCAACCAACTCAGCTCAAATCCCTAGAGTAGAGACACAAGACACAAAGCTAAAGCCAGGGTCTTTATGCACATCTGTCCCCTACATCTTTAGTAGTGATGCTGAAACTACCATTATATGGTATTGTAAATCCTCACAGAGTCATTATTTTTAACTGAAAAAAGGAGATAGATTCTAAAAAGGTTAGTACACTTGAAACATCCCATTTCTATCGCAGCACTGTCAGTAACTGATGAACAGAATGGTCTAAAAAGGCATCATGCAGGCCAGGCCCCTGCATTTAGATCCAGCTCACCTTCAGCCCTAGACAGGCCTCCCTTCCAGGCTTGGTGAGTGGGATGAGGAAAGGCAAACGTTTCCATAAAAATGGAAGAATATGCTCAGCCTTCTCAGGCAATGGTGGATGTGGGAGTGGCTGAAGACAACAAACGTTTACAGGGTAAAGAATCTTTGCAGACAAGTATTGCCTGGGACCAGCAGTCCATCTGTGAGGCCAGGGGGGCCTTCCTTAAGGCAGATTTTGGCTATAATGGCATTAACTGGCTTTGGAAAGCCCCTCTGCTCCCGTCAGCAGTCCAGCTCAACATTGGCCTGCATCTCCCTTCCCCTAGTCCTCTCAGTGGCACTGAAAAGGGATCCTTTATGTTGGCCTCTTCTGTAACTCGAGCTTCCAGAGGACAGGTTCTTGTCCAGAGCTCAGCACAAAGCTAGTCTGGCCCAGAAGGAGGGGCCACAAATTTGCAGGTAAACAGATGAGTGAGCAAACAGATAAATGACTACCCAAGGGGCAAATGAAGGACAGAAGAGTCCCTATCCTTCATTTTGATTAATTTCAGCTCAATCCTTCAGAATACCCACTTTATATCAAATTGTACAGAATTTACAGAATTAAAGTCAACTCTGCCTGACCACCCAACACTCCACACTGGAAACCACAGCCACAAAGCTGACTTGACTAAAGTACCTGACAGAGAAGTGACAAACATGGGTTCTTCCTTCTCACTATTGCTACATAAATAAATCTCTTATAATTAAGTTTTGATGCTTCCCGTCAGATAACCATGGCTGGGGTGTTTCTGACTGGAAGTGGGAGGATCTTACTCAAACTCTTTCTGTTCATCACACCCACAATGTACAGGAAAGGCATGAGCATGCCAGCATGTATCCTGGGCCACCCTGCTGTGTAGATGCCCCAGGGGAAGGGACAGGTAACAGTGCCACTATTCACAGCAGATACTGATGCTTAGGAGCAATGCCAGGGAGCTACTGTAACAGAGACTCTGAAAAAATTCTGCCTGGCCTCATATGCAAGAAGGCAGAGGACATCCAAGCTTCTTCTGAAAATCAAGAGATAACTACACTAGTGAATACCAGAATCATAACAACAGTGACTGATACTTGCTGAGCTGACCAAGCTTTGTTCCGTGCCATTTACGTGTTTGTTCATTACTCCTCACAATCACTGTCACAAATACATAATTCTATTACCCTAACCTTGCAGAAAAGAAAATTGAGTACCAAGTGGTTAAGTCACTAGCCCAAGATCTAAGAAATACAAGTGATGGAACTTTCAAACCCAAGCAGAAAGGTAGGTGCTGGAGTCCCTGTTCCTATTCTACTATAACATCCAGAATCTTCTCTGTTGCTTTCTCATCAAAGTTAACCAGCAGGCTGGAGATGGCTCAGCAGTAAAAGTGCTTGCCTGTAAAACCTAGAGACCTGAGTTTGATTCCCAAGTACCCACAGCAAGCCAGATGTACAAAGTGACGCATGCATCTGTAGTTTGTTTGCAGTGACTAGAGGCCCTGGTGCACCCATTCTCTCCCCCCCCACCCCCGAGGCATGGTGGCACACGCCTTTAATCCCAGCACTCTGGAGGTCGAGGTAGGAGGATCGTGGTGAATTCAAGGGTAGCCTGAGACTACATAGTGCATTCCAGGTCAGCCTGGGCTAGTGAAAGAACCTACCTCAAAAAAACAAACAAAGGCCGGGCGTGGTGGCACACGCCTTTAATCCCAGCACTCGGGAGGCAGAGGTAGGAGGATCACCGAGAGTTCGAGGCCACCCTGAGAATACATAGTTAATTCCAGGTCAGCCTGGGCCAGAGTGAGACCCTACCTTGAAAAACCAAAAACAAACAAAAAGTTAACCAGTGTGCAAAGGACTTGTTCCTGGGGAACACCTCACAATTTTAAAATACATATCACTGAAAAACTAGGGCTCACTCACAGATCTACCTTTCTGCCCACTTAGAAGACAATCCCTAACAAAGAAATACCCTGGCTAGTTCTGGTATATCACCGACACTCAGTATCTGTGCCTCATGGACAGTATTCCTGGAGTTGCTGATATGATCTAAACATCAGATTTCCTGATCAAGCTTGATATTTAATAGGCTCAATTATCAAGTTAATAAACAAGGCTGCATCAAGGGAATTTCTGTTTCAGTTTTATCCTCAAAGCACAAAAATTCTCTCCAAAATTCAGATATCTTCATACTGCATAGCAGGCAAAAGGTAGGTACTGCATGGGGAAACCCAGGACAGTAGACCTGAGCTCCAATCACTACTTATGTCACCTTTGGAAGATACTTAATTTCTACAGGCCCCCATTTCCTCAGATGCCCATGACTCACAGGTCAGGACTGGGACAGACTGGGTGCCTGCACACAAGGTGGTGGCTGCTGGCTGAGGTAGGAAGCTCACCATGAGTTTCAGGGCAGAACTGGGCTATAGAGTAAGTTCCAGGTCAGTCTGGGCTAGAGTGATAACCTGCTAAGAGAGAGAGATAGAAGGGGAGGAGAAGAAAACAGGATAAAGTATAGTAAAGTATTAAAATCATGGGGATAAATACAGAATAAATTACTGTTAACATTTCTGCCCATTATGGTAGGAATACCATAGAAGAACAGACAACCAGCAGCACCCAGGGCTAGGTGCTTCATTTTTTCTGAATCAGTTATACTTTCCAGGCCTCCTTCCTGCTCTTACAGATCAGTTGTACCTACCCTACTTATGGGTATCCAGAGTATCTGTCCCATGTCAGGCCAGACAACACCCTCACACAAGCAAGGAGAGATCATAAATGAAGAAGTTGGGTCCTGATCACCTCAGGTACTGCCAGGCCTCTTACACTGGCTCCTAGGGTCAGGTCCCTTGCCCCAGCCTCTTAGGATCTCCTAGACCTGACAAGCACTCTGCTCCACATACAGCACACAGAATTCGCTCACACACACCACACACACCTCCTACCCATGCCCACATCTATCAGAACTCAAGGCCAAGCCCCCTGGCAAGAAAGAGAGTGAAGGGTAACTTGAAAGAGCATGGTACTGCCCAAAGGATATGGTACATCCACCACATGAGGTAATATACCCATACTTATTGTAGTGGTGATGCGTTTATTCTAGTACGTACTAGAATAAGTAGGAGAGGGCTGGAGAGATGGCTTAGTGGTTAAGGTACTTGCCAGCAAAGTCAAAGGACCAAGGTTTAATTCCCCAGTACCCATGTAAAGCCAGAGGCACAAAATGGAAAAGGTGTCTGGAGTTCGTTTGCAGTGGCTAGAGGCCCTGGCATGCCCATTCTCTCTCTCTTTCTCCCTCTTTCTCTCTCTCTCTCTCTCTCTCACACACACACACACACACACACACACACACACACTGGCCCCTCTCTCACAAATAAATGATTTTTTTCATTTTTATTTATTTGAGAGAGAAAAAAGAGAGAAGAAGAAGGAGGTAGAGAATAGGCATGCCAAGGCCTCCAGTCACTACAAACAAACTCCAGACACATGTGCCACCTTGTGCATCTGGCTTACGTGGGTCCTGGGGAGTCAAACCTGGGTCCTTAGGTTTCATAGGCAAGAGTTTTAACCACTAAGCCATTTCTCCAGCCCTAATTTTTTTATTTTATTTATTTGAGAGAGAGAGAGAGAGAGAGAGAGAGAGAGGAAAGGGACATATAGAGAATGGGTGCACCAGGGCCTCTAGCCACTGCAAACAAACTCCAGGCACATATGCCAACTTGTGCACCTGGCTTACGTGGGTCCTTAGGAATTGAACCTGGGTCCTTAGGCTTCGCAGGCAAGTGCCTTAATCACTAAGCCATCTTTCCAACCCAAAATAATTTTTTTTATTTTTACTTATTTATTTGACACAGAGAAAGAGAAAGAGTGAGAATGGGCATACCAGGGCCTCCAGTCACTGCAAATGAACTCCAGACACATGTGTCACCTTGTGCATCTGGCTTACGTGGGTCCTGGGGAATTGAACCTGGGTTCTTAGGCTTCACAGGCAAGTGCCTTAACCACTAAGCCATCTCTCCAACCCCAAATAATTTTTTAAAAAAGACAATAGTGGGCTGTGAACAACTCAAGCAATCTCCAGCAGCTGAGTCAATGGTAAACTGTTCCATTCCAGGACTTTGAGAAACTATTACATCTCTTGTCACAGACCCTCTACTTGACCTTAAAGACTCACTTCTAGCCAGGTAACAACAGATATCCTGAAAAAAAAAAAAAAAAAAAGTTTGGTGTCGTGGCTCATGCCTTTAATCCCAGTACTTGGGAGGCAGGGGTATGAGGATCACCGTGAGTTCGAGGCAGCCACCCTGAAACTATATAGTGAATTCCGGGTCAGCCTGGACCAGAGTGAGACCCTATCTCAAAAAACCAAAAAAAAAAAAAAAAAAAAAAAAAAAAAAATTGTTGGGACAGTTTGGGTATCATAAAGACCAAGCCTGACCACAGGGAACAAAGGTTTATGCCCCAAGTGTCATGAAGTCCCCATTATATTCACTGCTACATGAGTCCATGATGCCAGACTTGGCTCTCCATGGCTTCAACACTGTTCTTTCTTGATCCACCCAAGACTTGGCCAGGGATCTGAAAACCATGGCCACATATTCCTCTGGATCTGGACAGAAAGTCTCCGAGTGTTTCCTTGGGTTTAGTGCCATAGATTTGGCAGTCTGGCAACAAGGAAGCATACTGACTATATGATGGGTAACAGTTGACTAACCCTGAGGATGGGCTTCTTCAACTTCAGGTTGACAGACTTAAGTATGTATGATTATCAGGGCAAAGAAAGTCATCAAATAAACATAGGCAAGGCTTTAATTTTCCCAGATGGTAAAACCACTTAAAATAGTATCTTTGGCCTGGAGAGATGGCTTAGCAGTTAAGGCTCTTGCCTGCAAAGCCAAAGGACCCAGGTTAAATTCCCCAGGACCCACATAAGCCAGATGCACAAGGTGGCGCTTGTGTCTGAAGTTTGTTTGCAGCAGCTGGAAGCCCTAGCATGCCCATTCATTCTCTCTCTCTTTCTCTCTCAAATAAGTTTAAAAAAAATTTTTAAAAATCTTTAAAAAATAGTATCTTTCTAAAACAGGCCTAATCAATACAATCTTTTGGGAACAGTATCTATTAAAATGCAACTTTTGGCTGGGCGTGGTGGCGCACGCCTTTAATCCCAGCACTTGGGAGGCAGAGGTAGGAGGATTGCTATGAGTTCGAGCCACCCTGAGACTAATTCCAGGTCAGCCTGAGCTAGAGTGAGACCCTACCTCAAAAAACCAAAAAAAAAAAAAAAAGCAACTTTCGGGCTGGAGAGCTGGCTTAGTGGTTAAGGCACTTGTCAGCGAAGCCTAAGAACCCAGGTTCAATTCTCCAGATCCCATTTGAGCCAGATGCACATGGTGGCACATGCATCTGGAGTTTGTAGTGGCTAGAGGCCCTGGTGTGGTCATTCTCTCTCTCTCTTTCTCTCTAATAAATAAATAAAAATAAAATTTTAAAAAAAGCAACTTCCTTGCTGGGCGTGGTGGCGCACGCCTTTTATCCCAGCACTCGGGAGGCAGAGGTAGTAGGATCGCTGTGAGTTCAAGGCCACCCTGAGATGACAGGGTGAATTCCAGGACAGCCTGGGCTAGAGTGAGACCCTACCTCAAAAAAGGAAAAAAAAAAGCAACTTCCCCAGCAATTTCTACTTCTAAGAAATATTCCCAAAGGTACAGAAAGCTATGTCCACCCAGAAAAAGATTAGAGACATCCCAAATGCCTGAAAGTAAAAGCTGGTTAGGGCTGGGGAGATGACTCAATGTGTACAGGTCTTGCCACACAAGCAAAAGAACCTGAATTTGGTTCCCCAGAACCTATGTGAAGCTGGCTGTGGTAGCACAAACATCTGGAATCCCAGCATGTCTATGGAGAGAAGGGAGGCAGAGACAGGAGAATTCATGGAAGCAGTGGGCCCGATAGTCTGGAACACATAGAACAGCAAGGAGACCCTACCTCAAACAAAGTAAAGGAAGAAGACAGACACCCAAGGTTGTCCTCTGACCTCCATATACATGCCAGGACACACACACAAAGATAAACGAAAAAAGGCAGGTTAAATGGCACATGGACACACGACTGTGTCCTGCACCCACCAAGCCAGGGAGAATCCAAACTCTGGACCCTGGTGGGGAGCTCAAGACACCACAAGGGAAGGAAAGCAAAGTACAAAGAGAGCCAGTGCAGCAAAGTCTACTATGGGATTTAAAGTCAATACACATGACAATCCTGATGCCTGCTCAGAGGTACTGTGAGTGGACTAGGTCACGTAAGCACCCACTGCCCTTCTACTACCTGCCTGTAGAGGGCGGAATGGTGCTTGCTTTCTCTGAAAGCATTTATGAAATATCTGAATATGATGGAAACTTGGTAGTCAGGGAAAAAAGCTTAAAACAAACAGGATATGTTCAAATAAAAATGCCTATTCTACAAACAAACAGAAAGGTAGAGGGAAATGTGCCCTCTGTACCCAGATTGGGAGGCTTATTTGGCCTACAGGCTGGAGCACTCAAGAGAAAGGTGCCCACCTGGGCATGGTGGTGCATGCTTTTAATCCCAGTACTTGGGAGGCAGAGGTAGGATGATTGCTGTGAGTTCGAGGCCACCCTGAGACTACATAATGAATTCCAGGTCAGGCTGAGACCAAAGAGGGGGAGAGAGAAAGGTGCCCAATACCTTGGAAAAGAATATGCCAGAAAGCAAAATACTTTCTCAGGCAGGAGTGTCCCATTGTTCCTGCACCCCATAAGTTCACTTCATGTTCTGCAGCTGGTCTTTAGCTATGTAAGAGCCCTGGGTGAAATGTCACTGTGGAACCCAAGGACATGACCACAAAGGTGCCTCATCTGAATTAGAGGATATTTTGGGGTTTGGAACTTGGACATGTCTTAGTGGTCTTAAGGGTAATTATGGAAGATCTTTCTTGGGTTTTTTTTTTTTTTTTTTTTTTGGTTTTTCGAGGTAGGGTCTCACTCTGGCCCAGGCTGACCTGGAATTAACTATGTAGTCTCAGGGTGGCCTCGAACTCTCGGCGATCCTCCTACCTCTGCCTCCCAAGTGCTGGGATTAAAGGCCTGCGCCACCATGCCCAGCGGGATTTTTGCATTTATTTAAATTCAATCACAAGAACAATTCCCCAAGAGGAAATGCTAAGAGACTACCAGTAGCAGGCTTTAAAACTAAGCATTTCAGAGACAGTATCAGTGTCTGAACTTTGTGCATAGGGACAGAATAAAGTAGAGGGCCTCTGCTCTACAGCCATGTATGTATGCCACAGAGTTTTTTGCAAGTCCTGAAGCTATTGAAGGCAGGAAAGCCTCTCCTCCTGGACTCCCCTCCCATATGCCCCCACTCCTTGCCTACCCTGAAATAACACTGCTTGGGGCTCCAACCCTCTGCCTCTGCCAGGGCAAGGCGCAACACACTCAAACTCTGGGACCCACACATCCCAGAGCTCAGTTCAGAACTATACAAACAAAAAGCTGGGGGAGGGGAGAGGGAAGAAAGGCTCAAAGATTAAAGTCACAGGCAGAGACAGCCGGCTCCGCTTTTTAATAACTGAAAACACGAGTTGGGTCTGAATGTGTCCATTGTCTGACAGTGGGGCAGTCCTCACAAGCAGGACTGGCTGGCGACAGTGTCGCCTCCCCCACAAAACAAGATTTACAAGCAGAGCAGGGCAGACCTCAACAGAGATGACACAGGGCACAAGAGTCAGGTGAGAAGCCATCACTGCTAACCTGGGCCCTGGGGACAGGGCTTGGAAAGGAAGTCCTCACTCATGAGGACTTCAGGGAACAAAAGTACCCATCTTCCCTCCCATGGCTGCCATGGGAATTGCAGAGTGGTACTACCTCCTGAGAAGCCATTTGGTGATGTGGAACAGAGGTGTGAAAGTGCAGATGCCCTCTAGCCCTGTTCTTCGCTACTTAGGAGGGCAGCCAAGGAAATGAACCAGTGCAGCGCAGACCTCCGTGCAGACTCTACCAGCACTGCAGACTGCAGCTAGAAACTGAACAAGCTACACACCAATGCTAGAGGGAATGCCAGTATTTATTTATTTTTAATCTATCTTACTGCAAAAGGATGTAAAGCAGCTTACAAAAATACACAGAACAGAGGGGGAGCAAAAAAAGGAATCACTGCCACAGAAAGAAAAAGCATTCCTTTAGCAAGTGAGGCCAGGCTGGGCAGCAAGTTTCTAAATCTGTGAACACAGAGGCTCTTCCTGTGAGGACTACAATCAACCTGTCACTGCCAGTGTGTCACCAGCAATGCTGTGCCTGTGCAAACACCCCTCACTGCACAAGGCTCTCAGTAGCCCAACAAGGTACTTGTCATTCTGTTGCCATCCAGAGGCCACCCAAGGCCAATAAATGACAGATATAAGTTCTGAGCAAAATGTTTCTAAGTCAATGCCTTCCAAACTACCACATGCTTAAATAATGGCATATTCATATAGTGGAATGCCTGCAGGCACGAAAAAATGATTTGATTAATGGTGTGGGGAAAATGTTTAGGATAGTGTAAATGTTAAAAAACAGCAGGAAAGAATCCATCAAGGGTATAATTCCAATCATGAAAACCAGATGATTACTATTTTCTTATTACTACTATTTTCCTGTTTCTCCTATTATCCAAAAATAATTTGAAGACATGACTTTGTATTTAACAGATATATTAAAAGGCCACTGTAATTAGGTATCACAGCACATTTTATCCATATACACACCAGTCACTCCCATTTTAAGTAAAAGTTCTATGTGGAGTAGAATCAGAAAATATGCATGCTGAGATGCCCATCATTGGCTGATCAAACAAATGAGCAGTTTCATTTGGCCTGGAACCTTCTCAGCTGGAACTTAGCAGGAATTGCCTGTATCAGACAGTGCTTCTTTCTTCCTTTCTCTATAGAAACAGCTCTGACATAAACAGGCAGAGACACCCATCCTTTCTCAAGCCTTCCTCTTGGTTGCAGCATGAACCACCCACATGGACAGAGCCCCATAGCCAGTCAACAAGGCAATCCCTTCATCTTGCCCATGCCAAGCCAGGCAGGCTAGCACTGCTACATGTGGACAGTGCTTCTTCACTGGGGCCCATATACACCCTCAGTGATGTGCACCTTGCTAGGGGAAGGGCAGGCTCTTCCCAGTATCCAAGAACCCTTTAATCACTCATCTAGACATGCTGGTCCCAGTCAGGCAGTGACTCTAGGATGAGTCCCTGGTGTTACCATCCTGTCTCCATGCCCAGCCCCAAACTCTGTTCCAGGATGCTGGAAGATTTTGTTGCTGAGAATTGGCTGAGGGGAACACTTTCTCAGTGAGAAGGTAATAAACAGGAGACATTTCCATAACCCCTCACCCTGTCCCGCCCCAGGGACAAGAAGGCAGAAGAGGCCAGTATCTGCCAGAGTATGCCAAGGGTCTGTAGAGGCTTGCTCTGGAGTGCTTCTTTTCTGCTGGTCACCAAGTACAGCACTCAGCCCTAAGACAGACACAGTCTTCATTAGGAGACAAAAGAAGTTCCAGATCAGCTCAGGCCAGAGTATGACTCTGCCTCAAAATTTTTTTTAAAAAATTGAACCTGGAAATCAGCCACCTGCAGCCCCAACCACAGAAGTGGTCACTGTCGACATCTGTGTCTGCCATTCTCTTGTGCACTGTGTACATGACTGGAATGGCTGGAGCCCTGTATTTAATGTGGTGCAGAACTAGAGGGAAGTGCTGCACAGAGCATCTCCATCTACCTTGCTGTCATCACACTCCTATGAGCAATGCTGCAAAGGACATCTGCACAGAAAGTGCTGCTCACTTTACAGTATTTCCTAGATGACACATGATGAAATCAGAGTGCAACGAGAGATCTCCCACAAATCTTGAAACAGCCAGCCAGGCTCAAGCTCTAATACCAACACTAGAACAGCCATCCACTCCCACCCAGACACTGCTTGTCTCTGCCAGGAAAACAAATGGTGACAGCCATAGAGCAGGACAGACCCTGGGCCTGGATGAAACTCAGAAGCCTCCTGCTGGGAGGTCCAGGCAGCTCAGATGTCTCTGGACTTCCGGGGTCCATGGTAGACATCAAGCAGGGGCCTGAGTTCTGTGAACTGAAAAGATTGCATGTCCCTAGAAGGAGAAAAAGGGAATACACAATGTGAGCTCCTCACCTGAAATTCAGGCCAAGGGCAAGGTGGCCTTCCTTTCCATGTTTTTTTTTTGGGGGGGGGTCCCTTGAGCCCCTGAAGGAACCATTCTCCCAGGCCCTACTTGGTGTTCATGGCTCATTCTCACTTAAGACCAATCACTCCCTCCCTTCCCCTCTGCCCTTACACTCCAGGGGAAAACCATGTACTGGCACCAGATGGCTCCTTGCTTGGAGTGGAGAAGGCAGAACAGAGCTTTGTGGGAAGATGAATTATATCTACGTCCTGGCCTGCATGCAGACAAGCCTATGACCTTACAGAGTAATTTCCATAGCTGTGGTTCAGTGCCAGAGAATCCACAGTGAGGGTCCTATAAGGTGGCTTTTTTAAGTCACATGGGAAGGAGGGGCTAGTACCAAGTAAAGTAAATTAATTTTCAGTAATATTTTTTTTGAGGTAGGGTCTCACTCTGGCCCAGGCTGACCTGGAATTAACTATGTAGTCTCAGGATGGCTTTGAACTCACGGCAATCCTCCTACCTCTGCTTCCCGAGTGCTGGGATTAAAGGCACGTGCCCCCATGCCCGGCAATTTTCAGTAATATTGTTAAACAATTATTATCCAACCAAGTAAGCAGACAAACACTTAATTGATGGGGTAAAATTCACATAAGGACAAAGCAACAAATGCAGGACAGGGCCCCTTGCTGACACCACGCTAGAGCATAGTGCAAGCCTCCCTGGTACTAAGACAGGTGAGAGTGATGACCAGGGGGCCTGACACACAGGGAGCTACAGGTCTCACTTCTTGTGCCTCTCAGAGGCTGACCTGTACAGCTTTCATCCCAGGGCATGTGTGCCAGGCATGAGAACCTTACATCGAGAGAGGACATCCGCTAACTCCCCAGGGACCTGACAAGAGTACACTCATGGCACATGAGGGAGTCAGAGAAGAGGCCTGAAACCAAGGACTTCTGGAGAGCAGGCCTTAATAGCTAATGGTCAAAGCAGCCTCCCTGGTGACCTCAACTGCTGGGGCATCCCTCTCAGCCCTCACCACAGCCTAGTTGTCCTATATGCTCATGGAGCTGAGGCGAGGTGGTGCTGAAAGTTGAACCTAGAATCCAAAATCCAAGGTGTTCCTACAGTGGTGAACAGTCCCTTCATGAAAACAAAGAGGCTCCCTAGCCCAAAAGGCTGGGTGGCCTCTAGAGGACAGAAAAGCCCACAAGGGCCCATTTCATATCATCACTACCACTAAGATTTCCAGGACTTCCTTCTCATTTACCCAAAGAGACTAAGTACTAGGGAGTCTCCTGCCTCTGAAGTGTATCCTCCCCCAAAACCACACCCTTCTTTCAACATCACAGCACTTAGTTAAGTGTTGGGAAAAGAATCCATCAATCAACTTATTCAATCAGTCAACAGACAAGGGAGGCAGACAAGAGGGAGCAGAACATAAGCCACAGGTGCAATGATTCAAAGGCTCAGCACTGTGTGCAAGTTCAGGGGGACCGCTGAGCATGGCAGGCTGTGTCCAGTTTCAGAGGAGAAAGTATAGCATGGGACAAAGTACAGGTGAGAGAGAATGTGAAAACAGTGAGCTGAACTCCCAGGCATGTCCTTCCTATGTCACAGGAAAGCAGGCTGTGATTCTCAGCATACAGGCTGATTAAGTAAGAGGTACTCACAGTGAGGATTGCCAGGCTCCCCAAACAGGCATTTGATTGACACAGCAGCCTACAGAGAAGTGAGGCACAGCCTCTGTGGCAAGGGGAACTAGTGGCCCAAGCCACATGGAGGATATCCAGAGCAACGGCCTTCTGCCTGGCTGTTTCATCAGTCACTCCAGGGCCAGCTCTGCTGCTCTCACTCACAAAGCCACTTATACCACTACTTCATGTTTGCACTTAAAGAACTAACTCTGATATGTTTTATAAAACCTGCTTTTAATTCAAGGACAATCTGTATTGAGTCCAGCAGTTCTACTATGTATGTACCCAAAGGAACTCAAAATATAGTTCCATGTCCACCCATGTTCACAGCAGCATGTCACTTAGGTAAGGTATAGAAATGACTACAAATTCAGCCTTAACAAGGAAAGAAATACTGACACAAGCTATAATATGGACCCTGAGGACATTACACTAAGAGAAGGACAGTTTATGATTCTATTTATAGGTCTTCCTGGAGTAGCCAGGTTCATAAAGAGAATAGGTGGGGTCTGGGGGCTGGAAAGCAATGGGAGATGTGTTTAACAGGGAGATGGTTTGGCCTAGTAGGAGGGAAAGGGTTAGGTTAGGAAATAGACAAGAACATGTTCAATGCTACTGAACTGTACACTTTGACATGGCGAAGATAGTGAATTCTATATTCTTTTTTGTATGTATTTATTTGAGAGACAGAAAAAGGCAGAGAGAGAGAACGGGCAGGCCAGCGCATGTGGCCACTGCAAACAAACAAAAAGATGCATGTGCCCCCCCCTTGTGCATCTGGTTTATATAGGTTCTGAAGAATTGAATCGGGATCCTTTGGCTTTGCAGGCAAATGCCTTAACTGCTGAGCCATCTCTCCAGCCCCCAAATTCTATATTCTTTATATTTTACTACAATAAAAATACCTCTCTAGCCGGGCCTGGTGGCACACACCTTTAATCCCAGCACTCTGGAGGCAGAGGTAGAAAGGAGCATTGCTGTGTGAGACCACCCTGAGACTACATAGTGAATTCCAGGTCAGCCTGGGCTACAGTGAGATCCTACCTCAAAAAACCAAAACAAACAAACAAAACAAAACAAAAAAAAAACTCTCTTACAAACTACCAACCCCAAAAAAAAAAAAAAGGAAATATTCTATAACTGCTATTAGGGAAATGATAACATGCCAACATTAGAAGACAACCATAAAGATTAAGCATGCTGACACCTGTGCTACTGTGAGGTCTAACCCTTCCAGGGAAGCAAGCTGGGGTTCAGAGAGCTGGGGCTCACAGACCTCTCTCCTCGTGGTCAGAGGTGCTACAAAAAACCAAGAAGGGAAGGTCTCATAGGAGGGGGATCCAGTGCTACCCCATATGAGCTGTGGTGAGGTGATTAACTTTGGAAGCTTCCATCCTACCCCATAGCAAGGTCCTGCTTAGGCTCCACAGGTGCTTGTGGGCCTCACTACCTGTCCAGCTCCCACAGACCCAAGCAGGGAAGAAAGGCAATCGTAGGCAGAGCCATTTGTACACAGTGGGTCCTCTATGGAACTCCAGGTGAGAGGCCAGTGGACACGGGTAGGGCTAGGAGAGTATTGTGCACCCTTAAGTCCATAGCCCCTCCTGTCACAAAGGGTGGGGCCAGAAACTTGCAGATGAGGCAGCCCAAACCAGGGGGCTGCTGGCAACCTACCTTGGAACAGTCAATTAGATGTGATCCTGTGGAACACTAACACCAAAGGTCTGAGTGGGATGCATTAGCCATGCATTCCAAATTTCTGATTCCAGGCTATCCGCAAGGCAGAGACTTTCCCATCTACTACAAAGGGTCAACAGTACCATGGCAGCCAACCTTTGCCTGGGGGCAATGTGGCAGCTGGCCAGGAACCCAAAAGCTGCACCTGATTGGCATAAAACGAAGTCAAGTGGAGCCCCTTTCATCTTTCCCACAGAAGAGGACCCTGAGGCTGCCCCGCCTGCCACCCGCCTGCATGCCTACCAGGCCTCCTCATGGCACAGCAATCTTCTCGACCCTCTCCCAGTGCCCACATCTCACACCCTTCGGATCTAAGCAACCTCTTCCAGCATGGCCAGCCTAACTTGTGCTGCCTCTTTCCTGCCTGCATCCCTCCCTTCCCACAGGGTCAGATGCCAACTTCCCAAACAGTCTCTTGGACCCTCCTTCACCCACTCTGAATACCACAGATCTCCCTGATGAAAACCCTTCAAAGATGCTCACTGCCTCCAGGAGAAGCCCAAGGGACAAGACCATTCATACTGGGCTGCCAGCCGACTTCACCAGCTGTGAGCCAATCCCATACTTTCTCTCACCGGCCAAACCCCACCAACCCCTCCTCATAGACACTGAGCCTCTGAAGACAGTGCCCACCTACTGGAATCTTAGTCTTTCATTTGCTGCCAGGCTGGCTCCAACTCACCCATAAGGATTCCATACAAACAGCACCTATTCCATGAAGCCCTCCCTGCAACTGGCATATCTATGCCACTTAG
Source organism: Orientallactaga sibirica (assembly GCA_036365145.1). NCBI lineage: Eukaryota > Metazoa > Chordata > Mammalia > Rodentia > Dipodidae > Orientallactaga > Orientallactaga sibirica. The sequence continues at coordinate 5,414,045 of JAEOAD010000029.1, read as the reverse complement.
CACTTCTGCTTTCCATGCTATTGCCTGCCCTCTAACTCAGAGCACAGTTCTGCGGGGCCAGGCATGCTTGGTGCCCACTCTCCAACTCAGAGTGCGGTCCTGTGGAGACAAATAGGCATGCTTGGTGCCCACTCTCCAACTCAGAGTGCAGTCCTGTGGAGACAGACAGGCATGCTTGGTGCCCACCCTCCAACTCAGAGTGTGGTCCTGTGGAGACAGGCACACTCAGCAGCCTGCACTCTGCCTATGAACATTTAAAAAATACGTAATAGGGCCAGGCGTGGTGACACACGCCTTTAATCTCAGCACCCGGGAGGCAAAGGTAGGAGGATTGCCATGAATTCGAGGCCGCCGTGAGTTCAAGGCCACCCTGAGACTACGTACTTAATTCCAGGTCACCTGGGCCATACATAGTAAGACCCTATTTCGAAGAAAAAAAATACATAATAGCACTCAGGAGGCAGAGGTCAGAGGATCATCATGAGTTCGAGGCCACCCTGAGACTACAGAGTGAACTCCAGGTTAGCCTGAGCCTGAGTGAGGCCCTACCTCAAAAAAACAAAACAAACAACAACAACAACAAACAAAAAACATAATAGGGAGCTGGAGAGATGGATTAGTGGTTAAGATACTTGCCTGCAAAGCCAAAAGACCCAGGTTCAATTCCCCAGTACCACATAAGCCAGATGCACAGGGTGGAAGTATATGTGTCTGGAGTTCATTTGCAGAGGCTGGAGGCCATGGTGTGCCCATCCCCTCCCTCCCTCCCTCCCTCCCTCCCTCCCTCCCTCCCTCCCTCTCTCCCTCCCTCCCTCTCTCTCTCTCTTTCTCTGCCTTTCTCTCTTAAATAAATAAATAAAAAAATATTTTTCAAAACAAAATAGGGCTGGAGAGGTTGCTCAGTGGTTAAGGCACTTGCCAGCAAACCTATGGACTGGAGTTCTATTCCCCAGGACCCACATAAGCCAGATGCACAGGGTGGTGCATGCGTCTGGAGTTCACAGGCAGTGGCTGGAGGTCCTGGTGTGCCCATTCTCCCTACCCTCACTTGCAAATAAACTATTTTTAAAAATACATAATAGGGGCTGGAGAGATGGCTTAGGGGTTAAGGCGCCTGCCTCCTAAGCCTAAGAACACTGGTTCCAATCTCCAGCAGTTACAATCTCCAGGTCCCTTGTTTAGCCAGATGCAAAGTGACGCAAGGGCGCAATGCCGCACTTGACCACAAGGGGGCACACACATCTGGATTTCGTTCGCAGCAGCTGAGATACTGCTGACGGGCCCATCTCTATCTTCCTCTCCCCCTCTCTCTCTGTCTCTCTCTCTCTCTCTCTCTCAAAAAAATAATACAAAATAAAATAAATAAAAATAAATAAATAAAAATACATAATAGAAGCCAGGCGTGGTGGCACACGCCTTTAATACCAGCACTCAGGAGGCAGAGGTAGGAAGAGCACCATGAGTTCAAGGCCACCCTGAGACTACATAGTGAATTCCAGGTCAGCCTGGGCTAGAGGGAGACCCTACCTCGAAAACCCAAAAATAAATAAATAAATAAATAACAGCATCCAGCCCTTATTTCATGAGACCATCCACCAATGAAGGATTTCAACGCAAAGTGACAGGAGCCAACTAATCGTAAGCAAACAGGAGAGGGGCCTTCAGAAGCTAGCAGAAGCTCTGGGAACGCACTGCACCCTCTCCCTTTCTGCCCCGCTTATAGCCATCACTGTGTCAATGTCTAGAAGACTTAGTCCCATCTCCTCTCCCAAGTTCTAAAGTCAAGGAGAGTATCTTTCAGTCCATCTTGGCTCAGGTATATGAAACAGCTGAATATGGATGAGGCCCCTGGCACACACACCTACATGACAGTGGTCAAGACTATGGGGAGGGGCTAGTTGAGGGCTTGTTAGACATTCCCACTTACATTCACTGTATGATCACACTGAAACACAGTGAACATGTACATGTCAGAGTGCCCGCCTATATGCTACTGTGGATAGAGTGTCAGCAGTCAGGCTTCTTAGGATGCACCCTGGAGACAACCCAGGAGACAGGCAGGAGAGGTAAGCCATGAGGTCAAAAGAGCTGTAGAAACAGTGCCCCACCCCACACAGCTCCCCAAAAGTCTATTATTAACCTGGTTCCTAAAGCCCAAGGGTGCTGGGGCAGAAGTGCTTCAGAACTCAGAACTTTACAAAAGTAATTTGTTAAAAGTTTTTTTTTAAGATTTGCTTTTTTTTTTTGTCTGTTTGTTTTAAGATTTTATTTTTATTTATTTATTTGTTAGAGACAGACAAAGAGGAAGCGAGAATGGGCACACCAGGGCCTCTAGCCACTGTAAATGAACACCAGGCACATGCGCCACCATGTGCATCTGGCTTATGTGGGACCTGGAGAATCAAACCTGGGTCCTTAGGCTTCATAGACAAGTGCCTTAACCACTAAGCCATATCTCCAGCCCTACAAAAGTTTTTTTTTTTTTTTTTTTTTTTTTTGGTTTTTCATGGTAGAGTCTCACTCTAGCCCAGGCTGACCTGGAATTCACTATGTAGTCTCAGGGTGGCCTCGAACTCATGGTGATTCTCCTACCTCTGCCTCCCGAGTGCTGGGATTAAAGGTATGCACCACCATACCAGGCTTTACAAAAGTAGTTTTACAAAAGTAAATTTTAAAAAGTAATTCAGCCATGTGTGGTAGCACACTTGGGAGGCAAAGACAGGATCACTGTGAGTTCGAGGCCAACCTGGGACTTCAGAATGAATTCCAGGTCAGTCTGAGCTAGACTGAGATCCTACCTCAAAAAAAAACAAAAAACAAATAAAATTTGAAAAGTAATTCAAGCCAGGTATGGTGGTGCACACCTTTAATCCCAACACTTGGGAGGAAGAGGTAGGAGGAATGCTGTGAGGTCAAGGCCACCCTGAGACTACATAGTGAATTTTAGGTCAGCCTGGGCTAGAGCAAGACCCTATCTTAACCCCCACCACCACCACCAAAAAAAAAAGTAATTGAAAACCAGACATGGTGACCCACACTTGTAATCTCAGCACCAGAGAGATGGAGGCAGTAGAATCAGGAGTTCAAGGTCAACCCTGGCTACATAACAAGTTTGCAAGCCAGCCTGAGCTACATGATAAAGTCCTTCACATTCACAGTTCAAGTGGCCTTCGCTGAGAGTGCAACCATCAACCAGCAAATGTACTAGGACAAGAACCACCTGCTACAGAATGAGCTGCCTCTGTCCCATACCACTGACAGTTACCTCAAATGAGTCAATGTGGAATGTCACGACCTTGAGTCATATAACGGCCTCTTGGATAGAAAACCAAAAGCAAAAGTAATAAAAGAAAAATGAATGGGACTTGTTCAAAACTGAAAAACTTCAAAGGCCAATATCAAAAAAATGAAAATAAAACAGACTATTAAACTATTTAACAAATGAGATCCTGTCATCTATGACATCCTAGATGTGCCTAGAGGACATTCTGCTGAGTGAAGTAAGTCTGGCACCAGAAGGCAAATACCACATGCTCTCACTTTGCAAGGAGAAGCTCAAGCACAGATCTACTATAAACAGAAAGTAGAACAGGTTGTAAGAAGCTGGGGAAAGAGCTGAGGATAGAGAGGGTAGCTAACAGGCACAAAATGAGAGTCAGGAGGAGTAAATATTGCTGTTTTACAGAATTATAGCTGACAATTATCTGGGTCCTTCAAAATACCTAACAGAAGAATTTGAATGTTCCCTATGTAAAGAAGACTAAACTTCTGAGGTGATAGACATGCTAGTCACTCTGACAAGACTAGTACACATTACATACACATATTGAAATAGTATATTGCAAATCATGGAAACTAAATAATACACTACTAAATGATGAATGGGTCAATGAAGAAATCAAGAAGGAAATCAAAAAGTTCATGGAGTCAAATGATAATGAGAACACAACATACCAAAACCTTTGGGACACAATGAAGGCAGTCATAAGAGGGAAATTTATAGCTTTAAGTGCCTATGTTAAGAAATTAGAAAGGTCACAGATAACTTAATGCTGCACCTTAAGGCCTTGGAAAAAGAAGAACAAGGCAAACCAAAAATCAGTAGACAGGGAGAAATAATAAAGATTAGGGCAGAAATTAATGAAACAGAAACAAACAAAAAAATCCAAAGAATCAATGAAACAAAGAGTTGCTTCTTTGAAAGGATAAACAAGATTGATAAACCCTTAGCAAATCTGACCAAGAGAAAGAGAGAAAATACACAAATTAATAAAATCAAACATGAAAAAGGCACCATTACAACAGATACCAGAGAAATTAAAAAAAAATCATAGAGACATACTTTAAGAACATATACTCCACTAAGTTTGAAAATCTGAAAGAAATGGATGGTTTCCTTGATTTATATGACCTACCTAAATTAAATCAAGATGAGATTAACCACTTAAATAGACCAATAACAAGTATGGAGATCCAAGCAGTTATAAAAAAATCTCCCAACTAAAGAAAGTCCAGGCCCAGATGGATTCAATGCCGAAGTTTACCAGACCTTCACGGAAGAACTAACACCAATGCTTCTTAAACTTTTCCATAAAATAGAAGAGGAAGGAATCCTACCAAACTCCTTCTATGAAGCCAGCATCACCCGGATCCCAAAACCAGACAAAGATAGAACAAAAAAGGAAAATTACAGACCAATCTCCCTCATGAACATAGATGTAAAAATTCTCAACAAAATATTGGCAAACAGATTACAAGAATATATGAGAAAGATCATTCACCACGACCAAGTAGGCTTTATCCCAGAGATGCAGGGATGGTTACATATGCAAATCGATAAATGTAATACATTATATAAATGGACTAAAGGACAAAAATCACATGATCATCTCATTAGATGCAGAAAAAGCATTTGACAAAATCCAGCATCCCTTTATGATAAAAGTCCTACAGAGACTGGGAATAAGGAACATATCTCAACATAATAAAGGCTATTTATAACAAACCCACAGCCAACATAATACTAAGTGGAGAAAAACTTGAAGCTTTTCCACTAAAATCAGGCACAAGACAAGAGTGTCCACTGTCTCCACTTTTTAATATAGTACTGGAAGTCTTAGCCATAGCAATAAGGCAAGAGATACACATAAAAGGGATACAAATTGGAAAGGAAGCCGGGCGTGGTGGCGCACACCTTTAATCCCAGCACTTGGGAGGCAGAGGTAGGAGGACTGCCATGAGTTCGAGGCCACCCTGAGACTACAGAGTGAATCCCAGGTCAGCCTGGGCTTGAATGAGACCCTACCTCAAAAAAAAAAAAATGGAAAGGAAGAGATCAAGTTATCATTATTTGCAGATGAAATGATTCTGTATATAAAGGACCCTAAAGACTCTACCAGCAGACTGTTAGAGCTGATCAACACCTGTAGCCATGTAGCAGGATACAAAATAAACACACAGAAATCAGTAGCCTTCCTATATGCTAACAACAAACACACAGAGGATAAAATCAGAGAATCAGTCCCATTCACAATAGCATCAAAAAATTAATAAATAAAGTACCTAGGGATAAACTTAACCAAGGAAGTGAAGGATCTCTACAATGAGAACTTTAAAACAGTCAAGCAAGAAATTGCAGAAGACACTAGGAAATGGAAAAACATCCCCTGTTCTTGGATCGGAAGAATCAATATTGTGAAAATGGCAATCCTACCAAAAGCAATCTACATATTTAATGCAATCCCCATCAAAATTCCAACAGCATTCTTCACGGAAATAGAAAAAACAATCCAAAAATTTATTTGGAAGCACAAAAAACCTCAGATATCTAAAACAATTTTGAGCAACAAAAATAAGGCTGGTGGTATCACCATACCCAATTTTAACTTATATTACAGAGCCATAGCAACAAAAAAGCATGGTACTGGCACAAAAACAGACATGTAGATCAATGGAACAGAATAGAGGACCCTGATGTAAGTCCAGGTAGCTATAGCCACCTGATCTTTGACAAAAATGCCAACAATACTCATTGGAGAAAAGACGGCCTCTTCAGCAAATGGTGCTGGGAAAACTGGATATGCATTTGTAGAAGGATGAAAATAGATCCTTATCTCTCTCCATGAACAAGAATCAAGTCCAAATGGATCAAAGACCTTAATATCAGACCTGAAACTCTGAAACTGCTAGAGGAAAAAGTAGGGAAAACCCTTCAACATATTGGTCTTGGCAAAGACTTTCTGAATATAACCCCAATCGCTTAGGAAATAAAACCACAGATCAACCGCTGGGACCTCATGAAATTACAAAGCTTTTGTACAGCTAAGGACACTGTGAATAGAGCAAAGAGACAACCTACAGAATGGGAGAAAATCTTTGCCAGCTATACATGTGACAGAGGATTAATATCCAGAATATACAAAGAACTCCAAAAATAAAACAAGGGCTGGAGAGATGGCTTAGCAGTTAAGGCACCTGCCTCCTAAGCCTAAGAACACTGGTTCCAATCTCCAGCATTTCCAATCTCCAGGTCCCACGTTTAGCCAGATGCAAAGTGACACAAGGGCGCAATGCTGCACTTGACCACAAGGGAACGCACGCATCTGGATTTCATTCTCAGCAGCTGAGACACTGCTGGTGCACCCATCTCTATCTGTCTTCCTCTCCCTCTCTCTCTGTCTCTCTCTCTGTCTCTCTCCAAATAAATAAGGCATAGCAAGGATAGATTAGAACAATGCAAATTTGAAAGCACCATCAGATTTTAACATCAAACATTGTGCAGTTCAAAGGTTCTTGAACTTTGATCAACAGATAGTGAGTCCTGTAAAATCAAACAGGTTTTCCAACATGGTGGGACACAGGTGAACATTTTAAGGGGTAGGGAAAACAAAGAGATTAGAACACTGCACTCAACCATGGTAGCCCATCAAACTTCAGTCCTGGTTCATATCCAAAACATCTTCAGGTCTTTGCAAACCACGCAGACTCCAGCTTGGGCAGAGTCGCCAGGGAAAAATCTCATCCCATGCCAACATTCACTGATGGGTCCTTTGCACAGTCCTGCCCAAAACATCCCCATGCAAACATGTCATCTTGCAGCAGCCTCCTGGAACAGCCAGCCTCCTGCCACATCTTGACCACTCCTGGAAGCATTTTTCATGCTTCCAGAACTAAAGGTGTGCAGGACACAGCCATATTCTTAATCCAGGGACAAAATAAACCATAGCCTGAAAAGCAGGTTCCTTCTCCAGTCAGCTCTTTCAAGAATTTGCATTTTTACCAGTCTTTCCTCAGGCATCCCTCCATTGTTTTAATGTAAATCACGCTGGGCCACCTTCCTTCCACCTTCCTAAGATTGCTGGAGGAACCTGACAATAGCAGCTCCAGTAACCTAAAACCGATCCACTGCACTGCTTTTACCTTGCTTGAGGTTTTCCAACTTAAAATCTTAAAATCTCAGTCCGATATCTTCAGCCAAATATCATCAGTCCATTACAAATTTAACCTGATCAAACACTCTGGGCCTGATACTATGGAACGTAGCCATCCCTCATGCCAGTAGCCCAGTTCTAACAAAGTCCTCTGCAGTCCTTTCCTTCCCCTTAGAAACCTCTTTAAGCCAAGCCTCAAAGAATAGTACTATCTGCACTTAGCATTCTCAAACTAGTCAGAATAGTCCATAAAACTTGGCTTACCACTCCAGAAGGCATCTTCAGTTGCAAGCACTAAGTCCATGCCCATTCTTCCAAAACAAAGGTTCCAAAAGACAACATCCACACGGTCAGATTCATCTCACCCCACACTCCTCGGTACCACTTACTGTAGCAGACAGCTTCAGGTTTTGAGATGAACTTCCAGACCAGGCACAGTTATGGAGGAAGGGATTATTTAACTGAAGCTTACAGATCCAGGGGAAGTTCCATAATGGCAAGAGAAGTGGCCTGCTCTGTCACAGGACCAAGCAGAGAGAGAGAAAGCCAACCAGCCACCACAGCACCCAGAGTAAAACTACAGCCAAAAGGTCACACAGCACACTTCAGAACTCCCTGCTAGACACATTTGCATATCTTTACAATGGACTCTCAAACCATCACTGTCACCTTAAGACCGGGCTCACAGTGACCTTGCCTCTAGCAAGGTGATTGCAGATGCAAACTATAAGTAATAAACCACTGAATATATTGGGGGACATATATTCAAACTAAAGTGTTTATAAATGCTGGCAAGGATGTGGAAAAAGAGGAACCCTTCTACACTGTTGGTGGAATGCAATCTGGTCCAGCCACTGTGGAAAACAGCTAAATATAGATCTACCATATGACCCAGCTATACCACTCCTAGGCATATATCCTAAGGACTCATCTCACTACCTTAGAGATACTTGCTCAACCGTGTTTATTGCCGCTCTATTCACAATAGCTAGGAAATGGAACCAGCCTAGATGTCCCTCAACTGATGAGTGGATAATGAAGATGTGGTACATTTATGCAATGGAGTTCTACGCAGCAGTAAAGAAAAATGAAATTATGAAATTTGCAGGAAAATGGATGGATCTGGAAAGGATTATACTTAGTGAGGTAACCCAGGCCCAGAAAGCCAAACGTCACATGTTGTCTCTCATATGTGGATCCTAGCTACAAATGATTAGACTTCTATGTGAGTTGGAATAAAACTCAGTAGCAGAAGCCAGTAAGCTAGAAAGGGAATAGAAAGGGAGGGGGGACTTAATAGGATGGTATTGTATATATGTAAGTAAAAGAACAGATTAATGGGGGTGAAAAAGCCTAAGTGAGGTCAGGGGAAAAGACTGAGTAAAGGAAAGGAAGGAGGGCTAATCAAAAAACAATGTCTGTTTTATTTGGAAACACAAAAAACTGCAGATATCTAAAACAATTTTGAGCAACAAAAAATAAGGAATACATGCCTGACCATGAAAACTACACAACAACCATATTACAGAGCCATAGGGTGTAACGCATGGTACTGGCAAATGTATATGTATGATCAATGGAACAGAATAGAGGACCCTTCTGTAAGTCCACACCAGCTATTAATGCCACCTGATCTTTGACAAAAAATGCCAACAATACTCATTGGAGAAAAAGTGACCTCTTCAGCAAATGGTGAAGGAAAACTGGATATGCATTTGAAGAAGGATGAAAATAGATCTCATCTCTCTCCATGAACAAGAATCAAGTCCAAATGGATTCAAAGACCTTAATAAGAGATGCAAAACTCTGAATGTGCTAGAGGAAAAAAAAGGGGAAAACCCTTCCAACATATTGGTCTTGGACAAAAATGGCCTGAATATAACCCCAATGCTCACAAGGAAATAAAACCACAACAAGATCAACTTTGGGACCTCATGAAATTACAAAGCTTTTGTACAGCTAAAGGACACTGTGAATAGAGCAAAGAGACAACCTACAGAATGGGGAGAAAATCTTTTGCCAGCTATACATGTGACAGAGGTTAATAAAGAAATAAAGAACTCCAAAAATAAAACAAGGGCTGGAGTGATGGAATTCACGCCTAATCCCTGCCTCTAAGCCCTAAGAACACTGGTTCAATCTCCAGAACAACCCAATTAAAATGGCTTCTTTCAGTACCTTGGTGGAGATGAGCGCTAATTTTCAGCACTCGAGGCAGAGGTAGGAGGATCACTGAGTTCAAGGCCACCCTGAGACTACCACCTAAAATAATTCCAGGTCAGCCTGGACCAGAGTGAGACCCTACCTGGGTAAAACCAAAAAAAAAAAAAAAAAAAAGGCTAAATTGAAAGACTCAGAAGAAGAAATACAGATGACATATAAACATCTAAAAACATGTTCTACATCCCAGTCATCAGGAAATGCACCCTAAAACTACGACAGATTCCATCAACATTCACTTGGCTACCATCATGAAAACAAATGACTATAAATGCTGGTTTCACATAACAGAAAAGAGTCAACCCCTTCTACACTTGTTGGTAGAATTTGCAATCTGTGCAGCCATTGTGAAACACTTGTGGAGGTTCCTGAGACAGAAAATATAGATCTACCATATGACCCAGCTATACCAGTGTTCTCCTAGGCATATATCCTAGGGACTGAACTCACTACCTTAGAGATACTTGCTCACTATGTTTATTGCTTCTCTATTCACAATAGCTAGCTAATGGAACCAGCCTAATGATGTCCCACAACTGATGAGTGGATAATGAAGATGTCCCACATTTACATCAATGGAGTTCTACTCAGCAGTAAAGAAAAATGAAGTTACAAAATTTGCAGGAAAATGGATTGATCTGGAAAGGATTATATTTAGTGAGGTAACCGAGGCCCAGAAAGCCAAACGTCATATGTTCTCTCTCATATGTGGCTCCTAGCTACAAATGATTGGACTTCTCTGTGAGTAAAAATAAAACTCAGGCGCTGAGCCGGGCGTGGTGGCGCCTACATTACATGCAATTAAAGGCAAAATATCAGGAGGATCAGCAATTATGTAAGCCAGAGACTAATGGTGGTCACAGGTTTGCCTGAGCTAGAGTGAGACCCTACCTGAAAGGAAAAAAAAAAAAAAATAAAAAAAAAACAACTCAGAGCTGAGCTGATAAGCTAGAAACCCAGATATAAAGGGGAATAGAAAGGGGAGAGGGGACTTAATATCTATGGTATTGTATATATGAGTAGAAGAACAGATTAATGGGGTGAAAAGGCCTAAGTGAGGTCAGGGGAAGAGACTGAGTAAAGGAACGGTGGAGGGAGGGCTAATCAAAATCTAAGAGGATATAAATAAGTCACATGGAAACCTGTTTTTCTGGACAATGGAACACTCAGAAGCCATAGATTGTTACTAGAAAATTTTCAGTGCCAGGGATGGGATACCTTCCAGTGAGTTGTTGGCCAGGGAGGTCACGGATACCCCCAAAACATGATAGGCCATTGCCAAGTCCTTGGTTTCCCACCAGGAATAGATGGTAAGACCCTATTGCTGAAGACTCCACATACTTGGGTGGCAAGTTTACTGAGAAATCCTGCTGGAGCTGAGCTGAAAGCCTCCTCCATGTGGACTAGTTGACAGAAAGTTGGAAAAAGCTACACTGCATGCAGTTCAATGGGAGAGAGAAATCACCAGTGAAGGTACTCAACAGTGAACACTGAAAGCTTTAAATTTGGCCAGCCAGGCCAAGTGAGCCAATGGGTGCAATAGTGGCATGTCTGTTATGGGGGAAACCAACTGCTCTCTAATTGGACTGGAGGCCCGCTCCATGGGAGGGAATACATTCCTGATACTGAAAACCTACAACAGGGGTAGTCATGAGTCCGAAGGGTGGAATATCTGCTGGTGTCTCGTTAAATGTATATATACTACGCTCACCAAACTGCCCAGTAAGTACTTCTCTTAATGTCCACACCCATATATTAATGCTACTCTCACTTTTGGTTGGAGAAGCTTCTTTTTTCAGATGGTGGCGACCTTGGGATGACTCAGAAGGCACCATGGTGCTGAGAAGAAGGGACAGAGGAGTGCTCAGCACTGAAACATCTCAAACCCACCTTCCAAGGCTCAGGGTCCATTGCAGAAGAGGTAGCAAAAAGAACATAAGAGCCAAAGGAAGAATAGGACTCCTTACAACATGCTCCTCCAGACAAAAAATGGCCTGGATATCCATGACCTCACAGTGCCTGACACTACCTATACAAGACCATCATAGTAGGAGGAAAAGATCATGACATCAAACTGAAAAGAGAGACTGACTGAGGCACAGGGATATGATGGAATAAAAGTTTCAAAGGGAAAACCTGGGAGGGAGGGTTATACCCTGTCTTGCTGTTCTACAATTAAAAATTGTCAAATACTCTCTTGATTCAACTGAGCACCTCTTAAAAACTGCATACAGGGCCTGAAAATGATGAAGCTAGCAGTCATTTCATTTGCTGGATAAACCAAATGGTTTCCCAATTTAACTATTTATTTATTTATTTGGCCTACTGGAGAAAATGATGCACAAGGAGCCAGATCTGGAGTTCAACTCTCTGAATTATCTTGTGTTCTGTTTCACTTTGGTGACAGTATGCATTCTGATCTTTTCCTGCCCTGAAAAACTAATAAAATATGTTTTTGGTGGCGCCTTGTTTAATCCCAGCACTCAGGAGGCAGAGGTAGGAGGATGGCCATGAGTTCGAGGCCACCCTGAGACTACATAGTTAATTCAGGTCTTGAACTGGACCAGAGTGAGACCCTGGTCCTTTCAAAACCAAAAAAAAAAATGTAACTAGGAGACTGTCCTCATCCTGGAGGAGCTTTGAGGAAGGAAGATAAGGCTGAGAGACAGAGCCTCTGGAGAAGAGAGGGAAATATGAGGAACCAAAAGTAAAGCCTCTAAATATCTTGTCTAAGAAATGGGGCTCTTACTTTATTGACTCAGTTTCAGGACAAATAAATAAAGAAGCGGCTTGGTTTATACAGTGGTCTTCTAAGAGAATCAGCATATATGTACTCCACAATTCCAGCATTGAAGCCATTGCAGAGTTACCTGACTTCCTACTACAAATTTACAAGATTCTCTCAAACAACTCAAAAAACCCTGCTACTATCCACTGGTGCAGGATGCTTGTGTTGAGACATAGGCAACATAATATTTGGAAAACTGTAACTATATATGCAGCAAATGCCTGTAAAAGTGTTAATTTTCAAAAAATTTGAAAATGCTTTAGGTCCCATGTTTTCCATGAAAATTGACCAAATTGGTAATGTCCATATGTCTCCTTTCCATATAAATCATTTTGATGTTTAACAACTCTTGAGATATTAAAATTTTAGTATTCTCTCAAAAAGAAAGAAATAAAAAGAAAAAGGCGGGCTAGAGAGATGGAAGGAAGGTTAAGACAAGGAAGGAAAGAAGGAAGGAAAGGTATCCATGTTTAGCCAGATGCAAATAGCAGGAGAGACATATAAAATGCCACATTGACCACAGGGGACATGTCTGGAGTTCGTTGCAGCAGCTGAGGTGGCTGCTGGCGGAGGGATCTCTATCTGTCTCCAACTCCCTCTCTGTCTCTCTCTGTGTCTCTCTCCAAAAAAAAAAAAAGTTTAAAAAGCCTGGAAAAAAAAGAAAAATAGTATATTGCACCCCATAAATACGTATGACATTAAATATCAAATCTTAAAGTATTCTAATGGGTTTTTGCATGAGTATGTGTGTGTGTATGTATGCATGCTCATATGCACGTGGGACATTTATGGAGAAGCACATGTTGACCCACCATGCATGTGTCTTCTTTGTCAATGTTTGGTGTCTTCAGTGTTGAACATGGCCTGAAACCAGGTCTCTCACTGAACCCACAGTTCACCAACAAGCACCAGGGATCCTCCTGTCTAAACCTCCCCAGTGCTGGAATTATAAAATGTTTTCACCACACCCAGTCCATGAGACTGCTGGGGATCTGTCCTCATTCTCATGATTGTGTGGCAAGCACTTTACTGCAGTCATCTCCCAGTGGCTCAATGATTTTTAATATTTTCAGCCATTCTTTATTTGCCTGGCGAGAAGAGAGAGAGAATGGTCACAACAGGCTCTAGCCACAAGGACAAACTCCAGATGCATGTACCACATGGAGACTTGAACCTGAAATCCGGTATTGGATAGGCAAACATTTTCTAAGTAAACCATCTCTCTGGGCATCTCTCAGCAGTTTTTAAGATAAAAAGACAACCACAGATTCTGGGAAAAAACATTGATTCCCAAGATTATTGAAACTACCTGAAATATGTGGGAAAACTCATTCAACAATAAAAAGACAAGCTGATTTTAAAATAGGCAGAAGGCTTAGATAAACAATTTCTCAAAAGAGGCTATGGGGGTATGTAAAACTTTCCCCAGTAGTCACCCATAAAATTCTCCTGGAATGCATCCTGGTACATGTCAATCCCACAACAGAGATGGATATAATCCAGCACAGTCATTAAGTGTTGTGTGTCCTCTTCCTGGAACCAGGAATTGGACTATGCATATTGTTCAAACTAATGTCAAATGGTAGAATTACTGTGGAAAACTGCAGTTCTTCATAAAGTAAGCAATTGCTATGTGACCTGAAAGTCCATCTCAGCACTAAAAACATATATAAACTTTGTTATATGACTATTCACAGCATTATTCATAATAGTCAAAATAGTGAAAATAACTCAAAGTTATCAACTTCCCTATAAATCTTTTTTTTTTTTTTTTTGGTTTTCAAGAAAACACCTAACCCATTTATTCCCAATGCAAAATTCAAATATTAGTCTCAGGGTGGCCTTGAACTCACCAGAATCAGAAATTTGGAGCCTCCAAGTGCTGGGATTATGGCATATCACCACCATTCAATGACTGGCATTAAGTGCATTTATTGAATGTGGCATTTAGATTAGTTGATTGTCATATTCCTTAAAAAGGAAGGGACTGGATTAATGACTTGTAATTACAGTCAACTTTCAGAGGATCCTAAGGCCCTCTGCAAAGCAGTGGTCCCACATAAGCTAGATGCTCAGTGGTTCAAGCACAAAGAAGACATTGTTTTAGGTCATTTTATTTTCTTAATTTTACAGTCTCATTATTCAGTTCAGGGCTGGCCTTGATTCATGATGGCTGAGGCCTCAACTTCCCAATTACTAGAAGCTAGACTCTCTCTGCTCTCTCTCTCCTGGATCTAAAAAACTAAAAAGTAAAAATAAAAAGGAAGGGCAGGAGCTGGTGAGCAGTTAAGGTGCCTATGAAAGCCAAAGGACCCAGTTCAATTCCCCAGTACCCACATAAGTCAGATGCACCAGGTGGCATGCATGTCTGGTTTTGTTTGCAGTGGCCAAGGCCCTGGATTGCCCATTCTCTCTCCCTCTCTCTCTCTCTTTCATTCTCTCTCTCCCTTTCAAAAATAAATAAGCCAGGCGTGGTGGCACACACCTTTAATCCCAGCACTCGGGAGACAGACATAGGAGGACAGTCATGTGCATTGAGGCCACCTGAGACTACATAGTGATTCCAGATCAGTCTGAGCTAGAGTAAGACCCTACCTCAAAAAAAAAAAAAAAAAATAAATAAATAAAATATTTTTTTAAAGGACAACCAGGTGTGGTGGTACATGCCTTCAATCCAGCACTTGGGAGGCAGAGGTAGGACAATTGCCAAGCATTTGAGGCCACCCTGAGCCTACATAGTGGAATTAATTCCAGGTCAGCCTGGGCTAGAACAAGACCCTACCTTGGGAAAAAAAAAAAAAAAAAAAAAAGGAAGGAAATTCTGACACATGCTACAACATGGATGAGCTCAAGGACATAACACTAAGTCACAAAGGACAAGTTCTATGTAATTTCACTTCTGTGAGGGCCCTCAAACCAAATAAATACAATAGTATCAGAGCATGGGGAAAATGGGAAGTTAGTGCTTACCAGGGATACAAAGTCGGCTTGAGAAGATGGGAAAGTTCTGGAAATGGATGGTGGTGATGCCATCCCACACTATAAACATACCTTAAAACCAGTGAGCATCTAAACTGATTTTAAAGGAAATTTTATTTTATTTATTTTTAAATAGTTTATTTTTATTTATTAGGGAGGAAATGGACATGCTCAGGGCCTAGCCACAAATGAAGTTTAGATGCATGCACCATGTGCATCTGTATGTGGGTTTTGGGAATTGGAACCTGGGTCCTTAGGCATTGAGCTTAGGTCTAGGCTTTGCAGGAAAGTGCTTTAACACAAGCCATCTCTCAGCCCATAAGGGAAAATTTTTATATTAGGTGCATTTTAACCACAATTTGAAAAGAATTTTTATTTCTATTTATTTGTATGTTCATAGGAATGTGTGCCACAGTGCATGTGTGAATATCAGAGGACAACTTTGAGATGTCTATGCTCCACTTTCTTTTGAGACAGGGTCTCTTGCCTGCAAATGAACTATCAGAGTCCAGAAGCTTCTGATTCTTCTAGCTCTGCTCCCATTGTCATAAGGGTGTTGGGGTCGCAGATGAATGTAGACACCTATCTTTTATGGTTGACATGGTGTGGTAGTTTTAATACATGTCCCCATAGACACAGGCATTTTTTTAGACTGAGCTTGCTAGTCAGATGCACCAGGTGGCACATGTGTCTGGAGTTTGTTTGCAGTGGCCAAAGGCCCTGACTTGCCCATTCTCTCTCTCTCCTCTCTCTCTCCTTTCATTCTCTCTCCCTCCCTTTCAAAAAAGTAAATAAGCCAGGCGTGGTGGCACACACCTTTAATTCCAGCACTCGGGAGACAGACATAGGAGGACAGTCATGCATTCGAGGCCACCCTGAGACTACATAGTGAATTCCAGATCAGTCTGAGCTAGAGTAAGACCCTACCTCAAAAAAAAAAAAAAAGTAAATAAATAAAATATTTTTTAAAAAGGACAACCAGGTGTGGTGGTACATGCCTTCAATCCCAGCACTTGGGAGGCAGAGGTAGGACAATTGCCAAGCATTTGAGGCCACCCTGAGTCTACATACTGAATTAATTCCAGGTCAGCCTGGGCTAGAACAAGACCCTACCTTGGGAAAAAAAAAAAAAAGGAAGGAAATTCTGACACATGCTACAACATGGATGAGCTCAAGGACATAACACTAAGTCACAAAGGACAAGTTCTATGTAATTTCACTTCTGTGAGGGCCCTCAAGTAAAATAAATACAATAGTATCAGAGCATGGGGGAAAATGGGAAGTTAGTGTTTACCAGGGATACAAAGTCGGCTTGAGAAGATGGGAAAGTTCTGGAAATGGATGGTGGTGATGCCATCCCACACTATAAGCATACCTTAAAACCAGTGAGCATCTAAAACTGATTTTAAGGGAAATTTTATTTTTATTTATTTTTAAATAGTTTATTTTTATTTATTAGGGAGGGGGGAAATGGACATGTCAGGGCCCCTAGCCACTGCAAATGAAGTTTAGATGCATGCACCACCATGTGCATCTGCTTTTGTGGGTTTTGGGGAATTGAACCTGGGTCCTTAGGCATTGAGCTTAGGTCCTTAGGCTTTGCAGGAAAGTGCTTTAACCGCTAAGCCATCTTTCCAGCCCCTTAAGGGAAAATTTTATATTAGGTGCATTTTAACCACAATTTGAAAAATAATTTTTATTTTTATTTATTTGTATGTTCATAGGAATGTGTGCCACAGTGCATGTGTGAATATCAGAGGACAACTTTGAGATGTCTATGCTCCACTTTCTTTGAGACAGGGTCTCTTGCCCCTGCAAATGAACTATCAGAGTCCAGAAGCTTCTGATTCTTCTAGCTCTGCTCCCATTGTCATAAGGGTGTTGGGGTCGCAGATGAATGTAGACACCTATCTTTATGGCTTGACATGGTGTGGTAGTTTTAATACATGTCCCCATAGACACAGGCATTTTTTAAGACTGAGCTTGCTACTTCTTAAGTTCCCAGCAGGCAGATAACTTCTTAAGGGATGTGTCACTGGGGGCAGAGCTTCAGTCTAGTTCTATTAGGTATATTAAGAGTAGTTTGAGTTCTGGCTCTTCTTGGTGCTGGTGGTTTCATGGTGCTGGCTGATTCTGGTGTCTCTCTGCTTGGATCTATGGAAGTAAGTCCGCTTCTTCTGCCATTGATGGTGTTCCCTTAGAATTTGTAAACCTAAAATAAGCCCTTTCCTCCTATAAGCTGTTTCTGGTTGGATGGTTGTCCCAGCACAAGAAACTGACTATTGCCAGGCGTGGTGGCACACACCTTTAATCACAGCAAGCGTTCGGGAGGCAGAGGTAGGAGGATTGCAGTAAGTTCAAGGCCACCCTGAGAATACAGAGTAAATTCCAGGTCAGCCTGGGCTAGAGTGAGACCCTACCTCGAAAAATGAAAAGAAAGAAAGAAAGAAAGAAAGAAAGAAAGAAAGAAAGAAAGAAAGAAAGAAAGAAACTGACTGTAACACATGGGTATTGAGGAACTGAACCAGGGTCATCAGGCTTTGCAAGTAAGTAGCTTTAACTGCTGAGCCACCTGTGCAGCCTCTGCTCGTTTTTGTGTATTTTTTTTTAACTTGGAAAAAATACAAGAAAATATTATACAACAATGTTCTACCTTGTTGCTTCTCCACTGACTCCCAGCATCTCTCCAGGAACACTGAAAGAGTGGTCCAAACCAACAGAAGGCAGCCCCAGGGTACACACTGCTGCCCCTGCTGGAAGGCTTCAGCATATGCTCAGGAACGCAGAAGTGCTTTCACAGTCCCATGAGCCCCAGAAAATCAGCTCTGCCGACCCCACTCAAGATAATGCTCCACACATGGCTTCTCAGATGAGGAAGAGAAAGGGACATGTCAAGTTATACTATGAACACATGAGAAACACAAATCTCTTTCCAGCAGTCTATGAGTGAGTCAAATGGAGGAGAAAACAACACTGAACCTTGAAGCCATCCTATGTGCCAGGCACAGTGGGAGGGGATGGCTGTACACTGGTCCTCAGGTCTCAGGACAGAGTATTGCCATCCCAACCCTAAAGTGTAGAAGCTAAGCTACACAAATGAGTTGTTTCTTCCAGGTCACTTTTCCTTTGTTTTTCCTTCCTCCCTCCCCCTCTCTCACTTATCTTTCCTTCTCTCTCATTTTTGGGTACCCAGAGCTTTGCACATGCTAGGAAAATGCCTTCTACTGAGCTGTACCCCAGTCCAAGGTCATATTTCTAATAAACACAAGGAACACCACGTTAGACGTCCCTTCAGAAATGATGATTTCTGGGGACTGGAGAAATGGTTTAGCAGTTAAGGCATCTGCCTGTGAAGCCAAAAGGACCCAGGTTCGATTCCTCAGGACCTACGTAAGCCAGATGCACAAGGGGCACATGCATCTGGAGTTCATTTGCAGTGGCTAGAGGCCCTGACACATCCTTCTCTCTATCTCTCTCTTCTGTGTCTCTCTCCGTCTCTCTCTCTCTCCTTGCAAATAAATAAACAAATTTAAAAAAAAAAAAACTTTAAAGAAATGATGATATCTGGGATGAAATGCAAAACAGCAAAAGGTTCCAGCAGTATAGATTCAGTGGCCACAGAATCCTAAAGTATGCATGTACTGTCAACTCTGGCTGAACTGATGTAGGCCAGTGTCACTGGACAGTCAGGCTCATGGGCTCTGGGGCTAACAATTTGGAACAGATGTTCACTTTATCACCAGTGATGAGGACCCTCAGCATGTGACCCTGAGTCACATGTCAGAGAAGGGGGGAACTGTGTCTGCTTCTGCAGGGGTTCTGAAAATCAGATGAGAAGGGCAGGTCAGAGGACTTGGCAAAGCCAGTAGGCACAGCCAGCAAGGCCAGCAATGGATAACTAGCACACACTATAGCCCTGCCTTCTGAAATTCCAACAGGTGCCATCATGAGCACCTGTTTACTCAGGTAAAGGCTAAAGCTCAGGAAGGTGACATAAGCTTCCCAAAATGGCTCAGGTCTTGACACAATGTAGTTAGTTACAGCTCATGCCCAAGTCAGTGGGATTGAACAAGATTATAGGACACAAAAAGAGTCCACACTGAAAAGAGGCATGGTGATCTGCACCTGCAGTCCCTGCTCTCAGGATGCTGAGGCAGAAGAATCACTTGAGTTCAGGAATTCCAGATCAGCTGGGCAACCAAGAAAGAAAATCCTCTTCCTGCTCTTCCCCTCTGCCTCTCCATTCTTTGCTGGCAGCAGGTTAAGGGGAGCCCTCTGGCTTCTCTAGAAAACAGAGGTTGATAGTGTCTGGACAAGTGCAGTGGGACCCTGAGGTCCATACACTGTGCAAAAGAAAAAGTAACAAACAATGCCAGCAGTGCATGCACAAGTCACCTTCAGGTAGACACTGCCATCACTGCTGTTGCATAGGGGATGGCCATCTGCCCAGAGTCGAGAACTGTACACACGATACATGTGGCAAGGAAGAAGAATGAGGAGGCCGAGGTACTGAGACAGGAAGACAGATTGTTCTCTTAAATCCTTCAGTATTACTTGAATTTTTTTACCATCTACATACATTACCTACTCAAAACAACACTTTTCATAAAATTCTTGGCTAGATCTCTTTTACACTATAGAGTTTGGGGTAGCAACTTGTGAATCCCTTTTTCTTCATTTGCTTAAAAGACAGAGCAGCCGGGCACGGTAGTGCACACCTTTAATCCCAGCACGTGGGAGGCAGAGGTAGGAGGATCACCATGAGTTTGAGGCCATCTGAGTTTACATAGTGAATTCCAGGTCAGCCTGAGCTAGAGTGAGATCCTACCTCGAAAAACCAAAAAAAAAAAAAAAAAAAAAGACAGAGCAAAGCAAAGCACAGCCTGACTGAGCACTATACCTGCAGTGCTTGTGTTGCTGTAGTTTGAGAACCCTGGTCTAAGAGTGCTGAGGGCCCTGGACCAGTGCCCCACTCTGGCTGGAGCAGTAGTAGCTCTCCAACTAGAAAGACCCTTCAAAGGAGAGCTACTTCACAACTCCACATCATCATTTGTCTTGGCTGCTGCCAAGCTTTACTTCTATTTTATATCAAGGGTTCTTGTTTTGATTTTATTTGGTTTGGTTTTCTACTAAATCAGAATGGAGGCTGGCAGTCTCTCTTGAGAATTGGCTGAAACTACAAGAAAGCGTTCAGAATGCCCACTGCCTGCCAGGAGCATGTGATCTGTTCAGAAGAATGTCGGCCCAGGCCATGGGTCATGATGGGAGGACAGAAAACAAACGGACAAACTCAGAAAGCTCTCTGCACACAGAAAAGGACTTGGGAATGGGAACAATGAAAGTTATTCTCCCAAGTATGTTATCCTTCATCTGAAGCAGAAAGACTGTTGCATTGCATGGAAAAGGCCTCACAGTAAACTCCAGAAGCCTTTTACCAGAGAGCCAGCCACTCACCCACTCATGCCCAGGCTGAGTCCCTGTGTCACCTGCCAAAGGATGGGGTCATTTGGTTATACATCCCCGGGTCATGCCATGAAGTGTCCCTACAGCAGCCAAGGGTAGGTGCTTAGGGGACAATCAGGTCCCAAAAAAAGGATAACTGCCACCCAGAAATCTCCAAATCCCCAAAATTAGGCAAATGGTCAAAACCTCCAGAAAGGAAGAGTCTCCACAGCAAATATAGAAATAAAGGGTTGTGCCACTCCAAGGCCCTCACCTTTAATATTTTTCTTTTTAAAAAAATATTTCTAGGGGCTAGAGAGATGGCTGAGTGGTTAAGGCGCTTGCCTGCAAAGCAAATGATCCCAGATTCAATTCCCCAGAACCCACGTAAGCCAGATGCACATGGTGGCAATGCATCTGGAGTTTGTGCACCCATTCTTTCTGTCTGTCTGCCTCTTCCTCTCTCTCTCTCAAATAAATAAAAATAAAATATTTTTTAAAATAAAAAATATTTCTAGAGGCTAGAGAGATGGTTTATGGTTAAGGCACTTGCCTGTGAAGCCTAAAGACCCAGGTTTGATCCCCAGTACCCACGTAAGCCAGATGCACAAAGTGGCACATGAACCTGGAGTTCATTTGCAGAAGCGAGAGGCCCTGGTGTGCCTCACTTTCTTTCTCTCTCTCTTTCTCTCTCTCTCTCAAATAAATAAATAAATAATAAATAATAACAAAAATATTTCTATTTGTAGGCGGGTGTGGTGGCACATGCATTTAACCCCAGCACTCAAGAGGCAGATGTAAGAGGATTGCTGTGAGTTTGAGGCCAGCCTGGAACTACATATTTCTAGGTCAGCCTGTGATAAACTGAGACTCTACTTTGAAAACAAACAAAACAAAACAAACAATATATATATATTTGAAAACACAGAAAGAAAGAAATTATGAGTGAGGAAATGGGCATGCCAGGGCCTCTGCCACTGCAAACAAACTTGACGCATGTGCCATTTTGTGCATCTGGCTGTATGTGAGGAATTGAACTCAGGTCATTAGGCCTTGCAAGTGTCTTTAACCACTGACATATCTCTCCAAAATTTCTTTTTTTGTTGTTTTTTTTTTTTTTTTTTGGTTTTTCGAGGTAGGGTCTCACTCTGGCCCAGGCTGACCTGGAATTCACTATGTAGTCTCAGGGTGGCCTTGAACTCAGGGCGATCCTCCTACCTCTACCTCCTGAGTGCTGGGATTAAAGGTGTGCCACTACGTCCGGCCAAAATTTCTTATTTTTAAGTCGCATCAGATTTTCAAAACCTCAGCAATCCTGCTATACCCAGGTTCCTGTCTCCTAGAGCTAAGCAACAATTCCCAGGCTTCAGTGGTACTGTAGTTTCTTCCACAGGGTTGCCTGGTCCCCAGTGTGGGCCCAGTGTACTCAGCTGGGATTGGGGGCAGAAGAAAGCATAAGGGCTTACTGACCCCACCCTAAAGGCAAGGAAACAGTGAGAAGCAGCTTCTCACCCTAGACTATACCCAGCCAACTGTACCAAGCAGAGTAGAAAACATGCATGATGCCTCAAATGCTGCCAGGTGGGTAAGAACAGGTAGAAGAGTTCTGCCTGTGTAGGAGAGGGAGTTATCAGAGGCATGGCTGTCCCCCAGCCACGAAACCCTATAGCAATTTGGAGGGAGCACATCTAGATTTACAGGGCACACAGGAGCTTAGCCACACAGTTGACTAAGAGTCCTTTCCACTGTCTTTTTAAGCGCTCACTCTGACCAAACAAAAACTTCACCTGCTTTTATCAGTTCAGTAAATGCTTTGCAACAGAAAATTTAAAAGAAAAAGTTTCCATGCACGTTATATGAGCAAAAAAGGAAAAAACAAAACCCACCTGAAGATTGCTAAGTATATAACAGAAACAAAACAAAGGTGTCTGCTAAGACAACTTCTCCCTCCTATGGCTATAGAGACTAAAAGATGGTGCTTTGAGGTGGTTGCTTAAATATGAATCTCAAACAACAGGTTTTTAATCTACTTCTAAAAACGTATGGATCTTAGGGAAGATTCTCTTTGCCCTGATAAGACAATAATCTCCTACCTTGCTGACTCAAGTGTACTTGCATATTAATTGCTTTAGTTACTCCCCCAACCCCTGCTGAACTGGCTAAACTGAGGGCCAAATTCGATAACCTAGCAGCCTTCCACTCAATGCCTCACCAAGATAACTTTGTATGTTTAATTTAAAAGTACTGATCGCTTTTAAATGAAATGCTAACGCAAGCTTGCCTGCCGACCCAAGCCACAGTAAGCCAAGTCTGACAGCCAGTTAGAAGGCCAAGACTGAGGAGGCTCTGGCAGCTCTCTTCCAAATGGCATCTGTTTCCCCAAAATCAAACTTTTAAAACATGCCCGTTTAGGTTAATTTCCCTGATACCAAGGCAGTGAGATCTAGCCATAGATACTCAAATATTATCTACTCCAATTGTATCTGATTAGCAAGAAACACACAGCCCTTACCCACAGTGAATGCCTGCGCTATGCTAGCTCAACTGACCCAAGGCATTTTTTCCTTTCTCTTTTGCAACTGTGTTCCATGTTTGACCCCTCAAATTTATTTTAGTAGTTTTGCAAACAGCTTCCTCTCCCCCTTCTTCCCCACGCAGGCAGCAGCTCACGTTTCCGCACACAGAAGGCTTTGTCCACCTTGGGAAGGAGAGGCAGCATCAACACAGGCTGCAATCAGAAATATCCCATTCATTCAAGAGAGTAAGACAGTATCAAGGGCCAACTTTTATTTCAACAGAACAGATCAGAATGAAAGTTGTGATTTCCAGCCCATGTGGCATGTGAAAACAAGCATCTTACTTGCTAGAATCCCAGTGAAAATGCCAGGAAATGTATGTTAAATCCGGGCCTTGTTTCCCCACTTAGCTGCACACATGCACCCCTAATCATACCACAAGCAAATACTTGATCGAATCTTTTCAAGCCAAACATCCAAAGCCTGTTGCATAGCAGTGACAACAGAAACTACTAGGATAAAATACACTCACAGCAGCAACCAGGATTTGGAGAGTAACGAACAAGGCACAGCAAGCAGGGTAAAGGAACAAAGTTTCGCTACACAGGAAAGAACAGTAAGTCATTTGCATTCACTTAGGACTCTGAGCTTCTGGAATTGCAAATATCCCCCTGTAAAGATTCAATAAGAATTTCTGAACTATCAAACAACAAATGAGTTTATTTAATAGGAAATCAGCCAAGTGTCCTTGGATTTTGCATAGTAAATACACCACATTGCCTGCCCCAGAAAAAAACCTATCTTCCAGAAGTTTCACTTAGAAACTTCATTTTACACTAAGCTTGGGCTAAGCACACAACAGGAAACTCGGCCTAGGCCTGGGAAGCTCTTATTGGTATGACTATTGAGGAAGTGAACCTCTGTTTCTCGACCCCAGGTCCCTGCTACTTGTAAGTACTTCCAGTTTCACTTCCTGTGTTGGGAATTTTCTCCAGAAAAGAGGAAATACATGTTTCACTTGACAGGGAAACAAGATGATCTGTCTACTTCAAATCTGCTCAGAAGAGAGTGCTTTTAGGCAATTAAAGAGGCAAGGTTCTGAAATAATAAACTTTTCATGGACATTCCTCAGTTCACTTTTTTTTTTTTTTTTTTTTTTTGTGTAACTCAACTCTGGGTTTCATCTGCTGTCCTTGCGTTGTTTGCTGTTTCCCTGATATGGTGTGCACAGGCTAAGCTGCAGTCTACACCACTGGCCCATTCTTCTTGGCTGTGAACCTGCTCTCCAGTCAAACTCTAATGCACCCATGCTATCTCCTGCCTGCTCCTCTTCCCTCATCTCTGGAAATCAATTTCCCTGTTTATTACAAAACAAACTAAAAAAAAAAAAACAAAAACAAAACGCCAGGCGTGGTGGTGCATGCCTTTAATCCCAGCACTCCCAGGGAGGCAGAGGTAGGAGGATTGCTGTGAGTTCAAAGCCACCCTGAGAATACAGAGTGAATTCCAGGTCAGCCTGGGCTAGAACTAGACCATATCACGAAAAACAAAACAAAATAAACAACAAAAAATAACCCTTGAACCTGTCCTCTAGGACCAATTTGACAAAAATGAGCACCTCTAATTCTAACAAAAACTTCAGGCTAATTTCCTATCAAGTTTAAGCAATCGCTGCTACAGCAAGTTGCAAAAGGAAGTTGCTTTTACTTTGACTTTTTATTTCAAGATGTCCATGGGAAGTTCTATAGAATCTGATGAACTGATAGAGTTCATTGCCATTCTTACAAAGTTCTTTCCCATCCTCTTTTCAGAAGACTTTCACAAACATGCAGATGTGTCGAGTCCTTTTTAAACCCCATAAATGTTGGATGCCTTACTATTGATAGTTTAACAGTTTAAAAGTGAATCCTGTATAGTTAATGCATTTGGATATGTGCATGCCCAAATATCAGCAGCAATTTTTTGTGAGGTTGTCCCTAACTGAACGAGTCTTTTTAGAGAAATTTCTCTCCCATCCTCCACAGTGGCCTAGCACAGGTTCTTACATATTTAACTATCAAGGGCTTTTTTAGACCTGGTTTTAAAATAACAAATCAACAAAAAGATTTCCAAATTTGGCCATATAAATTCATCTATAAACCTGTCCACAAGATTGACTCAATGGCCCTGCACACTCACTTAAACGACAGAAAACCTGGTATTTCAGAGGTGCACTTCCACAGTGACAAGTGACAATGAACCAAAGTCCTATCCTTAGTAGGGAGATGCAGTGGGTACCTTTAGTGAGAGCTTATCACAGACCAGATATGTTTCTTCTAATCCTCAAAATGGTTCTTCCTAAATTTGCAGACCAGGAAGTTGAGGCTCAAAAAAGTGAAATAATCTACTCCAGATCACATAACAAACACTGAAACCGGGGCTCGCATGCAGTCTCTCCAGCTTTCTGTCTCCAGCCTGTTCCATGACACTCTCTTTGTGTTGTTCTGTGCTTGGAATCTTTTTCTTTAACACTATGCATAAATTACTTCAAAAACTTTGATTCATTCCCTTACATATTTCAGGTATGCTGGGCACCTATCAGCTTCCAAACACAACATAGGCCAAGGCATCCTGCAGACCAACGTCTCCTAAAGACAAAGCCCATTGGTGGTTTCCTCCGCACTATCTGTGTCTCTTCTGATTTGTGTTGGTGTGCTATGTCACCTCTCCCCACCGCAGCCTTCTCTGTCTCAACTCCAAGCACACTCAGAATTCTGATTAACACCATGAAGCTCCTGTACTCTGACTTCACGCGTGCTGATCCGGTTTCTCTCCAGGCAGAGACAAAGCCATGTGTTACATGGTATCAGGCACTGTTCATCTAGTGCGCCTTGCCCACAAAAAAAAAAAAAAAAAAAAAAAAAAAAAAAAAAAAAAAAAGGCAGGGAGATTTCTGACAGTGATTTATTTTTATATGCACAGTCTGATAAGGACTTAAAAAATTAAATTATACTCACTATAAATTTCCTGAGTGCTTTACAGATTCCAAACACTTAGATAAGCACTATGCACTGTTTAGCTCAGTGGATTTTACAAAACATTTGCAAGGTTATTCTCCCCATTTTGAAGATAAGCAAACTGAGACTCAGAGCCCAGCACTCTTCATTGCTCTTTAGTAAGCACAATACAGATTCTACAAGCCTTAGTCAGAGCAGGACAGGGCACAGACCCAGGTGGGTGCCAAGGTTAAACTATATGGCCTTTCAGGGGTTCCCAACTGACACAGTCTCTCTCCCTTCTTCTTCTGGAAGAAAGGCCTGGCAAGTTTCCCCCTTCAAAAGGAGGTCACCAGGACAGGGCCATGTCTTTTCTTGTCTTTGGACTTTCCAAAGCCCATGTGTTTTGCTGGCAGAGCTCACATACCTGAACTAACTGTCGAGGTTAGGTTGGGTTTGTCCAGCCCTCCGGGAAGAGCCATCCCCTGACCCAAGATTCCACACTTGCTTTACTGTTCCATCCACTCTGCACCTCCCCCAAAGCTCACTCACTCTGATGTCACCCCATCACCACCCACTGCCCTGGTGATTCTGCAAGGAACTGCCCACAGTGCTCTGCATAGTCAAAGTAGCACAGGGTCAGCCTATGGCACGGAGCTCAGAGAGCCGCTGGACACACTGGAGAGGGGACTGCTAATATCAGGTACCTCCAGAACATGAGCCTGGGTCTGGGGCCGGGACCTGAGACTGATATAGAGGAAGGTGGCTGCAGGGCTTGTAGGAAGAGGAGGGAAAGGGGAAGAGGAGTGTATGTAAGAGGAGAACAGGAGAAGAAGAGGAGGGGGGAGAGAAGAAAAGGAGAAAGGAAAAGAAAGAATTTCAGTGGTGACATTGGACAGGAGAGAGGCCAGTTTTGTCCTGCACCCCACTGAACAGCCAAGGAAAACAATGAATGTATTTTTTCCCTCCTTGGTTTAAAAAAAATAAGATTTTTGTTTCCTTTGAAATGCTGTACTTATGGAATTTTCTTGTTCTTTCCTACTGCTAGCAGTGCTGAGGGCAAAGGACATTTGACTGTCTGTCCCAAGGACCTCAGTGGTGGACATCCTAGGAACAAGCCCTGCAGGGCTCCAGGCAACAGCACAATGACAAAGAGAATTGCTGGCCTCCCCCAACTCCCAGAATGAAGCTGACCCATGTCCCAGTTACTACAGCTAGCTCTAACACAAACCCTGGGGTAGACATTCCAGAATCAATCAATCAATCAATCAATCAATCAATCTCTCTCTCTCTCTCTGGAAGGTTCAGAAAAAGTGTTTCCGTGGTCATGGGATGACTTGTTTAACAGCCACATTTCTAGCTGAAGTCTTCTTATGTCAGAGCACAGGCCTGCTGTGCAGGCATCTCTTAGCCCTCTAGGACATTTTAGAAGTAAATCTGAGTCCTTTTTACATGGCCCTAGGCAACCAAGTGTTAGACAAATAGAGCTTACAGAGAGGGAACAAATGCAAAAGCTTGATTGACCCCAAGACACAAACTATCGCCTTAAAAAGATGCATTGCATTTGCCCAGCTACAAACTGGACTCTGCTCTAAGTACCACACACTAGGGAATAGAGCAGAAGTTCAGTGGTAGAGTAGGTATTTAGGCACAAAGCCCAGGGTTCAATCCCTGCCACCAAATAACAAACAATACACTATGTACTGTGTGTGAGAAGCAATACAGTCTACTCGTGGGTGGGTCTGCTTCTCAGGATCTGAGAGGGCCTTAGGTCCAAAAATATGACAGTGAGAGAGCCAGGCAGGACTCTTAAGAGACAAAAGGGTCTGCCTGAGGGCAGAGGCCACAGTGAGCACTCCCAGTAGGAACAGTTTTGCCAGTCTTATCACAGAGAAGAGTCTCAGTTGTGAGAGCCTGCAGAGAAGGCTGGAGTCCCAGAGACCAGGTAGAACATGGCAAGGCAGGTCCTCTGGGGCACTCTCCCTGCTAGCTTCATTTGAGGACACTATTCTCAGTGGTTATTTCCTCCACTCTCAATTCTTTCCCATGTTGGTAACTATTGATAATTATCTATGCCCAAGCGAAGCAGCTGTGTGTGTTTTGAAATGTGAATCACAACTCAAACTGGAAGGTGACACTAGTCATTTGATGCTCACTGGAAGAGGCCAGGTTGGCTATGCAGGAGCATTTTGGCAGGGGAACCAATAGGGAGAAAGGAAATAAACATTGCTGGTCTTTACTCAGCCTGCAGTGCTCGTGGAGGGGAGCTCCTATAAAAGGGGAGCGCTTTATTCAATCTGCATCCGACAGATAGCGCTGGGAACATTTTCTCACAGAATGCACACTATCTCTGCCATCACATCTCTCTGGTGTGCCTGCACGTTGCCTGTCGCAAAGATTCTCACTCAATTTTGCTCCATTATGAGCTGACGGTGACCCAGGCACACAGGCATTCAAAAGCCTGACTAGAAATTACTACACAGAACATCGGTTCTGTTCCCTGCTTGCCAGCCCTGCCATGGGGAAAGAAGATGGAAAACAACCCAGAGCCCATGCAGAAACAACTTTTCATTCCCTTACAAATGAGGCTTCTTTGGCAATTGAGGGGTCCAGCATTTTTCAAAAATTCTGTTCCTGGAAAAATGTTGCATGAGCCTCTTTTGAAAGTCTGCAGCTCGGAAACCTTCCTTTTCCACTGATCTAATAGACGCCAGGAAGAAATGTCTCAGGCAAGCAAGTGAGGTGGCCACCCAAGGCTCTCTGCACCCAGTGCTGTCAAACTCATGTTTGTATTAGATGCCATGGATCAATTAAAGACCACAAGGATGTCACACCCACTAAACTATGCCACCGCTTATGTGGCATCTATCTTGCAGACACACTCCCTTTGGAAGATTTATGTTGCGATTACAAAACATCTGATTTCATATGGGGCTCAGCCTGGAGCTGCTCCTCTCCTTGATGGCTATCAGAGGAAAGAAGCAGTAAATGCCCCTCCCATCTGGGTCTCACTGTGCTTTGCTGTGATGCTCAGAGGGGCCAGCAAGGACACATTCAATGCATCAAGTAAACCAGCAGTCTGGAAAAAATTTGTTTGTTTCCAGTCAGGAATCCTGTGTCTCCATCTTTCTGTCCAGTAGTCCCCACCAAAGCACTGGCTCACATTGCTCAGGGGTCAGAAGGATACAGTACCTGCCTCCTGCTCCGTGCCACAGCTTTATGGACCCAACCCTAAGCAAGACAATCACAGGCACAGGCAGGCTTGGACACTAGCTGCAGTACCCAGCATAATGCATGAGGCAAGCTCCTTCCTACGCATGGTCTCCCTCTGCTTCCCCACTGCTTTAGCACCTCCAGCACATCATCAGGGTGCTGGACCTGACCACACCACTGTTTTCAGTTAAAGTCTTTTGTACCCCAAAATCCTAGAGGGCCTCCTGAGGTCAGAAGATTCAGGCTGGGGATGCAACCGGGGTCCTAGTTCTGTGGAGGCTGTAATCTAGTAGGGCAGTAACTGCACTCCAGCGTGTGTTTTTCTGGCCTGAAAGTTCCTGCAGAAAAGCACTATGAGAGACTGGAGAGATGGCTTAGCAGTTAAAGGGACTTGCTTGCAGGGCTGGGGAAATGGCTTAGCAGTTAAGGTGTTGTCTGCGAAACTTAAGGACTTGGGTTCGATTCCCCAGGACCCACGTAAGCCAGATGCACAAGGGGGTGCATGCATCTGGAGTTTGTTTGCAGTAGCTGGAGGTCCTGGCGCACCCATTTGCTCTTTCTCTCTGCCTCTTCCTCTCTCTCTCAAATAAATAAATAAATAATCTTTTTTTTTAAAGTGTTTGAAGGTACTTGCTTGCAAAGTACCTGTGTTCAATTTCCTGCCACCCACATAAAGCTGGACTGATGGGTATTTGCAATGACCCTGGTGTGCCCATACATATACACACATGCAAATAAATAATAAAAATTTAAAGAGAAGCACTATGAGAGAGCTGAAAATAGACAAACCTTTATACAAAGGCAGGCATGGCTGACCTGATTTTAAAGAACACTATATGTCTGGGATGTAGGGAAACCATCTTGCAGAAAAAGCTGACTAAAGGATAGATGACTCAAGTCCACACCTTCAAATGTTTTAAAAGTTAAGTCAGATAATCTTTACATTGATGTGAAAGGGGGAGAAAATACATTTGACCCTTTACTCAAACAAAAATTGTCCCATCTGGTTTTGAATTAGAAAGTAGTTGTTTTGCTTCTGCAGTAACCTCTACTTCTGTAGGTATTTTCACTGATTAAAAAAAATTAAAAATAAACATTGAAAGAAACAATATTTTTCTTTTTAAGGAAAGAAAGGATAGTGAGCAGCAATTTTTGGAGGGTCAAGCACTGAAAGGCACATGTGAGAAGTCATCATGACTGTAGCTTACAGTTTATTTTGTCTTGAACATGTCCGGGGTCATTCGAACTTTGCTGACCTGTGAACCTGCATACGAGCACCCATATGAGACTGCAAGCAAACACTGCCCTCTTGTGCATCAAACAGTTCCTATCACACAGGGAGTCACCCACCACCCTGTGGAGGTCTAAGATGGTACAGTACAGCAGGGTCTCCAGCCTGGAGATATGTCAGGAACAGGATGAAACACATCTGCTAGTTGAGTGCTTGCTACTGTCCCCAGATCACCTTCTGGGACAGATTTTGAGATAAGAAGAAGGGGGAAGGCACAGCTGAAGAAATCAGACCAAATGTAACTGACTATTATCTTTTCTAGAAAATATTTATTCCTCAATAGAAAATATTGGTTGTCATGGGAACTTTTCTTATTATGTGCTTTATAAAAGTTTTAGAGATGATCAATGATCCTACAATAATGAGGATGGAGTAACTCCTTTTATCCAAGAAATCTGCAAGGAAAAGATTTCATTTGATTCTAGAAAGGAGAGCAAGAGATCCAGTTGCGGTTGTCCAGGCCAAATCTCCCAGATGATGGTCAAAGACTCTTCCTAGGACAAAGGTCTGTCCCCAGAAGACCAAGCTGGCATCTTTCTGACTGAAGAACTGAGAAAAGAGGCTGGGGATATAACACAGTGGTAGAGCACTTGCCTAACATACATGAGGCTATAGGTTCAATACCCAATACTACCAAAAAATAAATAAATAAAATCAAAGAAAGGATTTAAGAAAAGGGCAATTAAACATCCAGATAACTGTGAGAGTAGTCCACACAGGTTCAAGGAGGTACAGGGCTCCTCCAAATTGAGTCTCCAGCTCCACGTGGAAGAGCACATCTTCAGAATGTCAGCGCCCACTCTTCACTTCATGGACACAGCAAGGAATGGCCAGTTCCCAGGAAGAAAGAAAAGACAAAACCTGCTCCACCCCCATTGAGCAGTGCCTTCTATTCTGGACACCATGCAGGATATGTATAAGGAAAAGACTAAGGGCAGTGTACCTGGGTCAGAGGTGGGCCAGACACCAGGCACATCCTACCTGCTTATCAGCTCTGTGACCAAATGCCTTATTTGACAGATCTTGGGTCCACTTATGAATTTCCTTCCCTCTACATGGCCTGTGAGCCAGAGGCAACAGTATGCCAATGGTCAAACACAGCTCATAGTATGAAACAGGAGAACTCCTACCATGCCAGGGCTGCCCGCCAGTCCCATTTCCACCTGAGCCCATCACTCTACTACAGAGAGATGAGGCTAGAGCACCAGAAACACAGAACTAAGCACAGATGAGGGCCAGTGGGGAAAACCTGCTAAAGCCAGGCACCTCCAGAGGGCTGGTGTCTTCTTTATCTCTGTCCCTGGACCAAAACAAGACCATTGCCTATCCCCTAGCAAAGCCAGAAGTGACAGCGTCTAAGTGGACATATCTGTCCAAAGATACTGGAGAGCACCTGACATCCAGGCTCCTCTTGTGCACCAGGCGCAGCTTCTCTGACAGGCAGCGTCTGTGTCAAAGTGCTTCTGATCTTCCTCCAGATTTTACCTTCAAACTCCCAGCCTCTGAAGGGCCTTCCTGGGCTCTAAGCTCAGGTAGATGCCTCACAGCCAGCAGGCTTGTACTGTCCTTCTTGGCCTCCTCACAACTTACAATTCTCAGTTTTGTTTACTTCCTCCTACCTACCTCCCACTAGTCTGGAAAGCTGGAACCACTCTTGCCTTGTTGGCATGAGGATCTCTCAGGGTTTGCTGAACTAGCTGATTAATATGATGGCCCATCTTTCTGTATAGTGAAAGCTTATAGAACCAGATCACCTAGTCAAACATTTAAGACACTAAGATGTCCAAGAAGGGAAATAAAGAAAACCAGGGAGCCAGGCCAGGTGCTCCAGTAGTCCCCATGCTACCTAGGATGAGCAGTCTCAATCATTGCACACCCATGAGCCCAAAGTCCAAGGGGACCTGTGACAATGACATCACAGTCACATCATGAGAAAAACACTGAGGGTGAACCTGCTACCTGATGGAAGTGAACAGAAAGTAGGATGTCCAAGGCTATATGGAAGTCTTAGGAAAGAAGAGGGTAGAGTAGGGTCAGAGCTCTACACCAGCCTTGAAGAGCCTTCTCCTTGTCCCCAGGAAGTTTATCACATGGCCTTTTGTAGTGGACAGTGAGGCTCCATGTTCACCTCTGATTGCCCAGGTTCTTAACCACCTAGTGCTCTGGGAATTTTACACTGAGGAGGCTTGCCTATCAGAGCCAGTGACCCTTGTGGTCATGTCAGATGGGACGTGACACAGCTAAGGCTACCCACTGGATAGCTGGAGGCCTCTCTGCCCTGCACCTCTGCAGGCTGCTTACAGAACAATCACCAGCATGGGCCACAGGCTTGCATTATGCTCATTTCCCTGTCTGCAAGCTCTGGGGCAAGTTTAAAAGTCCTCCTGCCTCAGAATCAGGTCTGAATTAATACCCTTCCTCAAAAGCACGCCAGTAGCAAAGTGAAAACAGACACACTAGACAATGCCCTTTGAAAGCCGCAGCAGGGACATGGGGTGACAATGCGGCCCGTGGCTCTGAGAGAAACCTAAGGTTAAAGGTTCATAGAGGCAGAAGAATTACCAAAGTACAAGTTTGTTCAAATTTCCTCCCGCAGATTTAAACAACCGGGGTCAAGCTGAAGACTGCCCGCAAAAACCTATGAGACGATACAGTCCCTTTGAAGTGAGTGGAGAAAGGAAAATATACGGCTGGGGAGGGTCTATGTTGTAGCTTTAAAAAATGTTCTTGAGAGGTCACCCCTGTTAACTCAAAATCAGCCTGTTGAAGGATGTTTGAATACTGCTCTCTAAAACAACAGGACCGCCGGGCCCTCACCATGTGCGGTGAGACACACTGAGGTCGCCATGTTCCCGGCATTAGTGTGCTGACCCTCTGTGGGCCGTGAAATTAACCATCAGCATGGCAGAAATCTGCTATGAGTTAAACTACTTTGCTACGCAAAGTGGCCTGAAAATGAAATGTGAGGATTGAATTTCCATTGAAAGATTAACTTGTCTAACCTCAAGGCAGGCTTCCTCCACTGTTGAACTCTGTTTGGTCAGTTGTTTAAAGCACCACAGGAGTGGGAGTACTTGGTTCAGGAAGTGGGACATAACCTCTACATCCATCTGTCCATCTGTTCGTCCGTCCATCCATTCATGTGTTCATCACTCCTGAATGCAAGTGTGCATGTGTCAAATATTCAGTCTGTGCCAACCTTGACCTGCCTTGGAGACAGAGCTGAGTGATAACAGGCCCAGCCCTCACAGGGAACATCCAGTGGAAAAAATAATCCAGGAAACAGAAAATGAGTTCTGGGAGAAATAATAGCACAGGATGCTACAGGCCCTCAAATGAGGGTTACTTTGTCTAGCCTGGGGGGGAAACAATGAAGCTTCCTAGAAAAGTGCATGTGGACAGAAGGTACAGCTGAGAGAGCATGCTTTATCTGTGCAGAGATGTCCAAGTAGTTCATGTAGTCCTACAAGAAGTGCACAATCCATCAGGAAGAAGTTGTAGTGTTGGTCTCTCTGACAAAAGAGGGCAACTAAAGCCTTAAAGCACAGAGGTATGAAAGCTGTAATTAGAAAGTTTCTCTTAGCCAGGCATGGTGGCACACGCTTTTAGTTCCAGCAATTGGGAGGCAGAGGTAAGGAGGATTCCAGTGAACCCAAGGCCACTCTGATACTACATAGTGAATTCCAGGTCAGCCTGGGCTACAATGAGATCCTACCTCAAAAAAACAACAAAAAAAGAAAGTTTCTCTTTAACACTCTGGAGGAACACTCTGGAGGCTAAAGTAGGAGGATCACCATGAGTTCAAGCCAGCCTGATGTAATAGAGTGAGTTCCAGATCAGTCTGGGCAAGAGCGAGACCTTGCCAAAGAAGAAAGAGTGAGAGAGAGAGAGAAATCTGGGCATGGTGGTGCATGCTTTTAATCCTAGCACTAGGGAGGCAAAGGTAGGAGTACTGCTGTGAGTTCAAGGCCACCCTGAGACGACATAGTGAATTCCAGGTCAGCCTGGGCTAGTATGAGACCCTACCTCAAAAACTAAAAAAGTTAAGAAGAAGAAGGAGGAGGAGGAAGGAAGGAAGGAAGGAAGGAAGGAAGGAAGGAAGGAAGGAAGGAAGGAAGGAAGGAAGGAAGGAAGGAAGGAAGAAGAGAGAAAGGAAAGGAAAGGAAAGGAAAGGAAAGGAAAGGGGAAAGGGAGAGGAAAGGGAAAGGAAAGGGAAAGGAAAGGGAAAGGAAAGGGAAGGAAAGGAAAGGAAAGGAAAGGAAAGGAAAGGAAAGGAAAGGAAAGGAAAGGAAAGGAGGAAGGAAGGAAGGAAGGAAGGAAGGAAGGAAGGAAGGAAGGAAGGAAATTAGTTTCCAGCTATAGAGACTGCAAGCTCATCAGGAGCTAGGGGAAGCCTGTCCCAAGGTACAGGTGGAGTGATGGAACTACAGAAACAAGAAGCAGGATGTGGGGGGGGGGGAGGAAATTACCATGGTTTATTGTCTCTAATTATGGAAGTTGTCAATAAAAAAATAAAACACACACACACTCAAAGAAGCAGGATGGACAAGGGACAAGGCTGGCAGGTTTTTTTTCCTGGCCGTTCCTCAGGATCATAGCATGTCGTCATAGGAAGATGGGCTGTAGTTCCTAGCAGGAAAGCAGGTCTGGAACACCAGGGAAGGCAGGAAGCCCCAAAGCTACAAGTCTCAAGAAGATGAAAGCTGCTAGAACCAAACCACATACAAGGGATAGCACCAACCCAGATCTACAGTACAGCTCCAGAATGCAGCCACCTCAGTCCATCCACATTGTCAAATGCAGCAGCTAGATGCTAACTCAGCTACACGAACTACAATGCAAGTGCTCAAATAGCCACTTAAGGCTCATGGCTATCCTGAGGGACTGCAGTCAGAAAACTCCTATCAGCAAAGAAAAATCTACTGGAGATGCTGATGTCCTTCACAATAGTCATCAGCTTCCCCACAGTGTGGGTCACCAACAGTGAGGAAAGGTTCTGGGACCTCTTCCCAGTCAGTCTGTGAGCAACAACAGTTCTGAAGAAACAGATCCTTCCCTCTTAAGTCACTCTTCCATCTCTGGGCCTACCCTAGGACATCATTCTAGAACAGGGGTGCAAGTGCACACATAAAGGGTCTCTGGTGACTATGGCAAAAGGTCTAGAACTTACTCAGAAATAACCAACTGTCACAGTGCAATGTAGCTGGGCAAGCTGCACTCTAGTCCCAAGACCACATGACACAGGGTACCACTGACTCTCCCTGGACTTTAAGTCTACAGTACAGGGCCAGAGGAGCAGTTCCTCAGGCCAAGCAGGGCAGTGCTAACACATTTCAAGTACTAATGTTAAAAGAAAAAAGTCTAGGGCTGGAGAGATGGCTTGGCAGTTAAGGCACCTGCCTGCCAAGCCTAAGAACTCCGGTTCCAATCTCCAGGTCCCACGTTTAGCCAGACACAAAAAGTGATGCAAAGGTGCAATGCCGCACTTGCCCACAAGGGGGCGCACACATCTGGAGTTCAGTCACAGCGGCTGGGAGGCCACTGGCGCACCCATTCTCTCTCTCTCTCTCTCTCTCTCTCTCTCTCAAATAAAAAGAAAAGAAAAAAGTCTAGTTTATCTCTAGGTAGCACCTGTGTGCACCACCAAGTAAATATCCTCAGGAAGTAGGTTACCGACACAAAGGAAATCATCCTTGTCTTCCTTAGGCCCAGACAAGAGAGGCATCATCACAGCAGACAGATAGGGAAAGAGGGAAAGTCAACTTTTCTCAACAGCAAAAG
This sequence comes from Orientallactaga sibirica, assembly GCA_036365145.1. Lineage (NCBI taxonomy): Eukaryota > Metazoa > Chordata > Mammalia > Rodentia > Dipodidae > Orientallactaga > Orientallactaga sibirica. The sequence continues at coordinate 5,377,410 of JAEOAD010000029.1, read as the reverse complement.
TTTTTTTCTCCTGCCAAGAGAGGATCCCCACATTACAGCTAAGTCCTCCCTCCCACCCAACATGGCCACTTCAAAGCAGCAGGGGCCTAACTGAACAACACAAGAAAATAAAAGGCCCAAGTAATAAAACAAAACTCAATCCAGGGAAGAATGGCAGCAGAAATCTTTATTTGTGACAACTTGACGAGCTGTCATAAGGAAACTACAGTTTTCTCCTGATGTAGGCTGGCAATCCTGAACACTGGCCTAGCAGCTGGCACAGAGCTCAGAGAAAGCCTGGGTAGCACTCAACCTCTGGAGCTGGTTACAAGCTAGCTGTCCAGTTGAGAAGGGAACACAGGAAGAGTCCGGGATCTAGAATGGTGACCAGCAGACAGCACATGTCCTCCAAGAGCACATCTGCTCACTCCTGAGAGGCTCCTTGGCTCTGCCCAGCACTCCATGGCTGCGTCCCTTCTTCCTCCTGCAGTGCTGCCTGCAGTTGGCTGGGGAGTAGAATATCCAGGCCACTCTTCACAAGCCCTTCCTCAGACTCCGAGGGATCCCCAGGAAGCCACCAGACAGCCTCTCAGTTAAAGCACACCCATTCCCACAATGGCACTCTCAGTTTCTGAACTCTGTCCCAGCTAGCCTTTTGACTATAAAACTCCACGCCCTAGTCCTCCCTTGTCTGTCTGCACTCCAGACCCTCAGCCAGCAAGACATCAACTATTCTGCAAACTTCCAACAAGACAGAAGCCTCCTTTCAGAAGGTTCTCTGGACTGGCTCAGGACCTTGCCCACAAGCCTCACCTCCTTACACTTCCTTACATGTGCAAGTGCTGCTACTCACCAGACCAGCCTGTTCACACACTCCCAGACTTGGGTGAGGCTGCTCCCTATGGCCATCCTGCTGGGAAATCTCCAAGCCATTCTTTTAGGTTCAGCCCCCCATTCCCACAGGGTGGGGTGTGGTGCCCTTCCTGCCTGTACCACATACATCCCCACACTCCTCATGATCAAGATCCTTACAACTCTTCTTTTTCCCTGCCTATCCCCACCTCTTCCAGCTCCCCAGAACTGTGAGACCCTTAAAGATATGGATGCCCTTTGTGTGCCTTCACATCCAAGACAACACTGCCCTAGGGGTGTGTGCACAATCCTAGAGAGTGGAGAAAAACACCAGACATCTGACCCTCTCCCTCCAGTCAGGATACCAGAAGTCCTGAGAACAGAGGCTGCCAGCCCCATGGTCTCCATGGAGCAAGCATGGAACCAAGAAGCAGCCTAAATGGTTAGCAGTAAATTGTATGTTATACATATTTTGCAATTAGAAAGGAATGAAGGGTTGGGAGATGACTCCGTGGTTAAAGGTGCTTGCTTGCAAAGTCTGCCAGCACAGCTTTGATTCCCCAGAACCAAACCAAGTAAAGCCAGACAGATAGAGTGGCACATGAGTCTGGAGTTCATTTACAGTGGCAAGAGGTCCTGGTGTACCCAGTCATTTTCTTTTTCCTCACACATAAATAAATAAATAAAAAATTTAAAGAAGGAATGAGTGGACATCATTTAATCCCAGCACTTGGGAGACCGAGGTAGGAGGATTGCTGTGAGTTCAAGGCCAGCCTGAGACTACACAGTGAATTCCAGGTCAGCCTGGGCTAGAGCAAGACCCTACTTTGAAAAAAAAAAAAAAAAAGGAATGAAGTATAGGTCCATACTACAATGTGGATGAACTTTGAGAAATATACACTAAGGGGCTGGAGAGATGGCTTAGCAGGTAAGGTGCTTGCCTGAGAAGCCTAAGGACCCATGTTCTACTCTAGGTCCCACATAAGCCAAATCACAAGGTCATACACAAAGATGGTGCACACATCTGGAGCTTAATTGCAGTGACTAGAGGCCCTGGTATGCCAATGCTTGCGCTCTCTCTCTCTCTCTCTCTCTCTCTCAAAAAGAAAAAAAGTACACACTAAGGCTGGTGTAATGCTACATGCCTGTAACCCCAATACTTAGGAGGCACAGGCAGGAGGATTACAAATTCAAGGCCAGTCAGAGTTACATAGTGAGACCCAGTGTCTCAAAACAACAAAAAGGAAATTCTAAGCATAAGCCAGATACACAAAGTCACCTGCTACAGGATTCCACTGATATCAAATGTCCAGAAAAGCAAATCAACAAAGGAATTAAGGAGGACAGTGGTGGCTGTCTAGACCTGCAGTAGTGGGGACAATGAACAGCTGTGAGCAGGTACAAGGTTTCTTCGTAGGTGATGGCTGCACAACTTCTATGAACATACTGAAAACCACCAAGGATACACTTGAAATGATGATCTTTAAGGTGTGAGAACATTATTGCAATAAAGTTGATGTGAAAAACTTATCAAGAGCTTCTTTGTGCAGGCCCATGCTGGCCTCTGAGCTCCAAAGAAGGTTCAGGCAACCTTGATGTGCCAACCAAGTCCAGATTGGCTTCCTGTCCCACCAAGAAGCCGCCTCAGAAATACTACCCTCCCTGGAACTGGGGCCTCCAGGTTAGCCAAGGACCATCACCTTCTCCATGCTGCCAAAACCCTTACTGGGAAGAGGGAACAGAGAACTGAGCTCTGGGCAAGAGGCCTCAGTCCCAGGCTGGCTGAGGCTCCACCAAATAAAAGAATGCCAGAGGGGAACAGGTCCCAGGGCTTCATTTACAGGTTGTTCCTGGGATGTCTGCCCAAATCTTATTCTAACCTGCACGGAATGGTTCTTAAGAAAAGCCCATGAAACACGCTGATAGGAAACAAAGGAGATGTTGAGAAAAGTTTAAAAGCAATTAATTTTAAGTGAGTACAGCTTTACCAAAAGTTGTGGCCATGATTTCCTCCTGACTTTGATTATAACCTTTCAGTGAAATATTTGCCTCAAGAAGGCAAAGTCTTTGCATTATTTTCCATTCCTAGCATGACTACAAAAATATTCTTTGATTTAACATTTGATATGTTTTGTTCTCAAGGGCAAGCCCCATGAGAAGAAAAATGTACCCCAACAGAATGAAATATGACTACCTGCTTCCATTTTTCTTTTCTGTTGGTTCCTGCTCAAATATTCTGCATTAATTTAAACTCAAGGCACTGTCTGATGTGGTTCTGCTCCCACACTGTCACCCAAACCAAAGCAAAGTCACCTACTGTCCAGCTCCAAGAAAAAGTGGTGCAGAGAGAACTCAACTTGAGTCTCCTGGAGACAGCTAAAGGCATTCCAGCTTGAAAGATCAAGTGGGTTCCAAGAGTGATAAGATGCTGGGCACAATGGAAGCACCTCTATTCCAGCAGTGGTACACTCTGCACCAAGGCAGACTCTCTACTGGACCAGGGAGCCTTTAGAAAAAGTGAAGGCAGAAAACCCATGTGAGCCCAGCTTCACCTGAAGGTAGAGGATGTCACAGAAGCAGTACTAGAGAGCCCGAATCACCCAGTTACACATGTGCCTTTAATGAAGAAGAGAAAATAACAAGTGACTTCACTGCACAGGCACAGAGGCCCAGGGAACTAAGGTCCAGCAGATGCCAGGAGTTCTCACTGGGCAGGCACAGAGGCCCAGGGAACTAAGGCCCAGCAGATGCCAGGTGTCTTCACTGGGCGGGCACAGAGGGTCAGCAAATGCCAGGTGCTGAGATGCAGGAAACACTTGCCCTTATGAAACCTCCTTACATATGCTTCAATATCATAGAACACACACATGTAATTACTACAATTTAACATTGTGTATTCTTACACAGATACTCATAAAAATATCAAGAGCAAAGAAAATCAAAAGGGGTTTTTGAGCCGGATGTGGTGGCGCACGCCTTTAATCCCAGCACTCGGGAGGCAGAGGTAGGAGGATCACCATGAGTTCAAGGCCACCCTGAGACTACAGAGTGAATTCCAGGTCAGCCTTAGCTAGAATGAGACCCTACTTCAAAAAAAAAAAAAAAAAAAAAGTGGTTTTTGTTCATTTGTTACATTAGAATAAGGCCAATTCCTCCTCACTGCCAAGGCCTGTATTCAAGCCTTCTTGCCACTCCATTTAGTTCTATCTGTAACACACAGCTTTCTGGCCATATATGCAAATGTCTAAGGAACAACTCCAGAGGCTGAGACAGAAGGACAGCAAGTTCAGGCCAGTATGGACTACAAAGAAGGACTCTGTCTCAAAAGTAAAAGAAATCTGGTTGAAGGGCTGGAGAAATGGCTTAGTGGTTAAGCGCTTGCTTGTGAAGCCTAAGGATCCCAGTTCAAGGCTCGATTCCCCAGTACCCACATAAGCCAGATACACAAGGTGGCACATGCATCTGTAGTTCATTTGCTGTGTCTGAAGGCCCTGGTGCACCCATATTCTCTCTCTCTCTCTCCCTCTCTCTCTCTCTCTGTTGCTTTCAAGTAAATAAATAAATAATTAATAAATCTTAAAAAGAAATTTGGTTGAAGATATACATTGATTCATACCTGAGCCCTGTTTCTTTCCCGAGTCCAAAGGGATGGTCTCAGAATGCAGAGCAACTTCAAGGGACATACCTGGAAAAGCAGCCCAAAGGCCAAGAGCCTCCTCTCCTCGGACACCAAAAAGATCACAAGAGTCAGAAAAACAAGAAGGCAAACCAGCTCAACTCAAGCCTAACAAAGGGAGATCTCTCCAGGGCGAGAGATGAGGCCTCCTCAGCTCCAAATGCAGTGACCTATACAAGGTGGGTGCCCCTCGACAGTTCTGAGACTGAGCCATGCAGAATGTGCCCTCACACAGTGGGTACAGGAGGTGGAGAGCCAGGCGACAAGTCAGTGGTGGCAGAAATGCTGTTCATTAACAACAGGAACAAAAGACCCGGAGACAATGCACTGTTAATCCTCACAGCCACCAGAGGACTATAAATCGCTAAGCCCAGAGACCAGCATTTTTCAGCCTTCCTCTTTCCTGCTGGAGTTAGATTGAAGATGAGTCTCAAATCCCGCACCACCACCCCCCAAGTCTTTAAAGCATATATTACTGAATCTTTTTGAAGTTCTAACTCTGAAAGATTTATACTCTAAAATGGATTTAAGAAAAATACTGTTTGAAACACTACTATGGAGCTGGAGTGGAGGGGCTCACTTTTCATCCACACTGAGAAGGCCGAATGAGAGGCTGTGGAGTCACACAGAGCAGATCAAACCCAGCACTGACAGTAACTGTGTCCCTGCCTTCTCTGAGGTGCGACTTTCTCACCTATAAAACAGGAATATTACCTTTGCTCCCAGGGCAGCTGTGAAGGTTGAGAAAACAACAATAAACAAAAACATCCCCAGAAGGACAGCAATAAAACTGCCTATGAAAACTGCCAGATGATCATCACCTCTACCCCAGGGAACCATTATGGCTATATCTGTGTCCATAGGGGTCAAGTGAAATGAAACTCAGCATTCTCTAAGAAAGGACTCTGCTTGAGGTGAGTGCATTTTTGAGGAACAATGAACTCAAGAGTTACTTTGAGCCGGGTGTGATGGCGCACGCCTTTAATCCCAGCACTGGAGAGGCAGAGGTAGGATGATCGCTGAGAGTTCGAGGTCATCTGAGATTACATAGTGAATTCCAGGCCAGCCTGAGCTAGAGTGAGACCCTACCTCTGGAGAAAAAAAAAAAAAAAGATACTTTGAATTTAGGAGGTTATAACTTGAAACAATCACTGTAGACCTCAGACATTCTAATCTCCCACGTCTCAGTGAGCTAGGCACTGGAACAAAAGTGTAGTCACCCAGGGGTCCCAGGAGCAGGTGAGAAGGAAGGTCACCCTGTTACCCGTGGGATCCCTCTCTGCCTACTTCTTTCCATCCACAGCTTGGCTGGTCATGACACTCACTGACTGCAGTTCTTCCAAAGAGCTCCCAGGCATGTAGGAGAAATGGCCAAGGACCACTTTCTTCAATCTGACCCTCTCACATGCCATGCAGATTTCCTACCTTGCCTTCCTGCTGCCAGCTATCTCTGATCCTGAACTGACAAAACAGCACATCTCAGCCTCAGAGCTGTTCCCGATGGTTCCCTGTTCTACAAAAGCTCTTTTTTCCCATGTACCTATGCCTTTACCCTGTTTTAAAAAATATTTTATTTATTTATTTGAGAGAGAGAAATAGACAGGGAGAGAGAGAGAGAAGGGGAAAGAGAGAATAGGCGTACTGGGCCTCCAGCCACTGCAAACAAACTCCAGATGTGTGTGCCCCTTATGCATCTGGCTTATGTGGGTCCTGGAGAATTAAACCTGGGTCCTTTGGCTTTGCAGGCAAGTACCTGAACCTCTAAATCATCTCTCCAGCCCCCTTATCTTATTTTTTAAAACAGGAGTTCATTATGTTGCGGGGGCTGGACTCCAATTACCAGAAATACTCTTGCCTCAGTCCACTAAGTTTGCAAATGTGTGCCTCCACCACCCACCAAACATGAGTTACCTTGCTTTTACCATATGTGCAAAGACCTCCAGTGATCCCTTGGAATGCAGCAGTGGAGCTCACATACAGTACATGCTTACTACAGGCCAGGCCCTGTCCTGTCTACTCACTCACCATAACCAGCTAGCTGGAACACAGGTCTCCCTTCTCTAGAACTTACCTCAGTAAGTACTGATACCTATCACATGCCAGGCTCCAGTCCAGGCAAAGAGGACACACTGGTAAATCAGGTGCCACTCTGCTTTCATGGAGCTCCCATTCAAGCATAGGACAACTGACTAGTAAACACATAATGAGCACCAGACAGTGACATAAAGGCATGAGGTTTTTCCCTAGGGGTGGCCTCTGAGGAGGTGACATTTGAACTGTAGTGTCAGGGAGTCCAACACACCACAGAGGCGGCAGCAGGGGCAAAGGCCCTGAGGACAGCAGCTGTTGGGTCAGCATGATTGAGGGTCAGGAGCAAAAGAGAGCAGTTGCTGAGGAAGGCAGTGCCCAACCACAGGTGCTGGGGGCTGGAAGAAGAGTTGGATTACTCCAAGCATAAGAACACACTGTGAATCTCAGCCAGGCGTGGTGGCGCACGCCTTTAATCCCAGCACTCGGGAGGCAGAGGTAGGAGGATCACCGTGAGTTCCAGGCCACCCTGAGACTACATAGTGAATTCCAGGTCAGCCTGGACCAGAGTGAGACCCTACCTTGCAAAACCAAAAAAAAAAAAAAAAGAACACACTGTGAATCTTGAAGCAGAGTGCTGATGTGACCCGAACACCTGTAAATGAGTGCAGTGGCACGGCTCCGCCCACTGTGCAGGCTGCAGGGTCTACAAGGGCAAGATTTTAGATGTCATCAGCAGGATATGGCCTGGGTTCAAGCAGGCAAGGGTGCTATGGTGATTGAATTGTGAGGATAACAGAAGGTTAAGCAGGGTGGTCAGGGAAGTTCTTGGCATGAGTCTCAGCATTTACTTGCCAGACTTCAGCTTTCTCATCAAAACCCAGGAAAGCACTACTACTCCACAGGGTGTTGCCCAGCTACAAGCTCCAGCAATAAGCCTATCAGGGTAGGCACTCAAACAGGAGCACTCTTCCCTGCAAAAGGAAGTTTCCCTTGGTCTCAGGTTCCTGAATAGGATGGTGGGGTTAGATTTCCATAAGAAGAAGGGCTCCACTCCAGTGAATTCAGCCTCCATTTTAATGCCTAAGAAGAAAATATGGAAAGTCTTCTCAGGAGGTGAGAAGGGCAAAAACCCTCTTCTACAGTTTTATCATCTGTCAGGTCTGTTCTACCTTTGTGACATGATGTCACCTACAAACTTCCTGCTCAAGAACCACAAAAATAAGTCACAAAAAGAAACCCTGGTTCGACTCTTCTCCAGGACCCACGTAAAGCCAGATGTTCTAAGTAAGTTAATGGTTTTATGTTGAGAAATAAATAAATAAATAATAAAATATTTAAAAAAAAAAAAAAAAAGAAAAAAAAAAATAAGTCACAAAAAGAAAACTCTCATGTTCTAGGGTTTTATCCACATTAGCCAGCATAGGACTTGCCAAATTCTTTGGAGTATGAGAATTGGAGTATACAGACCAATTTAGTGACAAAACCTTTTTGTTTCATGAACAGCATCTATGTAAATGTACATACTGGCCAGGCATGGTGGCGCACGCCTTTAATCCCAGCACTTGGGAGGCAGAAGTAGGAGGATCACTGTGAGTTCAAGGCCACACTGAGACTACATAGTGAATTCCAGGTCAGCCTGGGCTAGAGCAAGACCTACCTTGAAAAAAAGAAGGAGGAGGAGGAGGAAGAGTAAATATACATACTGAAAGGGTAAGGAGGCATCAAAGGACATGGGGAAGTATAGAAAAGTCCCAGCTTGGAGGCAGGAGGACCTGGACTGTCCCACTGACAAGTCACCATCCTGAGTCCCTACTTCTTTAACAGCTAAGTGGTAATCACATTCCTTACAGTTTCTCTGGCAAACAGCAGACATTTAATGAAAAGCCAAGCCAACTGTTGCAGTTACCTTCTCACAACTGTGACAAAAGGGGGAGCTGACTATAATACCCCTAGACATTCTCCCAGTAACATACCTCCTCCAGCAAGGCTTCACCTCCCAAACTGTCATCAGATGGGGACCAAACATTCAGAACACATGAGTTTGATTCAAGTGACCACAGTTACTGCAACTCTATATCTGGAGCCTGCCAGCAATGGAAGGTCCACAATTAGGTTCAAAGGCCACATAGCTAGTGTATTTGCTACTTTTCTCATTGCTGTGACAAAATAACTGACAAGAAATAACTTAAGGAGGAAGGGCTTATTTCTGCTAACAATTTGAGGGTTTAGTCCATCATGGCAGAGAAGGCATGGCGACAGGAGCATGTAGCAGCTGGTCACATTCAGTCCACAGTCAGGAAGCACGGTGATAAATGCTGATGTTCAGCTAGCTTATCCTTTTTGTCTGGGATCCTAGGCTATGGAATGGCACCTCCCATAATTAAGGGTATTCTTCCCACCTTAACTGACCTAATCTAGAAACTCCCTCACAGACATGCTTAGAGATTTAGCTCCTAGGTGGCTCTACATCCAATCAAACTGACAATCAATATTAACCATCACAAGTCCATCCCCTGTCAACTTGACATCCAAATATATCACTTTTAAGCCATAATCTTCCATCCCTTGTCCTCACAGTCTCAGGTCAGGGCCATTAAGTCTATCTAAGCTTACAAGTCCTCACAGTCTTCAGCAGTTCCAACATTGTTCAGAAGTCCAATGTCTTCTAAGACTCAAAGCAATTGCTTAACTGTGAGACCTATAACTTCACAAAACAAGTTACATACTTCCAATGTACAATGGTACAGAGTAAACATCCTTACTCCAAAAGGGAGGAATGTGGGCATAACAAGGAAAGATCAAAAATCAAACCAAAGCATGGCCAAAACCCAACAAGGCAAATACCATATCCTACAGTTCTATAGCTGGAATCTGGAGCATCTGAGGCTCGGGATGGAATCATCTGGGCTCTACAGGTGTTGGGTAGCCCCACGGCTCTAACTCTCCTACCTGCAACTCACAGAGCCTCTCTCTTGGGCAAGTTCCATTTCATGAGTGCAGCTTTCTTCTGTAGATGTCCCAAGACCCTGGCCTCTATGAGCCTTCCAGGCTGATTCTGGAGAAACACTTTCCTAGGTGGTTGCTTTTGAGCAGGGAACTCCTTCAATGGTATTCTCAGTTCAGGCGGCTCTCTCCTTTCAGATGAACTTGGATTTTCACATAATGAAGTTTTTGATGAGTTGTGTCCTATTGTTCCCGTGAAAAATGTTAGTTACTCTTTAATGCCACTATCTCGCTTACAATCACATCTATTTTCAAACCTGCCTTGTCTATAACTTTAAACTTGCAAGCTTTTCTTTGCAAATCACACATTTTTCATCTTTCTGCTCCACTTGCTCTTCACACTGTAGACCTGGACCAGAGCAGTGAGCAGTAACCATGACACACACTGAATGCTATCCTGTGTTGGAATTTCTTCCACTAAAGAAATTACACCACTACTTTTGAATTCAGCCTCACCCTAGTTCTCAAGACACAGGCAGAACACAGCTAGATCTTTACCAGAATAAAACATGAACTGAGCCAGGCATGGTGGTGCACGTCTTTAATCTCAGCACTTGGGAGGCAGAGGTAGGAGGATCACTGTGAGTTCGAGGTTAGCCTGAGACTACAGAGTGAATTTCAGATCATTCTGAGCTACAGTGAGATCCTACCTTGAAAAAATTAAAAAACCAAAAAAGAAAAGAAAAGAAACAACAACTGTCTCTGCCTGTTTCCTGATACAGTTCTTGATCCCTCTGAAGCACTGAGTTGAGCCTCTACTGTCTGCATTTCCTTCAACATTCAGATCTTCCAAACTCCCACCCAAATGGCTCATTAAGATCTTCTTATAACATTCTAAGGCTTTTCCAGTCCAAAGTTTCAAACTCTTCCATTCCTCCCACAAATCAGTTTCAAAGGCTTATGAACTACATGGTCAGGTTCATCGCAGCAATAGCCCCATTTCTCTGTATTAAATTTCGATATTAGTTACTGTCTTATTGTTGAGACAAAACTTCTGGACAAGAGGGTTTATTTCAGCTTCCAATTAGAGGGGAAACAATCTATCATGACAGGAAAGGCATGGTGGCAGGAACATGAAGCGGCTGGTCACATTCAATCTGCAGTCAGGAAACAGAGTGATGAATGCTAATGTTCAATTAGTTTCTCTCTTTTTTTCAAGGAAACTAAAGTCTACTGGCAGTGATAGATAAATGCATACAAAATGTAATAAATAGATCAATGAAAACATGAACAAAGTACTTTGGAGGCATAGAGTTAGTGAATAATACATTCTCAAAAAAAAAAAAATGAGGGGCTGGAGAGATAGCTCAGTGGTTTAGGCACTTGTCTGCAAAGCCTAATAATCCAGGTTCAATTCCCCATTATCCACATCAAGTCAGATGCACAAAGTGGCAAATGCATCTGTTCATTTTCAGTGGCTAGAGGCCCTGATGTACCCATTCTCTCTGTCTCTCTTCTATCTCTTTCTCTTTCTCTCTCTCTCTACTTACAAATAAATATTTTTTTTTTAATGAGAATTGACTATTCTATCTGCTCCCTGTGGACAAGCAGGGATAACCGCTGTAAAGCAGATGAATTGTGCTGACCCTCATTTGTAGTTTTTCCTTTTTATTCAGTTTGGGATCCCAGCCCATGGGGTGGTGCTGCCCACAATTAGACTGGATTTTCCCACCTCAATCCTTCAGAGACATGTCCTCAAAGACCCACCCACAGACCATTCTCTTAAATGATTTCAGATCCAAATAAGGTGACAGTTAAGATTAACCATCCCTTTGCTCTCTAATTGGACTGGAGGCCCACTCCATGGGAGGGAATACATCCCTGATACTGAAAACTTACAACAGGGGTAGTCATGAGACTTAGGGGTGTAATGTCTGCTGATGTCTGGCTAAATGTATATTCTATGCTCACCAAACTGCCCAGTAAGCACTTCTCTTAATGTTCATACCCATATATTAATGCTACTCTCACTTTGGTTAGAGAAGTTTCTCTTTCTAGATGGTGGTGACATTGGGATGACTCAGAAGGCACCATGGTGCTGAGAAGAAGGACAGACGAGTGCTCAACACTGAAACATCTCTAACACACCTTCCAAGACTTGGGGTCCATTGAGGAAGAGAATGTAAGAGCCAAAGGAAGGGTAGGACACCTTACAACATGCTCCTCCAGACACAAAATGGCCTGGATATCCAAGACCTCGTAATGCCTGAAACTACCTACATAAGACCATCAAAATAAGAGGAAAAGATGATGACATCAAAATTAAAAGAGAGACTGATTGAGAGATGGAGGGGATATGATGGAGAACATGGGGGGAGGGAGGGAAGTATCATGGGATATTGTCTACAATTAAGGAAATTGTCAATAATTTATATATATATACATATATATACACATATGTATGTATATAATAAAAATTTAAATTAAAAAAAAAAGATTAACCATCCCAGATAGTAAAGAAGAAAGCCATGCTACAAGGCAGTTCTGCACAACTACAAAATTATGTATGCCCTTCTACAATGGCCTACACTGTAGATGTTTTTCCACTTAAAACTGAGCTACAAGAGCCGGGCGTGATGGCGCACGCCTTTAATCCCAGCACTCGGGAGGCAGAGGTAGGAGGATTGCCAAGAGTTCAAGGCCACCCTGAGACTACATAGTGAATTCCAGGTCAGCCTGAGCTACAGTGAGACCCTACCTCGGAAAAGCAAAAAAAAAAAAAAAAAAAAAAAAAAAAAAAAAAAAAAAAAAAAAAAAACTGAGCTACATTCCAATCATAGATTCAGAATATAGCAAGCCAAAAGTGAATTGAATGCATAGAACCTATTGGACCTCACAGCTTAGCAACCAGGACTTTGCCCTCTGGCTCTCAGGGCTGACTGGGAGCTGTGGCTCACTGCCACTGCCCAGCATCCTGAGTATCAACCATGTCGCTAGCCTAGAAAAAAGGTCAAACTTCAAAGTATGCTTTCTGCTGAGTATTACTTTCACACTATCATAAACTGAAAAATCACAGGTCAAGCAATTACAAGCAAGATTCTGTCTGTATTTAACAAAAAAGATTTGTCTTTTTCTTTCCTTGTGGTGTTAGAAATGGAACCCAGGGCATCCTGCATGCTAAGTAGGTGCTCTACCACTGAACCACACTCCTCCGCATTTGTTTTTCCAGGTAGAGTCTCACTCTGGCCCAAGCTGACCTGAAACTTACTCTGTAGTTCCAGGCTGGTGATCTTCCTACCTCTGCCTCCCAAGTGTTGGGATTAAAGACATGTGCCACCATACCTGGCCCTTTCTCATTTTTATTTATATATTTATAAATAAGGAGAGAAACAGAGAGAAAATGAGAGAATGAGAATGGGTGCACCAGGGCCTCTAGCCACTGTAAAGGAACTCCAGATACATACACCACACTGTGCATCTGGCTTTACATGAATACTGGGAAATCAAACCCAGGTCATTAGGCATTGCAGGCAAGTACCTTACCACTGAACCATCCCTCCAGCCCCCTTCTCATTGTTTTAATCTGTACCTCCACCTCCAACCTAGAATGGCTTAGAGCATGTGTCTTAAAATGTATTTGATTAGAACCAGACAGAATTCAGTTATATGGTCATTGTGGGGCCCTTAATAGTCTTCTAATGACTGAATCATGGACTGAATACAAGACTTTTATAAAAGTAACTTTGGTGGGCTGGAGAGAAGACTTAGTGGCTAAAGCACAAAGCTTAAGGACCCAAGTTCAATTTCCCAGTACCCATGTAAGCCAGATGCACAAGGTGGCACATGCATCTGGAGTTCATTTGTAGTGGCTGGAGGCCCTAGCATTCCCATTTTATCTATTACCTCTCTCTCTCTCTCTCTCTCTCTAATAAAAAACAGTAATCGTGGGGTAAGTGAGCTTTTTAGTACCTCTTCAAGCCTCCATTTCTACTACAACAAACTAGGGAAATCATCACAGACTGCTTACAACATGGAGGGAGGAAGGTAACAAAGATCAAAGCACTTAATTAGTCACTACAGCGGGGACCAGCAATGCCCAGGGACCAGTGAGGCTATCTGTCACCAAGCCAATTAATATCTGCCCAGAATACATGTCAGTGTGTAGGCTCTTGGAAAGAATCCCAAGACAATGGGATGGGTAGGAAATGGGACACTAGGACCACGGTAGGCAGTCTCAGTCACACACTGTACTGTGGTGGGTGCTTATACAACAAATTTTAGAATGCTGTCCCTAGACGTAAGTGTAGGTAAATGGGCTTAAAAGAGAAGTCCAAAATGGCTTAGCCATGATTTCATGTGGATAGATGGGAGGGGGTCCAAAGAGGGGTGCTGTATTTATGATTTCCTATTCCTCAGTACCATGTATCTGTGTATTATCTGTATATTGTCATTAAAAATTAAGTGGTATAATATCCTGGGGGGGGTATTTTAGTGTTGCCTATCATGATTGAAAACACATATACATTTTGCTCTAGCCAGTTCATGGGTACACATGCCAAAGATTTCTGTTCTAGAATATTAACCACAAGCCCAGCGTGGTGGCACATGCCTTTAATTCCAGCACTGGGGAGGCAGAGGTAGGAGGACTGCTATGAGTATGAGGCCACCCTGACACTACCTAGTAAACTCCAGTCAACCTGGGCTACAGCGAGACCCTACCTTGGCTGAAATAGTGGTTCAGTGGTTAAAGGTGCTTGTTTGCAAAGCCTGCCAGCCTGGGTTCCATTTCCCAGTACCCACATAAAACCAGATGTACAACGTGGCACTATGTCTGAAGTTTGTTTGCAGCAGCAAGAGGCCTTGGTGCACCCACACTCTCTCCTCTCTCTCTCTCTCTCTCTCTCTCTCTCTCTCTCTCCCTGTTCTTAAATAAATAAATAAATAAATTTGGGGGCTGTGTTTGGTTTTTGTCAAGGTAGGGTCTCACTGTAGTCGAGGCTGACCTGGAACCCACTCTGTAGTTCCAGGCTCACAGCAGTATCTCTGCCTCTTGAGTGCTGAGTGCTGGCTAAACAAATTTTTAAATAAATAAATTTTTTTAAAGACTAAGAGGAGCCGGACGTGGTGGCGCACGCCTTTAATCCCAGCACTCGGGAGGCAGAGGTAGGAGGATCGCTGTGAGTTCAAGGCCACCCTGAGACTACATAGTGAATTCCAGGTCAGCCTGAGCCAGAGTGAGACCTTACCTTGAAAAACCAAAATAAATAAATAAATAAATAAATAAAATAAAAATAAATAAAAGAGTAAGAGGGCTGGCGAGATGGCTGCACGGTGAAGACACCTGTCTGCAAAGCCTAACAACTAGGGTTTAGTTCCTCAGTACCCAGGTAAAGCCCGATGCACCAAGTAGCACATGCATCTGGAGCTCATTTGCAGTGGTTAGAGGCCCTGGTGCACCCATTCTCTCTCTCTCTTAAATAAAGAAAATATTTCTTTAAAAAAGGAAATTAAGAAATTGTTGGTACAAGTGTACAAAGGAACTGACAACTTTGAAAAGAACGATGGAGCTTTATGTAATGGGGCAATCTCCAGACAGGTGCTGAAATGAGTATAAAAGGCCTGAGGAGGGGAGGTTAGAGAGCCCAGGGGTAGAGCTTTTGCCTAGAATGAGCAAGGGCGTAGGTTCAATCTTTCTAGTCCAGCAAGGCGCGAACTGGAAAGAGCTCTTCATATACATCCACACCGAGGTATGCTCGCTATTTTCTGAAATTATAAAGAGGAAGCTGGGAACAGTGTTTGAGAACAGGAACCAGGAGACCAAAGGACAGATAGACGGTGAGTTGGTGACTTGTGAGACTTTCACTGATACCCTTTTCGCAGCTCTTGAGTTTCCTTAGCTTGCTTTCCTAGGAAAGCGCCTCGCTGCGCGGCTGTGCCGATGGCAATGGCTTCCGCGGGTGGCGGCAGTGAGTTCGAGCCCCGTGCCTCCGTGGGCTGGCAACCACACCTGGGCGGGTCACACGGCCGCAGGGGCCCCGGCCGCCCGCGGAGTGAACCGGACCGAGTGAATCGAGTGAGCGGTCCCCTCCCAGCCGCCATCCAGCGAGCTCGGACCCCGAGCCCGGCTCCCGCCCCGGCCCGCGCTCACCGCCGATGATGGTCCTGATGAGGGAGGCGTGCCCGGGGCAGTCGACCAGCGTGACCTGCAGCACCGTCTCGCCAGCCCCGGGCTCGGACCCCGGCAGCGGCACGGAGAAACACGAGAAGCCCAGGTCGAGCGTGATGCCGCGCTCGCGGCTCTGAGGCTGCTTGTCGAAGGCGGCAGTGGAGGCCGTGGTACTCAGCGCGCGCGCCAACGCCGTCTTGCCGCTGTCGATGTGACCCAAAACGCCCACATTCACATTCACCCGCCGCCCCGCCATGCCGTCGCCACCACCGCCAACGCCTCCGCACGCCGCAGCCTCAGCACCCGGCCGGGCCCGGAGGTCCGCTCGCTAAACCGCACCCCCGCAACCCGTGCCGCGCGCGCCCGTTCCGGCGCCGGAGCTTCCGCCCTCGGGCGCCCGCAGCACAGCCTCACCGCGGGAGGATAGATGTCCTGGGCTAGACGGGAACCAGGCCACCCACCCCGGACTGCTCTCACCTGCTCTTTATTCCTCCCTGGGATTGGGAGATCATCCATCCATCCGCCAGCCCTTATTCACTGCACTGGGATGCTGTGTCTGAAGTTTGGGGACAAGAGAGCAGACGCAAAACTCAGCACTAGTGGCCCAGCCAGACTCTCTCCGAAGCAGGAGCAGTCCTTGGGAGAGCAGAAATGGAAAAAAAGAAGACGGCAGCCAAGCAGAGTTCAGGTAACACCCCTGAAGCCATCACCAACAAAGTCCAGGGCCTGGAGCCACCCGTGGGACACCTGGCAATACGGTTAAAAGATGGGAGAGGAAGCCGGGCATGGTGGCGCATGCCTTTAATCTCAGCACTTGGGAGGCAGAGGTAGGAGGATTGCCTTGAGTTCGAGGCCACCCTGAGACTACATAGTTAATTCCAGGTTATCCTGGACCAGAGTGAGACCCTACCTCAAAAAACAAAACAAACAAACAAACAAAAAAGACGGGAGAGGACTTTGTGGGAATTCTCACTTTGGAGTCTAGCCTGGTTTGCAACCTTACTGCATGTGAAATGTGTGGTGAAGTTTCTGCACAGTTCTCTCCAGGTTTGGAAGGAATCTAGAACCAGTGAAGAAATGGCCAGCCACAGGCGACAGCCAGAGGCGGCAAGCCCAAGCATTTGCTGTGGCAGGTAGGACACTCCGCGGAGAGAAGATATCCGTTTCTTCACACCAGAGGAATGAGGACTGGAGAGCAGCTTGCGGCTTGTCCTGTGTGTAGAGGATAGGGGCACTAGCCTCAGACAAGACTCCAAGAGGAATGCCGGTCCTTCAGGGCCATCTTCCCTGTGGTTTGAAAGTGATTTACTTCCAAAAGGCTCACTTGTCAAATGTTTGGTCCCCACCTAGTGGCCTACTTTGGGGAAGGGGAGGTCTAAACTGGAGCCAGTAAATATAGCAGTAACCTTGTTGGTGGGACAAAACACCCAACCAGAAGCAGCTGATGGGAGAAAAGGGTTTATTTTAGCTTACAGTTTCCAGGGGAAGTTTCATTATGGTGGGGAAAGCAAGTCAGAGCAGACAGCCAGGACGTCACATCTTGTCACAGCAGCAAGAGTGAGCTGGCACAGATCACCCAATGGGCTGGACTAATAAACCTCAAGGCCCGCCCCCAGAGACACCCCTCCCCTAGCAAGGCTCCACCTCCCAAAGACTCCACAACTCTCCCAAATTTTCACCAGCTAGGGACCCCAAGTATTCAAAACACATGAGTGTCTGTGCTGCGTGGCAGGGCAGAGCCGGCTGGCCTCATCTCTGTGTCGGGCTGCTCCATGACCAGGCCTTCCCCTCAGCCTTGGTCTGCAGCACCGACCCTTCTGGCACCCTCCTGCCCAGTCTCATATTCTAGCAGCCACCACCGCGGCCCCGGCATCGCCTCTTGCCCGGATGGCTCTGTTCAACGGAGACTCCAAGCTGGAGAATGCTGGAGGAGACCTTAAGGATGGCTGTCACCATTATGAAGGAGCTGTTGTTGTTCTTGGTGCTGGGGCTAAGTATGGGAAAGTCATAGGTACAGGAAGGGTACAGGAACTATTCGCACAGTCTGAAATCTTCCCGCTGGAAACACCTGCAATTGCCATAAAAGAACAAGGATTCTGTGCCATCATCATCTCTGGAGGACCTAACTCTGTGTATGCAGAAGATGCCCCCTGGTTTGATCCAGCAGTATTTACTATTGGCAAGCCTGTTCTTGGAATTTGTTATGACATGCAGATGATGAATAAAGTATTTGGAGGTACTGTGCACAAAAAAAGAAGTGTTAGAGAAGATGGAGACTTCAACATTAGTGGATAATACACGCTCGTTATTCAGGGGCCTTCAGAAGGAAGAAGTTGTTTTGCTCACCCACGGAGGCAGTGTAGACAAAGTAGCTGATGGATTCAAGGTTGTGGCACGTTCTGGGAACATCATAGCAGGTATAACAAATAATCTAAAAAGTGATATGGCACTGAACTTGGCCTTACAGAAAATGGAAAAGTAATACTGAAGAATTTCCTTTATAATATAGCTGGATGCAGTGGGACATGCACTGTAGAAAACCAAGAACTGGAATGTATTCGAGAGATAAAAGGTCAAGTAAGCACATCAAAAAAATTGGTTTTACTCAGTGGTGGTGTAGATTCAACAGTCTGTACAGCTTTGTTAAATTGTGCTCTGAACCAAGATCAAGTCATTGCTGTGCACTTTGATAATGGCTTTATGAGAAAACAAGACAGCCCGTCTGTTGAAGAAGCCCTCAAAAACCTTGGGATTTGGGTCAAAGTGATAAATGCTGCTCATTCCTTCTATAATGGAACAACTGCTTTACCCATCTCAGATGAAGATAGGACCCACGAAAAAGAAATCAGCAAAACATCAAACATGACTACCAGGCCTGAGGAGAAAAGAAAACTCATTGGTGATACTTTCGTTAAGATTGCTAATGAAGTGGAGAAATGAATCTGAAACCAGAGGAGGTTTTCCTTGCCCAAGGCACTTTACAGCTTGACCTAATTGAAAGTGCATCCCTTACTGCAAGTGGCAAAACTGAGCTCAACAAAACACATCACAATGACACAGAACTGATCTGGAAGTTGAGATAAGGGAAAAATAATAGAGCCCCTGAAAGATTTTCATAAAGATGAAGTGAGGATTTTAGGCAGAGAAGCTGGGCGTGGTGGGGCACGCCTTTAAACCCAGCACTCAGGAAGTAGAGGTAGAAGGATCGCCATGAGTGAGATACCACCCTGAGACTACATAGTGAATTCCAGGTCAGCCTGAGCTAGAGCGAGCCTCTACCTCGGAAAAACAAAACAAACAAACAAAAAGGATTTTAGGCAGAAATTTTGGACTTCCAGAAGAGTTAGTTTCCAGGCATCCTTTTCCAGGTCCTGGTCTGGCAATCAGAGTAATATGTGCTGAAGAACCTTAATTTGTAAAGACTTTCCAGAAAGCCACATGCAAGTATTAAGAAGTCTCATACGCTCTAACAAAGAGTCAAAGCCTGTACAACAGAAGAGGATCAGGAGAAGCTCATGCAAATCACGAGTCTGCATTCACTGAATGCTTTCTTGCTGCCAATTAAAACTGGGAGGGGAGGCGGGTGTGGTGGCGCACGCCTTTAATCCCAGCATTCAGGAGGCAGAGGTGGGAGGATCGCCATGAGTTCAAGGCCACCCTAAGACTACATAGTGAATTCTAGGTCAGCCTGGGCTACAGGAAGAACCTACCTCAAAAAAAAAAAAAAAAAAAAAAAAAAAAAGAAAGTGAAAGCTGTGGGGTGCATGGTGACTGTTGGTCCTACAGTTATGTTTGTGGGATCTCCAGTAAAGGTGAGCCTGATTGGGAATCTCGTATTTTCCTTGCTAGGCTTTATAACCTCGAAAGTGTCACAACATTAACAGAGTTGTCTATGTCTTTGGTCCACCAGTGAAAGAACCTCCTACAAATGTTACGCCCACTTTCTTGACAACAGAGATGCTTAGCACTTTACGCCAAGCTGATTTTGAGGCCCATAACATCCTCAGAGAGGATGCTGGGAAGATCAGCCAGATGCCTGTAATTTTGACTCCATTACATTTTGATCAAGATCCACTTCAGAAGCAACCTTCATGCCAGAGATCTGCGGTTATTCAAACCTTTATTACTAGTGACTTCATGACTAGTGTACCTGCAACAAGTGGCAATGAGATCCTTGTCCAAGTGGTGTTAAAGATGGTCACTGAGATAAAGAAGACTCCTAGTATTTCTAGAATTATGTATGACTTAACATCAAAGCCCCCAGGAACCACTGAATAGGATTAATAAACTTCTTGTTAAAGTACCATGTGCAGTTTAAATTCATTAGAAACCACTCTCATTATTGACATGCAGTACTGTAAAAAGTTTCTAGAGGGCTGGAGAGATGGCTTAATGGTTAAGGCATTTGCCTGCGAAGCCTAGTGACTCCACTTTGATTCTCCAGGTCCCACGTAAGCCAGATGCACAAGAGGGCGCACGCATCTGGAGTTCATTTGCAGTGGCTAGAGGCCCTGGCACACCCATTGTCACTCTCCCTCTTTCTCTTTCCCTCTCTCTGTCTATAATAAATAAATAAAGCTGGGTGTGGTAGCACATGCCTTTAATCCTAGCACTGGGGAGGCAGAGGTAGGATGATCACCGTGAGTTCAAGGTCACCCTGAGACTACATAGTGAATTCCAGGTCAGTGTGAACTAGAGTGAGACCCTACCTCCAAAAACAAACAAACAAACAAAAAAAGTTTCTGGAGCAACTGTACCATATATAAGTTCTCCATAGCAAAAAAAATCTACGGCTTGTGTTAAGTTGGGAATCATTAAAAGGGACTGAAGAGTTTGTACAGATAAATAATAAATGCACCACTGCCTATGTGCAGACAGATTGCTACTGCTAAAAGAAGAAGAAGAAGAAATGAGCACAGGTACATGCGTTCACTTAAGGCACCACAGTAGGTTACTGGGGGTGTGCCTGTGTGCCTTTGACAGCTGTTGCTGGTCACCTAGTACCTGGTCCTGTCCCCTTCTTCTACTTCCTGTTTACCATGAAATAAGTAGCCACTGCCACTGTTTCTGTCACCATCACAGGCCCACAGCAACAGAAGCAAGCAAGCAACCATGTGACAAAACCATGAGCTAAAATAAATCTTTTTTCTCCTTGAAGTTGTTCATCTCAGTATTTTGTCATAATAATGCAAAGTCTAGTAAAACCTGACTTCTGTGTGTTGGCAACTCTAGCTTTTCATTTTAACATAATGGTAGCCAAATGCAAAATTCATTGACTCCTTCCTGGAGGCCAGTCTGTCCCTATGATGAGAGAGACCTTACATACAGTGATAGGTTTGCATTTGCAAGAAGTATTCTCAATGGCTTCTGGAGTCAAGGCTCTATACTTGGGGGACCGGATTATGCCCTTACACATTTGTATGTTGATGATTTAAGCGTGCCCCCCCTTCTCTGCCAAGTATGTGATGGCCTTTGGAGAAAGGATCTTTGGAGGTTATTAGGATTAGATGGAGTCATAAGAGTAGGGCCCTCATGTGAATTGATACCCTTATGAGAGGGACACACAAAATATCTAATTCCATTTTCCCATGTCCATTTATTTTGTTTTGTTTTTGTTTTTTCGAGGTAAGGTCTCACTTTAGCCTAGGCTAACCTGGATCTCATGCTGTAGTCCCAGGCTGGCCTCAAACTCATAGCAGTCCTCTTCCTAACTCTGCCTCCTGAGTACTGGAATTAAAGGTGTGGCCTCCACACCCAGTCATTTTCCCATGTTGCAAACAGGTGACAATAAGACACTAGTGATAAAGCATTAAAAATCGTTAAAAGAAAGCTTGGTAGAAAGAGCTTAAGAAACTCTGAAGGGCATTTCAACTAACACAATGTAGTGAACAGGGTTTGGCTTGAAATAAACTTACTGCTCACCTCTGCCCTACACCAAATCCTGACAAAAAATAAGGTTTGAGCAAATATCCAAAATGCACCCAAATCTAAAACTTTTTGAGCACGGATTTGACACAAGTAGAAAATCCCACACCTCACTTCATGTGTTACATGGGCTCCCTGAAACTGGTGGGTAAAATTACCCTCAGGCTTTTTATAAAGGTTATATGAAACATAATGAATTTCCTGTTCAGACTTGGGCTCAGGCTAGGCACGGTTGGGAGGTGGTGGAACCTCTGAGGTAGTGGGCCTCTGAGAGGAAGTAAGATCACTGAAGCATGCCTCTGAAAGGGATGAGACCCCAGCCCCTTCCTCTTCCTCTCTTTGCTTGCTTCCTGGCCTAAGGTGAGCAGCCTCCTCTGCCACCAGCTCCTGCTGTGATGTGGTGTTACAGACCCAGAGCTGTCTCCAACTGACTCCAGACAGAGTCTCCTAAACAGCCAGCCCACATAAACCTTTCCTCTTTTTAAGCTGATTACATAAGGCTTTCTGTTATAGTAACAGAAGACTGAATAACACAATCTCTGAGTTTAGATCTTTGGGGCTGGAGTGATGGCACCATGGTTAAAGACACTTGTTTGCAAAGCCTACAGGCCCAGGTTCAATTCCCAGGTACCATGTAGAGCCAGATGCATAAAGTGGCACATGCATCTTGGGTTCCTTTGCAGTGGCAAGAGGCCCTGGTGCACACATTCTCATATCCATTCCCTCTCTCTCTCTCCACCCTGCTTGCTCTCTCCGTGGTGGCGCCCCCTTTAATCCCAGCACTCGGGAGGCAGAGGTAGGAGGATCGCCTTGAGTTCAAGGCCACCCTGAAATAATAAATAAAAATATTAAAAACAAAGATTTTCAATACTGCATTTTCTTGGTTTTCCAACAAACACTGACAATGTGCTGGGTACTGGGCACTGTTTCTGCTCTGCTGGGAACTCAACATAAAACAAATGGGGGGCTGGAGAGATGGCTTAGCACTTAAGGCGCTTGACTGCAAAGCCAAAGGACCCAGATTTGACTCCCCAGGACCCACGTAAGCCAGATGTACAAGGGGGCGCACACATCTGCAGTTCGTTTGCAGTAGTGGAGGCCCTGGCATTCCCATTCTCTCTCTCTCACTCTCTCTCCCCTATCTATTTCTGTATCTCTCTTTCTCAAATAAAAAAATAAAATAATCTTTAAAATGGGGGCTGGAGAGATGGCTTAGTGGTTAAAGCACTTGCTAGCAAAGCCTAAGGACCCAGGTTCAATTCCTCAGCACCCACCTGGAATTCACTATGTAGTCTCAGGGTGGCCTCAAACTCATGGTGATCCTCCTATCTCTGCCTCCCTAGTGCTGGGATTAAAGCTGTGCACCACCATGCCCAGCCCATATAAAATATTTTTTAAAAAGACAAAAGGTAATTATGTGATTTAGTAAGCTATAGCAAGGCAGCTTGGCAAGGATCTGATACTCATTAGGAGCTGACAGAAGAGCTTTGAGAGGGCCAGCTATGCACAGCACTGAGGAATATTGAGGGAAGAGGGATAAAGAGGTCAGCAGGGACAGAGGCAGCAGAGCAGCAGGGACAGAGGTCTTTCAAAGTGTGATGTTACCCAATGGTGTGGTCTTCAAAAACACTAAGGTAAGGAAGCTCTGGAGGGGCACTCAGAGGCCAAGTCCAGGACACATCCAGAAAATAAGATCTCAGCAAGCTAAAGTTGATGTTGTGACATTACCCAAGTGTCCCTCTTGTGTGGAATCTAATGGCCTGGTCAGTCCAAGACCACAGACCAGACTAGTGCTTTAAGGCAGTGGCTCTGGAGGCTTTGAAGGCCCAGGCTTGTCCCATTGGACCCCAAGGCAAGACGTCTTTATGACACAGTGCGTTCTAGCACTGTGTTTCTCTTCTGTGTTGTGTATAATAGCAAAATAATGTAACAATAACAAATTGAACACAGAAATTAAATGTACTTCAAAAAAATTATTAAAGTAAGTTTGAAATTGCATCAGATCAAAAGCTACCAAAAATAGTAACTTAATAGAAGGAAAGTGTAGTGGCCCTGACTGATCATTTTTGAAGTTGGAGAAGTCAGTATACTATTTTATCTGCTTTTTCCACCATATATTTGAACTCTTTCCTAATACAAAACATTGTAGGACATGGGGCATGGCTCAGTGGTAGAGCATGTGCTTAGCATGCAGAAAACTCTGACACACACACACCACCACCACCACCACCACCACCACCACCACCACCCACATGAGGGCAGGGGGAATAAATAGGAGTAATAATAAATTCTAGCTCTAGCACCACACACACACACACTCAGAAAGAGAGAGAGAGAGAAGTAAGAGTAAATAGGAAGGGGGGAGTGAAAGGTGCATACCAGTGTGTATAACAAGGTTATGCTTGCTTGCTGTATTCTATATTTGCATGTGCAAGGACTCATCCCTCTTGTCTTCTCATTCTGTACTCACTGACAGGTCTCCCTGCCTCTGGATTTACATCTTTACCTGGGCATCTCTGCAGCCTGTGACACACACTGTGAATGTCTAGTAGCTGTTTCATATGGACTTGTTAAGAATGGAATTAATTCCTGGGTGAGCTTCTTAGGACCCCTCCCAAGCTTCCCAGCTTGGGAAATTTTTTGCTTTATTTCTATTTTCCCTTAAAATAGGTCTTTCATAACCTTAAAAAAAAAAAAAAAAAAGAATAGAATTCCTAGCCAGGGACTGGAGGTGTTATCCCAGCATTTTGAGAGGTTCAGGAATTCAGAGCCATCCTGGGATACACAGCAAGTTCAAGGCCAGCCTGGTGGGTTACAAAAAAGCTTGTCTTAGCCAGGCATGGTGGTGCACGCCTTTAATCCCAGCACTCGGGAGGCAGAGGTAGGAGGATCGCCGAGAGTTCGAGGCCACCCTGAGACTACATAGTGAATTCCAGGTCAGCCTGGACCAGAGTGAGACCCTACCTCGCAAAACCAAAAAAAAAAAAAAAAAAAAAAAAAGCTTGTCTTAACAAAACAAAACAAAACACATCACAACGCAACGCAAAACAAAACAAAACACATCGCAACGCAACGCAACGCAAAACAAAACAAAACAAAACAAAACAAAACAAAACAAAACAAAACAGCAACATGGCCCCACTATACAGCTAAAAGTCCAGGCTCTGGCTGCAGACTGTTTATAGTTAGAACTGCTATGTGTTCTACCAATGTTTCCTAAACCAAATACATACAAGGAGAAAGTCAAGGGACAGTCTTGCTGGCTTCAAGGGCTCAAGTGACAACTTAAGGCCCCAAGGTCACTTTCTGACTCTTCTTTCTCAAGGATACTTCCCACTCCCAACAGGCCGTCACCTCACAGGGACAAGGTAGCTAACAGTAGCTCCAAGTCAGCAGCTTCAGCAACTCCACAAGAATCTACCAATCCAGTCTCCTTAATACAGTGAAATCATGTGACCAAAGCATCAAACAAGAAACACAAGGCTATGTTAAATGTGAGTCACAGAGGGAGGAAGGGGCTGAGGAACACTCTGGGGCAATAGAAACCTTTCCCAGCAAATGTATTGCTCCAGCCTCCTATTATATGCTTGGTCTTCATCCTAGCTTCTCACCGAGCATCAAGTGAAATGTCCCCCATAGCCTCATGTGTTTGTGATGAAGCCTCATACTCCATCCCCCAGTGGGTGGAGCCTTTGGGAGGTGGAGCCTTGCTGGAGTAGATGTGTTACTGGGGGCAGGCCTTAAGGTTGATTAGTCCAGCCCACTGAGTGTTCAGAGCTAGCTCATGCTTGTTGCTTCCTCCAAGCTGATGTGACAAGATGTGATGCCCAGCCTCTGCTCATGTCATACTTTCCTTGCCATGATGAAATTTCCCCTCAAAACTAAACTGAGGGCTGGAGAGATGGCTCAGCAGCTAAGGCACTTACCTGCAAAGCCTAATGACCCAGGTTCAGTTCCCCAATATGTACATAAAGCCAGATGCACAAAGTGGCACATGCATCTGGAGTCTGCTTGTGGTGGCTGGAGGCCATGGCCTGCCCATTCTCATTCCTTCTCCTTTCTCTCTCTCTGCTTAAAAATAAATAACTTTAAAAAATGTTTTTGAAAAAACGGGCTGGAGAGATGACTTGGCAGTTAAGGTGCTTGCCAGAAAAGCCAAAGGACTCAGGTTCAATTCCCGAGTATCCATGTAAAGCCAGATGCACAAGGTGGCACATGCATTTGGGAGTCCCTTTGCAGTGGTTAGAGACCCTGGCTCACTGGTTCTCTCTATCTGCCTCTTTCTCTCTCAAATAAATAAATTAATTAAATATTTTTTAAAAAACCTGTAAACTGAAATAAGTCTTTCCTCCAAAAGGCTGCTTCAGTCAGGTGTTCAGTCCCAGCAAGGAGAAGGTAACTGCTACATAGATGCTTTGGACCAGGCAGGTGGTCTGGTGCTCTTCCTCATGGGTGGGCTCAGAACACCCTGAGAACACTGCTGGGTCTGTCACTGCCAAATGTACTACGGGTGCACTCCTGTGCTCCAGCTGGGGAGTGTCCATTTCTGCAGCAGCTGCACTCAGTCCACAGTCCAGCTGCACAGGCCGGCCCGGTGGTGAGAACACCACTGGCGAGAAGAGGCCTGCAGAGCTGCGATTACTGGGCTTTGTTCTCCTTGTGGATGTGATGCTGGCTCCTTTCTGCTTCCTTAATGCTGTTTTTTTGTACTCGGGTAGTACAGAGTTCTTCACAAACAGCCAGTAATTAATTCAACTTCATTAAGGCCAATTAATCCAGGATTAATTATAAATTTGCCCAGAGGAAGTTATTATACTTTGCTCTTTGATTTGAGTTTGGGTTTTTAAAGATTCTTTCAGGAATGAAATGGAAATTTGCCTTTTCTCTGAGGGTCTGTACCTCACCGGTGATGGTATTAACCAGATGCTTGCCTCGCCTTGTCCCATGCTAACCCCAGGAGGCTTTGTCACCCACGTCTCCAGCTGAACCAGCTGCTATTCCCAGCTCTACACAGATCTGCCAGTGCTGAGCCAGATATCACGGTGAATACTCATCCCACTTGGGTTCAGACCATGTGCCACCTCCTGCTGGCTGTGTGGTGCCCCACTGCTCCTTTCTACAAAGGGACTGGCAGTGTTTCACATGCTCATGATGGCCTGTAGTGGTCAGCATCCACTCCATAACTCTCCTTGGTGGCCTCTGGGAGGTTGAATCCCCTGACCTAGCTCCAGAACCTGGCTGAGCCTCTGGTCTAACCCATCAGTCAGGACAGCCTGCCCCTGCTGAATGCAGAAGTAGGGAGGTAGACTGTGATTGGAGTTGGTACACCTACAGGTTCAGCACTCGAGCAGAAGTACTGTCACAGTTTGGGAGCCAGCCGGGGCTAGAGTGAGTTCTGGGCCAGATAAAATGTGAGACCCTACCTCAAAATAAATAAATAAATAAATAATAAAAAGGTTTTAGGGCTGGAGAGATGGCTTAGAGGTTAAGACACTTGCCTGCAAAGCCATAGGACCCAAGTTTGAATCCCCAGGACCCATGTGAGCCAGATGCACAAGGTGGCGCATGTGTGTGGAGTTTGTTTGCAGCAGCTGAAGGCCCTGGCATGCCCATTCTTTATCTGCATCTCTCTCTCACTCTCTCTCAAATAAATTAAAAATTAAAAATTATTTTTTAAAAGTTTTTAAATGGGAGAGGAAATCCAGGTTTCTCATGTGTGGATATTACCTTCAAATTTCTAGATTAGTGGGTATAAATCAGAGTGAGTATTTGTAGAGGCCAGGAAGCTGGATAGGGGCCATGGGGGAGGTTTTGTAGTAGGATAGTAGAACACATGGACATGAAAGTAGAGATTGATAATAGTGATAGGAAAAGGTTTAAGTAGGAGAGAAGTGGGTGGTGGGAAAATGAACCAAAACTAGAGATTTACAAATAAATCATATAGAAATTTACTACTTGGTAAGCCCATTTAAAATATAAATGTTTTCAAAGTGTTTAAACAAAGGTCCCCTACATGGGTGAATAAAGCTTTTCCCAGAAGCCATATGGTATTCATCAAAAACTACAGTGCCAAGGATGAACTCCCTCTCAGTGAGTTGTTGGTCAGGGAGGCCACAGAGGTGCTTAAAAAAATATCAGCTATTGCAATTGCTCTTGGTTGCCCACCAAAACTAGATGGTAAGTCTCTATTGCCGAAGACACCACATGCATCGGTTTCTGGATGTAAAGAAACCAAGCTGGAACTATGCTGGCAACTTCATTCCTGCAGGCTAGCTTTCTTTTTTCTTTTAGAGAGAGTGTGAGAGAGAATTGGTGCACCAGGGCCTCAGCCATCACAATTGAACTCCAGATGCTTGCACCACCTAGAGGTCATGTGTGACCTTGTGCTTGCCTCACCTTTGTGCGTCTGGCTTACATGGGATCTGGAGAGTCGAACATGGGTCCTTAGGCTTTGCAGGCAAGTGCCTTAACTGCTAAGCCATCTCTCCAGCCCAAGGCTAGCTTTCTTGATGCCAGATGGTGCTA
This sequence comes from Orientallactaga sibirica, assembly GCA_036365145.1. NCBI lineage: Eukaryota > Metazoa > Chordata > Mammalia > Rodentia > Dipodidae > Orientallactaga > Orientallactaga sibirica. The sequence goes on along the minus strand of JAEOAD010000029.1, from coordinate 5,349,313 downwards.
TGTAAGCTATTGGGTGAGGAGAGTCATCAATAGTCCTACCCAGCTGTGGACCCTGTATACAATATAACCAGCCTGCCAGGCAAGATGTACCCACTAGTACAATAGTGCATAAAAGTTATGGAGTAGGCTGGGTGTGGTGGCACATGCCTTTAATCTCGGCACTCGGGAGGCAGAGGTAGGAGGATCATGGAGAGTTTGAGGCCACCCTGAGACTACATAGTGAATTCCTGGTCAGCCTGGGCTACAACGAGACCCTACCTCAAAAAGAAAAAAAAGTTATGGAGTCACCAATCACTCTCTGATTGGATTTGTGCCCTGCTCCACTGGAAAGAAATCATGACTGGTACTGTAAATCTGGCCAAAGCATGGGACTAGGGACTCAGGCCCTAGATGTGGGGAGGGGATGGAAGGACCCACTATTGTGACTGATAAATGGACAACATGTTCAACTACCTTCTAAATATCTATGATTGTTGCCATAGTTTGGTACTGCTCACAGCCTTGATCACAGAAGTTTCTTCCTGCAAGGAAAGAGGTTAATGCAGAGATGCTTAGCTGGCCAAGTTACCAAAAAGAAGCAACTACTGTGTGCTCATGACATCAAATCCTCTCTCCAAGGAACCACATGGAAGAGGTGGTTAAAAGAATGTAAGAGGGCTGGAGAGATGGCTTAGCAGTTAAGGTACTTGCCTGCAAAGCCAAAGGACCCAGGTTCGAGTCCCCAGAACCCATGTAAGCCAGATGTACAAAGTGGCACAAGCAACTGGAGTTTGTTTGCAGTGATTGGAGGCCGTGGTGCACCCATTCTTTCTCTCTCTCTCTGCTTCTCTCTCAAATAAATAAATAATATTTAAAAAATAATATAAGGCTGGGCATGGTGGCTCATGCCTTTAATCCCAGCACTCAGAAGGCAAGGGTAGGAAGATCACCATGAGTTTGAGGCCACCCTGAGACAACATAGTGAATTCCAAGTCAGCCTGGACTATAGTAAGACTCTACCTCAAAAAATAAAACAAAAACAAAAACAAAAAGCCAGGCGTGGTGGTGCAGGCCTTTAAGCCCAGCACTTGGAAGGCAGAGGTAGGAGGATCTCTGTGTGTTCAAAGCCACCCTGAGACTACATAGTTAATTCCAGGTCAGCCTGAGCTAGAGTGAGACCCTACCTCGAAAAAAAAAAAAAAAGTAAGAGCAGGAGGATGAGAACGGGGTGCTGCAGAATGCTTTCTTGTGAATCCAACATATGGCCATTATTCACAGCAAATGTGGTTTCCTGCACAAGATTGAGCCTTTCAATAGTTTATCTATCATGGGTGAGGGAGGGGTTCATGAGACTCCATACTTCCCAGAGTAAAATAGTGGCAGCTGATGATTGCTGGGAGGGGTGTCATGTCCTTCAGTGCTATTGAGAAGGAGTAGGCAGTTAGGGTGAGTGGGCCCCTGCAAATAAGAAAAAAGGCAGGAAAGTCTGCACTTGCTTGAAATCAAAAGTCTTGCCTAGACCTGTTTTTCCACAAAAACCTCAACCCCTGCTGGGATGGAGGTCTTTCCTAGGATTTAATAAACATTGTGGTTGGTCAATTTCAGCCCCCAGAACTTGGTGTCAGGGTTAAACTCTCCTGAGACAGGCCCTAGCCCTAACCAACCAGCTGTCCCTCTGGTTCACCTGAGCCAGAACACAGGGCCCACCACCATAAGGTTGTAAATACCTTTGTGAAGGGAGGGCACGCTCTCTGAGCTGCCTGATCACTGGGGAATTTCCAGCTGCTGGTGAGTTTTCCCTTGGCTAGGGCTGGGCTTGGCAGGAGCTCTTTAAACTGTCTTTTCTCTCTTTTCTTTCCATGGTTTCCCCAGGCCCTCCACATGGGATCTCTAGCCATGTGGGTACCTTTCCCTGGCTTTGTACTTCCCTCAATAAATATAATAATTTAATAATTATCCTTCTCAGTCTTTTTAAATTCAATTCTTTGTTTAAAATTAGAAATGAACCTAGAATCTTGCGTTTAAGGACTTTTATGGACCCCAAGCACCCTGTTACAGTGTGGCCACTGGTGGGTTGCCCATTCTCCAGTAAATACCCTCCCTGCCACCCATGATTGGGCAATTGACCCTAATTTAACTCAAAGGTCCAAGTAAAACAAAGCAGGCTGGAGAGATTGCTTAGTGGTTAAGGCACTTGCCTGCAAAACAAAAGGACCCAGGTTTAATTCCCCAGGACCCATATAAGCCAGATGCACAAGGCAGTGCATATGTCTGGAGTTTGTTTGCAGTGGTTGGAGGCCCTGGAGCACTCATGATCTCTCTCTCTCATGAATAAATAAATAAATAAATATTTAAAAACATGCACGAATGCCAGGCGTGGTGGCGCACGCCTTTAATCCCAGCACTCAGGAGGCAGAGGTAGGAGGATCGCCGAGAGTTCGAGGCCACCTTGAGACTACATAGTTAATTCCAGGTCAGCCTGGACCAGTGAGACCCTACCTTGCAAAACCAAAAAAAAAAAAAAAAAAAAAAAATGCACGAAAGTAGAAATGGGGATTAAATAGAAGAGTGGTTTTTTTTTTTTTTTTTTAATCTTATTTTTTTGGAGAGAGACACAGAGAGAGAGAGGGAGGAAGACAGATGGGCGTGCGAGCAGTGTCTCAGCTGCTGAGAACGAAATCCAGATGTGCGCCCCTCAGGCCCAAGTGCAGCATTGTGCCCTTGTGTCACTTTGCATCTGGCTAAACATGGGACCTGGAGATTGGAACAGCTGGAGATTGGAACCAGTGTTCTGAGGGTTAGGAGGCAGGCGCCTTAACTGCTAAGCCATCTCTCCAGCCCTAGAAGAGTGGTTTTGATGGGAGGAGAAGGGAGGTTCTGAGAGAACGTCATTATGGGGGAGTGGGATCAAAATGCCATGTGTGAAAATGTCAAAGAAATTTGTAAGCCCTCCTCCCCCATTTTTCCTAGTTGAACAATACATAAAGCAGTCAGTCCTTGAAGCACCTTCCTTAACTGTGAGCTGTGGAAAGAGTTCCTCCTGCAGATAGGGACAGGATGCTCTCCTTATGGAAGAGTGATGACCAGGAAGAAGTATGGAGATGATAAACAACTCTGTAGGATGGATGTCCTAAAGCTGTTTTCCCAGAGTTGATAAGTCATAGGTCACCTGTAACAACCTGTCTTCTAAGGCCTGTTTTTAAGGGGCCCTACACATGCCAGAAGATTCTATTCATGGATAGAAACTATGCCCCCTAAAGGCAAATGTAGAGAATACACACAACAAAACTGCATGGATTTGTATGTGTGTACATGTATGTGTGTGGGTGCCTAAACTCATATATGTGTTAATTTTTTTTTGTTTGTTTTTTGGTTTTTTGAGGTAGGGTTTCACTCTAGCTCAGGCTGACCTGGAATTCACTCTGCATTTTCAGGGTGGCCTCAAACTCATGACAATCCTCCTACCTCTGCCTCCTGAGTGCTGGGATTAAAGGCATGCGCCATCACACCTGGCTTCATATATGAGTTAAGATGCCTCAGTTGGGCTGGGGAGATTGCTCAGTGGTTAAGGCACTTGCCTGCAAAGCTTAATGACCTGGGTTCGATTCCACAGCATCCATGTAAAGCCAGATGCACAAAGTGGCCTATGCCACTGGAGTTCATTTGCAGTGGCTAGAAGCCCTGATGAGTGCACTCTCTCTCTTCTTGGAAAGAAAACAAAAATAACCATAATTGTGTGCCAACCACTAAGACTGAAATGATGAACACCACTACTATGGGCTACAACCTCATGGGAGGGACAAACATTGATCTAACAGTTATGTGAATAATTACAAGTAACTAGAGACCTGGCTTTAAAAGTAAGAATGGAGGACATGGGGAATGGTGCTAGGAAGTACTGTAGCTGGATTTGACTTCTGGTCTCTCTGAACTTAAGTTCTCTTACTTTCTTGGCAAGTTCTTCCTTCCTCTGGAACTGTTTCCTCATCTGTATGATGGTAGACCTGCATCTCAGGAAGTCACGGCCATTTGCCAGGTTTTCACACAGGCCTGATCCCTGTAGTGATGCCTGCCCAGGTTCTCTGGGGTCCAGTTGCCCTGCTGTGGTCTTGCACATACCCTGGGTGTAGTCATTCCAGCACATCTCCTATTGCCAGCTTTTATAGCCAGAAGGTGTTGGGGTGCTGGGGGTGCGGGGCAGGGCAAAGGTGTTTGACAATTACTGCACAGCCCTTTATGCAAATAAGAGATTGTGCTTACACCAATCACAGCACTCTTTCATGTCAATGACTGGACCATGTTTGCACCGATCACAGAAGTTTTGCTGGGCCACCATGGGAAGGGCACCCCGCCTTTCCTGACTGGGTGAACATGGTTGCTAGAATTTACTAGTCTTGTGATAGAAAAATGTATGCCATACATTATTTGAAGAAGGCCTAGGGAGAATGGCGGAACCACGGTTGTGGCCACTTAGGAAGCAACTGTGGTTGGCTAAGTTATTTTCCTCAAGGAATTCTGCAAAGGGCATGAGAAGATGCTTGGCTGAAGTCAACTCAGCCTTACTTGACATCTTTTCTTAAAGTAAAATTCTTAAAAGATGCGATTATTACAACAACAAAACAACAAAACACCAACACCAACAAGCCTTGCCATAATTTAGTAGCCCCATATCTGCGCCAGTCCAGAGCAGGAAACGCCTGCTACGAGGGAAATCCAACCTGGTGACACAGCAGGAAGTAGGTGGGCGGGACTCACCGGCAAGCCGTGATAAGCATAGAGTGTAGCCAATATGAAGCGGAGGCGTTCCCGTTTTCGCCAATGGAGCTCCAATGAGGGCGGACCCTGACGTACTGCCCTAGTAACGGCCGCGTGGTAACCCGGGCTCCCGGCGCTGCGCATTTGCTGGTTTTCCACGCTGGTTTTGGCTCGGGGCGGGCAAGATGAAGATCGAGGAGGTGAAGAGCACCACGAAGACGCAGCGCATCGCCTCCCACAGCCACGTGAAGGGGCTGGGGCTGGACGAGAGCGGTCTCGCCAAGCAGGCGGCCTCGGGGCTCGTGGGCCAGGAGAACGCGAGAGAGGTGCGGCGCGGGCCGGACCAGGCCGGGCCGGGGTCGGGGTCTCCCGCTGGGGCGCTCTGTGGGTGTCCGCGGAGCCCACACGCCGTGCCCGGCTGTATTCGGGAAGGTGGATAAAGCTTACTGAGAGAGAGGCAGGTGGGAAACACTCGCGGACAAGCGAGCCGTAGCATCTCCGTGGGATCGGTTCCTTTGTCGGCCGCCTCTGGGAAGTGAGGTTTTTCTGTGAACGCAGTGGCAGGCGATGGGCTTATGAAATAGAGAATTGGCCAAGCTTTTGGGAGCTGACAAGGAGAACTGGAGTTTAAAGACAGGAGCAGTCGTTTACACCCTTCCAAGTACAGTTTTTGTGACCATCCCAATTCATCCCGCTTTTATTAAGTGACACTGATGTCAAATCGTAGTGTTTTGCACATGGGGAAAAAATGGGAGGGAGAGGTCATACCACTGTCCCCCTGCCAATTTACTGATTTGCACTGGTGTGAGATACTGACCACCCTGGCAGCCTGTTGCACTAGGTTCAGAGCCAAGCCACTTAGTCTCTTCAGGGGCTCAGCAGCTACAGAAGCCTGCACTTAATTTGCAGTTGAGACTTGCCTCTTAGCCTCTTGCTTCTCATGTCTGTTTTGAGCATAGTCTTTCCAGGGAAACATTTGACCCTGGATCAACTGCCCCTGTTTCTGCAAGCACATTACAGTGGCCCCATGCTTTTGTATGCCAGACACTTTTATTTTCTGTGTTATTTCATCACCAGGCTAATAATTGTCCCTTCCCTCCCACTTTAATATGGTGCTTCCTGTAAATATAAAGATGTTGAAGGATTGCATGGTAATAGTAGAGTGATTACAACTCTACAATTGGCATCTTATAATGTGTGTCATAGGGTATTTGTTCATATATAGACCTACCAATCCATTTTTACATTTCAGAGTAAACTACAGACATCAGCACACTTTCCCCTTAAAGCCCTTTAGTGTGTGCGCAACTGTTTTAAAATCTTGCATTTCACAGAGGTTAGATAAATTAAGTCACTCAGCTGGAAGTGGAAGAGTCAGGATGTGAACTCCAGTCTCTGTGACCCAAGTCCATGATTTATTTATGCTTTTATCTACTGATTACCTCAGTATCTTCCCTGGAACTCAGTATTTCTTCCAAAAAGACAAGTGATCCACTAAAGACCTAGTTCTTTTTTTCTTTTTTTTTTTTTTTTTGGTAGGTTCTCACTCTAGCCCAGGCTGACCTGGAATTCACTCTGTAGTCTCAGGGTGGCCTCGAACTCATGGCGATCCTCCTACCTCTGCCTCCCGAGTGCTGGGATTAAAGGCATGCGCCACCACGCCCAGCAAGGCCTAGTTCTTTTTGAACTGCTGAGATGTGGCTGTTGGATTCACAACATATATTTTATTTTATTTTTTGTTTTTATTTTTATTTATTTATTGAGAGACAAAGATGTAGGGAGAGAGAATGGGCGTCCCAGGCTTCCAGCTGCTGCAAATGAACTCCAGATGCATGTGCCACCTTGTGCATCTGGCTTACATGGGTCCTGGGAGTCGAGCCTGGGTCCTTTGGCTTTGCAGGCAAGTGCTTTAACCGCTAAGCCATCTCTTTGGCCCCTATTGTTTTTGGGGGTGGGGTTTGAGGTAAGGTCTCACTCTAGCCCATTCTGATCTAGAATTCACTATGTAGTCTCAGGCTGGCCTTGAACTCACAATTATTCTCCTACCTCTGCCTTGTAAGTGCTGGGATTAAAGGCATGCACCATCATGCCTGGCATGTTTTTATTTATTTATTTTTTGGTTTTTCGAGGTAGGATCTTGCTCTAGCCCAGGTTGACCTGGAATTCACTATGTAGTCCGAAGGTGGCCTTGAACTCATGGTGAGCCTTCTACCTCTGCCTCTGCTGGGATTAAAGGTGTGCACCACCATTCCCGGCTACATGTTTTATTTTTTTATTTTTATTTTTATTTTTTTGGTTTTGCGAGGTAGGGTCTCACTCTGGTCCAGGCTGACCTGGAATTCACTATGTAGTCTCAGGGTGGCATCGAACTCTTGGCGATCCTCCTACCTCTGCCTCCTGAGTGCTGGGATTAAAGGTGTGCGCCACCATGCCTGGCTTACATGTTTTATTTTTATTTATTTATTTATTTATTTATTTATTTATTTATTTATTTTTTTTTCAAGGTAGGGTCTCACTCTGGCCCAGGCTGACCTGGAATTAACTATGTAGTCTCAGGGTGGCCTCGAACTCTTGGCGATCCTCCTACCTCTGCCTCCCGAGTGCTGGGATTAAAGGCGTGTGCCACCACGCCCGGCAACATGTTTTATTTTTAAGGCAGGGTTTATTTAGCCAAACTGACCTGTAACTTCAAATCCTGCCTGCCTTCTGAGTCCTGGAATTACAGGTGTGAACCTTTAAGCTGGCAGGTTTCACAATGTATCTTACTGGATAAGAAGTTGAAAGGCTGTTGTATGTGGAGCCAAGGTGCTGTGCAGTGCATGGAAACAGTGGAGGGGAGATGCAGTAAGTACAGCTACAGGATCCTATCAGTAGGGTACAGTGAGGTCATTGCCTAGAGAGAGGAGCTGTGCCCTCAAGGCAGGGAAGATGCACCTCTTGGGAAGTCACATGTTGGGTTATTAGATAATTCTAGCATGTTTTGTACTGGGTAGTCACAGGATATTAACTCAGGGAATATGATTTTCTCAACCTCACTTTCATATGAAGATCAGGAAGACATTTATGGAGCTTGTGCATGTATATTGTAAGAGACTACTATGTATTTTAATTTTTTTTTTTTTTTTGGCTTTTTTTGCAAGGTAGGGTCTCACTCTGGTCCAGGCTGACCTTTTAATTTTTTAAAATATATTTTATTTATTATTTTAATTTTTTAAAATATATTTTATTTATTTATTTAAGAGAGAAAAAGAGGCAGAGAGAGAGAGAGAGAGAGAGATATGGGTATACCAGGGCCTCTAGCCACTGCAGATGAACTCCAGATGCATGTGGCCCCCTTGTGCATCTGGCTTACGTGGGTCCTGGAGAATCAAACTGAGATCCTTTGGCTTTGCAGGCAAATGCCTTAACTGCTAAGCCATCTCTCAGCCCTGTGTATTTTATTTTTATATTTAAAATATACTATCAGATAGTTAAGTACTTGAATTTTGAGGATTCTAAGGTCAAAAGTTTGACCTTATGTGCAATATTTGCTTGCACAGTTTGGTGATGGCCAGCCAGTAGTTTCTCATTGGTTCTTAACCCTTAGTAGATTCTGATGAAAGCTGTGATCCTTTCCATGAAAACAGTGACAGTGTACACGTGAACATACACATACCATTTTATTTCATTTCAGGAGGTTTCTAGACCTGGAGCCTATCCCTACAGGCAGGTTAAAACTCACTGCTCCTGTTTTTACCACTCCTGTCTGTTCTCCACATGGCAGCCACCGTGGTGTTCTGTGAATCACATCACAGTACATCATGCTCAAAGACCTTTTCAGTGGCTTCCTGTCACAGTAGAAAAGCCAGACTTAGTATCTACTGTCAATTCCTGGTTTGCAGGTGGCCCCAGCCCTGAACCTCACTTTGCTTCTGCTGCACCCTTTCTGTCTCTTGAACATGTCAAACTCCTATGTTGGGCATTTTTAGGTTTGTTCTTTTTTCCTGGATCATATCTCCTGGCCTGCCAAGAGCTTCGCTGTGTCACATGATGTCATGAGAAACACCTCCCCAGCTCACCATAGCTACTTACTTTCTCATCACCCCTTGCTCTTCATAGCTGTGACCTTGTGCCATTCTTGGTGGACTCTCACTGGAGCAAGAGCTGGAGCTCAAGGCTTTGTGTTTTGCCTCCAGTTCCCCAGGCCTGGGGCAGCTGCAGCTGCTGGCAACTGGGTTAGTTGGATTAGTGCAAGTTGTGTGGACCAGAGGCTAGAGTTTTTTTTACCATGAAGCATTTAAATATTGACTGATTGTTTCTTTCCATTGTGGTGTGTAGGCATGTGGCGTCATAGTAGAATTAATCAAAAGCAAGAAAATGGCCGGAAGAGCTGTCTTGTTGGCAGGACCTCCTGGAACTGGCAAGGTACTCATTTTTTTTTTTTTTGCCCTCTTTTTCTTTTGCAATTTAATCTACCCAAGAGAATGACCCTCATGTATGTCTAAGCCAAATTGAATTCATGTCTTAACTAGTCTTTGTCTAGCTAAGTGCTTGTGTGTGTGTTTTAAACACTAATGTGCAGTAATACAATTGAGGGTCTAAAATCCATGCTTCTAAAATTAAAATCACCCTGGCCTACCTCCAGAGAAGAGAGAATGAAGTCCTCAGAGGGGTCTCATTGTCTCTAGAATTTGTCCTTTATCTCTTTCAAGTCTCCGTGGCTTTTGAAATACATTTTTGTTGGTCTGTAGTGTCATAAGCATCTTCAGAGTGACATCTTGTGTGAGGGTAAAGAAAGCAAGTCAGCAAGCATGCTCCCTAGCACTAGCTGCACCCGTCATTGTCCTGGATGTGTATGAGATGAACCGAGCAAGTGCTCATCTTTAGGTCAGAAGACCAGGAAGTGAGGACAGTACAGAGTGACTTTATTGAGGCACTTCCACTAAACCCTTTCTTTTTCCGAGGTAGGGTCTCACTCTAGCCATCCTCCTACCTCTGCCTCCCAAGCGCTGGGATTAAAGGCATGTACCACCATGCTTGGCCTGACTAATCTTTTTTTTGGTTTTTCAAGGTAGGGTCTCATTCTAGGCCAGGCTGACCTGGAATTCACTCTGTATTCTCAGGGTGGCCTCAAACTCATGATGATCCTCCTACCTCTGCCTCCCGAGTGCTGGGATTAAAGGCGTGCGCCACCACGCCCAGCTTCGGCCTGACTAATCTTAAATGCTGCTGGAGTTGGAGCTGGACACTAGAAAGACTGGTGCAGCTGGAAGGGCTGAGCCTTGCTGTTTGTCCATCAGAGATCAGCCTTGAAGGGAAGAAAATGGCCATCTAAGGCAGAGGGCACAGTGTGGTTTGTTGGGATTTGTGAGCATCTGGACTGGTGGGATGCTTTTTCAGACATGTGATTCTTGAGACAGTCTCATGTAGTAGAGGCTGGCCTTGAATTGACCCTCCGGTTTCCACCTTTACACCTGGCAAGTGGGGTACTTGAAACTTACCAGAGTTCCTAGTTTCAGCATCACTTGTTCTTCCCGAGGGCCTCAGAGAGCTGGAGCTTGAACTCCTACTGTAAAGAAGTGGGTTTTTATACCTTTCTGGACCCATTGCATGGTTCCTAGGCCAATAAAGGGTGAGACAGTGATTTCATTGTAACTGTGTAACCACGTTAATTGGATAGTGTGACTTCAGGGGGGCTCTAACAGTGGAAGGAGAAGTGCTATGTTGGTGGAAATGTGTTTAAACCCTCATGTGCACAGTATGAGCTTCAGTTATCTCCCCATAGGCAGCATCAGTTTGTCCAGGGTGTTTACCACGTCTGCTCTTACTGTCCTTACCTGAGACCCTCCCTCTCTGTCCAGTTTTCTTGTGCCTGAAGGACATGGCTAGAAGTTGCCAATAGAGGTTTGTAGTTGGCACATACTTTCTGGTTTATATTCATTCTCCTGTCTTTTTTTAGGTTTTGCTTATTTATTTGTGTTTTTGAGACAGTTTCACTATGTAGCCCAAGCTAGTCTTTTTGTTTGTTTGTTTGTTTGTTTGTTTTTTTTGTTTTTTGAGGTAGGGTCTTACTCTAGCTCAAGCTGACCTGGAATTTACTATGTAGTCTCTGGGTGGCCTTGAATTCATGGCTATCCTCCTACCTCTGCCTTCTGAGTGCTGGGATTAAGGGAGTGTGCTACTATGCCTGGCTCCAGCTAGACTTGGGATTTCTTTTTTCTTTTCTTTTTTTTTTTTTTTTTTTTTTTTTTGATTTTCAAGGTAGGGTTTCACTGTAGCCCAGGCTACCTGGAATTCATGATGTATTCTCAGGGTGGCCTCGGACTCATGGTGATCCTCCTACCTCTGCCTCCTGAGGGCAGGGATTAAAGGCGTGCGCTACCACCCCTGGCTCCAAGCTAGTCTTGAATCAGCCAGCTGGGGCCCATTCTCCTGAGTGCTGGAATTGTGGGCATGTGCTACCAGCCTGGCATTGTCCCTGTGTTGACAATTATGTCTGTTGTGTAATTCAGTGAGGTTTTCTTCAGTACAGCCTTGGTTATTTGCTGCTTTGCAGTTTCTTTGTTATTGTGGAGAGTGTAATAGTGAAGATTTAACTCCTCAGGATGTTTTAGAGGTTGTATCAGTTACCTTCTTTTTCTAAAAAAAATAATTAATTTATTTGAGAGACAGAGAGAGAGAGAGAGAGAGGAAGTGAGGGAGGGGGAGGGAGAGAATGGGCATATCAGGGCCTCCAGCCACTGTAAATGAACTCCAAAAGCATGTACCACCTTGTGCATCTGGCTTACATGGGTCCTAGGGAATTGAACCTAGGTCCTTAGGTTTTGCAGGCAAGTGTCCTAACTGCTAAGCCATATTTCCAGCCCATCAGTTACCTTCTTATCACTGGGAGAAAAATACCTACCCAAAACAGCTTATGGGAGGAAAGGGTTTATTTCAGCTTAACAGTTTTGAGGGGAAATTTCATGGTGGCAGGAGAAGCATGGCAGAGCAGAGGTTATCATCACATCTTATTGCATTGGCTAGACGGAAGCAGCAAGAGAGAGCTAGCTCTGTGGGCTGAACTAACAAACCTCAAGGTCCTCACCCAGTGAACACCTCCTTAAGGCTCCACCTCCCAAAGGCTCCACCAGCTGGGAATTGAGTATAAGGCTTAACCACAAACACATGAAACTATGGCAGCATGTCACATTCAGACCATGGCAAAGATGTTTTTGGTTTTGTGCTTCATTTTGATGTATGCCTGGTAGATGTTTTCATTTATCACAACTACTTGACATTCATTGTGCTCCCTGTTCTCTGTCTAAGCAGTTCTCTGTCTCTTCACTCTTTCTTTCCAGGACCCAGTTAGGTGAGGTTAGAATTGGAGTGGGCTTTCACCTAGCATTCCCTGCCCAGGGTGGACATGTGACAGCCTCTGGAGATGCTTGATTTTGGTTTTTTGGTTGGTTGGTTGCCATCACTTGGCAGAAGAGCCACTGGCATGTAGTGGTGATGCTTGGCACCCTACATGGCACGGTGGCACCCTCATTCTACAAGGTGCAGCAATGTCCCCACAAGGAATGACCCTATCCCAGAGGTCAATGGAATTGAAGCTGAAAAATCCTTGGCTAGAGTTTCCCAAATTGACTTCTGTTGTCAGTTGGCTGGGTCTAATCCTCAACCCAGGTAGAGAAGCTGGCTAGGCAAGAGAAGCTCTGCAAGTGCTGGTCTTCTGCAGCTTGGTGCTTCCCTTGGTTCTTGGTTGCCCAGAGCTGGCAGTCGACAGTGAGAGCAGCAGGTAGCGCCCTCTAGTGCTGCAGCCTTCAGGCATGGGGATCCTTAGTTGTACAAATGCTACACCTCTTGTAGGTCTAGAAAGTCTGCATGCCTTCCCCTAACACTGGCCAGTGCTGCAGCTCTTGGCCTGAATTCTCTGGAATTCTTAGCCAGCAACAACCAGGGCTTCAGGCTCTCTTCCCTGCTGATTGAACCATTGAGCTGCTGCTTCAACTGGCAGATAGCTGACTGTTTGGCCCCTGGGCCCAGCTGTTGATGCCACTGTGCTGTCTGCCATCACTCTGCCGTTTCTCTCTTTGAGGTATGAGCTCAGCACACACCACTGCTGAAATCAGGCAGGAAAGACCTCACCCACGAAGAAGCCATGTGTTGGCCCTAACACTATGGAACCAGGGGAGGCAGAAAAGAAGGGTGTCTCCCAGCCAACTCCCTGAGTGCCTGAGCAGTCTGCTTATAATCACGTCACAAGTCCCGCTGCTAGGCCACCAAGGGAAGTGCTTTCCTTTGGCCTAGGTGGAAATGATTTCAGGGTCATCTAGAGTTCTCAGAGGTTTATGATAGCTATAAGTGTAGACAGATTGTTTAAATAGACCTGGCAGTGAACTGCAATCATTGTGTAGTTTTCTCAAGTCACTCAAGGGATGTTCTAGATGGCTGCTGCTGGCCTAAGGGTAGTATAGGGATGGCTATTTGGCTGATGGACCTTGTGCTCAAGGCAGTCTGAGAGAATCCAGCAGCTACTAACTTAATAAACTTGCCATTCACACTAACAGTGATTTTTAACCAATCTTAATAATGCTGCACAGTGCTTAACACCTGCCCCAGGGAGATGTTTGGCCTCTCATCACTGAACCACATGCCTAGCTCCTGTCTAACTGTCACTTAAACCAAACCATACAAGTACAAGCTACAACATCAAGTTCACAGGCAAATTGGAAGTTCAGTGAGATAGTATTGCACTAAATTGAAGGGGATAGGGTAAGTAGCCAAGTTATGTGCCTTCTTGATGGAGGCTTCTAGTGGAGGGAACTAGACATGAAGCCTTCCCTCAAGTACTTATTCTGTTCTAATGCAGGTGTATTGATGGGTGGGGTTGTCAGGGAGTTGTGTAGGGTCACTCTCTTTGAAGTCTGAAGCTGAGGATGGAGAATGAGGGCCTGTGGCAATGCTGGTAAGAGACAGTGGAGTGACTGAGGAGCTAGCAGAGTTGGGCTAGAAGGTGGTCACAGCCAGTCTGTGAGTCCTATTAAATGTCCTGGTGTTACAGTGTGCTTCTTTCGTTGTGCCCTGTCACATTCCAGACATGTTCCCCTGGCTCCAGAGTACCATGTTAGAGGTGTCTGCTTTGAGCTCACAAGCTCAGGTGTGTCTTTGGGCAGATGTGGTTGGTGGCTGGTATGCCTGTAGCTATGGGAGCAGGGGTGGGGGAAGAGGTTGTGGCATACATTCCTTCACTAAGGAGGGATGGCTGCTGCCACAGGGTGGGGAGGGCCATGCAGAACCAATCTGCCTGCAGCTTGCTTGCCATCTGTGATCTGATCTACTATCTTTTTTAAAAAAAATCTTTTACTTTATTTATTTGTTAGAGTGAGAGAGGAGGGAGAGAATAGGCACACCAGGGCCTCTAGCAACTGCAAATAAACTTCAGATACATGCACCACCTTGTGCATCTGGCTCACATGGGTACTGGGGAATCGAACCTGGATCATTAGGCTTCATAAGGCAAGTGCCTTAACCACTAAACCATCTCTCCATCTCCTGACCTACTATCTTAATCTTTCATTTGACTTGCAAGGATACCAGGATCTAGAGATTTGAGTGTTCTTGGTTCCACTGAGAAGTGGCAGATTCAGGGCTAAAACCCAGTATCTGCCCCACAGGCTACTTTTTGCACTGTGCTGCATATCCTGATTTATTGCCACATTCTTCTGCATCACCAAGAGAGCATTGAAAAGGAATTCTCAGCCGGGCGTGGTGGTGCATGCCTTTAATCCCAGCACTCAGGAGGCAGAGGTAGGAGAATCACCTTAAGTTTCAGGCCACCCTGGGAATAGAGTGAATTCCAGGTCAGCCTGGGCTAGAGTGAGATTCTATCTCGAAAAGAAAAAAAAAAAAAAAAAAAAAAGGAATTCTGAGTGTGTGTGTGTGTGTGTGTGTGTGTAGGCCTGAGGTTGGTGCTGGTACCTTCTGTGAGATTGCTTTCCAACCTATTTTTGTCTTGTTTTGTTTTGGTTTTTCGAGATAGGGTCTCACAGTAGCCCATAGGGTCTCTCATTGAATCTAGAGCTCACCAGTTTGGTTAGCTAGCGAGCCCTAGGGATCCTCCTGACTGCTTCCCTAGTGTTGAGATAACAAATGTGAACACCAGGCATTTTGCTTGGTTCCTGGGGATCCTAACTCAGATCCTCATGAGGGCACAGCATATACTTCACCTGCTGAGCCATCTCCCCAACCCTGGTGGGCCAGTTAGTAAGTGCTGTCTCAGAGTTTGCCTTGTTTGGGTCACCAGCTTGCTTTCTTCTTTAGGCCCTTGGAACCTGACCTTACTCAAGCTCTTGTCTCAAAGTGGAAGAAAGATGAAAGTGGCATTCAAAGGCCATGGCATTTCCCAGTCCTGAACCAACTTTCTGGCATCTGCCTTTCATATTTGATACTTAGCAGACCCTGCTGCACCTGGTTCTGCTTAGCCTCTGCCCACTGCAGTCGCTCACATCCCTTTGTGCTTCACTATAGGGCACGTTAGTGTCACTTAAATCTGCCTAATGTTTTATTCCACTGTCTGGGCCACTTAACATGAAACGAGCATCAAGTGATATATTCCTTCCTTGCTGGTTACTGGTAACCTGTAGGGTAGTGTTTACTGTGTTTGTGAAAACAGAAAGCAGTGTCTCTGGGCCCTGCAGAGGTCTGAGCAGACAGACCAGACCCTGTTTTGAGGCCAAAGGAAGTTTGGAAGATAGTGCTATTTATGATAGGACTTCTGGAGTGTTGCTGCCAGTGCTGAGGCTCTACTCTGCCCATTTCAAGGTTAAGGCATTGGGGCTATGTTGCTTAATCCCCATGCCTATTTCCTCCTCTGTGAATGGTAAGGTGAGACTCATAGCATCTGCTGCCCAGGTATGAGGATTGTGTGAAGCACTTGCAGTTGGGCCTTTGCCAGGTGACAACTCTGCTGGGTAGGAATGACCAAAGATGCATGGGTGCATGTGTGGTATAAATTGAGAATGTCCAGAGAGATCCTCAAACACTGTGTGAAGCATGCCTGATGCTGTTAGCTGAGAGGATGAGACATCTCGCCATCCTGAGTTAATAATGTCTTTATTGTTTGTGTTTCTGAATGCCTAACACTGAAGCAAATGTGCTTGCCTTCTTGTTCTCTGCAGACAGCCTTGGCGCTGGCTATTGCCCAGGAGCTGGGCAGTAAGGTCCCTTTCTGCCCAATGGTGGGCAGTGAAGTATACTCAACTGAGATCAAGAAGACAGAGGTGCTGATGGAAAACTTCCGCAGGGCCATTGGTAAGTGACGGGTGTTGGGGGCAGTAGTCACCTCTGGGTGCTCCAAATCCTCTTTGTTGTAAAGATGTCTTTATGCCATGAATTTATTGCTGTTATCTGTGCAAATAAATGAAACAAAACCTTGGCTCTTCTGATTGAAGTGCTTTAGCTGATTGAAGCGTATGTGGACTCCAGGTACTGAGCTTGGGTTCTTTGCATGGTAAGAATAGATTTGTGCTTAGCATAGGGGAGGCCCCAGCTGTGGTCCCCAGCACCAACCCCCTCCAGGAAGGACAACTATAACATGATCTATTAAAGACACAAGTCAGATTTCCCTGGCAGCTCTTTCTTGCTTTTCAAGATGGCTATCCACTGAGCAGGTGTAACTCAAGTTGGTCATTGTGTGCTGTGCTGCTGTGAGCCCCTGCTCCTTAAGCTCTTGTGGCCTGTCAGGGTGAGGACATGGGGCTCGTGCCATCCTCCTAGGACCTGGGATACCACAGCGAGTGCCTAGTATGTGCCAGGACTTTCATTCCCCTGAATGAACTCCCTTGTCTACATTTTTTAAACAATTAATTTATTTGCAAGCAGAGAGAGAGAGATAGAAGAGAGGCAGACCGAGAGAGAATGGGCACGCCAAGGCCTCTAGCCACTGCAAATGAACTCCAGATGCATGTGCTCCTTATGCATCTGGCTTACGTGGGTCCTGGAGAATCGAACCGGGATCCTTTGGCTTCACAGGCAAATGCCTTAACCACTAAGCCATTTCTCCAGCTCCCTTGTCTACATTTTGCATTTGGAGAAATGGAGTCTCAGAGAGTTAAATAATCTGGCCAGTGCCTCAGCTAATAAGTGTGTGACCTCAGAGATCGGGCATAGCCAACACCCAAGATACCCCAGTCTTCCCTAGTCTTTACCCTTTTCCTCAGGTGAAACCTAGGAGTGTGATGATTAGAATCTATCATGGGGTATACCATGTATCCCCATATAAAGGGGCTTAACTTTACTCTCCCAGCTTTGTCCAGGGGAGCTGTGCTGTGTGTGCTTGCTTTGGATCAACATGATGTCCGTCAGCTTCAGCCACGTTGGTGTATGTTCTTTGGATTTTCATGTTGATCTGGAAAAGCAGGGAGGTAACTCCCAGAGCTCCAGAGAGTTGAAAATCTTCTGAGGACTTACTTTTCTTTTGTTCTTTGTGTTTTTCCTCCTCCATTCCCTCCCTCCTTTTCTTTTTTTAAAATATTTTATTTGGGCTGGAGAGATGGCTTAGCAATTAAGGCGTTTGCCTGCAAAGCCAAAGGATCCTGGTTTGATTCTCCAGGACCCATGTAAGCCAGATGCACAAGGGGGCACAGGCATCTGGAGTTCGTTTACAGTGGCCAGGAGGTCCTGGCGTGCCCATTCTCTCTCTCTTCTTTCTCTCTACCTCCCTGTTTCTCTCTCTCAAATAAATAAATAAATAAATAAATAAATAAATAAATAAAAATATTTTATTTTATTTTATTTTTTTACTTTTTTAGTTTTTCGAGGTAGGGTTTCACTGTAGCTTAGGCTGACCTGGAATTCACCATGCAGTCTCAGGGTGGCCTTGAACTCACAGTGATCCTCCTACCTCTGCCTTGCCCCAGTGCTGGGATTAAAGGCATGTACCACCACGCCCAGCTGTTATATCTTATTTTTATTTATTTATTTGACAGAGGGAAAGAGGCTGAGAGAGAGATGGAGAGAGAATATTGGTATACCAGGGCTTCCAGCCATTGCAAACGAATTCCAGATGCATGTACCACCTTGTGCATCTGGCTTATGTGGGTCCATGGGGGAAATCAGTGTTTTTAATTTTTATTTATTTATTAGAGACAGAGAGAGGGAGAGTGAGAATGGGTGTGCGAGGGCCTCTAGGCACTGTAAACGAACTCCAGATGTATGTACCCCCTTGTGCTTACGTGGGACCTGGAGAATTGAACCTGGGTCTTTAGGCTTCACAGGTATGCGCCTTAACCTCTAAGCCATCTCTCTAGCCTGGTCCTGGAGAAATCAAACCGAGGTCCTTTGGCTTTGCAGGCAAGCACCTTAACTGCTAAGCCATCTCTCCAGCCCTCCTTTTCTTTTTTAAGATGGTATTTACTGTTGCTATTTGGCCTCAAACTCCTGCTTCTATCTCCTGAGCAACTGGGATGACAGACACCTGCCATTGCATGCAGCTTACTTTTCCTTAAACATGCACCAATGATTTTTTTTAACATAAAAGTCATTTATTTATTTATTCGTATAGGCATGCCAGTGCCTCTTGCAAACCCCAGACATTTGAACCACTTTTTATATCTGGCTTATGTGGGTGGCTTGGGAATTGAACCCCAGGCTTGCAGGCTTTGAAAGCAAGCCTCTTTAACCATTTTCCCAGCCCCCTTATTTTAGTTTTTATATGCTTATTTCAAAAAAAAAATCTATTTTTGAGACAGGTCTTCATTATGTGCCCAAGAATAGCCTTGAGCTTAATCCTCCTGCTTCAGCCTCTCTAGTGCTAGGATAACAGGCATGTGCTACCACACCCAGCTGCCAATGGTTTTCTTCAACTTATATGTATATATAATATATATTAATTATATGGATAGTAACATGTTATATGTTTCAAATGTGTGAATAAATTGTAAATGTTATTTATAAATATTTTTCTGACACTGATATAATAAGACTGGACTTTATGTGGTGCATGTGTTTGGATTACTTAAAGATAGCATAACACCTTAAAAGTTGAAAAATACAGATGCATTGCCTTGGAATCTGGGCTGCGAGTTGTCATTTCTGAGGGGACAGCACAGTCTGTTCTTTTGATGGCAGCAAGGTGAAGAGAAGTTTCTTGATCCTCACTCAGAATAAAAGGGCAAGCCATTGACTGTCTTCAGAAAGGAGGCCTGCTGTTCTCCCTGTGCCTTTGAATTCCAGCGTGGTTGGCAGAGGGGGTGGGGAAGGAAGCTGTAAGCTGACCAGAAATGAAAAGCCAGGAGTCTGTGCTATTTCCTTGATGTGATGAAGGTCCCTGTCAGGGATTCCGAAACCTGAGCCAACAGATGAAACCTGTGTCATTTGTGTCTTCAGTGCCAGAGATAGCACCAGCTCAGTCCCTTGCTTGGCGAACAGCCACTCTCATTGTCCTTCACCCACATCCCCTGTCTGCCTGTCAGCACAGAGCAACTTCTAAACAAATAGGGGGCTAGTGAGAGACGGGCATGCCTCTGCCCCTCCTGCAGGAATTTCTTGTAGTCCTGGGACAGACAGTAAGTGAAGGTAAACACTCCATTTGAAGCAGTTATCTTCAGGTGCTATGCGAGGTCTGATTAAAGTTCAGTTTTCTAGGTTTGTCACAGTTTTCTGATAGAAAGCTTCTCTCTGTATTCATGAACTGAAAATTTAGTAAGATTCAGAGGCAACATGTTCCCTCTCTTGGGGCTATTCCAAAGCCTCCATTTGCAGGCTATCAGGTGGATGGAGGCAGCGTGAAGCTGATGCTTAGGTTGACTATCAGGGGTCTGTGCTGATTGGGTTTCTGGGAGAAAGCAGCACCGACCCCATGATAAGATAGTTGCCACATTTGAGAATGCCTCACACCCTGCTGCTGTGACCTCTTGCCTGCTATGATATAATATGTCCACATTAGATCAGAGATGGAGACACCAAAACCACTTCAAGGCATGCTGCCACCAGGGGCAGCTGCTGTCTCCTCTCACTTATTCTTTAGATAAGGGTCCTCTGCCATGGCTGCACTTAGGGATTTTCTGGGGATGATGGTGACAGCCCTGGGACTCAGAGATAGGTGGGGTGGGTGAGGCGCTAGGTTATGAAGATCATGACTCTCTAGAGGAGTGGAGCAGTGTTCTTCTTCTGCCCTTTCCCACCAGGGTAACTCACCTATATCTCCCCCGTTTTTTTGTTTTTTTCCCCCTAAGGTAGGGTCTCACTGTAGCCCAGGCTGACCTGTAACTCACTATGTAGTCTCAGGGTGGCCTCAAACTCACCGCTATCCTACCTTTGCCTCCCAAGTGCTGGGATTAAACGCGTGCGCCACCACACCTGGCTCCCTCCCTTTTTTTTTTTTTTTTTTAAAGTTTTTTTATTTGTGTATTTGCAAGAACAGAGAGAGAGGGAGAGAATGGGCACACCAGGGCCTCTAATCACTGCAAACGAATTCCAAATGCATGATCACTTTGTACGTATGGATTTACATGGGTACTGGGGAATCAAACTCAGGTTGTTAGGCAAGTGCCTTAACTGAGCCACCGATTTTGTAGTTTTGTGCAAATATGAGGAAAAGTGCATAAAACATGCATGCTACAACAAAGCAAAAACTGAAAACAGCCACTATCAAAAAAAATAATTGTTGTTTATAGCCCAAAGTTCCCTTGGTGGTCTCTCCTGTTCACCAACCTTCCTTCTGCACATTGGTGATGGCCTTAATTTCTCATACTGTGTGCGAACTTGAAGAACGTGTAACCATCCAGTTGTGTTTTCTTCTTTCCCGGTGGTGTATGTCGAAGGTTCATCTTGGTGTTGAATGTAACATAATTCTTTTTCACTGCCATGTGGTGTGAGCATCCCACAAACTTAGTTTCCTCTTCTGGTGATAGACTGTGTGGCAGCTGTAGGCGATGATTCACTGCCTTTGCCACTTAGCACTGTACCCATGCTGCTGGGCATGAGCCTGAGGTTGGAGTTGAAGCTGATGGGCTACAGCCAAACATGCTGTGTTGCATCTGAAGTTTGTGCCATTGACATACCATCACTGCTCTTCAGCCTCAGAACACTTGGTAGCATCTGTCTTCTAATATTAGCATTCTGAGTAGTTTCATTCCTTTTCTCCTGTTTTTTTTCAACTTTTATTATGTAAATTTTCAAATATACAAAAGTCATCAAGCCTCATCAAAGTCCCAAATTCTTGGCCTGGATCTCCTGGAACCAGTTTCTCGTCTAAACGAGCTGAGCACTCACCCTGGTGTTTTCACTGAGCTGCGTAGGGTACAGCTCAGGGAGGTGTGAGCTCTGCTGGGCTGGAGGGCTTCTGAGCAGCAGAAGGGACCACTGCCTCAAGGGCACATGGCAGGTTCGAGGGTCACCTGTGATGGCTACTGGGTTCTTTTGAGAGTCATAAAATTAGGGCCCAATGGCACAGTTGTGGTTACTGATTGGTGGAATAGAATGGGTTCAGAGACTAGATTAACAACTAAAGGCAAATTTTACCCCCTTGGAAGTATAGGTCTAAGGTAGTTTTGAGAATTATAGCTTGGCTTATCTGTCTGGTTCTGGATTTGAACCTGAGAAAGTCACTTTAATTGAATCACTTTCCCACACTTCTTATTAGACCTCTAGTCTGCATTTGTGTCTGTGTTGCTTTTCTTTCCATGATGTCACCCCTGAACTCCTGTTAAGGTTGATTTGTCATGAATGTCAGCTCTGTGCATATAGCATGCATACAAGAAGAGAGAGCTCTGTTTCTGACCATGGCCTTGTCATCTCTTCCAGGACTGCGGATAAAGGAGACCAAGGAAGTTTATGAAGGTGAGGTGACAGAGCTCACTCCCTGTGAGACAGAGAACCCCATGGGTGGGTACGGCAAGACCATCAGCCATGTGATCATTGGGCTCAAGACTGCTAAGGGGACAAAACAGTTGAAGGTGAGTACGTGTGGCTGTGATATGACCTCGCCACAGTGCCCAGTTTATGCACTGTGGATGTGGGTGTCATGTAGCTTGTTGTGAGGGTATTAGGGGATGAAGCAGGGCCTGGCCACTGGAGACTTGGTAAAGGTATGACCTTGCCACAGTGTACAGTCTGAGCACCTTACCTTGGATGTGGGTGCCGCTCAGATAGGTGTGAGGATATTAGGGCATGAAGCAGGACTAGCGCAGGGCCCTAGCCCTTGGAGACTTGGTAAAGGTAGCTGCTACTACTTATTCCTAGCTCCTAGGAATGAGACCATTCCTAGGAGATTCTGTGTGTATTAAAATGTGAGCTGGCCGGGCGTGGTGGCGCACGCCTTTAATCCCAGCACTCGGGAGGCAGAGGTAGGAGGATCGCCGTGAGTTCAAGGCCACCCTGAGACTACATAGTTAATTCCAGGTCAGCCTGGGCCAGAGTGAGACCCTACCTCGAAAAACCAAAAAAAAAAAAAAAAAAAAAAAAAAAGTGAGCTGGGTGGTAGGTGAAGAAAGTGCCTTTGCCATCCTATCATGTGTGATAACTGTGTGTCCAAGGCCCTGGGCCTTCTGCACACAGAAATTGCTCCTCACCCAAGGAACTGACGAGATGTGGAGCAGACTGTTGATGGTCTCTCCTGTCTTCTAGGACACAGGCACAAGGTGCCTAGGAAGAGGATGTGGACTTTGAGGTCAAATTCTTAAAGGATTTTGTGTCTCTGTTACTTAGAGCTGTGGCCTGATGGGCAAATGACTTAGTTGTTGAACAGTTGTTTATCTGTTAACTGGGAATGCTAGTTGCTTATGTCACAGTCCTGAGGACAAGACTTGGAGTTTTGGGTGTGGCCCTTAGTTCCATAATGAGAGGTAGTTGTTCATGTTTATATGTGAGTCTTCTGAGGGAGAGGTGGGGTGGGCTGGATAGCACCTGTTACCACGAGGACTCATAGATAACAGATAGCATCAACACATGCTCATTGACTGTGTGTGCTTGGTCCAGAACTACAGTCTGCACACATGTCAGTTTCACATGGGTGCATGCACAGACCTAATTTCCCTCACGTGTAAGCAGTTGGTGCTCATAAGGAGGTCAGACAGTTATTGGGTGATGGATCACACAGCAGCTTATGTGACAGAGCTGACTGAGATCTAGCCATTACGCTGTCTGCCCTCCAGCTTGCTGTGTGCCTTTGGAAGTCACTTGGGCTCTCTGGGGCTCAGCGTTCTCATCTGTAAACTGCTAGAGCAGCCATGTAGTTCTTCTGTCTTTATTCTAGTCTACCAGTTTGTGGTTCTTTGATTCTGTAAGGTTGTTTCCTGGTCACTGCTTTATTGAGATCATAAAAATGTCACTTCTTCAAAGAGCCATTTTTCTTTTTCCTAACAGGGTTCTCCATCTCAGGAGCTTTCCTCTGCACACATCTATCTCTGTTGCCCCCCCCACCCCCACCCCAGCACCTTCATTCTGTATTAATTAAGACTTCTTACAGGATGTGGCTCCTTTCAGTGATCACATCTTCAGTCAGTTCACTTGGAAAATTATTTGATAAAACAATGTTTGAGGGGGAAAAACAGTATATTCTTCAGTGTTTCTTCTATTAAAAGGCATGCAGCTTAAATTTGAGCTTCCCATAGGCTGCTTTGCACAATTTCTTAAATAAAGGAGAAGATGAAAATTATTTTCCCAGATGGGAATACTTGGATACTTGTAGCCTGTGGAGAAGGTATGGGACAGAAGGAGGAATCCTGACTCTGGTGATGGGTACTCCAGCATGAGGTGAGGGTGCTGAGTAGTCCCACCCACCCCCACCAAGCCTGCCCTGTGTGCTCAGCCCCACAGTTAGTCCCCTCCCCCAGGCTGCCCTGTGTGCTTGGCAACCATTGTCCTAGCACTGTAGCACTTCCAGGAGGCTGTCTGTCCCCACCCAGCTGAGGCAGAGCCCTGGGTCTGCAGCTGGGGTGGTTGATTTTCCACAGTTCCATGAGGTATAATTTTAAGTGGAGTTTACTAATTTGAAATGTGCATGGGCTGGGTAGATGGCTCAGCGGTTAAGGATGCTTGCTTGAAGTGTGCAGTTTAAGGAATTTAATGTATTTATATAGTTATATAACCATTACCACAATCTAATTTTAGAACATTTTATCACCCCCAAAAGAAACCTCATGCCATTAATTGTCCTTCCTTGTCCCACCCATAGCCCTGGGCAACCACTAATTTCCTTTCTGTCTCTAGATCTGCCTGTTGGGGCATTTATTTCATAGAAATGGAATCCTACAATGGATTCCTAAATGGAATCTTCTGTGTCTGTCTTCTACCTGCCCTGGGCTGTTACTCTTTAATTTTGTTTAGAATAGAGCTCTAGATTTTTTCTGCCACAACCCATTGTGTAACATTCTTGCTTGGTGTTTAGCTTGGGGAGATTTGTATCTAAATACAAGTCCCTACAAAAGATGCTGTCCCAGAATGTTAGTCCCTGTGGTGGCCTGGATCTGGGTGACCTGGAGGGTCACAGCAGGCCAATGCAAGAGTGTGCTACATTGCCACTGTAAGTGCCCACAGGCAGGCCCCATAACACCAACATTTGATCAGGAAGGGTCCTGGCTTAATGCTTGTTTTGAACTTAATGTGTGCATGATTGTGTTGTGCCTGGGTACTGGATGAGGAGAAACTGAGGCTTAGAGAACTTCATCTGGAATTTAAGGCTTGCAGATTGCCAGCGTGATAAGCAGGTATTGACAAGTGTTTCTATTAGAACAGTTCCACAGTTGTCTAGGGGAGGGGTAAGGGGTGGGAACTGGAGGAGTGTAGCCAGTGTGACAATGTGGATGGTATGGTGGACATCATGGCTCATCTAAAGGCAGTCAGAGCCTTTAAAAAAACCCTCTACTTCTTTATGGCCTCTGAAGTCAAGGGAAGGAAAGCTGTGTTCCCGTGTCCCTTGTGCCTGCACACAGGGGTGTTCACTCTTCTGCTCTCCTTGGAACGCTCAGCCCTGACACACCCGCTGGTGTCGTGCTCCCTTTCACACTGCAGTCGCTGGCTCTCTGGAGCTCCCATGAGTGGACTTTACAGTGCCTCAGTACCAACTAGAATATGTATTGCAGTTCTCTGAGACATCATCCTTGTTTTTTTTCTAGCTGGACCCCAGTATTTTTGAAAGTTTGCAGAAAGAACGAGTGGAGGCTGGAGATGTGATTTACATTGAAGCTAACAGTGGGGCTGTAAAGGTATGCCGTCTTTGGGACAAGCTCCATGTCACATTTGTGTGCCATGGAAAGACCCAGGTGACAAGGGTCACATTCTTCAACAGCTGTGCAATGCCATGTTCAGGGCAGAAGTTGTCCCTCTGTGTATAATAGACACTTCTTTCCCTTTATCTTCATTCCTTAACCTTCTCATGATGAAAACAGACAATCTGTTAGAAAAATACTAAAACTTGCTTTGAGGGGTGAGAAACCAAAACAACTTTAGTCATTTTCACATTGAAATGTGCAGCGTATTTAATCTTCCTTTTATCTCTGTGGTATTTTCTTCCCAAGATATATGCATGTGGGAAGGAATGCAGCATTAGTGGGCATTCTTTTCATATCTGATGTTCAGTGTCCTGTACAGTGTTGCTCACTGTTTAATGGATGAGCATAATACTTCATATCGTGGACTAAATCACCCACCTGCAAAAGAGCCTGTGCAGCATTTGCCCTTTATCTGGAGACTCTTGGAGAAAGTATAGGGTGTCTGACCCGCCCATAGGTCCCTTCTCTTGGCACCAGGGGATGGGCACATTTGGAGATTGGGGGGGGGCTGTCATTGTCAGTCCACAATTATCTATCTCATTGAGCACTCTGCCATTTGGTGACTTGGCAGTGACCCCCCCCCCCATGTTTCTTTTTGCAGAGGCAGGGCAGATGTGACACCTATGCCACTGAGTTTGACCTTGAAGCTGAAGAGTATGTTCCATTGCCAAAGGGGGATGTACACAAGAAGAAAGAAATCATCCAGGATGTGACCTTGCATGATTTAGATGTGGCCAATGCACGGCCCCAGGTACTGATGTGAGCCTGCCTGCTGGGCACATTGGCCTTTGGTGTGTGTCTGGCATGAAATGGGAACTCTGGGGATGAATTGGAAGGTCTTGTGGCCACTACAGAGGCAGGCGCTCCTTTTCTATGTGTGATATTCAGCAGTTGATGTGGATGTGAGCTCCCTGGGGCTCCTTTGTTCGCATTTTGCTATCCTAGTCACAGTTGATTTCCTGGCGATTCCTTCTCCCAGCCAAGCCTGGGCCTGAGCTAGCCAGCTTCCTCTCTGGCTTCTCTCCAGCAGCGGCTCGTGCCCGGATGCTCTAAGTGTTAGTGACCAAGGGCATGAGTGTTGAGTGGGCCTTCACAGGGTTTCAAAAGC
Organism: Orientallactaga sibirica; assembly: GCA_036365145.1. Classification (NCBI taxonomy): domain Eukaryota; kingdom Metazoa; phylum Chordata; class Mammalia; order Rodentia; family Dipodidae; genus Orientallactaga; species Orientallactaga sibirica. Next base: position 5,323,237 of record JAEOAD010000029.1, on the reverse strand, counting down.
CTGGCAAAGGGCGTCGTTCCTTCCACTTAGCAAGGCCCAAGCATTTAGCTCTGCGCTGGAGCGGATGTCTGCTTCTCAGATAGAAGATGCATACTTACTCAATAGCTATGGGAAAGGACATCTTCCTGTTCCAGCATGAGAAGCAACTCTGCCTGCTGTTGACCTTTCAGGTTGTATTGCCTTCATGAAGCTACGCCATCTCTTCAGTCTGTTCACCAGCAGCAGTGAGAAATGGGTCCCTTGAGACTAGATGGGGTGGGGGGTGGAATGTTACCTTCAAACTGACCTCCTGGGGAGCGTCTGCCACCAGGTGAATGGCCAGGATGTTAGTGAACAGCTGTTCTGCAGGCACAGGCTTGTATAGGTCTAGAACAAGGCCAGTGGGCCCTTGTAGATGGGTCTGGTGAGAGGAGATAGAGGCATGATGATGATGCACCTTTCCACTTTCTCTGACTGTCCATTGGTCCCCAAAGGAGCTGGGATGTTGGAGGTTGTGAGTGCTACCAGGTCACATCTCCTGCATAGGGCACTGGGCTTGAGCTGCAGCAGAAGATAGGCTTCCCGACAGATGGACTAGAGCGTACCAAAACTTTGAGTCATAGAACAGCTGTGGTGTCCAGGGGAGGGTCATGGAGAAGTAGAGGAAGAAGCCCCTCGCCTTTGGCTTACACGTCCAGTGGAAAGAATTGACTTGATTCTAACAGGTCTGGGGGACACGTGGAAATTGCTGTGTTCAAAACCTCATCAAAAGCCAGGTGTGGTGGCACACGCCTTTAATCCCAGCACTTGGGAGGCAGAGGTAAGATGATTTCTGTGAGTTCGAGGCCACCCTGAGACTACATAGTGAGTACCAGGACAGCCTGAGCTGAGACTCTACCTCGAAACCCACCTCGCCAGAGAACAACAATAACAACAAAAAAACTCCTCATCACACTCTCCAGGGAGGTGTGTCAGGGTCCCCAAGTTCAGATGACATGGACCCATAGGATTTAGGGGGATGAGGCTTAGTAGCCACTGTAAAATCATGGCTCATTGAGTCATCTTCCACAGGGGGGACAAGACATTCTTTCCATGATGGGCCAGTTGATGAAGCCCAAGAAGACAGAGATCACAGGTAAGAACATCTATAGCAGGGCTAGGGTCCTGGGTACACCTTTAAACAGTGCCACACCATGCTCTGAGGTCAGAGCTCAGCCTTGCCCTGTCTATACTGTGTTTAGACAGCCACTGTAATCTGGACACACATGTTCAGTTTCTGGTCCTTTTGAAGTCCCAGAAATGGGGCAGCCTCTGACTCTGTGGTGGGGCTGCCTTCTGCTGCTCTGCTCTTCTCCCAGGCCCAGCCTAGGGCTTTGCTCCTGGGTGGACTACTGGACCCTGCTTCTCTTCCCTAATGACCACCTATAGTGTTATTACTGTCAGCTGCCAGTTAAACATCAAATTCTCTGTGACCTTGGAGGTTTTAGCCAGTAGAACAGCCTGAGATCTTTCTGTCTGTCCAAGACCAGCTGTTTTTTTGAGGTAGGGTCTCACTTTAGCTCAAGCTGACCTGGAATTCACTATGTAGTCTCAGGGTGGCCTCGAACTCACGGCAATCTTCTTACCTCTGCCTCTGTTTGGTTTTTGAAAGAGGGTTTCACTGTATAGCCCAAGCTTGCCTTGAACTCTGGATCTTGCTGTCTCCCTGAGTACTGGGATCATGTGCCTGCGCCACTATACCCAGCTGAGCTGCTGTCTTTTGCCCTGTTTTGAGTTTTATCCTTTGAATATCTTTGCATGATGGCTGTGGTCTTTGTGACCAGTCCTTACTGCAGAAACTGGCCTGCGAGTGAGAGTTGTGACCCAGTGGGTCATGTGACTTTGGAGAGACTCACAGTCTCCAAGCTGGAGACCGGCCTGTCTTCACCTTCTTTCTGCCCAGGTTTCCCCCCAGAGAGGAATCTGACTGAGCTTGATTGAAAGTTAATTAACCTAAGCATTGTCATACAGGACCACAAGCTGGTCTTTTACTGAGTATAGAACAGGAAAATTTGCATATGAAAACTCCTGTCATCTAGGGCTACCCAACCTGCTAGTCTCTGAGATTAGGCCAGTGTTAGATAATATGGCAGGGTAGGGAGTGTGGGAAGTGTGACTGTAGGGGTGTAGGGCTATAAAGGCCTTTCTTTGCACAACCCTGTCACTGACATTTTGCAAAGTTAACCAGACACAGCTTCAGGGAGAGCTCCCAATCATGTGGCCTTGAGGTGTGTTCCAGTTTCAGATGTCACTGAAGCCTGAAGTGAGGCTGGGGTCTGCACATCAGGGCAAGACAGGCTTCTCACCCTACTGCCCTCCCATCCAGACAAACTACGTGGGGAGATCAACAAGGTGGTGAACAAGTACATTGACCAGGGCGTTGCAGAGCTGGTTCCCGGAGTACTGTTTGTCGATGAGGTCCACATGCTGGACATCGAGTGTTTTACCTACCTACACCGAGCCCTGGAATCTTCCATCGCCCCTATCGTCATCTTTGCATCCAATCGAGGCAACTGTGTCATCAGGTAGGGCAGCTCCCTGCTAGCCTGAGGCTTTCCCACCTTCTCCCAGGCACTCTCCTCCTTGGGATCAGTAAACCTACACATATTGAGGTGCATGGAAAATGAACAAGGTCATGTCTTAGATTCACTTCAGCAATGTGCCAAGAGGCTGCCACTCTTCTGCCAGTGAGAATAGTTTTCCTCATGGCCTCTGAGGTCATTCAATTGGGGTTGCAAAGGGATGATCATATAGGGCTGGCCTTTGATAGCATCCCACGGGTTAGCTTCTTTGATTTCCTACTACCTCTGAGAGGTGAATGTTGGTTTCACATATATATATATATATATATATATATATATATATCTGAGGGGGGTGAGTATGGGGAGAGTAAGTATGGGCAGGTCAGGACCTCCTACTGCTGCATATAAACTCCAGACACATGCATCACTTTGTGCATTTGGCTTTATGTTGGTACTAGGGAATTGAACCCAAGCTGTCAGGCTTTGCAAGCTAATTCCCTTAACCACTGAGCCATCTTCCCAGCCTTGGCTTCATTTTTCAGGTGAGGAAACTGAATGTCCTCTAACTTGTCCTATCATAAAGACAAGTCCCAGGCCTTTCTGAGACACAGTGGTGTCTTGTCACTCTCCTCCCTGGACAGTGGGTGCTCATATGGTGATCCCACCTGCTAGCATGGACCCAGAGCTGGGTCTGAGGGCATTTTGGATTCCTTTTTCTCCTAAGTACTTGGGTCTTTGAGTCACAGAGGGTGTACCACCTCCTTTCAAGCCCCCATTGGGTTCCTAGTACTTGGGGGCGGGGGTTGTAGTGCCTTGAGGGTTTTCTGTGGACCTGTTGGGTGTTCATGCCTGGTCTCAGGTGTTGCTCTTTGAAGGATGTACCCCATTTCAAGCTGCAGCAGTTGTTTAGGAATAGGGCCTTGAGGCTTCAGGCTCTGGGCAGTGGGAAGTGGAATTAGAAAGGAGCCTGAGAGCTCTGAGGATTCAGGATGTCTGGAGCTACACTGAGCTGGAAGCCCAGATGCTTGCCTGCCTCTGAACAATGGGAGGCTAGCCTATACCTGAGCTTATTGGTTCTTAGAATTGGAGTCTTTGCCTTCATGAAGATTGTCCACAGCTGGGCCTGCTGGACTTAGATGGGCTCCCAGGGGAGTTGTCTGGTGTTGTGAGCACTACAATAGTATAACAGCAGGCCACCTCTCAGTTTCTGCCACTTACAGTTGTAATATGCATTGGTGGCTCAACATTATGTAGCAGCCATCTGGATGGGTCCACTGTCACAAGTGCTTCCTGCAGCCTTAGAGAAAGCTGCGAGGCCAGGTTCAGACCAGCTGCTGGGCAGGATCTGGAGGGGATATATGTATGGGCCCTGAGCCCAGAGGCTCAGCCCTGAGACTTGCTAGACTTGCCTTGCTTTCAGGTTGGGCTTGCTTGGCCTCCCAGCTGGTGAAAGGGCTCAGCCTGGACACACAGCGCCCCCTGCTGGGGAGCTCTGCTAACAGGCTCCCTCCTCCCTTGATGGCTAATTCAGCCAAGCAGGTGCCAGCGGAGCCTGGCAGTTCCAGCCTCAGATTTCAGTGCTCTGTCCATCTCCAGCCCAGGAGTCAGAAGCTTTTGATTTGAGCCTGCCCATGGGAACAAAGTTCTAGCCAGCCATTTGAGCTCTAGAAAAGGGGCTTAGGAAGGAGTCCTTTAGAGGAATGTGCCACAGTGATGATACTGTCAGCAGGTGTTGGTAAAGATTCAAACCTTGCACCAGCCACACTGCTGGTCCTGCTGACCTTGGTGAGAAGGGCCTGGGTTGTAATTGTTCAGCTGAGCAGAAGGCCACCCCAGGGCAGCACATGGCTAGGAGAAAGGTGGGTTGCAGGTAAAGACGTGGACTCCAGAGCCCAGATTCTCAAATCCTGAATGTAGCTGTTTTGTAATGAGATATGGCTCTCTTGGCCCCACCTTCAGATCTGTTGGGCAGCACTGGGTCCTCTGTCCTGTGGTGGTTCCTGTAGCTCTTCTGAGGCTGGCTCTCTGCTTGCCTAGTAGGACGGAGTATGTTTTCCAGAAGAAACTCTAGACTTGGGATTCATAGCCTGGACAACGCTAAAATTTGCTTAGCCATCTTTATTTTTTGTTTTTTTTTTTTTTTGTTTTTATTTGTTTTGTTTTTTCGAGGTAGGGTTTTACTCTCTAGCTCAGGCTGACCTATGTAGTCTCAGGGTGGCCTCGAACTCCTCAGCCTCCCATCATCTTTAGCTTTTTGTTTTATTTATTTAATTAATTAATTTATTAGAGACAGAGAGAGGGAGAGAGAGATAGAGAATGGGCGCGCCAGGGCCTCTAGCCACTGCTAATGAACTCTAGACGCATGCACCTCCCTGTGCATCTGGCTTACGTGGGACCTGGAGAGTTAAACCTGGGTCCTTAGGCTTCGCAGACATACACCTTAACCACTAAGCCATCTCTCCAGCCTCATCTTTAGCTTTTTTTTTTTTTTTTTTTTTTTTTTTCAAGATAGGGTCTCACTCTGGCTCAGGCTGACCTGAAATTTACTATGTAGTCTCAGGGTGGCTCCTCGAACTCTCAGTGATCCTCCTACCTCTGTCTCCCGAGTGCTGGGATTAAAGGCGTGCACCACCACGCTCAGCTAATATATATATGTGTATACATATATACATATATATATATATATATATATTTTTTTTTTTTTTTTTTTGAGGTAGGGTTTCACTCTAGTCCAGGCTGACCTAGAATTCACTATGTAGTCTCAGAGTGGCCTTGAACTCATGGTGATCCTCCTACCTCTGCCTCCCCGAGTGCTGGGATTAAAGGCGTGTGCCACCACGCCCAGCTCATCTTTAGCTTTTTTATGGACTACTGGATTAAGGTTTTCAACTATAAGAAAGTTACTTAATGTATTCTTATGAACTCTTGAAGTTACATTAGGGAGTACTTTTGTTTTCACTGACCTTTTTTCTCCATTAAATGTCTCTTTTTTGTTATGTCTGAATCAAAGATGACTATTAACAAGTGCTGTGGGATTTTGAATATTTTTGTCCTTGGTATAGTTTAACTTGACAGAATTGAGATCTTAAGATGTCCTCAGAATTCCCCAAAAAACTTCCAAATAATGTTTTTTTTGCAAAAGGACCTAAATGGGGGTTGGAGAGATGGCTCAGCTGTTAAGGCACTTGCCTGCAAAGCCTAATGACTGAGGTTTCATTCCCACAAAGAACCAGATGCACAAAGTGGTGCATGCATCTGGAGTTTATTTGCAGTGGCTGGAGGTCCTGTTGCTCCCATTCTCTCTCTCTCTGCTTATAAATAAATGATTTTTGTTTTTTTTGAGGTAGGGTCTCACTCTAGCTCAGGCTGACCTGTAATTCACTCTGTAATCTCAGAGTGGCCTCGAACTCACAGCAATACTCCTACCTCTGTCTCCCGAGTGCTGGGATTAAAGGCATGCAGGTCAGCCTAGGCTCGAGTGAGACCTTAACCAAAAAAGAAAGAAAGAAAGAAAGAAAGAAAGAAAGAAAGAAAGAAAGAAAGAAAGAGAGAGAAAAATGTTGGCGAGGAAGTTGTTTTCTCTATAGTTAGTTATTTTTCTATTTGCTTTGGAAGATCTTATTTCCAGCCACTGCAAATAGAACTCCAGATGCATGGGTCACCTTATGTATCTGGCTTACGTGGGTTCTGGGGAATTGAACCTAGGACCTTACGCTTCACAGGCAAGTGCCTTAATCGCTAAGCCAACTCTCCAGCCTCCATTAATTTTCTTTATGTGTTAGCAATTATTAATGTACCATCACTGGAACTGGTAAGTTGGGTCGGCAGTTAAAGGCATTTGCTTGCAAAGCTGGTCCAGGTTCACTTCCCAAGCCACCCATACTAGCTGGACACAGTTGTTTACAGTGGCAGATCCATACACACACACACACAATTTTTTTTTTAAATTTTAATTTATAACTTCTGCAGCATTCTTTTTAAAACATTCTTTTAAAAAGTATTTTTATTTATTTGCAAGCAGAGAGAGAGAAAGACAGAGACAAAGATAAAGAGTGTATCAGGTACTTTTGCCACTGCAAATGAACTCCAGATGCATCACTTTATACATCTGGCTTTATGTAGGTACTGGGAATTGAATGTGGGCCATTAAGCTTTGCAATAAAGTGCCTTTAACCACTGAACCAACTCACGAGCTCCAAAGGTGGTACCTTAATAATTTCTAAAAGCCTTTAAAAATGGTTGCTCCCATTCTCTCTCTGCTTATAAATAAATGATTTTTGTTTTTTTGAGGGTCTCACTCTAGCTCAGGCTGACCTGTAATTCACTCTGTAATCTCAGAGTGGCCTCGAACTCACAGCAATACTCCTACCTCTGTCTCCCGAGTGCTGGGATTAAAGGCATGCAGGTCAGCCTAGGCTGAGTGAGACCTTAACCAAAAAAAAAGAAAGAAAGAAAGAAAGAAAGAAAGAAAGAAAGAAAGAAAGAAAGAAAGAAAGAGGGAGAGAGAGAAAAATGTTGGCGAGGAAGTTGTTTTCTCTATAGTTAGTTATTTTTCTATTTGCTTTGGAAGATCTTATTTCCAGCCACTGCAAATAGAACTCCAGATGCATGGGTCACCTTATGTATCTGGCTTACGTGTTCTGGGAAATTGAACCTAGGACCTTACGCTTCTGCAGGCAAGTGCCTTAATCGCTAAGCCAACTCTCCAGCCTCCATTAATTTTCTTTATGTGTTAGCAATTATTAATGTACCACCACTGGAACTGGTAAGTTGGGTCGGCAGTTAAAGGCATTTGCTTGCAAAGCTGGTCCAGGTTCACTTCCCAAGCCACCCATACTAGCTGGACACAGTTGTTTACAGTGGCAGATCCATACACACACACACACAATTTTTTTTTAAATTTTAATTTATAACTTCTGCAGCATTCTTTTTAAAACATTCTTTTAAAAAGTATTTTTATTTATTTGCAAGCAGAGAGAGAGAAAGACAGAGACAAAGATAAAGAGTGTATCAGGTACTTTTGCCACTGCAAATGAACTCCAGATGCATCACTTTATACATCTGGCTTTATGTAGGTACTGGGGAATTGAATGTGGGCCATTAAGCTTTGCAATAAAGTGCCTTTAACCACTGAACCAACTCACGAGCTCCAAAGGTGGTACCTTAATAATTTCTAAAAGCCTTTAAAAATGTTCTTTAGAGGGCCTGGAGAGATGGCTTAGCAGTTAAGCACTTGCCTGTGCAGCCTAAGAACCGTGGTTCGAGGCTCAATTCCCCAGGACCCACATAAGCCAGATGCACAAGGTGGCTCACACATCTGGAGTTCATTTGCAGTGGCGTGCCCATTCTCTCCCTCTCTCTCTCTCTCTCTCTCTCTGCCTCTTTGTCTATCACTCTCAAATAAATAAAAAAAAAATTATTAAAAAAAATGTTCTTTAGAAAACCAGAATAAATAAATAAATAAGCTGGGTGTGGTGGCGCATGCCTTTAATCCCAGCACTTGGGAGGCAGAGGTAGGAGGATTGTTGGTAGTTCGATGCCACCCTGAGACTACATAGGGAATTCCAGATCAGTCTGGGCTAGAGTAAGACCTTACCTCAAAAACCAAACCAAAACAAAACAAAACAAAAATGTTCTTTAGGGCTGGAGAGATGGCTTAGGGGTTAAGGGGCATTCCTGCAAAGCCTAAATACCCAGGTTCAATTCTCCAGGTCCCATGTAAGCCAGATGCACATGGTGGCACATGTGTGTCTGGAGTTCCTTTGCAGTGGCTAGAGGCCCTGGCACATCCATTCTCTCTCTAATAAATAAATAAAAATAAATTAAAAATGTTCTTTGGGGGCTGGAGAGATGGCTTAGCGGTTAAGGCGCCTGCCTCCTAAGCCTAAGAACGCTGGTTCCAATCTCAAAGTCCCACGTTTAGCCAGATGCAAAGTGACGCAAGGGCGCAATGCCACACTTGACCATAAGGGGGTGCATGCATCTGGATTTCGTTCGCAGCAGCTGAGAGACTGCTGGCGCGCCCATCTCTATCTGTCTTCCTCTCCCTCTTTCTCTCTCTCTCTCTCTCCAAAAAAAATGTTCTTTGGGGGCTGGAGAGATGGCTTAGTGGTTAAGGTGTTTGCCTGCAAAGCCAAAGGATCCTGGTTCGACTCTCCAGGACCCACATAAAAAAGATGCACAAGGGAGCGTATGCATTTGGAGTTCATTTGCAGTGGCTGGTGGCCCTGGCATGCCCATTATCTCTCTGCCTCTCAAATAAATAAATAAATAAATAAATATATTTTAAAAATGTTCTTTGGAGTAAATTGTATGTAGTATAAAATTTACCATTTAACTATTTTATTTTTTTACTTTTTATTTTTTTGTTTTTCAAGGTAGGGTCTCACTCTAGCTCAGGCTCACCTGGAAATTACTATGTAGTCTCAGGGTGGTCTTGAACTCATGGCGATCCTCCTACTCTGCCTCCCGAGTGCTGGGATTAAAAACATGCACTACCATGCCGTGCTCATTTTAACTATTTTAGTTTGTTGGCATTCACCATGTCATACAACTGCTACCACTATTGAGTGCCAGCCCTGATTACCTCAAAGGAAGTTAAGCAGGAAGCTCCATTCTCTTTCCTCAGACCCCAGACTTCCGCCTAGAGAGTGTCCTGGCCAAGGAATCCTGCTTTGGCTTATTTGACAGCATGTTTTCAGGGTTTTTTCTGTGACACCATATATTTTACCTTCATTTTAGTTTTGTAATAAAAAATGTGCCTTGATACTTCAACCACATGCATAGAATTTCTACAATTTATTTTTTTTTTTTAGGTAGGGTCTCACTCTAGCCCTGACTGACCTGGAATTCACTAGGTAGTCTCAGGGTAGCCTCGAACTCTTGGTGATCCTCCTACCTCTGCCTACCAAGTGCGGCATTAAAGGTGTGCACCACCATGCCCAGCTACAATTGATGTTTTAAAGTTACAGTTATATTTTTCAAATGTTTACTTTTATTTTTATTTATTTATTTGACACAGAAAGAGGGAGAGATTGGGCGCACCTGGGCCTCCATCCACTGCAAATGAACTCCAGATGCGTGTGCCCCCTTGTGCATCTGGCTAACGTGGGTCCTGGGGAATTGAACCTGGGTCCTTTGGCTTTGCAGGCAAACGCTTTAACTGCTAAGCCATCCCTCCAGCCCTGAATGCTTACTTTTGATGTGAATAGTTATACCTAGATGGCACCTGTTCTGCCAATGAGTGATGACCGTAAGTCGTGCAGACTGGCACAGGTTCAGGTTCATGATGTATGCTGGGCCACACCAAGCTTCTTGTCACTACAGCTGGCCTGGCACTCAGCCTGCATCCCATCATGCCACTGGCAGGCTTAGGGTTAGGTTGGCAGGCCTCCTCTCCTGTGTATTTCCCAGGTTCAAAAGAAAAACGTGCTGCACATAATTTGACTGGAAACTCAGAAAGCAGAGGAGTGAATTTAGAGAAAACATTTAAATGCCTCCTTAGTAACCGAGGAAGTATGGACCGAGTCAGGTTTCCTCTGCAAACTCGAAAGCTGTGAAGCATTTAGGCCTTGGTATATTATGCCTGCCGGCTGTGCTGAGAGACTGGTCATGCAGGCTGGGCAGTTGTTCGTTCCCTCAGATACCCAGGGGTGTGTTGGTACCATGACTGCACAGGAAAGAGGTTCATGAGCATGTGTTAACAAGAATATTAAACATTTAAAAAATTATTGCCGGGCGTGGTGGCGCACACCTTTAATCCCAGTACTTGGGAGGCAGAGGTAGGAGGATCACCATGAGTTCGAGGCCACCCTGAGACTACATAGTTAATTCCAGGTCAGCCTGGACCAGAGTGAAACCCTACCTCGAAAAAACAACAACAACAAAAAAATTATTGATTTATATTCACCAGCAGAGGGGAGAGAATATGCACGCAAGGGCATCTTGCTAATTCAGATGAACTCCAGAAGCATGAGCCATGTTGTGTATCTGGCTTTACATGGGTACTGGAGAATTGAACCCAGGCAGACCATCAGGCTTTAGAAGCAAGCACTTAACTGCTGAGCCATCTCTCCATCCTGATTTAAGATTGAAACAACACAGACAAAAGGGCACCCATAGCCCTAATTCAAGCTTGTGTCTTCACTCTTCTAGTTAGTCTATATATCTACATGACAATGCATCAAGCACACCCATATCCTATAGTAAATCCTAGCCCATGACCCCTCACAGGAGCGCCCTCTGCTCTTCTACTAACCTCTGGCCTAGTAATTGATTCCACTTTAACTCTACTACCCTTCTTCTTACTGGTTTATTAACTAATCTACTCTAACTATTCTGTATAATTGTACAGATGGAGAGGTGAAAGCTTGGCAGGCTCCGGGCATCATGTTTTCCTGTATCAGATACCAACACCGTGTTTTCCTGTACATATTTTGGTACATATTTTTCCCAAACCTCCCATGATCCTGATAGTTCACTGGGATAATGAAAACATTCTCCTGGACCATCTGGCTCTAGTCTTGGGGGACATTAGCTACCTGCTTTGTGTTGTGAGTCCCAGTGCCTCTACCTGAGTGTCTGATATCCTGCATCTGTGTGAAAGCAGCTTGAGTGATGGGAGTAATTTCGGTCCTTACAGGGGCACAGAGGACGTCACCTCTCCCCACGGCATCCCCCTCGACCTTCTGGATCGAGTGATGATCATCAGGACCATGCTGTACACTCCGCAGGAGATGAAGCAGGTGAGCCTTCCAGGGAGCCTCCTAACCCACACTGTGCTCTCCTAGCCTCTGACCCCATGGGCTGGCCTGAGCCAGTAGCAGTGCTCCTGAGGCTCAGGCCCCCACCATACACTGGCTGCAGGTTAGAAGCTTCACTCCCTTTTGGACTGTCTGTTCCCACTTCTCCCACCATGATAAGCTTGAGTGAAAGGTGAATGAACACATGGACTTGATGCCAGCCACTAGGAATGCTACCATCTCCAAGGATAGAGAGAAAGTAAATATGATTTAGTTGTCCAATATGGTAGAGTCCACCTGTACTCCCAGCTCTCATGAGTTCACGGCCAGTTCAAGACCCTGTCTCAAAAAAACACTAAAAACCCAGAAAGATGTGGACCCTAGACTTAGCCTAAACAGTTGGCTCATGGTTATATAGTGTTAGTTGGTAGCTAGGACTGGACAGGTCAGCTGGAATTCTGGCTATCTGACTTGACACTCATGCCCTTCATCCGTGTGGATCAGCCTCCCTCTGTGGAAGCCTGCAAAGAAGATGAGTATGGCTCTCTGGCTTTAAAACAAATTTTTTTTTTTTAAGGTAGGGTTTCACGTAGCTCAGGCTGATCAGATCAGGAATTCACTAAGTAGTCTCTTGGTGGCCTTGAACTCACAGATCTTTTACTTATTTGAGAGCGACAGAAAGAGAGAGAAGGAGGCAGAGCGAGAGAGAGAAAGACGGAATGGGTACACCAGGGCCTCCAGCCACTGCAAACAAATTCCAGATGCATGCACCACCGTGTGCATCTGGCTTACCTGGGTACTGGGGAAATAAAGCCTCGAACTGCGGTCCTTAGGCTTTACAGGCAAGTGCCTAACCGCTAAGCCATCTCTCCAGCCCCTCTCTGGCTTTTTTATAGGGCCTTTCCTTTGGAGCTGTCAGGCCTCTTGCTGGTATTTGTGGCAGACATCATGCCCACCTGGACTATGCAGAGCCTGGCTCTGCTAGTATCTGGGAGGGCCATGGTGACACTCTACTGACTCCAGTCACACACACCTTACTTAGGAGATGATCTCCTTATACTTGTGTTAACTGCTTTTAGTCACTGTGACAAAATACCACACTAATCAACTTAGAGGAGGAAGTAGTTGTTTTGGCTCATGGTTTCAGAGGCTTCAGTCCATGGCCAGTTGGTCTGGTTGCTTTGAGCCTGTGGCTACACAGTACATCATGGTAGGAACATGATGCAGAGGAGGCCTCTTTGCCTGTGGTGGCCAGGAAGCAAAGACAGACAGGAAGGGCCTAGGTCCCAGTAACTTTCTCCTTCTAGGTTCTACCACTTCCCAGGCTGATACCAAAGTATTTACTGATCATAAGCAAAAACATAATATAAGCAAAAATTAAACAACCTGCAAGTGCTGAGAAGATAGCTCAGTGGGCAAAGTGCTTGCTTTGCAAGTGTGGGGACCTGAGTTCAGATCCCCAGACCACACATAAAAAAGCTGGGTGTGGTGGCACCTGCCTGTATTTCTAGCACTGGGGAGCTAAAGACAGCCATTTTAGCTTATTTGGTGGGTTCCAGGCCAGTGTATGACTGTTTCAAAAAAGGTGCATGGTTAGCTGGGTATGGTGGTGCCTGCTGTTAGTCCCAGCACTCGGGAGGCAGAGGTAGAAGGATCACTGTGAGTTTGAGGCCACCCTGAGACTGTATAGTGAATTCCCAGTCAGCCTGGGCCAGAGTGACATCCTACCTCGAACCCCCCCCCCAAAAAAAAAAGTGCATGGTAGTCCTGAGGATAACACCCAAGGTTGTCCTCTGACCTCCACGTACGTGTACACGCCCACAGGTACTCACATACAGACTGCAGACCACAAAGCACCTGCTTTGAGACCCAGTCTCTTGTGTTCTGCCCAGAAAGTCAGAGCCCTGCACAGGTGTGGTCAGGGCCAGTGACACCTATAGCCCTTGTAACTTCCCTTTGCCTGCTGAGTGATGTGAGCAACTGGGATCCCCTCTCTGAGCCTCAGGCTGCTCTGTTGAATGACTCACTCCTGGCTTTGTGACTTTGTCACATAGCATGCATGAGATAACAATGGGGAGACCCACTGTCCCAGTTCTGTAAGACTGCAACACGGAATCCATGGGAGTGGAAGTAACTGGACAACCATGTCTCACTGTAGTTGTTTAACGGCTTCACAGACTCCCTCTAGGGTCCTGTAGCCACACAGAAACCCAAGTCACAGAGCTAGGGTCCCTCTGAAGCAGCTCACCTCCTGGCCAAGCTCTCCTGGGTCTTCTGCCTGCACCTCAAGTTCAGTGACTGGCAAACCCACTCCAGCAGTTCACCTGGCCCAGCCACAAGGCCCACTGCTTAGGTTTCTCTTAGGTTGGCAGACTAGCTGCCTGTGCCTCACTTTGCTCTAGGTGGCTCCAGGGATCACCTCAGCGGTATCACTGAAGCCAGAGCGGGATTTAATTTTTTTTTTTTAATTTATCTTTGTCTGTGTGTGTTCACAAGGGCCTTTAGCTGTTGCAAATGAACACTGACACTTGTACCACTTTTTGTGTCCTGCTTATGTGGGTGGATTGGGAATTGAACCTGGGCCAGCAAGCTTTGCAAGAAAACACTTTTAACCACTAAGCCATCTTCCAGGGCTGGGTTTTAAACAGACAAGCTTAGTGTAACTTATGCTGTATGCCACCAGTACTGACACCTTCATAAACCATCCCTGCAGGTTATTAAATGATTAAAGATCTCATTCATGAGCTGCCTGTTTTCCTGCAGTCTGAGGTGGGAGTGGCTGTGATTGCTCTGATGCGCTCTCGAGACAGCGAAAGCAGATGTCCCTGACATTTCTGGAAGGAAGCCAAGCATTTCCATCTCTGGAGTTCCTTTTTGTTTGGGGGGGGGGCGGTTGCTGGGATGGTATCTGGGGCCTCGTGCATACTAGAAGCATCCTCCATGACTTATTGACATCCTAGTCCTCCCTCCTCCCTGGAGTTCCAGAAGATTGCCTAGGGGCCATTTTTTCCCCCTTGGGACTTGAGGTCCTCCATGTTCAGCTGTTGGTGAGGAGCCCTTCAGACTTGCAGCTGGTTTGTGGAGCATGCTCTACTGCTGATGGAGTTGAAAGTAGGGTTGTCCTTCCCAGGTCTTTCTCTCAGCTACCCTTCTATCCACTTGGTAACTTCCCTGGGTCCCTCTGCCTTTGGACCTGATGACAGCCTGTTGTACACAAGATGAGCTGGCAGAGCTCATACCTCGCTTACCTGAGGAATGCAACGGATGGGTTTGTGGCCGCTGCAGCATTTGGAACGTTTCCCATGGTGTTGAGCTTACGGCTTGTTTAGACAAAGGCAGAGAGGCTTGCTGTGCTTGAGGTGGCCCTGGTCTGTGGAGGGGCTGCCTTTGGGGTGTGCGTGCTGGCTTGTGTACTGCAGCCCCATCTGGCTCATGCTTGCTGGATGGTTGCTTGCTCCTGTGGCAGAGTCCTTTGGGGGTGGCTCCACCCCAGCCCAGACCACAGCTCTCCTTTTCCCTTTCAGGGCACTGGTGTTGGGACTCAGTGTCTTCCAGCCCCTCTGACTCTACCCTGGCTGTTTTTATGGCTTTAATTTAAACAAGGGCTTCTTGATATCTTGTTTACGAAGCTGCCAGAGTGAAAAATTCCTGTATTATATGAGGCTCGAAGTCCTCGAGTTATCTCGGCCCCGCAACACACAACATCATTATCCCGCTGGCCCTTATCACTCAGTGCTGCTGTGCCTGCGGGACCCTGTGCCACTGCTGCTGTGTCTCACCGCTTGCTGGCTGCCCCTCCAGCCTCACCAGGATGCTCACT
Organism: Orientallactaga sibirica; assembly: GCA_036365145.1. Taxonomy (NCBI): domain Eukaryota; kingdom Metazoa; phylum Chordata; class Mammalia; order Rodentia; family Dipodidae; genus Orientallactaga; species Orientallactaga sibirica. The sequence goes on along the minus strand of JAEOAD010000029.1, from coordinate 5,308,136 downwards.
GCAGCAAGCATCAGCCTCTTGATAGATTAGATATCTCTCGGCGATGTTATGAGGGCTGGTAAATCTTCAGAAGTAACTTTTTTTGATTTATTTAACCATCATATTTATCAAGGAAATAAAAAATGTCTTCTCTTGCCTATGCTCATAGTTGGTGGTGCCCAGGCTGGCAGGAGAGGTTGGGGTCCTGGGCAGGGCTGGAGAAGGACCTGTTCTCTCTAACAGCAGAGGGATGAGCTTCCATGGAGTATGTGGGGCACATGCCCCCAGAGATTCGGGCAGCCATCATGCCCACAGCCCAGCAGGCTGAGACACTGAACACAGTTGGGACAAGTGGGGTTGGTCACTGTTGGCTATGTTTTTTCTACAACAAAGATCATCAAGATCCGAGCACAGACGGAGGGTATCAACATCAGTGAGGAGGCACTGAACCACCTGGGGGAGATTGGCACCAAGACCACACTGAGGTGAGTCAGGGCGAACCTCAGAGCTCCTCCTGCTGTAGCCAGGGGCTTCTCCAGGCACAGCAGTTCACAGTGCCCACAGTCTAGACATGGCTAGAAACCTGGTCACTCTGCCCACGCAGGAGCGCAGATGAGCCTTGTCCCTTGTCTCCCCCGTCTGCCGTGTACGCTGCCTCATGGGCCTGCTGTTGAAGTGGTTGGTGCCCAAGCCCAAGGGAAGGGTGCAGGCATACAGTGTTCTCTCAGCTGTTCTGTACAGCTCACTGCAGTGGCTGGAGGGCTCTGGTCAGTTTTTCCTCGTAAATCAGTTCTTAGCATGCCCTGCCTCCTGCCATGACCCTGAGTTGGTTGTCACTCCAGAGATTGAAGATAGAGTGGCTGGCTCCTTGGTTTGGATGGAGTGCTGCTTATAAGAATAACTGACTCTCCTGCCTTGGACAAACTGTGTGCTTCTAGGTGCCTGTGTTGATTCCTGTACCTTAAATGTCCCCGTCTATGCTTGGCATTGTCTGCCTGGCTGGCACTGGGGTCTATCTGAGTGTGTAGTCCGTCAAGCAGCAGTGGAATGGGATGAGGAGGAGCACTTGTCACCTGGTGGCCTCTGAACCGTTCTGATGGCTACAGTGCTCTACAGGAGAGTGGTGGCAGCTCTCCTGTTGTGTCCTCACCTAGAGTTTGCTGTGTCGCCCAGGCTGTGCCACAGCCATGCCAACCTTGTGGGTGGAGTCAGTGCTGCTTGCTGACAGTGAGGGTCTCCTTTTGCTGGCCCTACTTTTCACTCTACTGGGCTGCCCACTATAGGTACTCGGTGCAGCTGCTGACCCCTGCCAACCTGCTGGCCAAGATCAATGGGAAGGACAGCATCGAGAAGGAGCACGTGGAGGAGATCAGTGAGCTCTTCTATGATGCCAAGTCTTCAGCAAAGATTTTGGCAGACCAGCAGGACAAATACATGAAATGATGGGCAGTGCCAAGGTGCACCTAGAGGACAGATCCTGCCCCTTGGACAGGAGGGCTCTTGGGCATGGCGTGCAGTATTGGCTCTGCGTGAAAGCATTTCTTTGTAAGTTATCAAACCTCCTCTCATGATTGCTTTGAAGAGATCCCTCCCAATCTGGTGTGTTTTCTAATAAAATCTGAAGAGTTGTTTTGATGACATCTCTATAAATTTAACAACTTTTATAGACCTGAGGTTCTGGGTTCCATCCCTAGCAAAACACATCTGTGACCTTACACCACAAAACACACTGCAGCACAGGGTTTCTGTGATCTCACACCCAGCCTTCTGCAGTCAGTGGGTGCCAATCTCGAGGCCAGCTTATAGTGTCCTCTTTTTGTCCAGGAAGCCTAATGTCATGTCTCCTTAGGCTTCTCAGCTGTGATGGTTTCCCAGGTGTTCCTGGGTTCTGATGGACAGTGTCAGGGACCAGTCAGGCATTCTGTCTCATCCCTCAGTGCAGTCTCCTGGAGTCTCTTGGGTGTTTTTCTTGTGATGAGCCTGGGGTCTGTTCTCAGGAGAGGACCACATTGATTCACATCCCTTCTTGAAACATCCCATCAAGGCAGGACACCACTGTTCTTTCCCACCTGGCTGAGGACACCTTCTCGGGGACCTTGTTCACAGTTCCCGCCCCTCCATGCTGGCTTTTGAAGAGTCATGCTTTAAGGGGTGGGAACTGTTAGCCGTGGGCTGTGGGGTTTACCTCAGTTGCATGGAATTATGTATAGATTGTTTTCATTTACTTCTTTAGTAACCACATTACAGAGAGGTCAGTTGTGTTGAGTCTCACCATGTGAATCAGCCTGGCATGAAGCTCTCAGAAATCCTCCTGCCTCTGCCTCCCAAGTGTTTATCACCATGCCCTATGTGATGTCATTTGCAAAGACACTAGGGGATTTCTGTGAGTGCTAGGCCTGCAGTACAGATGGGGAGATGAAGTTCAGGCCCAGTACCTTCCGCTAGCAAGGAACGGAAGCCGGATTTGAAATCAGACTGGCTGGAGCCTGAGCTAGAAGCTCCATGTGTGGAGTTTTCTGTACCAAAGCAGTAGCTGAAGATCTGACCTTGAGAGCTGGTGAAGCCACAAGGCCCACTGAAGAGGGTGACCTGCAAACCACGCTGCTGCCCTGCTCCAGATCTTTCACAACATCTGAGTAGGGGAGAAGTAGCAGTTCCAACTCCGGGACAGTGTAAAGCAGTGTCCAGGCCACCTGCCCTCTAGAGCATTTAGAGAAACTGAGGATCTCCCAGCCACAGCCCCCATTCTGCTCCTTGGTGTCCCAGGGGGACACTCCAACTTACTCAGTGTTCTAGAAGGGCTGAGATAGTTGTGAATAGGTGTAAAGGCTTGGTTATTTTAATTTTCCTCCCTTTTTTTCCCCCAGCAAGGCCTGTGATTATTACATTAATCTTCCAGGCGAAGTTTTTACGACCTATCCCTCCTGTACTATGAGAAGTTTCTCCATCCATTCCCCAGTAGGAAGCAGACCCAGTGGGCAGGGAAATATTTGTTACATCTTATCAGGCTGACACACAATCTAACAACAATTACAGCAGCCCCATTTTTTGCACTATTTCAGCTCCAGTGTGAAAAAAATCTGTAACATTAAAGTGAGGCAGGGTGGGGAGCTGGGCACAAGATGTGACCCACTATCCCTGCTCCGGGCCGGGCTCGTGGAAGCCTCCACTGGAACCCCTTATCTGCTGTGCAAGGTCCACCAGGGAAACACTCCTCTTCCAGTTACATACCCCAAGAATATATTGGCTTCAGGGCTGAAAGGACCATGCTTTCTCATACCATTAGCAAGCCTTTTTTAGCCATTTCGCTCAGAAAATGGAGTTCAGTTGAAGGATGGGGATCACATCCTTTGACCTCAATCTTCCTGGCCCTGGACCAGTCTTGGTATGGGCAGTGCACCCCACTTGAGAAGGCTCTGCCCTTGAGGGGCTGTAGCCAGGCCTTAGGTGAGATCCAGTGAAGAGAAGCGGCCAGGGTCCAGAGCAGAGTTCCCATCTCTGCCCTAGTTGGGAGAGAAGACCCAGTTTGTCAAACAGGAGACAAACCTGTTAGCCATCAGCCCTCCTCAGTTCTTTCCATTTAGATGCAGCTCTTGAGAGGCCAGGCCTCAAGTGTCCACTGCTTCCAAAACCATATTGGGCCTCTCCTGGTTTTGCGTAGTCCCAGCCAGCACCGGTATGCTATGCTTGGCCAGCATTGCCCTTTGGTCCTCTGCTCCCCAGCCTAGGATCTCCGACCGCTCCACTGGGGACAGTGCCGTGGAGAGAGGTCTGGTGCCGAGAAGCCCTGGCAGCAGCCGCCCCTTTCCCTCCCACCTCCCGGCGGTGGGAGGAGTGGGCCTCCTGGGCTGCCTGTCGCCCGCTGGCCCCTTCGCCCTCCCCGTCACTCGGCGCCGGGCGCGGTGATTAATGGCCGGCCGGCCGAGCGCGCGCCGCCTTCGGCGCGATGGATGCAGCTGTCAGGCCGGCCGGCCGCGCTGACCCCCGGCCCCGGCCAGCGCGATCAATGGGCGGCGCGCGGGGGGCGGCGGCTGGGCCGGCGCGATAAGATGGGCTGATGCGCGCCCGCCGATTGCCCGCTCCGTCACCCGCCGCACGTCACCGTCACGCCGCCTGCCCGCCCGCGCGGCTAGGCGCCGTCAGCGCGCGTGATTAATGGGGCCGCGGGCAGCCGGGGGACGGCACGGGGGACCCTAGATGGCCTTCGCCCCTCCGAGCCAGCAGCGCAGCAGGCTCTGCTCGGAGCGCCCGTCCCAACAGGGTGCAGGTGACCCAGCCAGACCCGGGCCCACTGTTTCCACCAGGGCGACCCGTCCTCCATCCAGATTTCGCCTCGGAGGAAGCGTCAGACCGCTCCGGTGCGGTTTAACGGGTGGCTTCCCCACGGCCGCGGTAGGCGCCTCCCTGGGGCTCGCGACCCCGGGACCACAGCGCCCCACGTGGTGTACACGCGCAGTGCCGGCGCCCCTGGCCCCGCCCATAGCAGAGTTTCTCCTGGGGGCGTGGCCAGGCCTAGCTTCAGGGTTCAAAGGTCTGCTCCCCACCTCTTGTGTAGGAGCTACAAACTTATCTTTAACAAGGTAATATATATAATTTTTTTTTTCCGAGGTAGGGTCTCACTCTAGCTCAGGCTGACCTGGAATTCACTATGTAGTCTCAGAGTGGCCTCGAACTCACAGCGATCCTCCTACCTCTGCCTCCCCAGTGCTGGGATTAACGGCATGCGCCACCACACCCGGCAAAGGTAATATTTTGAATGGATAATTTTGTAACTTTTGAACATGATAAAGAATTTGGAAGCTATCAAAGGAGTGTACAGTGAGTCTCCCTCAACTTATGCACAGGCCGGGGGGTTGGGAGTGGGACACACCCAAGCCCCTTCCCTTCAACACCAAATTAATTGTGAAACTCCAGCCTCAGATGAGCCCCCATGGGCCTGTCTAGGTGCTGCCTGTCCTCCCATCATCTTGTGCAGGCCCGTGCACTTTGGAGTAGCGCTCAGTTCTCTCACCCTCCAATGAGTACCTCCTTAGGTTTTATAACCCATGTTTACTTGTGTTCTTTTTTTTTTTTTGGTTTTGCGAGGTAGGGTCTCACTGTGGTCCAGGCTGACCTGGAATTAACTATGTAGTCTCAGGGTGGCCTCAAACTCTTGGCAATCCTCCTACCTCTGCCTCCCGAGTGCTGGGATTAAAGGCGTGCGCCACCACGCCCGGCCTACTTGTGTTCTTTCTTAAAATCTTCATTTACACAGATAAGCATAAATCTTTTTTTTTTTTTTTTTTTGCTTTTCCAAGGTAGGCTCTCACTCTAGCTCAGGCTGACCTGGAATTCACTATATAGTCTCAGGGTGGCCTCAAACTCATGGCGATCCTCCTACCTCTGCCTCCCAAGTGCTGGGCTTAAAGGCGTGCGCCACCACGCCCGGCAGATAAGCATAAATCTTAAGTGGGCTATACCTGAGCTCTAAGAAAACCTCTACCTTGAAATTTCCTTGTGTCCCTGCTCCCCCGCCCAAGGATGTTTCCAGACTCAGATTGCACTGTCCTCTGGTGAGTTTGACTCCTTGGATGCTGCCTGTATATATATCCCATCTGCTGGATTCATTTGCCTGCTGGTGACAGTTTATGCCACCATCACTTTCTGGCCCACGTCTTTGTGTAGGCACCTTTTACTCTAGGACAAATTCCCATGTGGGGGAGAGCTGGTAGATGGAATGTATATTTAGTTCCACCTTTTCCATCTCTTCCGTGTCCACTCTGTAAACAGTCATGGGCACTTCTGATGAGAATCTCACACACAGAATACTTCCTGGGTGGATGGTGCTGTCATTTGCTTTGCCCACTCTGAGACAGGCTATAGCCCAGCTTGTCTTAAACTCATGATCCTGCTGCCTTCAGCCAAGTGCTGAGGCCACAGGCATTTGTCACCAGCCTCCTTCTGATGGGCTGTGGGTGTTTCTGGTCTGAGCACAGGCATTTGTCAGGCAGACAGGGCCCACGGGTGGCAGATTGCTGGGCTGTGATGTGAGCTCCCAGGGTAGAAGCAGCTTCTGTTCCACTTACGCTTTTTGCTCATAGGTGATGCCTCAGGGGGACTGGGTAGAGAAGTAACACAGGCCCTGCCATGGTTCTCCAGACTCTGGCACTGGTGGTGTCAAAGTTTGGGTTGGGTGTCTGCTGTCACAGGAAAGTGCACTTCCTGAGGCCTGTTGCTGGCTCTTGGGCTAAGACAAGATTCACTGGTCTTCCCCAGTGAGCTTCCTGAGGACGATGTCCAGGCCAGACCTGGCCAGTGTGGCCTGAAGGTATAAGCAGGCAGGCATCTAGGCAGGAGGCAGGTAGTGGGAAGGAGTGAGGCCTAGGAGTAGGGTAGCAGGTAGTATGGGGAACCCAAAGGCTCGCCTACATCCTCTGCCTGGCCCCAGCGAGGTCTCAACAGAGGTGCCCTCAGGCAGCTGGGGGGTCGGAGGGTAGCCTGGGCCTGTGTCCCTGTGACATCATTTCCTTGGGCCTTAGTTTCTCTATCTGGGAAATAGGAAAGGTAGCTTCCTCCCTGCCTGGCAGTTAGTGGTTTGTGGGGACAGCAGCAAGCTTGGCCTCCAGGGCGATGGCAGGAAGCAGAGGCCAAGCAGCATTTTGAGCCATACCAGCTGCCAATAAAGTGGGCTCTGCTGCCTGCCCTCTGGTCCTGCAGACATAGATCCAAGACTCGAGGCAGTGAGAGGCTCAGTGCCTCCCTGGTGGGAATTTTCTTCCAGGCTTCTGGAAGCCTAGAGTGCTCTGCCAGGCTATATGTGTCTAGGCAGTCTCCAGGCACCGTGCTGATGTGTAGCTTCTGTAGGGCCAGGCCCACACCTGTCCATCAAATCAATTAGTGAAACCTACCCCAGCCTGATACCACCCAAGAGCAGAACTATTCCAAGATCTAAAGCACAGAGTAGCATGAGCACCTGCTGAGCCCTGTTCCCCCATCTTCCACAGTCCTGTTTGAGAACTGTCTTGCCATCTGTCCCTCAGGGGCTGCTGGGAAAGCACCATACCAGGGTGGTGAGGATAAACATGGGAATAGGGCCTGGGGCAAGGCTACTTCAGGGGACACCACAAGGGCCACTTGTGCCCACCAGGTTAGGACCAGCAACCACCAGACCCTGTGCTGTACTGCAGGTCTGGTCCCCAGCCAGCCTCACAGCCAAGCTCATTCCTCAGGAAGCCAGCACTGCCCCAGCACCTAGACATACACTATGACATCCTGGGTGCCAGAGTAGTGGCGTTGCTGGCCCCACACAGGAATTCTGCCCCAACCCTGGTGTGGGAGTGCGAGGTGAACAGTGTCACCAGGAAGCAAGTGGTGCTCTAGGCAGAGCTTCTCTCTGAGGAGACTCACAAGGGCAGCCCAGCAAGGCTTTCCAGACACCCTGTCTTCATTGGCCTTTTCACAAAGTACACTGTGACCAAGCAGCTTATAAAAAGTCAGTTTTATTTGTTGGATACACACTGTGTCTCAGTTAAGCCAATTTGGTGTCCACAGTGACAGTCCCTTGGAAGCCAGGGCCAGCCCCACTCATCCACCTAGTGACCATAGGCATGAACCTGGGGGCTCCTCCATACCTGGCACCCCACAGCACAGCCCAGAGTTAGGGACTCTGCACCTGCCTGCCCGAGGCTGGAGTTGTCAGGGCAGGGAGGGAGGCCCTGCCGCTCTGTGGCAGAGGAGGGATAGTAGGAGGACCCTGTGGACTACGAGGTGTCAGGCTCCTCTGCTCAGGACTGGGTCTAGACAAGGCCACGTGTGATACAGTGTGAGCCCTGGGCCATGGACAAGAGACGTGGTCCATCCTGGCCCTGCTGCTGACCTGTGGGTGTCAGGGCCAAATGGCTAAATGGCTTCTTGTCCCTCACCTTCTGTTTGCTGGTTTACACAGCCAGCAAGATCCTCTAAGGGGCCTGACTCAGGGAGATCACCGGCTCTACCGAGGTGTAGAGGGGCCTGTGTGAGGGGCTGCTGGTGTGCTGTTGCCCTGCATGCTGCACTTGATGTCCTCACTCATGAGGACACCCTCGTCCCTTTTCTACCTAAAGGTCAGCTGACCATCTCTAATTGCCCTGATCTTAGATCCTAGCCCCACAGACAGCACTGGTCTTGAAAAGGGGCCACTTACAAGCCTGAGAGGTTCTGAATCTCCAGACCGATGTCACCTGTCATCCCCTCCCCAACCTTATTCCAGACATGATTGTGAGCAAATTCTCCCATGAGACTCTGACCCAGCTACTAATCCTGAGCCAGTCTGCATTTGGTCCTAAGGGTAGTAAGAAAATCCTAAACACCAGAGCAGGAAGTGCTCCGAGGGAAGACTGAAGAGATGCCAACACAAAGCCTTTGTTTTCTGAGTCTGACTGCAGTGACCCTCATAGGCGCTCCCGTCCCTAGCAGGAAGCGGGAAGGAGCAAGCACAGCAGAAGGTCTCGCAGGCACCCTACACACACACACAGAGCTACTTAGCTCAGCCAGGCTCCAGTAGGTAAATCCAGTAAGCCTGACCTTACACTACTAGAGCATACAAGCGGACTGGCCCAACAGGAAGACCTTGCTGGTTCCCCACCTTGAGGCCCATCTGTACACATGCAGGGAGCTTAAGGGATGGCCCACCTTCTAGGTAATTCTTTCCTCTCCATTAGAAGCAGCTCTGTCCTAAGAAAGCCTACTTGTAAAAGGGAAAACAATGCTGTCTTACACAGAAACAGTTCTAAGCCAGATGTTCCCACCCTGATAGTAAAGGAGGCATGCTCGTGAGATTCCTCACCGCCACGTCTCCGGAAAACACAGTCTGCACACGGCTTAGTGTTTGTGCTTCCAACCAGGCCTGAGACTGCCTTAGGGGCAGCTCAGACACTGCAGCTGAGGCACTGAGATGGTGCAAGGGTTGAAACAAAAGTAATAGGGACACTGGGGACAATTGGTTACCATCCACCCTGGCAGCCAGCTGAACATGTCACTTCTACAGGTTTTCGGCCATTGCCAGAATAAAAAGCAAAGTTTCAAATTAGGAAATGTCTACACTTTACAGTGGAATGAAAGGATATTAAAACAACAAAAAAACAAAAAACAAAAACAACAACAAAAAAAAAACCAAAAAAAAATTCTAAACAAAAAGTCCCCATGTTATGCAGCACCCTCTGGTGGTAAGAGCTCCCTTCCTGGGCAGTTCCAAGAGCCCACTTTCTTGCCCTGGTCCACAGGGCATACAAGGCTCAGAAGAGAAGGGCTCCCATGCTGCCGACCTCACTCTGCTCCTTGACGAAGATCTCAAAGTATTGATAGATGATGGTAACTGCCAGCAGGATCCCGGTTCCAGACCCGATAGCACCCAGGAAGTCAGCCAGGACAGAGAGGGCCCCAATGCACAGCCCACCAAAGGCTGCGGCTGTGGGGATGTACCTGAGGACGGGAAGGCTGTTACTCCATGCTGCTGGTTAAACTCTAAACAAGCCCACCAAGCTGGCCACGTGGGACTGGGAGAGCATGACCAGTCCTGATCCAAACTCTGAAGGTGTCACAAGATTTTAAGTAGCTTGAAAGCAAGAATGTAAAATGTCATTTTTCTACATTAGTTACTCTGAATATGCTAAGGTAGGTAAGACATTTCTTCTGTGCATTGATGCTAGGATTAGCCTAGTAAATGAAGTAAATGGACTGCTGTGCTACCAGGGAAATAATTGGTAAATGACACAAAACTCGCATCTCTAATTTCCCTGTGGTGTTTCTTTCAGGCAGCCCACAGGATAAATTGACTGACACCTGGTTTGTCAACTGTTTGTAGGGACAGCCTTACTCATGTCTCTCCATCTTAAAAGGCTGTTTTGGGGTGACTGTGGATGAATGCAGCAGCTGGGCGATTGTGCCCAGAAAGCCTAAGGCACTTCCTATCTACCAAGCAGTCACTCCTAACCATGACAGCAACACAAGACCCACAGTGCCTGGGGAAGCCTCTTCTTAGCTCCCTCCTCTCCCACACAAGGTCCAGCTTCTCGCTGCAGCCTGGTGGTCTCTGGCCTCCTTCTAGCTTCTGGTTTGGCTTTATTTCCCTGCACTGACAATCCTACTTCATCACCAACTATCCCTCTGGGCCTGGCTTTGCCTTAGCCTTGGGCCCTAGTCTGTGTTCAGGTGCTAGGACCTGCTAGAGAGTGACCTGCTCTGGGCTCTCTCAACCATGACCAGCCTGAGTCAGCACTGCTCTCTCAGGCTTCCTCACACCATCTCATGCTCCCTGGCCATGAACTTCCTTGTCCCTCCCCTGTGCTTTCCTTTTCGGAGGGGTTGTAATGACTTAGGACCCTATCTACCCTACGCTATAGGGTGAGAGCAGACCAAAAGACCCTGCGGCCTTTAAGGATGCTCCTTGTTTAGGACTCAGGGTGGGGAGGGGAGAGGTGCACTCACCGATTCAGCTCATGCACCATGGAGGTCTCTCGGTGGCCCCTCATCACCATCTGCTGCTCCTTTAGCTGCTTGGCAACCTGCAAGATGAGAGTGGAAGGCTGTCTGTGCCAGATGCTAAGGGAGGCAAGTGTGTCACAGTGGAGCCAAACAATACAGATTTCTCTCACAGCCCGGTGACATCCAGAGGACTTTGCACCTGCTGCACAGTGCTCACATGGCCAAGTCTGTCTTTTAGCTTGGGCCCAAGTCTTCAATGCTGTGCTTCCTTTATGGCCCTTAATGTCTCTAAATTGGCCCACCTAAGGAACGATGCACCTGCTAGTCACATTCTTATGAAATGATGACAGTCTAGTGGCCTTAGTCTAGTAGACATGCCTGATACTTACGTCTTTGGCGGAGGAGCCTGAGACTTCGATCCACGTTTTGGAAAAGAACGCACAGGAGCCGAGCATGAATACAATGTAGACAACTGCATGAACAGGGTCTTCCAAAACAGAGCCAAACGATTCCGGAGGGGACAAGTAATAGCACAGGCCACCAACTGGATAGGCACGTGCCGGGCCCCCAGAGGAAGTGTCCTGGGAAGAGGAAGTAGATAGAAAGCGTGTAGATGCTGCTTCCATACACTGGCACAGACCACAGCCACTTGTCACCTTCCATCATCTATATGCCCACGGGCAGTTTTCCTGTTGAATGGAAAGCTTCACGTGCTGCATTACTTGTAAGATCAGTCAGGAAAGATGTTTGGGTGACATACTTGGTCACAAGCTAAGACAACCAGCCACACCAGCAGACAATCCCACCCCAAGTAGCAGCACTTACCGACCAGGTACCCAGCAGGCTAACCAGCAGGTTGCCGCTGAAGCGTGCTGACAGCATCTGGGAGATGACATACAGGTTGGACACCAGGGCAGACTGTAGGATGATGGGGATGTTGGAGGTATAGAAGAGCTTGATGGGGTAGGTGTTGTACTGGCCTCGGTAACGTGCTGATTTGATTGGAAGGTCCACACGGAAGCCCTGTGGCAGAAACAATGCATGAACCAGAGTGACTGGGGCTATCAGGCTGGCCACAAGAAAGGTGGCATGTGGTGTTGGTTCTGTCACAGGACTCCAAGTTCTGACAGTGTCTGAGGGCCCATGCCCTTTTCCTTATGTAAACAAAACTTGGAAGGACAAATACCCATATCCTACTAGGGGTTCTCAGGCAGTGATCATACATACTGCTACCATGTACAGAAAAACTTGGCTTTCCCACCAATACAAGCTCTCACCCTGAAGCCTGGGACACCAGGAAGGGTGTTCATCTTGTTACAAACCCCACCATCTCAGACACTAGGTCAGGGCTCAGAAGACAAAATTCTCAATGGTCTAACTGCAACAGTTGCCAAGCAGGAAACCATGACTCAGCAACTCAAGGCACTTGCTTGCATGGCTGCTGACCCAAGCTCAATTCCGCAGCACCCATGTAAAACCTGACACATGTATCTGCCATCACAATGTGCCTATGGCAATAGGAAATACAGCCAGGGAACTGTTGAAGCTTGCATGCCAGCTAGTAGGATGTACATAGAGCAAAAACAAGAGATCAGTCTCAAAGAAAGTGAAAGTGGGCAGATACCTTGAGGTTGTTCTTTAACCTTCACATGTGGCACATACAAAAAAATTCAACAAATGTTAAGCTGCCTTCCAACTGCTGTCCTTTTTTTGTCCTTTTGAAACAAAGTCTATGTAGGCCAAGCTGGCCTCCAACTCTTGATCTTCCTGCTTCTGCCACCTGAGTGCTGGTATTATGTGTGTGTCACCAAGCCTGGCTAACTGCTGTTAACATCTTTCAGTGAATATCAAAACCACAACTGGATTAAAAAAAGCATGATACTCAGTCAGAAGCAAGGTAAAGACTAACATGCTTATCAACAGTGGGTGCAGAAGCAAAAGGGCCCTTTGCTGGGCAGACACACTACCCACAGCAACTCCTAAAGGTTGGGGGACAGCAGGACAGGTGAAGAGCTTTACCACTTTAAAATGTGTAAGTCAGCCAGGCATGCTGATGCACACTTTTAATCCCAGCACTCGGGAGGCAGAGGTAGGAGGATTGCTGTGAGTTAGAGGCCACCCTGAGACTACACAGTGAATTCCAGGTCAGCTTGGGCTAGAGTGAAACCCTCTACCTTGAAAAACCAAAAAGAAAGAAAAAAGGTAGAACTCCTACAATCACTTCTAGACATACTTGGAAGTAGATGACCACAGCAAAGACGAAGATGGTGGCGATCAGATTCATGAGGTTGGGGAGGTTCTGGCGGTAGAATGCCTCTCGAAGGGCTCGGACCTTGTCTGTGCGTGTGGCCAGCAGGTGGAACAATGCAATAATAGCACCCTCAAATTCCATCCCTGTGGGTGAAGGAGGTACAAATGTGAAGGAAGAGCCAACAGCTCACTTTGTCTCCCAGCTTCTCAGTGACCAAAATGCAGAGAAAGAATTCATTTTTGTTTCTTCTGCAGAGACTCACACCACAGCAATGGGCAATTCTATTCTTCTGAGTTGAGTTGGTTAGTCTTAATTTAATACCATCTGTGCTGCATACTACCTGGGAGGAGTCAAGACCCGTTCCTAGAAATCTAGCAAGAGAGCACATGTATCCCAGGTCCTGGGAAGGGCTGCCTCCATGAGGGGCTTGGGCTGTCTGCTCCACACTCAATTCTACAAGTGGGTATAACACCATTTGTGCTGGCATGAGTCCTGACCACAAGACGTGCAGAAGCAGGTCTGGTAGAGAGAGGGCTACTGAGGGCTGAAGGAAGGGGCCCAGGCATCTGTAGCAGGGTGCCAGAGGAGGCTGGAGGACTGCCCAGGAGCCCACAAGCCTCCCCATGCTGTAGCTGTGACAATAATGGCTTGTCTCCTTAGAATTAATGGACATGGGGGCTGGAGTTAGGATAAATCTCTTACTCTATAGAGGAGAAAGCCCAGAAGGGAACCACTTACACTACCCCTACTGGTGACCTGAGCTCACCAGTGAATGCTCTGCCCTCCTCCTCCTCTGACCACACAATGGGATAGTCCTCAAAGCCTGTGTACTGCTGGTTTCTTCCCTCCCCTATGAGGACTCTGCTCAACTGTCACTAGGGCCTTACTGGGATAGCAGATTAATTTTGTAACCACCATGCCCAAGACTAAGAAGGCAGTTGGGGAGTGTCTGGGATGAAGGATGAGACAAAGCAATGCCAACATTAGGTCCTAGCTCTCCAACAATTGTTCACAATCGATCTGCCGAATCTCTGTGAACAGGGTTGTCTCCATGTGCTAGAATCACCCCAGGGGCAATGTTCCACACCCATGCAGTCCCCACAAACACCCCCAGTCCTGGATGTTTCCCACTTCCCAGGGAAGCAGCTGAGTTGCTGAGGGTTTCCTTCAACCCATTTCCCTTCTCCCCAGCCAAGCTATAGCAGTCCTCCTGGCTACAAAACCCCTGTGCCTTCTGCATATTGCTTTGCCCTTCTTGCATGCTACTTGCATGCACCATCCTTGGCTCCCTCTGGCACCACTTACTCCACACAGGCAGGTGAGGAATCTCCCTCTCAAGTGTACCTCTCAAGGCCCAGCCATGGCGACAATCCCACATTGACTTCAGTTTTGTACACATGCCACCTCTATCCCATATCCCATACTTGTTCCTCCCTAACATCCTACATCACAACCCAGCTGGTCAAGGTCAGCCACAGTGCTTTTCCATAAACTTTGCAGTGTGAGCAGGTCCCACATATCATATTCCACATCTTGCTTCAGAATGCAATGCGACCCTGTGACCCTCCATGTCTGTTCTTAAGTCTTGACCTGCCACATCATCTTACTCCTTATTTGCTATCATTTCTAATGCAGGCACCCCCACCCCTGTCAAGAGCTTACAAAGTACCTAAGCTCCAACTGTGCCTTTACGAATCCATGTCTGTCAAGTCTTTACCCCAATCTCCCAATTTGCCTTGGATTTCCTAAAATGTATGTAGTGGTCTTTTCCTCCATATAGGATTACATTACATACTCCATATGGGATTACATGCTCTCTGGGGGCCAGGAACTGTCTCTGAATTCAATTCCAAGACAATATGTAAACACATTTTTCATAAGACTCTTCTAAGTGAATGACATATTTAGTAATTTAAAAAACATACAAGAGCCAGGTATGGTGGCATGCCTTTAATCCCAGCACTCAGGAGGCAAAGGTAGGAGGATGTGAGTTTGCTGTGAGTTTGAGGCTACCCTGAGATTGCATAGTGAATTCCAGGTCAACTTGAGCTACAGTAAAACCCTAATTCAAAAAAAAAAAAAAAAAAAAAAGAAAGAAAGAAAGAAAGAAAACAAACATGGCCGGGTGTGGTGGTGGTGCATACCTTTAATCCCAGCAGAAGTAGGAGAATCACTGTTGAGTTTGAGGCCAGCTTGGGACAATGAGCTCCAGATCAGCCTACAATGGAACTCAGTCTGTAATTCCACACTGGTCTTGAACTCACTGCAATCCTACTACCTCTGCCTCCTGAGTGTTGGGATAAAAGATATGCACTACCATGCCCAGCCTCTATTCCTAAATATAATTACTTTTACTTTTAAAAAAAAGTTTATTTGAGAGAGAAAGTGGCAGATGGGAGTGAGTGGGGAGGGAGAGAATGGATATGCCAGGGCATCCAGCAGTTGTAAACAAACTCCAGACGCATGTGCCACCTTGTGTATCTGGCTTATGTTGGTCCTGGGGAATTGAACCTGGGTCCTTTGGCTTTGCAGGCAAATGCCTTAAGTGCTAAGCCATCTCTCAAGACCCAATTACTTTTATTTTTGAGGGAAAGAGAAAGAAGTGGAGGGGAGCACGTACCAGGACCTTCAGCCTGCTGCAAGTGAACTCAGACACATGCACCCCCTTGTGGCACATGTGTGGAATTGTGCACTTGTGTCACTGCATCTGGCTGTGAGGGACCTGAAGATTTGAATGTGAGTTCTTAGGCTTTGTAGGCCAGCACCTTAACTGCTAATCCATCTCTCCAGCCCTCTACTCTAAATTTAAATCTAAGGCTTTCCTTGTAAGTTTATAAATTTTTATCAAAATCACTGTCACAAAAAAAAAAAAAAAAAAAAAGAAAGAAAAAAATCACTGTCACAAGATGTCTACATCTCTGTGGAAATAACATAGCACCACCAATATTTGACTTCCATCTACTATACGCCAAGTACCATGTAATTTCTTTTATTTTGTGGTGCTGGGGAACAAACCTATGGCTTTGAATATGCTAGGCAAGAAACAACATTGAACTACACCTTCAGCTCTGGGTCTTATGACATGATCACATTATTTAGCCCTGGTTGACCTCAGCTTCAGTAGTGCTAGGATTACAGGTCATTTTTCACTTAAACCTGGCAACAGGATTATCAACAGTGGAATGTGCCCAATGTCACCTTATAGACCACTAACTGGAACAGCAGGCTCTGAGTCAAGCTCAAGCCTCTTTTCAAAGTTGCTCCTCATGTGACCAAAAAATAGTCTAAAAATTCCACTTTTAGACAAAGAAACTGCCAAAACCTTCAGAGATTTTAAAAGGATGTTCAACAAAGTGGACATGACTGAAATGCCCACTGGAAGGCAACTTGCTAAAGTGTTTTATCCTCCTAGATGGCATTCTTGCTGTGCTGAGAGAAACAAGGCCATCACAGTCACACTCTGGCATGTCAGATGTCGATGAGATACATGAAACATCCCTGTTGCTACTGCTATGAGCATAGCCCTGACCTGTGTTTAAAAACTAGCAGGTATGCACAGAGTAAAATCAGAAGTGAGCACCTATCACAGCATGATTTGTCTGTGGCATCCAGGGCCCCTACCTCGGCCAGTGTTGACAGTGGTGGGGCTGAAGGCCTTCCAGACAATTGTCTCACAGATGTTGGTTGCAATGAAGAGGGATATTCCAGAGCCCAGGCCATACCCTTTCTGTAGCAGTTCATCCAAAAGCAGAACAATTAAGCCAGCAACAAAAAGCTATAAGAAAGAAAATAAAGTGAAAAACCTATATACACAGTGCTCTCCTTCCCCATGAAAACCAAATAGATGAACGGAGCTCCCCATAGACACAGTGTGGGCATTCCTCAAGAACCAGGCTCTTGGATGTGAAAACAGAAAGCTAAGTGAATTCGTCCTTGGCCCTCCTCTGAAGGGCAAACCCACAGCCTCCAGCTTCTTCTCAGCAGGTCCTTTAAGGCAAGGTTAAGATTTAGTATTAGAAAATCTCCAAGGGGGTGTCAACACAATACTTACCTGGATGGTGATCAGCAGGCAGATTCCAGCACCCATCTCAGAAGGGTCCCCGTACATGCCCGTCATCACGTACACAATGGATTGACCGATAGTAATGATCATGCCAAACACTAGAAGTCAAAAGAGAATGTGTTTGTTCTCAAAGTAGGACATTAAATAGGACACCAGCAGAGGGAGTTGTTGAAAAGGCTCAATGCCTGACACTGAGAAGAGCAAAGTTAGCACCGACACTGCCCCTCCCCCACCCACCAAGGAGCCAGAGGAGAAGCACCACCAGCAGCACCATTCACATACAGTACAATGACAGTAACACATATCTCTTAACAAAAGTACATTCGTGAATTCTACCTTTTTGTAAGATAGTTTCCCCTATGAATAGAAGTGTTGTCATGTGGCAAATCTGGTCCTTAGGGAAGGCAATCAGTTGGCAGCAAGGTTACCCTGGATCTCATCAAAGACAGGACATGGTACAGTACTCTGCACTGCCCTGGTGCTGGTCTCTACGCTGAGCTGTGCACAGGATCACAGGATACCACTAAAGGTCACTCAAGCTCTCAGTCCACAGCACAGAATATAATCTTAGGGATAAAACAATCCCTCTTAGGCAGGCATAGTAGCACATGCCTTTAATCTAGTGCTTGGAAGGTAGGAGAATTGCCCAGAGTTTGAGATCAGCCTGAGCTAGAGTGAAACCCTGTCTCAAAACAAACAAACAAACAAACAAACAAACAAACAAACAAACAAACAAACATCCCCTTTTGTCAAAGCATGTACTTGATGCATCTTTATATATATTTTTTGTTTTTGTTTTTTGTCAAGGTAGAGTCTCACTCTACTCTAGGCTGACCTGGAACTCACTCTGTAGTCTCAGGGTGGCCCTGAACTCACAACAATCCTACCCCTGCCTTCCAAGTGCTGAGATTAAATGTGTGTGCCACCATGCCTGGCTGATGTATCTTTTAAAGCAGAATCCCCACAATACCAATTTGGTTCCCAGTCTCTTTTCCTCTGCATCGCTCCCCTGATCTAATGGAGCTTCCTGCAGACTTTGCTTCTTGCTCATTACACTACATTCTTAGGCACAACAGGACTGACTAATTTGAAATGTTCTCAGGCATCCATTAAAAATAGTCCTCAGGGCTGGTGGCGCAGAATCCCAGCACAGTTGTAGGAGGATAAAGGCCACCCTGAGACTAACATAGTTAATTCCAGGTCAGTCCGGAATGGAGACCCTACCTCGCAAAACCAAAAAAAAAAAAAAAAAAAAAAAAAAAAAAAAAAAAAAAAGTTTCAGGCTGGAGATGGCTCAGTTGTTAAAGGCACTTGTAAAGTCTAATGGCCCAGGTTTCAGTTCCCAGTACCCATGTAAACCCAGATGCACAACATGGAGCAAGCATCTGGAGTTCAATTGCAGTGGCAGGAGGTCCCTGTTTACCCATTCTTATACTGTCTCAAATAAATGAAAAAAAAATTTTTTTTATGCCGGGAGTGGTGGCACATGCCTTTAATTCCAGCACTGGGGAAACAGAGGTAGGAGGATCGCCGAGAGTTCGAGGCCACCCTGAGACAACATAGCGAACTCCAGGTCAGCCTGAGCTAGAGTGAGACCTTACCTTGAAAAACAAAAAACAAAAAACAAAACCCAGAACAAAACAAAACAGAAAAAAAAAAAAAAACAGGTTTGATTCTCCAGGACCCACGTAAGCCAGATGCACATGGTGGTGCATGCATCTGGAGTTTGTTTGCAGTGGCTAGAGGCCCTGGTGTGCCCATTCTTTCTCTCTCTCTCTCTCCTTTCCTCTCTCTTTTTCCCTTTCGCTGTCTCTAATAAGTAAATAAATCAAATATATATATATACATAGTTAAAAAAAGGTCCTTTGAAAGGTGGAGAGATGGTTCAGGGGTCAAAGGTACTTGCTTGCAAGGGTGACAGCCTGGGTTCAATTTCTCAGTACCCATGCATAGCCAGATGGATGGAATGGAATGTCAGGAGTTTGTTTGTAGTAGCAAGAGGCCCTGATACACCCACCCCTCCGTATCAAATAAATAAAATAAAATATTAAAAGAAATGGCTCTCACTTGAATTTTTTAAAAGTACTCATAAGCTGGGTGTGGTGGTGTGCATTTGTGATCCCAGTACTTGGAAGGTGGAAAGAGGATCAAGAGTTCAAGGTCACCCTCTACAACGTAAAGTTAGAGGCCAACCTGTGCATTCCAGGCATGCAGTGGCAGTTGACGACCATTACCTGCACTAGACCTGTGTCATACTGAGCTCATCACCATTTTGTCATGGATGATGGAAGAGGGCAAAGAAGGAACCAAAGTAAAAGGAACAGAAGGTTCCGTGGAAGAGATGGGGAGGAAGACAAAAGAGGGAAATATGACCAAAATACATTATGTACATACATGAAAACCACCAAAAAATATAAAATTTAAAAAGTGGGGCATGGTGGCATAGGCCTTTAATCCCAGCACTCAGGGAGGCACAGGTAGGATAGCTGTGAGTTCAAGGCCAGCCTGAGATGACATAGTCAGCTTGGGCTAGAGTGAGACCCTATTAAAAAAAAAAAAAAACCCATAAAATTAATATATATAATAAAAATTGAAAAAAATTATCACCAGTACCAAAGTTCAAATTCAGGGCCCTATGCACACTGCAAGCACTCCACTCTGCGGCTCAGTCCAACGGTCCTGACTCTTAAGGCAGAAAAACAGTTAAGAACTTTTCCTGAGTAACTTATTTCAGTTCAGAGGCTGAACTTGGGAGATACTGATGAGGCTGGTCATGGTGACCAGTAGCAATTCTCACTATGGGAAGGCAAATGTCACTGCCCCACTTTGACAGCCTTCAGAACTGCCACTCACTGCTTTCCACTTCAGAATGGCAAGTGGCAGCACTGGAGTGAGAGGGTCATCTTTCTCCTCCACTAAATCCCTTTAAACACCCCAAAGAAAACACATGCCATTCAACCACTAGGTGCCAGGCTGAGCAAGACTTTCATTTTAGTGCTCTGAGGGTCCTCAATAGATGTCACCTACTTCTTGGTGTAGAAACCATGGCCAATGAAGGAGTCCACTCCATCCTAGAGCCTGGGGGTAATCCTAGCCTTTTTGTCCTGCTTGGCCATCTCTCTACTAGAGGGTCCCTGGCTACCACAGGCTATGGAGTGTATGCAGGGCCAAGGATGTCAGAGTGCAAAGCATGCTGTATTAACTCCCAAACTTGAGGGCAAATTCATATTCAACTGTGGACATTCTATTTTCTTACACTTTTGGGCTCCATTGAAGAGAGCTCGGTCTTTGGGGGTGTCACCAACTTCAATGATCTTGGCGCCAGCTAAGAGCTGCATGATGAGGCCAGAGGTAACAATGGGAGAGATACCCAGTTCCATCAAGGTGCCTTGAGGAAAGGAGGAGCAGAACACGGCCGGCATTAACTTGGAAGGATAAAGCATTGTTTAAAAAAGCATATGTACACTGAATGCGTACCCCTAACAAATCTAGTGTGTCCAAGCTTACCAACAGCATTTACTTTACAGAATACCCCCAAACACCAACGACTACAATGTAGCTCAATTTGTTCTATTCAGCCTGCCAGGCAGCATCTCTTTCTGCTCAGGAAGTCACATGGCTCTGAACAGACATCTACATTTTCTTTACAGAGATAAGGAAGGCTTTCTAATCACTTAATGAGAAAGGATAACATCCAAGGTATTTCCCTGAAAACTGTGCAGCTAGGAATAAACTTCCACTTCCCACAGTGCCAGAATGCGGCACACTTCGGGCTTGTAATTTCATCTGTACTACAGTAAGTCACTCAGCATCGATATCCACATTCAAAATCCTGTCCACAGGGTGAATGGTTGGGGGTCTACAAAACAGTTACATTAGTTCTAACACCCCACAACCAGCTGATATGAAGATGACAGAGGAAACAAATCACACCTTCTAAGTTATCAGCACCTTGGGTATTTAAAAAGTATTGTAGTTTTCCCATGTTTTAAAAGTCTCTACAATGTAGACTTATCTTGTTATTCCAGGTTTTGTATTGCATTCAAACCCAACATGAATGAGATGGTATTCTTAGCACATGCCACATTTATGTTTTACAAAGGCTATTGGATAAAGCACATTGACATCCTCCACTCTATTTCCTTCCTTCCTTCCTTCTTTCTTTTTTTTGGTTTTTCGAGGTGGGGTCTCACTCTGGCCCAGGCTGACCTGGAATTAACTATGTAGTCTCAGGGTTGCCTTGAACTCACGGCGATCCTCCTACCTCTGCCTCCCAAGTGCTGGGATTAAAGGCGTGTGCCACCACGCCCGGCCTCCACTCTATTTTCAAAGCTACATATACCCTCACAAACTTTCTAAGCTCTATATAAAACCAAAGCCTGTAATTAAGCGAGGCTATTCAAGCCCACATTGTCCAGAAAGGGGTAGAGTCTTACCTCTATTAGAGGCTAGAATCACTCGCATCCAGTAGAAAGGGTCCGCTGAGTCTGAAGACATGATACCAAACAGGGGAATCTGGAGACAAGCAGAGAACAGGTGTTACTTACTCGTTTGTATCCACCCCACTCCATCCCTACCCACACCAAGCATGGGCTTACCTGGCAACATACTAAGAAGATGAAGAGGGTAATGGCCGTCCACAACACTTTCTCCTTAAACTGAATCTGTGGAAGGAAATGAATTAAAGTAGTTATTTCCACAAATAAACACAATTGAATTATCAGACCCTACTCCCCATCCATCATGGGATTGTTAAACAATGTACCAAACAGTACTAAAACATTAAGTACCAAATAGCAAAGCTGTCTACTGCAACACACGATGAAGACTTCCACGGGTGCTACCTTAGATGATCTGTCCACTACTCAGATTATGAGACAATGAATAACTCTGGTAAAGGCTAAGTAATCTGCCCCAAATTCCAGATGAAGTGAATGAGTTCAAAGCTGTTCTAACCATTAACAGTTTAGAATCAAGAGCAAAGAATGCTGCACCAAACAGAAGCTGGCAAAACAAGACACGCCTTCAGAATATGAAACAATCACTTTTCATTTGATGGGTTTAAACTAAAATCTTGTGATTCTGGACTCATCATCTGGAACTGATCAATTTGTGAGGGCACACTGCACTGGGGGAGGCAGGAAGAGCTGTATGTTGTTAACCTACTCACTACAATCAGCATCAGATGTTTATAGTCAAACATGTGACTCCTCCTACCCAAGGCCTCTTTCCCTTAGTAGTGGGAACTCTGGAGTCTTCTTCTAAAAGTGTCCACCATCATGTACTCACACTACCAGGCTGTTTTCATGCAGGCGTAACAAGCACATTAATTCTTGTTCCGAATAAGGACTTTGAGGTAGAACCACCTTAGGACTGACAATATTAAGTGAGTGAACTCAGACAAGCCTGAGTCAGCCTGCTGTCTGTCTGGTCAGAACACAAATCCTTTTGAGTGAGTCGTGCTACACTCTCAGCCACGACACAGTACCAGACTGTGAATTCAAAACTCAGACACTGTACAGGCAACTGAGGGGATTTCAACCACTTTTTTTTTCCCTTCAAGAACACTGCCTAGCCCGGTGTGGTGGTACACGCCTTTAATTCCAGCACTTGGAAGGCAGAGGTAGGAGGATCGCTGTGAGTTCAAGGCCACCCTGAGACTACATAGTGAACTCCAGGTCAGCCTGAGCTAGAGTGAAACCCTACTTCAAACAGACAGACAGACAGACAGACAAAAAAGAACAGTGCATGGGCTGGGGAAATGGCTTAGTGGTTAAGGCGTTTGCCTGCAAAGCCTAAGGACCTCGGTTCAATTCCCCAGGACCCATGTAAGCCAGATGCACAAGGGGGCACATGCATCTGGAGTTCGTTTGCAGTGGCTGGAGGCCCTGGGGCGCCCATTCTCTCTTTCTCTCTGCCTCTTTCTCTCTCTCAAATAAATAAATAAAATAAAAGTTAAAAAACAAAACAAAACACTGCCCTGGGGCTGGAGAAATTGCTCAGTGGTTAAAAGCATTTGCTTGCAAAGCCTGCCTGCCTGGGCTCAATTCCCCAGTGCCCATGTAAAGTCAAGTGCACAAAGTGGTGTCTGGAATTCAGAGCCCTGGGGCACCCATGTTTTCAGGTTCTCTGTCAAATCAATCAATCAATCAATCAATCAACCAATCAATCACTGACTTTCCCATCTGTTATCCTACCACACAAGGGAGGGCAACACCATTTCATACTAACCAAAAATACAAGCTAGCAATGAATGAAATTTGATGTAGTGCTGGAGAGTTACTGGCACCAGGACCTCATGTGCTCTACAACTGGCAACATCCCCAGTCCATGAGATGAAGCTCTGTGAGCCAAAACGTAGACAATTTTTTCAACACTGTATTCTTCAATGAGTAAGTCTTTTCTCTTGTTTATAACTAAATTTAAGAGCAAAACTTTTAAGCTCTAATGAATCTTCTTCTCCAACTGCCCAAGGCCCATCCTTACCAGTACCATACCGCCCTCTAATGCAAAAGCTACTAAACCATCCTCCAGGCCTCTCTCTCCCTTACTTCTAAACTCCTGTTCTGATCAGCCTGGCCCTTCTCTTGAGAGCTTGTTTTGAAGGTTCTAGAAGGGGAGCGCAGCTACTCTTATACCCTTGACAGAAGACCAGTCCTCCTCTATTTCGGGGAAGGAACGCACATGGAGGTAGGGAGGGAAGAAAGGGACACCCGCCTAGCCAGCCAGATCAGCTGAACCAACACTGTCAATGAAGGGGGGTGAAAGAAGTTGCAGCCAGATCGCCCTCACATCTCCAGCCCTTCTCTTATTCACTGTGCACCACTCAGCCTTTTATACTCAATCAACATGAACTACATCTAAAAACCTACTTTTCTAAATGTACTAGTCTTGTTCACTGTGCCTTATGCATACTCCTCCTGCAAGGAATTCCTTTCCACATGCCCTATTCCTCTCTCAATACCACCACCAGACCCCATTTCTTGCAGAGTTAATCCAGACTGAGCCACCACTATACTTTGTACTTCCCATGTCCCTTCTTCCAGCACACTTAGCTACCAGGCCAAGGTCACAGAGCTATGAAGAGGCAGTGTGAAGACAGGACCTGGGTTTACCTGGCTTCAGAGCCAGACCCTTTCCACTGTGCTAATTTTAAGCAGGTAAAGCTATTTAAAACAGCCCATCAATGGTAGCATGCACGTGAGATGTTATATGAAACTAATTTAAGTAGAAAGGTAAAAGTAGATCCCCATGTCCATGTGGTTGTCAAGTACACATAAACATATGTGAACACAGACTACAATCTGAAAGGAACGGGGCCATGAAGTTATCTTAGTATTCCTTGTGAGTGTATGGACTTGATGGGTCTTTCCTCACTTCCATGTGCAACATGCACTCTTGAGCTGAGATGTGCGGTCACAGACGTCATGATAAATATTAACAACATGCTGCACCAACCGCCTTTACTACCCTCAGCCTAAAAGGTACAACCTCATTCGAAACGATTGACTACTTTTCCTTTTGACAACAAGTTACAAAAGGCACCCCCTAGATAAAACAAACACTCCATGATCTGCACCTGCTGGAGGTGGACAAGGGGAGAGTAACTCAATCTGGGATCCTAACTTAAGTTTTATTCATTCACTGCCCAGATCCCTTTTTGGACCAGGCAAACCTCTCGCTGTTCACCAAGGGAAATCCATCAAAGATGCTCCGAATAAAACCCAATGATTTCGTGGGGATTCCCACACAACTACGCAACCAGGTCAACCTTTCACATTGCCCGGGATGGCACAGCACACACCACTACACTCCAGGGGAAGAAGGGGTTGAGTTCCCATTTGGCGTGTCGAGGCCATCTTTAGTTTGTACTGTGAACTTCCAGTGCCCAGCTTCTTGAGGCCTCTTTTAACGGCCAACCTGGGTAACTTACCTTTCTCTCTGGCTTCTGAATTTCCGGCAGGATGACACAGAAGGGCTTGATGACTTCCAGAAATTTGACTTTGAAGGAAGAAACAAAAGAGGCGTTAGGCCACCAAAGAAGGCTGAGGTGCTAACCCGAGGAGCCTTGAGCCCGGAGAGAGCGGGGCTCGGGCTTGAGGGGAGCAGGAGGCCTGGCGTGGGGACCCCCTTGGGAGCCGCGGCAGGCCGCGTTCCGCCAGGCTTGGGTCAGTGCGGCCCGCGGCCGCCCGGGTGGGGAGGAGATCGGACCGGTCGCAGCAGCGCCGGGGCCGCCCTGTGATACTTACTCGCCATGGTGGCGGCTGCCCGGGCTCCGCGCCCTCCTTCGCCCGCTCTCCACTCCGAGTGAGGGGACGCGGTACACTCCCGAGCGCGGCTTCTCGGCCGAGAAACACGTCAGTGCTAACCGGGCGGCGAGCGGGGCGGCGGGGCGGAGTCAGAGACGGACCGCTTCCGCTTCCTGCCACGCGCGCCCGCCTCGCTGCCTCCGTCAGGACCACAACTCCCAGCATGCAGCGGGGCGCCGAGGCCTCGCGGGATGTCGGCGCGGTGCACACCGGGACGGTGAGTGGGCGTGGAGAGGCGCCCTGGAGCCTCCCTGGTCACTTCTTTCTCCGCCACCTCCTTGACCACCCTACGGAGTAGGCGAGGGGGCTGCGATCGCCTTTGTCGGCGGCACCGTCACCCCCTAGGACTAGGTTTCTCCCTGCCGGCCGGCAAGCGGGAACACCCTTTTTGTTGAATCACGCCGCCAGCTTGCTGGGTATACCCCTGCATCTGAGGGCAGATGTGCTTTTGAAGCTCAGGGTCGTCCTCCGAGGATAACTGGCCTCCGCTCGGTGTGTGTGGGGGATGTCGGTGTGCCGAGCCTAGATCAGGACCTAGGGGCCTAGCCGTGCTGCATGGCTGCCCAGACCCAGGGGGACCAGGGCGGGGGACACCTGCTGGGTGTGTAGTGGAAAAGAAGCTGAAAGCTGGACTGATGCACTAAGCCACTGTAAGAGTTAACTGCTAAGGAGCAGAACTTAGCTCTGTCAGTAGTTGAAGGAATCCCAAAGATAGAACTGTTTAAGGGGGACCCAGAGGGACGATAAAAGAGAAGGACAGTTTAGACTAAAATAGAATAAAAAGGAGCTCATGGTTAGGGTGACCAGACGACATGATCCATATGCATGTTGATTCATAGGTATATTTTGAAAAATTGTTTTGAATCATACAGACTGCACAAGCTGTCATGTCCTGCTTCTGTAAACCAGCTGCCCACTTGCTCGCTCACCCCTCCCCTCGGCTATGAACACTATAAAATAAAAGTAAAATCTCAGCTTAATACTGAAGTTACTTTGGGGAGCCATCTCAGGGAAATAAACTACTTTCACTCATAATGGCATTGGAGTGATCTTCTCAGAAAAGTTCTGCAACATAGGGAGTGTGCTTTCTGGAGGGGTCTCTGACCGTAGATTGTGTGATACTCTGAGTAGACTTGCTTCTGTTGGAAGTGCAGGAGGCAGGCGCTGCTGAGTGAGGCAGAGTTTCATGCGGCTCAATCTTGACCTAGATGGGGGAAGTTTTTGTTGGGCAGAGTGTAAGAAATAGTCATGACAGGTAGACCTGGGTCGCTCAAGGAACATTTGGATGGGAAAACAGGTGTGCAGTGTTCTTATATTTACATACTTAAAATTTTATTAAGTACTAGGAACAGATGCCTGAAATGAAGAGACAATAAAATCTGGAGCTTTTCTTGTACTCCTCGTGTGTGTTTGTGTACCATATGCACATGTACTTGCACATGCACGCATCCCATGCCCACTCTTGTGTAGGCCAGAGGACAGTGCCAGGTATCTTGCCAGCTGTTTTGTTTTCTTGAGTCAGTCTCTCTCAGAACCCAGAGTTGCCCTTTTTGGTCAGAGTGGCTGACCGGGAGCCCAGCAATTGTCATACCCGGTCCCCACTGGACTGGATTACAGGAGTGGGTGCTGGGGGAGGAACTCAGTTCCCATCAGACCCTCATGAAGAGCCAACCTGACTCCATTTTAAGAGCAAGAGCCATTTTGATATAATGACTAGGTTAAGTTTCTGTTTCTCTGGAGTTTCTATATCTGAGCTGGGGCCACAAATTGTTCCCTGGTTACTGTTCCCAGGATTATGTATTCATGATGTCCCGGAAAGTAGTTTAACTGTAACAGCTGGTCTGCTTCTGTCACTGTGCTTCCTTGCCTTTGAAACCCCCTTACCCTGTGATTTCTATGGTTTTGCCCTGTAAAAGGAGCCTGAGAAGCTGACTTGGGGCTGCTTTCTACACCCCGCCTTAGGGAGGTAGCTGCCTGACCGGCTCTGTTGTACACAATTAAAATTTTGCTTCAATTTGGCCATAATTTGTGGTCTTTATTTTGCAAATTCTGGGGTTAACACCTCAGTCTTACATGGCAAGTGCTCTTACCTGCAGGCATCTCCCTGTTAGATTTTTATTTTTTGAGGAGAGAGAGAGGAAGAGGCAGAGAGAGAATGGGTGTGCCAGGGCCTTTTCAGGGCTGTGAACAAACTCCAGACACATGCGCCCCCTTGTGTGCATGTGCAACATTGCGTGCTTGCGTCACTTTTGTGTCTGGCTAGATGTGGGACCTGGAGATTTAAATATTTTATTTTTATTTATTTATTTGACAGAGAGAGAGAGAGAGAGAGAATGGGCACGCCAGGGCCTCCAGCCACTGCAAGTGAACTCTATACATGTGCACCCCCTTGTGCAGCTGGTTAATGTGGATCCTGGGGAATCGAACCAGGGTCCTTTGGCTTTGTAGGCAAACACCTTAACCACTAAGCTATCCCTCCAGCCTGGGACCTGGAGATTTGAACAAACATTCTTAGGCTTTGCAGGCAGGTGCCTTAACCGCTAAGCCATCTCTCTAGCCCTCCCTGTTAGTTTTTAAGAAAGGTAGCTTTAAGCCAGGTGTGGTGGCAGAGGTAGGAGGATTGCCATGAGTTCAAGGCCACCCTGAGAATACAGAGTGAATTCCAGGTCAGCCTGGGCTAGAGTGAGACCCTACCTCGAAAAACCAAAAAAAAAAAAAAAAAAAAAAAAAAAGTGTTTCCCAAAATGGTCAGCTATTAGTATAACTTCCTCATTGTTCTTCTGCAAGCTAACAAGATTCATGTTTATATTTAAAGTATATTTATTAAAAATTTAGCTTGAGCTGGGCATGGTGGCGCACATCTTTAATCCCAGCACTCGGAGGCAGAGGTAGGAGGATCATCATGAGTTTGAGGCCACCCTGAGACTACATAGTGAATTCCAGGTCAGCCTGAGCCAGAGTAAGACCGTACCTCGAAAAACCAAAAAACCATCACCCCTCAACTGTGCCCAGGACCTGATAATCCCTACCTACTGTTATGGAAATTAATGAAACACTTTTTGTTTTTCTTTAATTTTATTTATTTATTTATTTATTTATTTATTTATTTATTTATTTATTTATTTTTGAGATAGGGTCTCACTCTAGCCCAGGCTGACCTGGAATTCACTCTGTAGTATCAGGGTGGTCTGTTAACTCACAGCGATCCTCCTACCTCTGCCTCTGGGATTAAGGCATGCGCCACCACGCCTGGGCTGATGAAACACTTTTGCTGCACCTGTTTCACTTGTTGCTGTGGGTAGAGACAATATTGCAAGCCCCACCTCCACAGAAGAGTTCAAAGTTTATTAGGCTTGAGTCATGGGTGCTCAAACTCCTCCCCTAAGTCCCACACTCCCAAGCAAGGCTTCTCCCTGGAAGTGCAGATTTCCATCCCCTCCCCTCCCCTCCCCTCCCCTCCCCTCCCCTCTCCTCCCCTCCCTTCTCCCTCCTCCCCTCCTCGAATGCGCTTCAAATCTTCCCTGATTCCAGATACCAAAGCTTTCCCTTTTCCTTCCAATCCTGCCAGTTGGTCCTGGCGTTAAACTCTTATTCACAAGAAACTGTCTCTAACCTCTCATTAGAACCCAGAACCTGACACTCTTTCAAAATCAGGCTAATTTTCTTTTCTTTCGAGGTAGGGTTTTGCTGTAACCCAGGTTCACTGGAATTCACTGTGTGGTCTCAGGGTGGCCTTGAACTCACAGCAATCCTCCTACCTCTGCTTCCTGAGTGCTGGGATTAAAGGCATGTGCCACCATGCCTGGCTCAGGATTTATTTTTTTATCGTTTTATTTATTTATTAGATACAGAGGTACAGAGGGAGAGAGAGAGAAAGTATGGGCACACCAGGGCCTCTAGCCACTGCAAACGAACTCCAAATGCATGTGCCACGATGTGTATCTGGCTAAAGTGGGACCTGGAGAATCAAACCTGGGTCCTTATGCTTCTCAGGCAAGCACTTTAACTGCTAAGCCATCTCTCCAGCCCCCAAGCTACTTTTTTTTTTTTTTTTCGAGGTAGGGTCTCACTCTAGCCCAGGCTGACCTGGAACTCATTATGAAGTCTCAGGGTGGCCTCGAACTCATGGTAATCCTCCTACCTCTGCCTCCCAAGTGCTGGGATTAAAGGCGTGCGCCACCACGCGCAGCTCAAGCTAAATTTTTAATAAATATACTTTAAATATAAACATGAATCTTGTTAGCTTGCAGAAGAACAATGAGGAAGTTATACTAATAGCTGGCCATTTTGGGAAACGCATTGTTTTTTTCGAGGTAGGGTCTCACTCTAGCTCAGGCTGACCTGGAATTCACTCTGTATTCTCAGGGTGGCCTCGAACTCATGGCAATCCTCCTACCTCTGCCTCCTGATTAAAGGCGTGCGCCATCACGCCCTGCTCTTGGGAAACACATTTTATAGTTTTTTCTTAAATAAATTATATTTAATAGAGATGCCAATAATTAAAATGTTTTAGTTAGAGATAACATTTCAGTGAACTATAAAAGTTTCACATATAAACAAAGGAAATTTTGAAACAAGTGAAAGAAAGTATAAATATAAAAATGACCAGGCTGAGCATGGTGGCTCACGCCATTAGTCCTACGGCTTGGGAGTCTGAGGTAGAAGCCTTGAGCCTGGGCTACAATGTGAGTTCCAGGTCAGCCTAAGCTAGAGTGAGATCCTGCCACAAAAACAAAACAAAACAAAAAACAAAATAGTAAAATAAAAATAGGTAAACTGGAGAGATGGCTTAGCAGTTAAGGCACTTACCAACAAAGCCAAAGGACCCGGGTTTGAATCCCCAATATCCACATAAAGCCAGATACACAAGGTGGCACATGCGTCTGGAGTTTGAAGTGGCTAGGTGTTTTATTTTTCTTGAAAATTAGAAGCTCTGACAAGTCTTGGATATATATTCGTTCATGCCAGATCTCAGCCAAGTGGTGGCAGCTTTTCACCACCCCTTTAGGCTGCACTTAGGTCATTTGCCTGGTCCCTAATTTGGACTTGTGGCCTGGGCTCTTGGAAAAATGGTGTCATTTACTCCATTTGCTAAAAACAAGGAAATCAGGAAGAGAGCAGGTGGTGAGTCCTCAGACCCCTGCTGAATGTGTGTGAGAAAGAATGTTTGGTTTAAGCATAGAATTTGAGGTTCTAGCAGTTAATGGCGGGGTGGGGTGGGGAGGTAAACTGTGAATAGGTCTGGGGCTCAGAGATGAGCTAGGAGTAGAAGGTTGCAAAGTGAGCATAGGTGAGATCTCCCAGGGAGAACACAGAGCAGGAAGCAGGATTCAAGCAAAGACAATTTAAGGCTGGGAAGGAGGCAGAGAAACCTGCCAACATGGCAGTGGTGATCCATGAAGTAGGTTCACGAAGAGATTAAAAATCAAAACCAAGAAGCTGGGTGTGGTGGTACATGCCTGCTGTGAGTTCAAGGCCTGAGATTACATAGTGCATTCCAGGTCAGCCTGGACTAGAGTGAAACCTACTTCAAAAAACTGAAAAACCAAAACAAACAAAAAACAAACAAAAAAAATCAAAGCCAAGTGCTCGAGAGATGGCTTAGCTATTAAGGCACTTGCCTGCAAAGCCCAATGACCCAAGTTTGATTCCTCAGTACCCACATAAAGCCAGATGTACAAAGTGGTGCATGTATCTGGAGTTCATTTGCAGCAGCTGGAGGCCCTGGAATGCCTCAGTCTCTTCTATCTCTATCTCCCTCTGCTTGCAAATAAATAAATAAATAAATAAATAAATAAATAAATAAATAAATATTTTTTAAATCTATTGAAAAAAATTTGTGTGTGTTGTGTGGAGGACCACTTGCCACTGCAAGATGCCTGCACCCCTTTTTGCATCTGGTTTACATGGGTAGTTTGGGAACTGAACCTGGACCAGTAGACTTTGCAAGCCAGTGCCTTTAAACTGCTGGACATCCCCAGCCCTGGGAAAGGATCCCATGAGGAGCAGCATCTCCAGGAAGTAAAGGCCTGTCAAATAGTCTCTTTACTTCCCTCCCTGATCCATCTTCACTCTGCCATTCAAACACAGGCCTTGTCAAACCCAATCTTTGGATAAATCTAAGCACGTAGTCCGCATTGGCCCACAAAGCTGAACGCTCCTGGGCAGGTTAGATCCACTATAAATCCACTCAACTTCACATGGCTCGTGGTACTGCCCAGAAGGTCTGTTTGTGCTTACTTGGTCATGCCTTGTGAATAAAATGTGCTCAAAAGACACCTATACAGCGCCCAGGGCTATTTTTATCAACATGAGTTACTCACCTAGAGGCTTTAGTGGAAGAATTGTATTTTTAAAGAATCTTGGAGAAAAAGAAAAACCAAGAGGGTACGATGGAGATCAGTGGGCTGGAACCCTTGCTGTCTAGCTATTAATGTTTGCTGACTCTGGCTCCAAATGCCAAAGCTTGGGTGTCACTATTGACTGCTCCAGGTTCTGCCCATCTCAACTGTCCCAGAAAGGCTTCAGTGGCCACAGGCTTCCCCTCTGCCTATGGCCTTCTGGTCTGAATTGCTCCTTCTTCCCCTGGCTGTGTTTAAGCCCTTTTGGCCTAAGCTATTTGGAAACTCTAGGATTTCCCAAACTTCATTTAGAAAAATATTTTATTCTTATTTATTTATTTGAGAGTATTTGTGTGCGTGTGTGCATGTGTGTGTGTTTGTGTGTGTGTGTGTGTGTGAGAGAGAGAGAGAGAGAGAGAGAAAAGAGGCAGATAGAGAAAGAGAGAATGGGTACACCAGGGCCTCCAGCCATTGCAAATGGATTCCAGACACATGCGCCACCTTGTGCATCTGGCTTACATGGGTCCTGAGGAATTGACCCTGGGTCCTTTGGCTTTGCAGACAAGCACCTTAACCTCTAAGCCATCCCTCCAGCCTCAGGACCCGCTTCTATGTGTATTCTTAGTGCTTACGAGTTCTAGGTGCTCCGTACCCTTGCCCCAGGTACTCTAGTCAAAATGAACTGTTGTCATAGTGCCATCCATCTTTGATGTTTGTTGCAGTCTTTTTTTGTTTGTTTGTTTTTCAAGGTAGTGTTTCACTCTAGCCCAGGCTGACCTGGAATTCATTGTGATCCTCCTGCCTCTGCTCCCTGAGTGCTGAGATTAAAGGCGTGTGCCACCATGCCTGGCTTGTTGCAGTCTTTAGACAGGGTCTCACTAGGTAGCCTAGGCTGGCCTTGACCTTGCAATGCTCCTGCCTCTGTCTCCCAAGTGCTGGGATTATAGGTGTGAACCACTGTGCCCAGCCATTGTAGTTTTTTTAATTTTAAAAATTTATTTGCACGTGTGGGGTAGTGAGGGCACAGGAGAGTCTCTTGCTGCTTCCAGTGAACTCAAGAAGCATGTATTTATTTGTGCCACTGCACCTGACTTATGTTTTTATTTTAAATAGTATCTTTTGAGGGCTGTTTTTTTTTTTTTTTTTGGAGAGACATTGAGAGAGAGAGGGAGAGGAAGACAGATAAAGATGGGCACGCCAGCAGCCTATCAGCTGCTGTGAACGAAATCCAGATGTGTGTGCCCCCTTGTGGTCAAGTGCAGCATTGAGCCCTTGTGTCACTTTGCATCTGGCTAAACGTGGGACATGGAGATTGGAACTGGCGTTCTTAGGCTTAAGAGGCAGGTGCCTTAACTGCTAAGCCATCTCTCCAGCCCAAGGGCTGTTTTTAATTTTAATGAGGTCCAATGATCATTTCTCTATTATCAGTACATTTTCTGTCCTTTCAAGGGACAGCTTAGTCTAATATTGCTCACGTTTCCTTCCAGACATATTACAGATTTCTCTGTTATAGTCACACCACATGGGGAAGTGGGGTCAATGTCCACCTTCTCCCATGTGATTATCCAGCTGTTCCAGAAACAAATGCTGATGGGTTGTCTTGAACCCTTGTTAGAAACCTGCTCGCCCTTAGTGTAGGCCCACTGCTGGGCACTCCTCCATCCAACTTGTGCTTGTCTTCCCATTTCCCCATTGTGCTGATTGTGGCAGACTTACACGAAGTCTTAGGATCACGATGATCAGGACGCGTGTCCTCAGGCCTTCCTCTTCAGAAAGCATCTCCAGACACTATTTTCAGGGATATTTGAGAACTGGACTGTGAACTTCTACAAACTACCTCTGGAGTTTTCACAGACTTTGTACTGAATAGGAGGCTAATTTGGGAGAATTCTAAATTTACATCAAGGCTCCCTTCCCCTAGTGATCTCTTCTTGGGCCATTGGATTGTTAAAAGCATTTTGTTCAGTTTCCTATGGGGATTTAATAAATGCCTAATTGTAATTGATTTCTAATTTAATTTTGAACTGTGTTTTAGTTGGAAAATATACCCTGGATGCTTTTATCTTTTAAAATTGGTACAGACTTGGCTTGTATCCCAGGGAATGGTGTCCTGAGAAGGACAATATTCCTCTGCTGGTGTCAGATGCACGATCAGTTGGGGGAGATGACTTTAAGACTTATTGAAAGAGGAATGTAGGATTGTAGGACTGTTCTCCTTTCAGTTATGTCAGTGTGTTTTTTTCTGTTTCTTTTTTTTTTTGAGATAGGGTCTCATATATCCCAGGTTGCCCTTGAATTTAATATGTAGTTGAAGTTAATATGAACCTTGAATTGAATTTCCTTTTCCATTTCCTTTTTTTCTCTTTTTCCTTTCTTTCTTCCTTCCTTCCTACCTTCCTTTCTTTCTTTCTCTCTCTTTCCCTTCTTTCCTCCCTCCCTCCCTCCCTCCCTCCCTCCATCTTTCTTTCTTTCCTCCCTCTTTCTTTCTTTCTTTCTTTCTTTCTTTCTTTCTTTCTTTCTTTCTTTCTTTCTTTCTTTCTTTCTTTCTTTCTTTCTTTCTTTCTTTCTTTCTTAGGTAGGGTCTTGCTCTAGTCCAGACTGACCTGCAGTTTACTATGTAATCTCAGGCTGGCCTTGAACTCACAGTGATCCTCCTAGCTCTGCCTCCTGAGTGCTGGGATTAAAAGCATGTGCCACCATGCCCAGCCTTGAACTGAATTTCTGATGCTCCCACCTCTACCTCTTCAGTGCTGGGATCACATAAATGTCCATCCCAATACCCAGAAATTCCGTGAGTTTTGTTTTTACATTTAAAAAATGTGTGTGTACGTTTGTGTGGGCATGCATGTATGCAAGGGTCTCTTGCTATTGCAAACAAATGCCCACTCAACTTTATGTAGGTGGCTGAGGAACTAAACTTAGCTACCTATGCAGGCTTTGCAAGCAAGAACCTTTTATTATTGAGCCATCTTCTCAGCCCGTTTTTATGTTTTTTTTTTTTTTTTTCCCTGAGGTAAGGTCTTGCTCTAGCCCAGGTTGACCTGGAATTCACTATGTAGTCTCAGGGTGGCCTTGAACTCTCCACAATCCTCCTACCTCTGCCTCCAGAGTACTGGAATTAAAGTCGTGCGCCACCACATCTGGCTCTGTTTGTACATTTTTTTTTACATTAAAAATTATTTTCATTTATTTATTAGAGACAGAGAGAGAGAGAGAGAGAAAGAGTGAGAATGGGCATGCTAGGGCCTCTAGCCACTGCAAACAAACTTCAGATGCATGTGACACTGTGTGCTTCTGGCTTGCATGGGACCTGGAGAATCGAACCTGGGTCTGTAGGCTTTGCAGTCATGCTCCTTAATCGATAAGCCATCTCTCCAGATCTGTTTTTACATTTTAGGCTGCATGATTTAAGTAGAGAGACATTTTGACACTTTATGACTTCCTATGATAAACTGGCACCTGTGTCATTATGAAGTGACCCTCTTTATCCTCTCCCCTCCCTCCTCCTCCAGTAGCAGGGATTGACCCAGAACCTCATACATGGCAGGCAAGTGTCTCCCACTGAACTACCGAACTGCATCTCCATGCCCTCAGCCTTGCTTTCTTCCCACTCTGACACTCTGGTTTCTCACGAGTGTCCATGTCCTTCATGCTGCACAGGCACTGTGAGTGTGTGTTCACACCCACCATCTTCTTGTTTCCCTATTCGTCCTCTCTCTGTGTGGTTCCTTTTTCTTCTTCTCCTGTTTTCTTTGTGTTCTTTTAGCATTTTCTTTAATCCTCACATACCTTATTTTCTTTACTTGGCTGCGGGAACCTGAGGGGTTACAATACACATATCTAAATGACAGCTGACTAGTAAATTGTACCATATCTGCTCACGTGTGTACACAAACCCCTGCAAGCAGCAGAACTTTATTTCTCATTTTCTGTCTTTGGCTGTTTCTAGACCGTTCATATCCACAGAGATCACAAATCCTACAAAACATTGTCACTAGTTCTTCTTCTTCATCTTCTTCCTCTTCTTCTTTTTTTTTTTTTTTTCCTGGTAGAGTCTCAACTCTAGTCCAGGCTGACCTGGAATTCACTATGTAGTCTCAGGGTGACCTCAAACTAGGCAATCCTCCTACCTCTGCTTCCTGAGTGCTGGGATTAAAGATGTGTGCCACCACACCTGGCTACTAGTTTTACTTTTAATAGTCAATTTATCATTTAAAGAATATTTACAATGAGAAGACTGCTTTCCTATGGAGTGACATGTTTTCCATTTACAAAACTCCATTCTTTCTGAGGTTTGGATCTGATTACTTACCTCTGAGTTCCCATTCTTGACACAATACTTATATTACAGGTCTGCTGACAATAAAATAACCTGGCCTTTTTGGGTTGTCCTTTTTTTAAAAAAAAATTTTATTTCTGGATGTGGATTTGCAGGGTGGCAGTTTTTCCTTTCACAGGCTGTCATATTATCTCTGGGCCGGCAGTACTCTGGCCAGATGACTGGGCTGGCTTGTCTTTTCACCCCTCATGTCCTTTGTCCTTTGATGGTGCCAGCTCCCTTCCTGGATGCAGATGGGGTTAGGATCTGGGCCACCTGATGTTTGCAAGAGCAACAGAAAGCTGGGGGCAGGGATTTGCAAGGAAGTCGAACTCAGCCCAGCTGCTAGGACTCTGGAGGAGGATTGTTCTCAGCTGAAGTGGGCACAGGCCATCTGGAAAGGTAAGCCTGATGGTGAGATGACTCTGGGTGGAGCCGGCCTAAGGACTCACTCCATGTTGCTCATAGAGCTAGACCTACTTCCCTGGAAACTGAAGACCTTGGACAGGACCATTTAGCGCTTTCGCCAAATTCTGAAGATTGTCATCAAGTGTTTTCTTGCCCCACTTCTGGCACTCTTAATTATACCCATCTGCTCCATCTTGTCCCACATCAAATGTCAGCTCTGTTCACTTCCTGACCGTGCTTCAGTCTAGCTCTAGATGCATGACCTCCCCAGAGGAGGACTCCTAGCTGGCTTCCAGAAACATATCTGGAAACATATCCGCCAAAGGTGTACTTTTTATTGTGACCTGACTGTTTAAACCACTTTAAATGTACAGCTAAGCCGGGCATGGTGGCGCACGCCTTTAATCCCAGCACTCGGGAGGCAGAGGTAGGAGGATCGCCGAGAGTTCGAGGCCATCCTGAGACTACATAGTTAATTCCAGGTCAGCCTGGACCAGAGTGAGACCCTACCTTGAAAAACCAAAACAAACAAACAAACAAACAAACAAAACAAAACAAAAAACAAAAAACAACAAATAAAAAATAAATGTACAGCTAAATGTAAAGTATGTTGACAGCTGACACCTCTACCATCCCCAGAATTCTTTTCATCTTGCAAATCTGAAACTCAGTTAAATACTAATTCCTCATGACCTCTTTGCCTGCTTAGCATCCACTATCCTACTTCCCGTCTATGAGTTTGCTCTAAATAACACATACAAGTGGGGTCATATAGTACTGCCCTTGTGGGACTGCTGTATTTTACTTTAAGTCCATACAGTACCAAGTGTTAGAATTCCATCCTTACTAAGACCACACCATCCCATGGCGTGGACAGTATGGATGGACCCTGGCTTTGCTTTTTATACTTGAGAGTAATGTAGCTGTGAATATTGGCATCTGTTTGGGTCCCTGTTTTCAATTCTTTGGGAAATATACCCAGAAGTGGACTTGCTGGGACACATGGTAACACTGTTAATGCTCGAGAAACAGCCACATTGTGCTCCACATTGGCTGTGTCATTTCACATCCCTCCTGCTGGCCATGCACAAGGGTTCCAAATCTTCACGCCAGCAGCAGTACTTTCTTACTTGCTTTTATGTGCATGCAAAAAAAAAAAAAAAAATCAAGCACTCAAATGGATGCACACTGCAGTAGCTTGAAATGTCTCCTTAAACTCATGTACTTGAATATTTAACCCCTAGCAGTTCTAGAAGGTTGTGGAACCTTTAGGACGAACCTTGCTGGAGGAAACAGGTGGGGCTGGAAGTTTTGTGGCATCACTTTTTTTTATGTTATATTTATTTATTATTTGAGAGAGAGAAAGAGAGAGAGAGAGAGAGAGAGAGAGAGAGAGAGATCGAGCACACCAGGGCCTCCAGCCACTGCAAATGAACTCCAGATGCATGTGTCCTCTTGTACATATGGCTTATGTGGGTCCTGGAGAATTGAACTGGGATCCTTTGGCTTTGCAGGCAAATGCCTTAACCACTAGGCCATCTCTCCAGCCCAGCATCACTTTTTTTACTCTCTCTTTCTTTCTCTCTCTGCTTCCTGTGCTGTAATGTGCTGCCTGCTTCCTGCTCTTGCCATGATGAAACTTGCCCTCAAAACTGTAAGCCATGGGCTGGAGAGATGGCTCAGTGGTTAAAGGTGCTTGTTTGCAAAGCCTGACAGCTGAGCTCAATTCCACAGTACTCATGTAAAGCCAAATGCACAAAGTGGCACATACATCTGGAGTTTGTTTGCAGAGACAGGAGGCC
This sequence comes from Orientallactaga sibirica, assembly GCA_036365145.1. Classification (NCBI taxonomy): domain Eukaryota; kingdom Metazoa; phylum Chordata; class Mammalia; order Rodentia; family Dipodidae; genus Orientallactaga; species Orientallactaga sibirica. The sequence goes on along the minus strand of JAEOAD010000029.1, from coordinate 5,270,225 downwards.
CTGGCATTCCCATACTCTCTCTCTTTCTCTCTCTGCAAATAAATAAAAAATAAATAACTATTAAGCCATATTAAACCTTTACGTCCATAAGCTGCTTCTGGTCAGGTATTTTGTCCCAGCAATGAAAAAGTAACTGATACACACACTGAAAGCTAAATTGTCTCTTCCTTGTGTACAGTCTCCCCATCCTTGTGTTTTGTGTATCATTCCAGAAAGTTCTGTGCACCCACAAGCTCATATGTACACATATCTCTCACTGTTTCACACAAATGGAGGTTTCCTGTATAAGTCTTTGGACTTGCCACAAATCCTGGGGTTAGTCCCACTGCTGTAAACCACACTCCTTGTTCCATTTGGAGACCGCAGAGTGTGCCTTGTGTAGAAAGGACGTCATGTGTGGGTGCCACTGAGCTTCCTCCAGTCTTCACTAGCATATGAGGATGTCTTCATGTACCTATGGAGTCTGTAGGACATACTCCAGAATGGAGTTTCTGGGTCAAAATAATTAAAAATGTGTGGGGGCTGGAGAGATGGCTCAGTGGTTAAAGGCACTTGCTTGCAAAGTTTGCAAGCCCAGGTTTGATTTCCCCACTACCCACATAAAGCTAGATGGACAATGTGGCACATGCATCTGGAGTTTATTTGCAGCAGCAAGAGTCCCTGGCACACACCCTTTCCCTCCCCCCTTTCTTTTTTTAAAATTTATATTTTTATTTATTTTTTATTTTTTTTATTTTTGGAGAGAGACACAGAGACAGACAGAGAGAGAGAGAGGGAGAGGGAAACAGATAGAGATGGGGGCGCCAGCAGTCTCTCAGCTGCTGTAAACGAAATCCAGATGCATGCGCCCCCTTGTGGGCAAGTGCAGCATTGCGCCCTTGCGTCACTTTGCATCTGGCTAAATGTGGGACCTGGAGATTGGAACTGGGTTCTTAGGCTTAGCAGGCAGGTGCCTTAACCGCTAAGCCATCTCTCCAGCCCTGTTTTTTATTTCTTTTTTAATTTATTTATTTGAGAACAACAGACAGAGAGAGAAAGAGGCAGATAAACAGAAAATGGGCATGCCAGGTCCTCCAGCCACTGCAAACGAATTCCAGATGCATGTGCTACCTTGTGTATCTGACTTACGTGGGTCCTGGGGAATTGAGCCTCAATCTGGGGTCCTTAGGCTTTACAGGCAAGCACTTAACCGCTCAGCCATCTCTCCAGCCCCCCCTTAAATAAATAAAAATTAACCTGGGAATGGTGGTGCATGCCTTTAATCCCAGCACTCAGAAGGCAGAGGTAGAAGGATCATTGTGAGTTCAAGGCCACCCTAGAGTATATAGTGAATTCCAGGCCAGCCTGGGCTAGAGTGAGACCCTACTTCGAAAAAACAAACACATAAAAAAAAATAGTGTTTGGACTAAGTCATGTCAAATTTTTCTCCAAATAGGTTTTGTCAATTTGTGCTGCACTGAAAATGTCCCAAAGAGCTTATTTCCCACCCTGGTGTGGTCTGCCACACTTTCAGCTCTGTCACAGGCAGATGACAGGGCCCAAGCGTTCACAGCCATGACTATTCCCTGAGCTGGCTTCCCCTGGGCACCAGTGCCAGCCTGGTGCTGGAAAGAGGCAAGGAATGCTGATGAGTGAACCTAAGTGCTATTGGAAACAGGGGAGAATGGGCCTGGGCCAAGTCAGCTTCATGCTTTATGTCCGTCTTTATCTGAGGCAGGGTCTCACACTATCTCAGGCTGGCCTGGAACTCACTCTACTGCAGGTGGCCTGAAATTCATGGTAATACTTGTACCTCAGCCTCCTGAGTGCCAGGATTATAGGTGTGAGACACTTCACTGGCCAGATTCAGGCTTCAAATACAAGAAAAAGGGTACATGGAGTCTCGGCAGAGGTATTGGGTTTCCTAGGAAAGCTATCCCCAAGGCAAAGAATAGAACATTCTTTGACCACAAGTTATAATGAATGGCCTGGCTGTACAAGAACAACCCCAGGAGAAAAAGCTCTGGCTTAATGGGCTAGATGGGGGCTTTTGGAGTGAGCATTCCCACTTGACTTGGTTATTTTCCTCACATGCAACAATACACAGTCAATAAGTTCTCTTCATGGCTAATTAATTATATTCCTTCTTTCTCTGACCTCTGACCTGTCCAGCCACGTGGGGCTGTCTGAGCAAACAGAAAGAGATGGGGGCAGGCAATCAAAACCTAGAGCTGGCCTTAGCTCAGTGGCAGACTGTCCACTATGAACCCGCGTCTGGCTATATGCATCTGCATTGCAGCGGGTTGACCTCATGGCTTGCTGGTGTTCCGTGAGCACTAACCCTGTTAACAAGCTATTATGCCGAAAAACCCTGAGGCCCCATTACTATTTTATTTTTGAACAATATGTGTTAACTACGCATATTGATGAAGTTCAGTGTAATATTTCAACACATTCATACAGTGAGGAAGGATGATTTTAATACAATGTAACTGTTAAGTGGTTACCATTTTACAGATTGGTACATGCACAGAAAAAAAAAAAAATCCCAGAATGCTGATAATGACATGGATAGCCACTGATCTACTCCCTGCATTCAACTTTTTAGCTGGTCTTTGTATTGGGCAGTTACCCTGCATTTGTAAACAACGTGCTCTTGCTGCTACTTTTTGGTTTGTTGGTTTAGGTGTAGGTTGGTTAGCTGTCAGCTTAGCTTTTATACACCCTTCCTCCTCCATGCTCAAACAGTACCCTTTCGTCGGGGTAGGGGGGGCCTGTTACTTGGTGCTTAGATATGACTGTGTCAGATGATTCATTTCACACTCAGGTGGTACACTGGAAGTTCCTTTACCTTCTCCTTACTTCCTTGTTAATCACTGCTTCACGTTTCCACCAGCACATTTCTCTTCATGGACACACGCCACTCCTTCCACATGCTCTAGCGTCTTACCAGTGTCTCTAATTACTTTTGTTTTTTCACCACAAGTTTTTCAAAGGTTATCTTCTTTTCTTTCTCTCGTCTGGAGTGGACCCACAGCATGGAGGCCAGCCTAGGCCCCCTTCACCTTGGTTTACTGCCTCATTCTTCCTGAGCACAGCCTTGAGGAGTCTTCCCAGAAGCCCATAGGAGATAGGTGTGGCCATTTTACCACAGTGTAATGGGATGTTAGGGGTTCTGGAAGGTTCTTGAACCCTAAACCCTAGGTCTGTGTCTACTTTTTTTTTTTTTAAGATTTTTATTTTTATTTATTAAAGACAGAGAGGGAGAGAGTGAGAATGGGCACGCCAGGGCATCTAGCCACTGCAAACGAACTCCAGACGCATGTGCCACCACGTGCATCTGGTTTTCGTGGGACCTGGAGATTGAACTTGGGTCCTTAGGCTTTGCAGGCATGTGCCTTAACTGCTAAGCCATCTCTCAGGCCCCTTTGTCTACTTTTAATCAAAGGCTTGAATAGGGTAGAGAAGCTTCTCTGGGATGACCCAATAGGCAACATAGTGCTGAGAAGAAGGGACGGAGGAGTGTCCAGCATTGAAATACCCCTGTCACACCTTCCAAGGCTCACAGTCCATTGTGGAAGAGGTGGTGGAAAGAATGTAAAAACCAAAGGAAGGGTAGGACTCCTTACAATGCAACTGTTCAGACACAAATTGGCCTCAATATCTATGACCTTGCAGTGCCTGACACTACCTACAGAAGACTATCATAATAGGAGGAAAAGATGATGACATCAAAATAAAAGAGACTAATGGAGAGAGGGAGGGGATATGATGGAGAGTGAATTTTTGAAAGGGACAGTGGGAGAGGGGAGAGAATTATCATGATTTATTGTCTATAATCATGGAAGCTGTCAATAAAAAGTTTTTTCAAAAAGAATTGAATCAAAAAAGACTGAGAAGGATAATTATTAACTTATTGTATACTTTTAGGGAAGTACAGAGCCAAGGAAAGGTAACCATGTGGCTAGAGATCCCATGTGGAGGGCCTAGGAAAACCAGAGAGAAAAAAAAAGAAAGAAAAGAAAGTTCAAAGAGCTCCTGCTGTGTGGGGAGCTGGAGGAAGTAAAGAGCCCATGTGGAGAGTAAGGGCCAGGGGTACTCAGCCCAGAGGAGGAACCCACCAGCAGCTGGAAGTTCAGGAGAGGTCAGGCAGCACAGAGAGCTTGTCCCTTGCCCACAAACATATTTATAACCTTATGGTGGTGGGCCCTACCTTCCAGCTCAGGTCAGCCAGAGGGACAGTAGATTGGTTAGGGCTAGGGGCTATCTCAGATGTTCTGGGGTCTCAGCTTGCTCAACCACGATGTTAGGATTAGGTTTAAATCCTAGGAGAGATCTCCCTCCAGGAGGGGCCCAGGTTGTTTGTTGAAAAAAACAGGTCTAGGGAGCCAGACAAGACATAAGAAGTGAGATCATCCTTTGGTTTCTAGCAAGTGCAGACTGTCCTGCCTTTTTACTTTCGGGGTCACCCTCAACTGCCTAAAAGAGCTACCTGACTTCTCAATAGGACTGCATTTTTTGGCTTTCCTCACATGGCCAAGTGGATCAATGCTCTTCCTTTTGAATCTGAGATGTGGGTCTTTCATCTGTAGAGGGTGCCCTGCCTGTGGGGAACAAGCACTTGTGTGTCTCCCCAGAAAAGAGTTCATGCAACATTTTCTCCTCACAGGATTTTATTGTAGGCCACATATGACAATTATGAAGGTCTGATGAGGTGGCACCCGGCCCCAGCATGAGAAGTCTTTCCTAGCAGGTCCCTGAACTTGGCAGCTCTGTCTGCCTCACTCCCTTTGTGATGAACTAGATACAACTCAATTTCAGAGTGTTTAATCAAATTCATAGTTGGCTGCCCAGACTGGATGGTGCCTGTGACCCTGCCACTCTGTGAATCCCTGCTATCTACTTGTGACACCCCGCATCCTTTGCATCACTGTCAAGGAGACTTGAGGTATGCCTACAAAGGTGTATGAGAGGTTGGTGCACAAACTTGGAAAGACCAGAGGCAAGGCTAGCTTGAGGTTGATTTAATTCAGGGCACTGCAATACTATCTATAACCTGGTTCTTTCTGCCAGCATTTTTCATTCTACTTCATTTCATTTCTTTTCTTTTTTTTCTTTTTGAGGTAGGGTCTCACTGTAGCCCAGGCTGGTCTGGAATTCACTCTGCACAGTGATCCTTTTACCTTTCTTCTTGAGTGCTGGGATTAAAATTATGCATCACCACACATGGCTGTTCCATTCTATTTCATCAGCGGCTGGCTCCTCATGGATGTAAGTAGGTAGCTCCCAGCCAGTGCCACACATTCTTGTCTCGCCCAGCTCCTAAAAGCAGAGCTGCCTTTACAGGCCAGCACATTCCCAAGACACATGCTGGCAGTGCTCAGACATCTGTATTTGTATCCCTCTCATTTCATCCTGTGGGTTCTGATTTCCTCTGTGTGTGTGTGTATGTGTTCCAGTAAACATTGTATCCTAATATTCTTATGGGTTGTACTTTGTGAGCAATGTAAGGGATTTGGGGTTGAAACAGCAAAATTGTGGTTCTTCTAACACACATCTTAGTCCCTGAATCACTGAATCTGTTTTGCTTCATGGCAAAGGGGAACTAAGGGCGCTACTGGCATGGAGGACATCAATGGACTGTTAAATAGGGAGTGTCTTCTAGCTCATCCAGGTGGGCCTTAAAAGTGGAGGAGGGAGTCAGAGAAGATCTGAGGCAAGGCAGGGCCACACAGTTCTTGGCTGCAGAGACTGAGGAAGGGGCTTCAGACTGAGACAAGGCAGAAACAGACAAGTCTTGAGAAAGGCTGCAGCCTGCCAACACTTGGAATTTTAGCTCGCTAAGATCCAGAGGGGAGGGGCTGGAGAGATGGCTCAGTGGTCAAGGCAAAGCCTAAAGACCAGGGTTCAACTCCCCACTACCCATGTAAAGCCAGATGCACAAAGTGGAGTTTGTTTGCAGTGTCTGGAGGCCTTGGCGTGGCCATTGTCTCTCTTTCTCTTCCTGTCCCTCCTTGCAAATAAATAAATGAAATATTATAAAAAATGATCCTGAGGGTATCTTGAATTGCAAAACTGTGAGGGGACAAACCTGTGTTGTTTTAAGCCACTAAATCTGTGGTAACTTGTTATGGCCCAGACGGGAAGGAAACACAGGGAGACATGGCTCTTGGCATTGTGCCCACTGAGCTAGGTTGGCTCTTGCCCTCATGAGATGGAACTTCACAGCTGGGTATGCCTGTAAATCTAGTATTCAGAAAGTTGAGGCAGGAAGATTGTGAGTTCAAGGCTTGCTTGGGCCACACAGCGAGAGATTCTATCTCAAAAACAACATAAAAGACAGAATATTACTGTTTGCACATCTGCCTTCTTTGGGATGAGAAGTTATCATGAGCAGGGCTTGAGCTTCCACTGCCATGGAAACGGGCCACCTGCTGCCCCTTGCCCACCTCCCCACCTGCTTCTGTCCTCTGTGTTCACTATGGCCGGCTGGCCACTGCCCACTCTGGGGACACTCTGCATATGCGTGACAGAGACCCATGTTCAACACAAAATGTACATTGACTTGCAATATGAAAACCAAAGTGCAGACAATGTTTCATTAGTAGAAATGTGTTTTATAAGTCTGTGCTGAGAGCATTTGCTCATTAAAAAGTCAATTTGAGAACAATGCCGCTGTCCCCCTGAACGGTATGGCTGACAGCTGCAGTCTTTTATCAGTCCAGCATCCAAATTACTTCCTTATTGTGTTTTCTCACTCAGGGGCACAAAGATAAGAGCCAGCAGAGCAGTGGAAGTTTTCTAAGAGCCTTCTAAGCGGTACCAGAACACTTCCAATGACAGAGAAGAATCTAACAATAGTCCCCGCAGGAGGGCAGTGTGGATTCTGAATGACAAGTATGAAAGTCAGATGAGGAGTACCCAGACCTGAAAGTGAGCACTGAAAGAGCAAGCAGCCATACACAGACATAGAATTGAAGGGAAATTCACACCAGATACTTGAGAACTGGGAGGCACCAGTGGGATGCTAGAGTTCCACAGAACAAGTTTGAGAAATCCTCTTCGCCCCTCCAGTGTGGAACCAGCTCAGGGGCACCCCAGGGAGAGACTGGCCACTCTCCTGTTCTCTCTCAGCACTTTCTGGGAAGTTCTATCCTGATATTCCTTATAGAAGATCTTACAGTGGTGTCCTAGCCCACAAGTAGGTGGTGGCTGTCACAAGGGGATGTGGTCTCACCTCGAAGACCCTCACCTCATCCCCAGGCAGCCACCTGTAGCATCGGGGACCCCAGGGGATCCTTGCTTATCATGGTGGCAAGAGGAACCAAGCATGGGGGAAGTTGAAAACCAGCTCAAACCACATTCACATCTCTCCCTGGAAATGGAGGTCCCTAAGGTACTGGCTCTGCTCTACATACTTTGCCCTGGGGAATGTGGATAGAGGTGACAGTAATGGCAGCCAACACATGCTTGCTGTTTCCATGCTTCATAGGCACCAGAACCTCACCCAGCATCTCCTCACATGGACCACACACCAACTCAGTAAAGGATGTAGGGTTTCCTCCCCATTCTGCAGATGAGGAAAGACTGGCAAGTTTCCTGCCCACAGCCCTGGCTGGCCAAGTGGCTGGGTTGGATGGACCAGAGCCCTGATTTCAAGGTTATTCATCCAGATGTGTCATGGCACGTAGCCAGCCTCTGTGATCCAGGGTGATGGGGAGCTTCTCGTATACTCAGGAGGGTGAGAAAGCTCAAGGAGGCAGCCTGCCTTTCCTGGGCCACGATGGCCTTGGCCAGTAGGAGAGACTGGTGTTCTTGCTAGAAAAGGAATCCACAGATTCCATTGCTCCACTAGGGGGCAGACTGAGCCCACTGGAACTCAGCCAAGCGGAGCTTTGAAATGTTATCCTGGTTACCCAAAGACCCTTCCAAGTACTGCAGCAGAGGCATAAGGGATGACCTATACTGTGCCCCTGAGACCTTTTCCGTGGTGTCAGAAATGACTTCTAAGTGGCTCTAGTTTTATTGGGCCTTCTCTCTTGCCAGGGGTAGCAGCTGAAAACCTGGAAATACCAGGTCATGTATATCATAGACACAACGTGCACCAAAGAGGTGCTGTCTCCACGCAGGCATACCATCCTCTGGGAAGATCCTGTGAGATTCACCCACCATGACTGCTTACAAGGAGCTCCCACACAGTGAGGAACTCTCAGGAAGTTCGAGAGTAGTCACCTAAATATATCTGCTGTGTGTCCAAAACAGGGATGGAAGCAAATAGGTGGATTTCCATAGGCAGTTACATATCACTGGAAAATATATTTGTGAGGGCCTCATCATGACCAACTGTGGGTTGAAGTGGTGCCTCAGCCTCACCCTCCCACTCTGCAAAGGGTTCTAAAGGTGGGCAGCAGGCCCTTTCTCTTACTCGGAGCCTCTCTGTTCCTGGGTCATGTCGGTTAGGCCTGCTGGGCTTAGCCAGTGCAAACTGCAGAAAGTCCTAGTGGTTGAGAGCTTGGCAGAGACCCCAGGCAAGTCTAGTCAGTACAGGCCCTGAGAGGCCTAGCGTGTTCAGGACACTGACAAGTGGGCAGAATGTTCTGCTCATTGTTGCCTGTAAACAGAGTTGGGTTCTGAACATGTGGCCATGGCCGGGCAGGCCCCAGGCATTGCAGTGGCAGGATGGGGAGACTGATGGATAGACTGAGGCAAGGCACAGTTCCAAGACAGCCTCTCCCCTTCAGTGCCCCTTGGACGTGACTCCCCTGGCCAGGCCCAGGCCCAGGCCCATCTTCTCTCTTGCAGGTGTTGGACACTCAGCAGCAAATTCTGTGCCCAGGCCATGTGGCCCAGCTGGCTGGGATGCCATAGTCATGCACCAGCTTTTCTACTTCAGGGGCTTTGTCTGGTCTTTCCTGTAACCTCACCCACAGGACTGTCCCCCGCTTGAAGAGGCCAGCTTTTGGCAGTGCTGCTCTTGAATTCCCAACAGAGCTGGGTATCTCCCTCCCTTGCATTCTTGTGCCCCACTCCCTGCCCCCACCCCTGCACCCTGCACTATCTTATCTACCCTACCAGGCTGGGAAGCACCTTTACACTCCCCCTCCTGTTGCACTCCTCTGTGCACAGGAGTGCACACTCCTCTGTACGCATGCAGTGCACGTGTCAGGGCCACAACGGAATGCTGCCCCACATTCTGAAGCCTGGCTTCCAGGACTGCTGAGGCGCCTCCAGCTGTGGCCTTAGTGCTCATCACCTTCCTCCACCAGGTCTGAGGGTGGTGGGATGAGGTCTCGGGGGTTCATCCTGGCCACCAGACAGACGTCATAGCTGTCATGCATGAGGACGTTGACAGCGACAACGTTCCACTGGTTCTCCCAAGGATCCAGCTCCAGAATCTCTTTGGAGATAACCTCATGGCGATCTGAAAAACAGCAAAGTAAGAAGACAAAATAGTATGAGTAGGGCTGGAGAGATGCCTTAGCAGTTAAGGCACTTGCCTGCGAAGCCTAAGGACCCAGGTTCAATTCCCCAGAACCCACAAAAGCCAGATGCACATGGTGGCACTTGCATCTGGAGTTCATTTGTAGTGGCTAGAGGCCCTGGTGTACACATTCTCTCTCTCAATCTCTGCTTGCAAATAAATAAAAATATTTTTCAAAATCTTGTTATAGAAGTAACCATCCACCTTCTGATTGGATTTGAGGCCTGCTCCACAGGAGAGAACCCACATGTGGTACTATAAGTAAACTTGGTCAAAAGCCTGTGGTTATGGAGGCCCCAGGCCCTGGTAGAAAAGCTACTATTGTTCTTTGGCTAAATAGGCAGCAAACTGTCTTCTCATAACCATGTCTGTGACAGTTTTGATCAGAGGACCGTCTTTCTGCAGTGGGCAGCAGCGACTGCAGAAATTCATTACTTGTTAGAGTGCTGGGAATAAATGACTGTTGAATGCTTAGACATCAATGGGACATCCATGTCACGCCCTCCAGAACAGGAGGTGGAAAGAATGCAAGTACCAGGGGATGCGGAGAAGAGCTGTGGAGTGCTGACTTCTGGACATGTCGTGGCTGTTGCTCTTGAATTCACAGCAGCTGTGATTACCTGCACAAGGCTGGGCTCATGAACATGCTGTCACAGAGTGGGGAGGGGGTCACGGGGACCCACCCCTTCCTGAGTTAATGGTTGTGGGTGAGGGAGAGACATTTTCTTCAGTGGTATAACCACTGGTAAGGTGCACACGCACCTGGAAACAAGTCCTCATTCATGTTCTTGTAAGCAACCCTAATGAAACTCACTGGGTCACCAAACAAAACAAGGACATGAAAGTAGACAAGTGCAAGTTGGGAAGAGGAGGGGAACTGGTAGAGTGGGAGGGGGACAAAAGAGTGCAATAGGGCAGGTGAATATGATTAAAATACATTATGCACAGGTATAGAATGTCATAATGAAAGTATGATGTATAATTAATATATGCTAATAAAAACATTGAAAGTGCTTATTAACAAAACCCAGACTCTTGGACACATTTTATCCCAATACCTTTTTCTGGCCAGCAGGTGGTGGTGGTACAACGGGCATTTTAAACCAAAAAAGTTTAAATCTAGGCCTGCTTGCTTGCTTGATTTATTCACTAATTTGTTTGTGGTGCTGGAAATTCGGAGAATCCAGGCCCTCACACTTGCTAGGCAGGGGCTGTACCACTGAGGTACACTCTATCCCTGAATATCTTTTAAAAATGGATCTAGGGGTGGGGAGGTGGCTCAGCAGTTAAGAGCGGTTACTGCTTAAGAGTGAAGGTCTCTTGGGTCCCTCCCTTGCATTCTTGTGCCCCACTCCCTGCCCCCACCCCTGCACCCTGCACTATCTTATCTACCCTACCAGGCTGGGAAGCACCTTTACACTCCCCCTCTGTTGCACTCCTCTGCACAGGAGTGCACACTCCTCTGTATGCATGCAGTGCACGTGTCAGGGCCACAACGGGTTGGAGTCTGCCAAGTTCAGCTCCTCAGAACCCATGTAAAAATTTGAGCATTACTATGCACATATGTAACCCTTGTCTGTAAAGAATCATTGGGGCTTACTGATGGACAGCAGCTCTGGGTTGAGGGAGAGACACTGCCTCAAGGAAAGAACGTGGGTGAGTGATAAAGAGGATGCTCGACATTCTGTTCTGGCCTCCACAGGCATGCACATAGGCCACATGTATTTGCACACACATATGCATACACTACATATCATATATACATAATTCACCCCCACCCACCCACCCATGCCCTCCCACTTCCCGTAGGGCAGGCTGGTGCTTCTGTCCTGCTCCATTCTCCGCAGCCCTGGCTTATGGCTTCTGTGGCAGCATTGACTCAAGGGCACAGGACTTGGTGCGAAAGAGGTTGGCTGGGTCAGTTGCATTTGCTCTTTCTGGGATTTTAACCTGGGACTATCAAGGGCCATTAACTAGACTCTATTATTTGATCATTAGAAAAAAAAGCTGCTGACTCCTGATGCATATCAAGTCCAGGAGGGTCAACATGGACTATATCCAAGCCAGAGTAAATGAAAGAAACTTCCAGAAGGCCAAAGCCAGACAGACAGGAAGTGAGCCTTGGGCCAAGGTCTGTGGGGCATCAGTTTCCCAGCAGACCCAGAGCCCTGAGGCTGGGCATGGAGAGGAGAGGGCCAGAACAACAGGAGTGCTTCCCATCTCACTAGTCATGTCTCTCTAGAGACCCACCCAGATAAAGCACTCTACTGACAAGAGGAGAATGAAGGCCATAGGCAGAGGTCAGCAGAGGGAGAAGTGACAGGCTCAGGGGACGAGGAGGTGTGGAGAGTGTGGCAGAGCACTGGGCTGGGATCCATGTGGCCTCCTGATGTACTTGGAATCCCCATTGACCAGGGCACATTCTAGATCATTATGAGGCCAAGTGGGTTGTGGTTTTTGGCCCTGGGTCCCATCCAATGAATCTATGCACAAGGAAACTTGAGGAAGTGAGTGCAGCTGAAAAGGTTTAACACAGAAGCAAGGGTGGGTGACACACATTTGGTGGTCCCCATTTTCAGAGGGTGTCTTTGAAGCTAGAAAGACCACTTGGCAAGTGGGTGACTGGACATCTATGTCATTGCTCTGTACCTCTTTTTCCTAATAAGTAGGCTACTAATAACAGTTCCTGCCCCTCCCCACTATGGACCAAAGGGTCACATGAGTGACAACATGCTTACTGCCAAGGGCAGTGCCTGGCACAACTGGAAATGGGCTGCTACTATGAATGCAGTTGGCTCTCTGAATGCACTCGTTCTGCATCTGTGAAGTCAACCAATTCTGGATCCACAGGATGCAAAGGAGGAAAATGCACAGGCGTTCGTGTCCTTTTTCTTTTCTTTCTTTTTAGTAGTTCAGGTTTCATATTTTTTTCATTTTTTTTTGGAGGTAGGGTCTCACTCTAGCCCAGGCTGACTTGGAATTTACTATGTAGTCTCAGGCTGATCCTCCTATCTCTGCCTCCCAAGTGCTGGAATTAAAGGTGTGCACCACCATGCCCAGCTAGGTTAGGTTACTTAAAAAAAATTATTTATTTATTTATGAGAGAGCGAGAAAGGGGGGGGCAGATAGAGAATAGGTGCACCAGGGCCTCCAGCCACTGCAAATGAACTCCAGATGCATGTGTCACCTTGTGCATCTGACTTACGTGGGTCCTGGGGGAATCGAACCTAGGTCCTTTGGCTTTGCTGGCAAGCACCTTAACCGCTAAACCATTTCTCCAGCCCTAGGTTTCTTATTAATAAAATTTATGCAGCAGCTCCAAGGTGCAGCCCACTGTCCATCTTTCCACAGGGGAATGGTCTCCTTGATGCCCTGTTTGGTCACAATGCAGATCCTGAGGGCATCTATAGTGCACACATCTCTCTCGGCTACAGAAACAAAGATATCTTTCGGTAGACTCACATCTCTATCCAAAGGCATGCTCCACATTCTGCATGTTCTTGAAACTGACCTGGTTGTCAAGCAGGAGCTATAGCATGGCACTGACAGAGCCTCCATCCCGGGAGGAGTCTCTCTGGTAGGAGCCACAGATATACACAGCTTCCTTCTCATCAAGTCCACAGTGATGTAAATGTAGTAAGGGAAGAAGTGCCTTGAGTACAATATGTTGGATAGCATTGCATTGCAGCAGTTGCCGCTGTGGTCATGTCCTCATTATTGGAATGCTTATACATCTTTAGTTTTGCTTCAACAGTCTTGGTGAGGGTGAGACTGTTTTGTCTGTGTTAATCTGTAACATTTGGGGCTGTTTCAGGTGTGAATGGAAAACCCTTTACTCGCTCAAGTATCAGAAGAAACAATTGAAAACATCTCCAGCAATTGCCATTACACTCTCTCTGTTGAAGCACTGGGTGAGAAGAGTAGCTGCACAGGGCCAGCCAAGCTGTAAGGCTCCATTCCCTGCTCTGGCCTTGAATCCCCCCTTGTCATTTCTTTTCTTGAAAAAATATTTTTTTGTTTTTTCGAGGTAGGGTCTTTCTTTAGCCCAGGCTGACCTGGAATTTGCTATGTATTCTCAGGGTGGCCCTGAACTCACAGCAATCCTCCTACCTCTGCCTCCTGAGTATTGGGATTAAAGGTGTGGGCCCCACACCCGGCTCTAATTTTGTTTTTTTGAGGCAAGCCCAACAAATTGGCCTTTTTTTTTTTTTTTTTTTTTTTTTTTTTTTTTTTTTTTTTTTGTGGTTTTTCAACGTAGGGTCTCATTGTGGCCCAGGATGACCTGGAATTAACTATGTAGCGTCAGGGTGTCCTTGAACTCATGGTGATCCTCCTACCTCTGCCTCCCAAGTGCTGGGATTAAAGGCGTGTGCCACCACACCCGGCTTGGCCTTTTTTTTTTTAATGTGAGAGAACAAGAATGAGTGTGTGAGAGAGAGAATTGGCATGCCAGGGCCTCTAGCCACTGCAATTGAACTCCAGACACATGTGCCACCTTGTGCACATGCGCAACCTTGCACACTTGTGTCACTGTGCGTCTGGCTTACATATGCGTTCTGGAGAGTTGAACGAGTCTTTAGGCTTCACAGGCAAATACCTTAACCACTAAGCCATCACTCCAGACCCCCTCTTGTCATTTCTTAAATAGCATAATAGTATAGGAACTATCTGCACACTATTTACAATGCATTAGGCAACATAAGTAATCTAGAGATGATTTAAAACCCTGCTTCTTAAACTGGGGACCATGGCCACATACCTAAATGAATATAGGGGTGATAAAAACTGGCAACAGTGAAAGGTTTCTAAATGCCCACCAACTTGGTCCTGAGCACACGGCATGTGCACTTTTCATGCTATCATGCCATGCAGTGCCAACACACACACTGCCTGGTGAACCTTGGCTCAGACCTGAGACATGTGTGCTAAGAACTGCAGTGCTTTCACTCAACATACAAGTAGTTTGCTCTTATAGATACATGATGGTTTGGCTATGGAACACAAAGCCCTGTACTATTTCTGTTATTCATCAGCATGCAAGGATCAAATTAGTTTATCTTTGTATGGTTGTGTAAGGATATTTTATTTATTTATTTATTTATTTATTTATTTATTTATTTATTTTTTTTTTTTGAGAGAGACACAGAGAGAGACAGAGACAGGGAGAGGAAGACAGATAGAGAATGGGCACGCCAGCAGCCTCTCAGCCGCTGTGAACGAAATCCAGATGCGTGCGCCCCCTTGTGGGCAAGTGCGGCATTGCGCCCTTGTGTCACTTTGCATCTGGCTAAAGGTGGGACCTGGAGATTGGCACTGGCGTTCTTAGGCTTAGCAGGAAGGCGCCTTAACTGCTAAGCCATCTCTCCAGTCCAGGATATTTTATTTTTTAAAATATGCTGCTTGAGGGCTGGAGAGATGGCTCAGGAGTTAAGTGTACTTCCTGCACAAGCATGAGAGTTTAAGGGAACCTTAAACTTAAACCACCAGAATTAATAAACACTGACAAGCTATCCTGAAAAATCTTAATGAGCATCGGATGGTAGTGAAGGATGCTAATGATTTAGTTAGGAGTGCTGCCAGCATGGAGGGCATATTATGTACCTGTCCAGTAAAAGGGATACTTGTTGTTGAAATGGTCTGATTCTTGCAGTTCTTTTAAATTACTTAGAAAGAACAGAAAGGAGAAAGAAAATAAAAGTATAATTGGGGCACAAATAAGATGAGAATGATGAAGTTGCTGAAGTGGTTATGGGCATATGGGCATATGAGCATATGGTTGTATTATTTTGTTTAGTTTGGTATATAATGTGAAGTTTCTGAAAACATAAAGAAAATAAACAAAACTCCTTGAGTGTGATTAGCTTGGTTTTTCTGGGCCTGGTGACACAGGCCTGTAATCCTAGCTCTTCACTGAAGCATGTGGATCACCAGTCCAAAGCAAGAGGATTGCTTTCCTGGGTTACAGACTGCTTTCCAGGCCAGCCTGGGTAACTTAGCAAGACCCTTTCTCAAATAAAAGCAGAAAGCGGGCTGGAGATATAGCTCAGACACAGTACTTTCCTAGCAGGCTCTGGGTTCAATCCCCAGTACTGGGAAAAAAAAAAAAAAAAAATTAGTATGGCTTTGATTTGATTTATATGCTAAATTTATAGACCAAATTGGGAAAGGCTCACAGCTTAGCAGCTGTTTTAATTAGAAGCTTGATATGTTTTTTTAATCTTGGGAGTTGGAGGGCTTTATTATCTTTCAATATAATTTTCTTTCAAATTCCTAATGAACTAGCAGTGCAGACCAGGGAATTCTGTTCAGACCTGTGATGCCAGATCAAGAGCTTTTCCTGCAGACAGAACCACTGGAACCTGGCTGAAGGAGACACCTGAGGATTTTTTTTGTTGTTGCTCCATCTGGGTTTTCAGCTATCCTCTCAAAGTTGGTGCTGAGTTCATCGGTTCCCATTATGGATGTCTTCTTACAAGTGCCTTTTAGTCTGTTTCCTCTGAATGCTTCTTGGAAGAGTCCCAGGGTGCTGTAAATTTCTCCATAGTTTATACTTTTAGACTTGAGTTCTGCTACCATCCAAGACTTGCTTAGAATAATGTCTGAAAATTTCCTACTGAATATGAATGTGAGAATGCATGTGTATTTGATTATCATTTCATTGAGAATGTTTAATTGCATGTGAACATGTGTAAGCTTCTGTAACTTGTACTTCCGAAAACATACTGAGATTTTTATCCTCTCTCTGTGTGGTGTGTGTGCGCACGTGGTCATATGCATGCGGGCATATGTGTGCATACACATGCACATGTGTGCACTTACTACCTCATATCTTTTGAGAGAGAGAGCGAGAAACACACACAGAGAAAGAGAGACACAGAGAGAACTGGCGTGCCAAGGACTCAGCCACTGCAATCAAACTCCAGGTGCTTGTGCCATCTAGTGGGCACGTGTGACCTGGCACTTGTCTCACCTTTTGTGCATCTGGCTTACCTGGGATCTGGAGAGAGATTGAACATAGGTCCTTAGGCTTTGCAAGTGTGGTAGTTTGAATATATGGCCCCCAATATATTCAATGTTTTATTACTTTATAGTTTGCATCTGCAATCACCTTCCTAGAGGCAATGTCACTGGGGGCTGGTCTTAAGGTATTAATGGTGGGTTTGAGATTCCATTGTAAAGATATGCAAAGTGTGCCCAGTAGGAGTTCCTGAAGTGTGCTGTGACTTTTTTGCAGTCGTTTTGCTCAGTGTGCTGTGTGCCTGGTTGGTTTCTCTCTCTCTGCTTGGCCCTGTGAAAGCAAGCTGCTTCTCCTGTCTTTATGGAACTTCCCCTGGATCTGTAAGCTTCAATAAATAATATCCCTTCCTCCATAACTGTGCCTAGTCTGGATGTTCATCTCAGCGAACCTGAAGCTGTCTGCTATAGCAGGCAAGTGCCTTAACTGCTAAGCCACCTCTCCAGCCCTACCACTTTATTTTTATGAGACACTGAACCCAGAACTCACTGATTTGGCCAGACAAGCTAACTAGCAAGCCCTGGGGATCCTCTGTCCCTACATTCTCAGTGTGGGATTACAGGTATGTATCACCATGCCTTAGCATTTTATGTGGGTGATGAGGGTATGAACTCAGGCCCTCATGCTTGCACAGCCAGCATTCTACTGACTGAGCCATCTCCCAAGCCTGAGATTCTCTTTTGCTCAGCTTCATGGTTAAAGTATATGTAGGCTGGAATTGTTTAAGGAGAATGCATATTTTGCATGTTTGGCATGGCATTCTACAGTTCTGTGAATTAAACTTATTTGTGCTAGTGAGCTCTTTCATAGCAGTTGCCCCCAGGCACTTCCTGTGGTGACACATGTGCTGCAGCCTGTGCCATCCAGTGCATGAACACTGCCCACATGAGCATGTTAGACTGTGGCTAGCAGCATGGAGGAACTGAGTTTTCAAATTTAAAATATTTATTTATTTGACAGAGAAAGAGGGAGAGGGAGAGAGAGAGAATGGGCGCACCAGGGCCTCCAGCCACTGCAAATGAACTCCACACGTGTGCGCCCCCTTGTGCATTTGGCTTACGTGGGTCCTGGAGAATCGAACCTGGGTCCTTTGGCTTTGCAGGCAAATGCTTTAACTGCTAAGCTATCCCTCCAGCCTCCGAATTTTCAATTTTAATTAATTTTTGTTAGCTTAAAGTAAAATTAAAATGGACATATGTGGGTGCTGAGTGTTGGGTTTGATGGCTAAGTGCTAAATGCTTTTGCTTTAGTTTTTATCTACTTGACCTTTGTTTGCTTAGAAAGGTGTTTTCAAGTCCTGTCATTTTTGGAGAGGTACCCATTTATTATAGTTTCTAGTAGTTTCTGCTTTACAGAGTTTGAAGCTGTGTGGGTATTATACTGGTCAGTCAGGTTTTGGTGGCTAACAGGGACAGTTTGCCTGGCTGTGGCATAATGGCATTTGTTGACAGGTCATCTTGCAGACAGTGAGGAGCTGATGCCAGAATGCCACTGCTGCCCCTTTGTCCACAGCCCTGTCTATCCCCTTCTGAGTCCCAGAAGGGAGAGGCTACATGGATCAGTGCTGGGGCTGTCAGACAGGGGCACACAAGTAGGACTCTACCTCCAGCCTCATGGATAGCATGGTGCACCATCTCCCAACAGAAATGGAGAGGGCCTAGGGTGTGGGTGGCCCACGTGACAGCAGCCTAGCACAACTGTGCCTGTCTGTTGTTCCTCCTAGGAGGTGAAGTAACCTTCTCCTCACTTACTGTGCTTGTTGTGGAACTCTGATTCAGGATGGGGCTCCCTGTGTCCTTATTCAAACCAATGCAGGCTGGATCTCCTAAGACTGAGGTCAATGGGCTCTTCTCCACTAATCAGCCTCCATTTTCTCATTTGAGTGTTTCTGAGGAAACTGTTTTTTAAAACCCCCTGTGTATATCACCATCCTTCCTAGCAGTTTCTATTTCATTGATTGGGGTTGAAATCACTGCATTGATTGTGAAGTAGAGAAGATAAGTAGGCAGCCTTCCTCTCTGACAGAGGGCTCACTAGACCCTATGTTGTATGAACTCTTTTCTGGAGAGAGGTCAACATAAGCTTGCTCCCTTCAGGTGGGTCACCCCCCAACCCACTAGAGTCCAATTCCATCAAAGGTCAACATGGGGAGCCAGTGACTTTATTGGGCTTCCTTACAGCACATGGGTGAGGGGTTACTTCCAGGAGTGTGGTGGTCTCAGAGTAGCTGCAGCATGTTTCCATGCTCACCTCAGCATGGACAATGACCTCCCCATAGATGCATGGATGGAGCTTCCTGCCCCTTGATTGTCCACCCCCTATCTACTCTATCTCCTGAGACCAGGAAGCCTCAAGCATTATTGTACAAACTGGCACAGGGAGTGGTTGAGATCAGGAGAGACCTGATGATCTCTCCACACCTCTTCTGTGAGAGAACGTCAACAGGTCCAATCTAAAGGGTCTCTTGCAAGTGACTGTAGCTGCCTCTGATAAAGATGGCAATAGTTGGCTGGGCGTGGTGGCGCACACCTTTAATCCTAGCACTCAGGAGGCAGAGGTAGGGGGATTGCCGTAAGTTTGAGGCTGCCCTGAGACTACACAGTGAATTTCAGGTCAGCCAGAGCTACAGTGAGACCATTCCTAAAAAAAAAAAAAAAAAAAAAAAAAAAAAGATGGCAAATAGTTGTAATAAAAGAACTTTAATGTTCTAAAAAGAAATAAAGATGGTAATGGTTGTTTTTCTCAGAAGACAGTATCATACAACACTCCACATTTCACCACTTCTACCAGGAATAACCTGACAGCTTGCTATGACCTCACTCAGCACTCTTCTAAGCTCAGAGCTTATAAAGCAAGGAAAATGAGCTGATATTTGAATCGACCTACTTATGAGTTTGAGTCCTTGGAATATTATCATGCTAATGAGGAAAAGAAGCAGGAGGTTGAACCCCATGTCAGCTCTTTTCAGTTGATTTTTAAAAATAGACAGCTACACACCATAGGCCTTGTTCCCTCAAGGAGTCAGGAAAGTCTGTGTGCTGCGCCTCCAGGAGTAAGTGGGGCAGAACACTATCCCCACTACTCTGCAGGAAAGCAGGTTTAGGTATATTGTGGGGTAAACAAAAGCTCATGTTTTTAAAAATTTTTAAATGTTTTTTAATTTTAATTTTTAAAAAAAATTTTTATTATTTTTTTGGAGAGAGACACAGAGAGAGACAGAGAGAGAGAGAGAGAGGAAGACAGAGATGGGCGCGCCAGCAGTGTCTCAGCTGCTGCGAATGAAATCCAGGTGTGCGTGCCCCCTTGTGGTCAAGTGCGGCATTGCGCCCTTGCCTCACTTTGCATCTGGCTAAACGTGGGACCTGGAGATTGGAACCGCTGGAGATTGGAACCAGTGTTCTTAGGCTTAGGAGGCAGGCACCTTAACCCCTAAGCCATCTCTCCAGCCCTAATTATAATTTTTTATTTTTGGTTTTTCGAGGCAGGGTCTCACTCTAGCCCAGGCTGACCTGGAATTTACTATGTAGTCTCATGGTGGCCTCGAACTCACGGTGCTCCTCCTACTTCTGCCTCCTGAGTGCTGGGATTAAAGGTGTGCGCCACCACGCCTGGATTTTTTTTTTTAAAGTTAATTAATTTGAGAGAGAAAGAAAGGGAGAGAGAGAGAGAGAGAGAGAGAGAAAGAGAGAGAGACAGAGAGAGAGAATGGGCATGCCAGGGCCTCCAGTCACTACAGATGAACTCTAGATGCATGTGCCACCTTGTGCGTCTGGCTTATGTGGGTACTAGAGAACCGAACTGGGGTCCTTTGGCTTTGCTGGAAAATGCCTTAACTGGTAAACCATCTCTCCAGCCCCACATGATTGTTTTTTCTAGATAAATGAAAGCACATGTATATGGTAGACTGTCTTAGGGTCCACCAATGCTTTTTAGGGGTGCTCTGTTCTGTGGGAAGAATGTCAGTGGAATTGTCAAGAAAACACTTTTATCTAAATTTCACCCTTGAATTCAGGCAGGAATAGGAAGCAGGTGTTTAGGTCCTGGAGAAAAGCTTTTCACTGACTTGCTGTTTGGTGAAATGCTAACTTGCTGTTTCATTATTGTAGGAATATTACATTTCCATGAGCTTCTATGAGGCACAGGGAAGATTCATCCTCTGAAAGACACACAGTGGTTTGTCCTTACCTCGAGGTCATGACAAATCCACAACAGTGCCTCTAGTGGAATCAGAGGAGAATTAGTGATAGTCTATCCATCCAGGGCCCAGCGTATGGGGGCTTTGTAGATTGCCTTCACTCCTACCTTCCTTGTTATATTTTTTCATTCTTATTTTCCCTCAATTTGATTTATGCACTATGTTACTTTTCTCATCATAGTGACTAAAATACTTCAGATGAAGCAACTCAGAGGAGGAAAGATTTATTTGAACCCAGGGTTCGAGGGGTACACCCTTCATGATGGTGAAGGGATGGCGATGGGCAGCTCCATGGCGGGGGAAATGACTGGTAGCTTGTTCACATCTGGGGAGACCAGAAAACTGAGACCAGACATGGGGCTGGGTTATAAACCTCAAAACCCACTCCTCAGCCACCTCCAGCTAAGACCCACTTCCCAAAGGTTCCACAGCTTCTCAGAACAGCAGCATTAGCTGGGGACCAAGGGTTCCAACACATGAGCCATGGAGGATATTTACTTTTAATATTTTATTTTTATTTATTTGAAAGAGAAATGGTGGGGGAAGAGAGAGAGAGAATGGGTGCACCAGGGCCGTTAGTCACTGCAAATGAACTCCACATGCATGTGCCATCTTGTGCATCTGGCTTTATGTGGGCCCTGGGGAATTGAACCTGGGTCCTTTGACTTTGCAGGCAAGCACCTTAACTGCTAAGCCACCTCTCCAGCCCATTGGGGGATATTTCATATCCAAAACTTAACATTTATTTAAATGTCATTTTATTGTATGTTTTAGATTTGTGTTTTGTTAAATTTACACACACACACACACACACACACACACACACACACACTAGAACTATTATAAATGGTATTGTTGTTTTTAAATGAAGATACTATAAAATCGGAGTTATTCTACCTGGTATTCACTGTTTGAAAAAACTTTAAAGTACAAATTTATATTTAAAATAAAGCTGGGCGTGGTGATACATGCCTTTAATCCCAGCATCCAGGTGGCAGAGGTAAGTGTATTGCTGTGAGTTTGAGGCCAGCCTGACTATCAATATCAATGGCCTCAGTTCTCCAACCAAAAGACATGGGCTTGCAGACTAGATTAAAAAGCAGGATCCTACTGTTTGTTGCCTCTAAGAAACTCACCTCTCCATAAGAGACACTATCTTAGGGTGAAAAGATGAAAAATTTCAAGAAAATGGGTTTAGGAAGCAAGCAGGTGTTGCTATCCTAATATCTGACAGGATAGACTTCAAACCAACATTAGTTGGGAAAGATAAAGAAGGTGACTTTATATTGATTAAAGGAACAATTCAACAGGAGGACTTTACAGTTCTAACATATATGCACCTAACATGGGTGCCCCCAATTTTACCAAACACTATTAGACTTAATGTCACAGATAACACCAAGCACAATTGTAGTTGGTGACTTCAATACCCCACTCTCATCAATTGATAGTTCATCACAGAAAAAAATAAACAGAGACACCTGGATTAAATGATGCCATGCTACAAATGGACCTAATAGATATCTACAGAACATTCCATCAAATGCTGCAGAATACACATTATTTTCATCAGTACATGGAAAATTTTCTAAAATAGACCATATATCAGGACACAGCAAATCTTAACAAATATAGGAAAATTGAAATAATTGAAATAATTTGATCACAGTTAAACTACAAATCAACAGTATTTGATCACAGATGAATGAGTCATAAAAATAAAAAAATCAAAATTCAGAATAGGAAAAATGGCTTAGCAGTTAAGGCATCTGCCTGCAAAGCCAAAGGATCCCAGTTCAATTCTCCAGGACTCATGTAAAGTCGGATGCACAAGGGGGCACATGCATCTGGAGTTCGTTTGCAGTGGCTGGAGGCCCTGGCACACCCATTCTCTTTCTCTCTCAAATAAATAAATGAATAAATAAATAAATAGATAAGTAAAATATAAATAAAAAAATTCATAGACTGAAATGATAATGATAACATGACATACCAAAACCTTTGGGACATAATGAAGGCAGTTCTAAGAGGTAAATTTATAGCTTTAAGTGCTTATATTAAGAAATTAGAAAGGTTGTAAGTAAATAACTTAATGCTTCACCTTAAGGCCTTAGACAAAGAAGAATAAGGCAAACCAAAAATCAGTAGACAGGAAGAAATAATAAAGATTAGGGCAGAAATAAATGAAATAGAAACAAAAAAATTACAAAGAATCAATGAAACAAAGAGTTGGTTCTAAAAAGGATAAACAAGATTGATAAACCTTTAGCAAATCTGACCAAAAGAAAGAGAGAAGAGACAAAAATTAATAAAATCAGAGATGAAAAAGGCACCATTACAACAGATACCAAAGAAATTCAGAAAATCATAAGGATGTACTTTAAGAACATGTACTCCACTAAATTTGAAAATATGAAAGAAATGGGTGATTTCCTAGATTTATATGGCCTAGCAAAATTAAATCAAGACGAGATAAACCATTTAAATAGACCTATAATAAATATGTAGATCCAAGCAGTTATCAAAAATCTCCCAACTAAAAAACAGATGGAGGGCTGGAGAGATGGCTTAGTGATTAAGGCACCTGCCTGCTAATCCTAAGAACCCAGTTCCAATCTCCAGGTCCCACGTTTAGCCAGGTGCAAATTGACACAAGGGCGCAATTCCACACTTGCCCATAAGGGGGCGCACACATCTAGAGTTGAGAGCTGAGAGGCTGCTGGCGTGCCCATTCTCTATCTGTCTTCCTCTCCCTCTCTGTCTGTCTCTCTCTGTGTCTCTATCCAAAAAATAAAATAAAATAAAATAAAATACAATAAAATAAAATAAAATAAAATAAAATAAAATAAAATAAAATAAAATAAAAAAACCAGATGGATTCACTGGTGAATTTTACCAGACCTTAATGAAAGAACTAATACCAATGCTTCTCAGACTTTTCCATAACTTAGAAAAGGAAGGAATTCTACCAAACTCCTTTTACAAACCCAGCATCACCTTAATACCAAAACCAGACAAAGACAGAACAAAAAAAGAAAACTACAGACCAATCTCTCTCATGAACATAGATGCAAAAATTCTCAACAAAATGCTGGCAAACAGAATACAAGAGTATATGAAAAAGATCATTTACCCTGGCCAAGTAGTCTTTTATTTTATTTATTTATTTGCAAGCAGAGAGAGAAGAGAGAGATACAGAGAAGAGAGGCAGATAGAGAGAGAATGGGCACACCAGGGCCTATAGCCACTGCAAACGAACTCCAGATGCATGCGCCACCTTGTCTATCTGGCTTACATGGGTCCGGGAATCAATTCTGGGTCCTTTGGCTTCGCAGGCAAGTGCTTTAACTGCTAAGCCAAGTAGTCTTTATCCCAGAGATGCAGGGATGGTTCAACATATGCAAGTTGATAAATGTAATACACTATTTAAATCGACTGAGAGACAAAAATCAAATGATCATCTCAATAGATGCATAAAAGGCTGTTGACAAAATCGAACATCTCTCTATAGGTAAAGTCCTACAGAAACTGGGAAGAGAAGGAACATATTTCAACATAATAAAGGCTATTTATGATAATCCTACAGCCAACATAATACTAAATGGGGAAAAACTTGAAGCTTTTACACTAAAATAAGGAAGAAGACCAGGTTATCCACCACCTCCACTTTTATTTTATATAGTACTGGAAGTCTTAACTATAGTAATAAGGCAAGAGACATACATAAAAGGGATACAGGGGCTGGAGAGATGGCTTAGCGGTTAAGGCGCTTGCCTGCAAAGCCAAAGGACCTCAGTTCAGTTCCCCAGGACCCATGTAAGCCAGATGCACCAGGTGGCGCATGCATCTGGAGTTCGTTTGCAGTGGCTGGAAGCCCTGGCATGCCCATTCTCTCTCTCTCTCTCTCTGCTTCTTTCATGCTTTCAAATAAATAAATAAAAATAAAATATTTTTAAAAAGGGATGCAAATTGGAAAGGAAGAGATCAAATTATCATTATTTGCAGATGATATGATTCTATACATAAAGGACCCTGAAGACTCTACCAGCAAACTGTTAGAACTGATAAACACTTTTAGCAATGTAGCAGGATACAAAATAAACACAAAGAATCAGTAGCCTTCCTATATACTAACAACAAACATCCTAAGGATGAAATCAGGGAATCACTCCCATTCACAATTGCCTCAAAGAAAAAAGAAAGAAAGAAAGAAAGAATGAAAGAAAGAAAGAAAGAAAGAAGAATGAAAAGTATCTTGGAATAAACCTAACCAAAGAAATGAAGAATCTCTACAATGAAAACTTTAAAACACTTAAGAGAGAAATTACAGAAGACACTAGGAAATGGAAAGACATGTTCTTGGATTGGAATAACCAATATTGTGAAAATGTCAATCTTACCAAAAGCAGTCTACCCATTTAATGCAGTCCCCATCAAAATTCCAATGCCATTGTTTTTTTAAACAAGCTCTGGCAAGTTTTATGAAAATTTTTTTACAAAGTTTACTTTTCACCAGTCTGCTCTGGCATGCTTCTAATAATGTCAGAATTACCTGGATCAATGATAGACAGTGTGCATATTCTGTAGTATTTACCACATGCTGTGTCCAATATTATTGCCACTATAGTGATGGACACCCGTTTGGGCCAACATAGCATAGTATTCTATCTCAGGTTTCCTCAAAGCTGGGCAGTTGTTGGCGAGGATGAACAGTTTTGGAACTTCATCCTGTCTGATCATGGTCAGAGTCTGCTTGTATACCAGCACATACTTCCCACTCTTCATAACAAGCTGGAGTCTGTAGTTGATGGACTCCAGGGACTTTTTCATCTTCTTTGTGGCCACCATCTTCCTGCCTTAGGTGTAGGATGGGCCCCAACCAAGATCAGCTGCCAAGATGGCCCAGGAGTGAGAAAGCCTAATGGCATTCTTCATGGAAATAGAAAAAAACAATCCTAAAATTTGGGATCCATAAGCTAGAAAGGGGCAATAAGGGAGAGAAGAGAGGGGAGGACTTAAGGAGATGTATTCCATATATTTAAGTAGATGAACTGATTATTGGGGGTGCAATGGCCTAAGTGGGAAGGGAATGAGTAAAAGAAGGGTAGGGGGAGGGTTAATCAAAATTCCAGATGTTATGAATCAGCCATCTGGAGACCTACTTTTTTTGGATAATGGCACACCTAGAAGCCATTGACTATTACTAGAAAAATTTCAGTGCCAGGGATAGGATACCTTCCAGTGAGTTGTTGGCCAGGGTGGTCCCTGATGTCCCCAAAACATTACAGGTCATTGCTGAGGCTCTTGGTTTCCCACCAGGAATAGATGGTAAGACCCTATTGCTGAAGACTCCACATGCTTTGGCTGCAAGGTCACTGAGAAATCAAGCTGGAGCTGAACTGAAAACCTCCCTGTAGACCAGCTGACAGCTGGAAAAAGCTATACTGCATGGATCTCTATGGGAGAGAGAAGTCATCAGTGGTGAAAACAGTGGACACTGAAAGCCTTAAGTTTGGCTAGCTAGGCCAAATGATCAAACAGGTGCAATAGTGGCATGTCTGTTATGGGGGAAACCAACCACTCTCTACTTGGACTAGAGGGCTGCTCCATGGGAGGGAATACATGCCTGGTACTGACAACCCAATCAAAATCCTAAGGCAGGGGAGTTCATGAGCCCTAGGAGTATAACACCTGCTCCTGTCTGGCTAAATGCATATGTTAATGCTCACCAAATTGCCCTGTAGCACTTTTCTTAATGTTCATACCCATATATTACTCGATTCTCACTTTTGGATAAAGAAGCTTCTCTTTTCAGATGGCAGTGACCACTGGGATGACCCAAAAGACACCAAAGTGCAGAGAAGTGACAGAGGAGTGCTCAGCACTAAAACATCTCTATTATACCTTCCAAGGCTCAGGGTCCATTGTGGAAGAGGTGGTGGAAAGAATGTAAGAGCCAATGGAAGGGTCGGACTGCTTACAATGCAATCATTCAGACAGAAATTGGTCTTGATATCCATGACCTCGCAGTGCCCAGTGCTACTTTTACGAGACCTTCATAATAGGAGGAAAAGTTAATGACATCAAATACAAGAGAGACTAATAGCTGGGCGTGGTGGCATATGCCTTTAATCTCAGCACTTGGGAAGCAGAGGTAGGAGAATCACAGTGAGTTTGAGGCCATCCTGAGACTACCCAGTGAATTCCAGGTCAGCCTGGGCTAAAGCAAGACCCTATCTTGAAAAACCACAAAAGAGAAAGGGGGATATGATGGAGGGTGGATTTGTGATGGAGAAAGTGGGGGAAAGGAGGGAATTATGGTTTGGTTTACTGTCTATAAGTATGGAAGTTTCAATAAAAAAGTTTTAAAAAATAAAATAAATTTAAGAGAGGCTAGAGAGATGGTTTAGCAGTTAAGGGCCACCCTGAGACTACCTAGTTAATTCCAGGTCAGCCTGGACCAGAGTGAGACCCTACCTCGCAAAACCAAAAAAAAAAAAAAGATTTAAAAAATAAAATAAATTTAAGAGAGGCTAGAGAGATGGTTTAGCAGTTAAGGTGCTTGCCTGAGAAGCCTAAGGACCCAGGTTCAACACCCCAGAACCCATGTAAACCAGATGCACAAGGTGATGCATGCATACAAGGTCACACAAGCATACAAGGTGGTGTACAAGTCTGGAGTTTGATTGCAGTGGCCAGAGGCCCTGGTGCACCCATTTTCTCTCTTTCTTTCCCTCCCTCTCTCATAAAAAATAAAATAGATTTAGGTCAATTAAGGATATCTATTTTTTTTCACAGGTGATTTTTATTTTGAAAGCCTTTTATTTCATGAAGTCCTACCTCCCTTCTTCCCTCCTTCCCTTCCTTCCTTCTGCCTTTCCTGCTGTCAAACTCAGGTTTTGTGCATGTTAGGCAAGTGTTCTATTGATGAGCTACAAGCCTAGCCCCATCCAGTTTCTTAAAATACAAGCTTAGATTGCTGACATTGATACCTTATATTTTTGTTTAGTTCAAAAGTATTTTCTTCTTTTTAAAATGAGAGATTTTATTTATTTGCATGTGCACACGTGTGTGTGTGTGCTTGCGTGTGTGTGCACTGTCTATGGGTACGTCAGGGCCTCTTGCTGCTGCAAACACCAGTGCCACTTTTTTGTGTCCATCTTATGTGGGCAGCTTAGGAAGTGAACCCAGGCCAGGAAGGCTTTGCAAGTAAGCACCTTTAACCAGTGAGCCATCTTTCCAGTTCCTCAATATACTTTCTGAGTTTCCTTGAAGTTTCTTCTTTGGCAATGGATTATTGGAAGTGTATTATTTTGGTTCCAAGCACTTTCCTGTTACTGTTCTATGTCTGATGTCAAGTTTAATGCCATCATGATTATGAACCATGCTTTTTATAGTTCTAGCTTTTAAAAACATTTAAGACTTAGTTTATGACTGAGGATATGGTCTAGCCTGATGAATGTTCCCTTTGTTTCCAAAATGAATAACTGTGTATTTGGTTATTGGATAAAGTAGTCTGTACATGTCATTAGCTCTAACTGGTTGATGATGTTTAGTTCATCTGTATCTGGATTGATTTTCTGACTGTTTGTGTGCTAATGGAGGAGTGCTGAAGCCTCCAACTGTACTTGTGAATTATCTCTCCTTTTTGTTCTATCACTTTAGCTTCATGCATTATTGAGGCTCTGTTAAATGCACACACAGCATGCTTATATGCTTTAGGCAATGTGATCATTTTGCCATCATGTTACATCCATTTTTATTCCTAATAGGAGTTTGTTACATAATGACTTTCAATTGAAGTATGTTGAATGAATGAACTGTAACAGGCATTAGGCAGGGTACTGGTTCTGATTATATATCAACAATCTGATTACCTTTTAGACTGTATTGATGCCTAGGCCCCATGCCAAATACTGTAATTAAAGGTGTCTGATGTGGAGAGACACTTTGGCCTACTGGTTATAAAGGTAGACACTGGGACCAGACCCACCATGTGACTGACTGAGGTTCTTCCATTTCTGCACCTATAAATGAAGGGTGGTAATAATATCTACCTTGCAGGCCCTTGTGGGTATCAAATAAATTAACCTTTGCACAGTGCTCAGAGAAGCAGCTGGCACCACTAGTGCCAGGTAGTCATCAGTGGTCAGTTTGATGCTGCATTCATTAGTGAGCGAAGACATGATGTACTGTCCTATGCATTTTCTCTCTGATAATTCAGGTCTTCTGTGGCTGCCATAGCACTACCACTATGACTAGGCCATAGTCTGGGCTAAAGCAGACAGAGGGGTGGTGAAGGAAGCTCTTTTGGACACTCATCGAGGCAGGGAGCTTTTCCAGTCCCGAGAGGATGATGCTGGGTCCCGAGACAACAACCACGGGCTGTTGTTTAGCTCTCATAGAACCCTGTACAAGAAGAGAGGGGCTGAAATGTGGTGTGGCAGGTCCTGCCCCACTGCCTGCTGCACACCTCTCCTGTAATCCTGGAAGGAGGGAGGAATAGTGATAGGTTTCAGGTAAGCACGTGAGCCTACAGCTGCGGTAGTGGGGTGAGAGGTCCTGTACCAGAAATCAGGGGAGAAGACCAGAGCCCCAAAGGAGAGTGATGCTGAGCAGGAGTGGAAGCTGGGGCTGAGCCTCTGAGCGCCTACAGTCCTAGAACACACTTGAGCCAGAAAACGTGGTGTTTGACTTCTCATGGTCATCAACAAGATGCCTGCTGTCCAAGCCCACATGATCCCTTGAAAGGCAGGATCCTTGAGTCCCAAACACTGGCCCAGGAATCTGCAGATCCTAAAAGCCACAAAGGCATCTCTTGGATGTTCTTACAGCTGGGAATAGGTTCCCACCACTAGGTGTCGACAGCCACTAAGGTCTTTTCTTTCCTGTCTCTGGGACAAACTTCCCTTTTCTGCCTCTTCCACTCGAAGTGTGCTCCACTGCATGCTCTCCCAGCTGAATTCCTCAGTGTCAAACCCAAACAATGACTGGGGAGGAAGAGAAGGCTAGCGCTAGCGCTTACTCTTTCTTTTAAAAGCAGCATTATTGCATACAATTCACATAAACTTCACTGTTTTTTTTTGACGTGTAAAATCCAGTGGTTTCCAGTATCATCGCAGAGTTGGTTGCAACCACCACCACCATCTGATTTAAGCACATTGTCACCATCCCAAAATAAACACTGTTCCCATGACAGTCACTTCCCTCACCCTGCCCTTGCTCTCAAGTCCACAAGCCACAAGTCCACTCTGTCTTTATGCACTTGCCAGTTTTGAACAGTTCTTATCAAGGGAATTGTACAATATTGTGATCTCTTGTGCCTGCCTTTTCTCACTTAGCATAATGTGTTCAGGGTTCACTCATGTTCCAGCATGTATTAATACTTATGTTATCTATCCATTCATCAGTTGGTAAGCACATGCATTATTTTCACCATTTGGCTGTAACGTTCCTGTATGAACTTTAGTGTAGAGATAGTTAGATTCTCTTGTGTGTATTTGTAGGAATGGAACTGCTGGGTCGTCTAGAGTCCTTCTAGGTTTAGCCTTTTGACCGTTTCACAGCAATGTCACATGTTATATTCTCACCAGCAGTCTTTGAGGGTTCTGAGTTCCCCAGTCCTTGCCAGCACTTGCTATGATCTAGCTTTCTGCCACAGCTGCCCTGGTGGGAATGCAGTGCTGCCTCACCAGGGTTGACCGCATTTCCTCAAGGGCGGGGAGGGGTCTGAGCACCTGACATTAGCTGATGTTCACAGGAGGAAGGTCCTGAAGGTCCTTTGGCAGTTAAAAAGAATGGGTGGAGGGCTGGAGAGATGGTTTAGCCATTAAGGTACTTGCCTGCAAAGACCAAGGACTCCTGTTCAATTCTCCAGATGCCACATAAGCCAGACGCACAAAGGTGAGGCAAGTGCAAAGTTGTACTTGCCCACTAGGTGGCATAAGCATCAGGAGTTCGATTGTAGTGGCTGAGGCCCTGGCCCCAATTCTCACCTTCCTTTCCTCTCTCTCTCTCTCTCTCTAAAATAAAAAATCAGGGCTGGAGAGATGGCTTAGTGGTTAAGGCACCTGCCTGCTAAGCCTAAGAACCTGGTTCCAATCTCCAGGTCCCACGTTTAGACAGATGCAAAGTGATGCAAGGGTGCAATGCCGCACTTGCCCACAAGGGGGTGCACACATCTGGATTTCGTTCACAGCAGCTGAGAGACTGCTGGCGCGCCCATCTCTATCTGTTTTCCTCTCCCTCTCTCTCTCTCTCTCTCTGTGTCTCTCTCCAAAAATAAAAAAAATAAATAAAAAAGTGAGTGGTTTGTCTTTTTATTATTGACTTGTAAAATTTCTTTACATGGTCTCTGGTTCTGTGGGTTGTCTCTTTTTCTCAATTTTATAACTCCAAAGGGGGGAAACAAAGTGCCCTGGAGCACTTCAGGACCTTGACTAGAACTGTGAAGGGTGACAGATCTTGTCAGTAGCTTCCTGCATACTCATGGGTACTGACAAAGATAGGAGACTCCTAGGTCAGAGAGGAAGCACAGCACCCTGCCCAGAAATAGCAGCAGTGAGTGTGGAGGCATTTTAAATGTCAGCTGTTTGAGCCCATGTCCTTTCTCACAGGGTGATCTGCAGATGCCAGCCAACACCTGCGAGTACCAGAGAGAAACCCTGGGTTGAGAGACTCTGAGACTTTTACAAGGGCCAATAAGACTGCCCGCCCTTTGCTATGGAAGGAGGTAATGGAACTTCTAAAGTCCCTGACATACAAAGATGCTGGAAAAGATGGCCAGGAGCACAGGCAGCCATGCCTCTGCCCACAAGACATGCTGAACCCAGGAGATCATGAACAGTCCCCAGCAGACTTGCCTGCTTGGTCCCAACTGCTCCCTGTGCCATGCCTCGCTGTATGTGCTATCGCTGAGTATTTTAAATTTGGTTTTAGCTTCAGCTACATATCAGATGATGTGAGAAGCCCCATTTCTTGAAGGAAGTTTTCCCCTATTCACTGCTTTCCACTAGGGCTGATTTTCTGGCACTTGTTATGACACCTATCAGTAATATTTTTTATCCCACTGCTGCTCTTGATTCCTTGGACAAAGACTGCTGTTGTGTGGATACTTTTAAGTGTGTCCTCCAGTCACTGCCAGTGTGGTGGGGCTGGAGATGGTGGAGCCTTTGAGAGGTGGGGCCTTAACAGGGCATGAGATTGCTGCCCTTAGAAAGGACTGGTGTAGTTCTCATGGGACTCCTAGCTAGTGCCAGAGAGAGCAGTTGTTATATCAAGAGTGGGTACAGCCAGTGTGAGAGCTCGTGCCTGTAACTGCAGCACATAGCAGAGGCAGGTGGATCATCATAAAAGTTTGAGACTAGCCTGGCCCATGTAGTGAGATGCTGTGTCAAAATAGCAAGCAAATAGCATGGCCCCTCAGTTATTCTGATTTCCTTTTCTGTCATGTGACCTTTCCTCCCTGCATACACTGCCACCATGATACCACTTGCCATGCTGAGATATGGGCATAAGGCAAGGAGCCCTCAGTGGAGGCCAGTTGAAGCCACCTGAGCTTGGACTTCTAGTCTCTAAAACACTGAGCTAAATAAACTTTTCTTTTAAATATTTTAAATTTTTAATTAATTAATTAATTAATTTGACAGAGAGAGAGAGAGACAGAGAGAGAGGGAGAGAGAGAGAGAAAGAGAATGGGAGCACCAGAGCCTCAAACCACTGCACACGAACTCCAGACGCATGTGCCATCTTGTGTATCTGGCTAACGTGGGTCCTGGGGAAGCGAACCTGGGTCCTTTGGCTTTGCAGGCAAACACCTTAACTGCTAAGCCATCCCTCCAGCCCATAAAATATACTTTTCTTTATAAGCATCCAAGTCTAGGTGTTTTCTTTTTCTTTTTTTGATTTTTTTTTGGTTTTGCAAGGTAGGGTCTCACTCTGGTCCAGGCTGACCTGGAATTAACTATGTAGTCTTAGGGTGGCCTTGAACTCTCGGCGATCCTCCTACCTCTGCCTCCTGAGTGCTGGGATTAAAGGCATGCGCCACCACACCCGGCCTTTTTTTGATTTTTTTTGACATGGGGTCTCACACTAGCTCAGGCTGACTTGGAATTCACTATGTAGTCTCATTGTGGCCTTGAACTCACGGGTGATCCTCCTACTTCTGCCTCCGCAGTGCTGGGATTAAAGGCGTGCTCAGGTATTTTCTTATAGCGACAGAAAATAGACAAAGACACTGAGGATTCTAACTCCCACTTGGAGAATGTAGACTCAGCATTGTTTCACATCCTACTGTATCTGCCCCCTTTTCACTTCTCCATTTTCCAGTCCAGTTAAGGCAGTGCTAGCTCCATATTTAGTCATTATATCATGGTGACATTATTATAAATGCTTTTCATAGCTGAGCCACACAGCACACTGAAGGAACAAAAGCTCAGTCTTCTCAGAAGTTCTTTCACTCTTGGTTCTTTCATTGCTCTTCTTCAATGCCTAAACCTTCTCAGAATGCCAAGATTTGATCTCTACCTTGAGGGGCCCAGGCCTGCATTGCAGCTGTCTTTCTTGGGTCTTCTCTCAACATCTTGTCAGGAATCCTTCCTCTTTTTTTTTTCTTCTTCTTATTATTTAAAAAGTTCCATATATATTTAGCCTTCTGATTCTGTCTTTATCCTCAACACTTCACAATGATTTTTAGCTCCTCAATAAGGACAGTACACTTGATCCTGTCATGGACACATTAGCACACATGGAACCACCAGAGGCCCAGCTGACATGCTTTTTGTTGTTGTTGTTGTTGTTATGGTTTTGGACAATCTCATTAGGACTTTGGGTCTCACAGCATGAATCCCTGGCACACACCCCATGTGGACTTTGGAATACAGGTAAATAATTCTACTGCTACCAGGGATTTGGGACAGCCTAGTTTTTTTTTTTGCAAGCCCAACAGGCTGGCCTTTTTTAATGAGAGACAGAGACAGAGACAGAGAGAGAGAGAAAGAGAGAGAGAGAGAGAGAGAGAGAGAGAGAGGAGGAGAATTGTTATGCCAGGGTATCCAGCCATTGCAATTGAACGCCAGATGCGTGTGCCCCCTTGTGTTCACGTGCAACCTTGTGCGCTTGTGTCACTGTGCATCTGGCTTACGTGGGACCCGGAGCGTTAACATGAGTCCTTCGGCTTCACAGCAGGCAAGTGCTTTAACTGCTAAGCCATCTTTCCAGCCCCAGCCTAGTTATTTATTATTTGTGTGTATGGTTTTTCGAGGTAGGGTCTCGCTCAGCCTAGTTTTTTTTTTTTTTTTTTTTGGGTTTTTCGAGGTAGGGTTTCACTCTAGCTCAGGCTGACCTGGAATTCACTATGCAGTCTCAGGGTGGCCTTGAACTCTCGGCAATCCTCCTACCTCTGCCTCCCGAGTGCTGAGATTAAAGGTGTGCACCACCATGCCTGGCTCACCCAGCCTAGTTTGATAGAGGCTGTGTTGTAGGAAAGTCTACAAGGTATGTCAAACAGTGAATCATTCTTAGAACCTAGAATGTTTAGCAGTTTCTGTTCCCCATCTGCGGAATCACGACTGTTTACTCCACATGTCACACTGTGAAGGTGAAAAAGCCAGGTGGTGATCACCGCTTCTGAAGGGCTCGAAGGACCCAGGGTTTTCAGAAGCTAAAAGCAGAGGCCTTATTCACCACAGACCCTCGCCCAGATTTCCCTTTTTCCTCTGTACTAGGTTTGATCCTTCCTCTGGATCTACTTTTTTCTTTTGTTTTTGGAGAGAGAGAGAGAGAGAGAGAGAGAGAGAGAGAGAGAAAGAGACAGAAAGAGAATGGGTGGGCCAGTGGCCTCTCAGCCACTGTGAACGAACTCCAAACACGTGTGCCCCCTTGTGGGCAAGTGTGGCATTGTGCCCTTGTGTCACTTTGTGTCTGGCTAAATGTGGGACCTGGAGAATTGAACAGGTGTTCTTGGGCTTAGCAGGCAGGCACCTTAACCACTAAGCTATCTCTCCAGCCCTGGATCTACTTTTTCTTGGTTGGCATCTTCAATTTTGGCAAAGGGAATCCTGATAGAAAGGCATGTGGGAGAAGAACATTTTGAGACATCACATATCTGAAAGAAAACACGCCCTCACCCTTGACTGATAGCTCTACAGGTATAGAGAGTAGGTGGAAGAACTTTTTTTTGCATCTATCTATCACCTATCTATCTATCTATCTATCTATCTATCTATCTATCTATCTATCTATCTATCTATCTATCAAAATGAGAGAGAAAATGAGAGAGAGAGAGAGAGAGAGAGAAGAGAGAGAATTAATTGGAGTGCCAGGGCCTCCAGCCACTGTGATCAAACTCCAGACGTGTGAGCCATCTAGTGCACATGTGCAACCTTACGCACTTGCATCACCTTGTGTGTCTGGCTTATGTGGGATTTGGAGAGTCGAACATGAGTCCTTAGGCTTCACAGGCAAGCACCTTAACCACTAAGCCATCTCTCCTGCCCAGGTGGAAGAACTTCTGAAGGCATCTGCTTTATTCTCTTCTAGCCTCCAACATCATAGTTCCAGAGTTTGAATCTCGGTATGTTAAATGAGCCATGTTTCTCTCGCTTCTCTCTCTAGAAAGTTTTGGGATCTTTTGTTT
Source organism: Orientallactaga sibirica (assembly GCA_036365145.1). Lineage (NCBI taxonomy): Eukaryota > Metazoa > Chordata > Mammalia > Rodentia > Dipodidae > Orientallactaga > Orientallactaga sibirica. The sequence continues at coordinate 5,234,920 of JAEOAD010000029.1, read as the reverse complement.
GTCTCTAACATTCTGCAATGTTGCAATAATGTGTTTTGGCTTAGGTCTGTTTTCATCTGTTGCCCTGGGCATTTGGTTGCTCCCTTCAATCTGGTGACTTCAGTTCTATGAAACATTCTCCACTTACTTTATGGGTGACACATTCTTTCCATTTCTGTTTTCTTTGCCAGAGTGGCTATGACTCCCATGCTGGGCCTCCTGGACTTGATTTTTCATTCTCTCACTTACAGTTTTTTTTTTTTTTTTTTTTTGAGGTAGGGTCTCCCTCTAGCCCAGGCTGACTTGGAATTCACTATGTAGTCTCAGGGTAGCCTCAAACTCATGGCGATCCTACTTCTGCCTCCCGTGTGCTGGACGTGTGCCACCACACCTGGCAGGTTTTTTTTTTCTTGTGCTTTATGGGAATTTTCTCCTAGTATACCCTACAACATTTCCATGGTAGACTCAATTTCTGCTGTAATTTAAAAATTTAGGAAATCCTTTAAATACCCCTTTCCTGTGTTTTCAACACAGTATTCCCTGTCATTTATCTTTCTGAAGATGCTTCTCCTTGATGGTCCCTGCCCCCTTTCCTGTTCCTTCAACACAGAATTCCTCTCATTTTTCTTCCTGAGGGCACTACTTTTGGATGATCTCTGCTCCTCTAAGCTGTTCTATGTTCTGATTCCTGTATTGCGCATGCGTGCTTTCCTCAGGTACAGTGATCCTTAGCTGTCTGCTCATCTCTATTTATTTATTTATTTTAAAAATTATTTATTTATTTGCAAGCAGAGAGAGAGATAGAAGAGAGGCATACAGAGAGAGAGAATGGGCACACCAGGGCTGTAGCCACTGCAAACAAACTCCATATGCATGTGCCCCTTGTGCTTCTGGCTTACATGGTCCTGGAGAATTGAACCGGGATCCTTTGGCTTTGCAGGCAAATGCCTTAACCACTAAGCCATTTCTCCAGCCCTCTGCTCATCTTTAAATATGAGACAGCCATAATCCCAGCACCTGGGAGGCTAAGGAGGCTCTTCAGTTCCAGGCCATCAGCCTGGGTTACATAGTAAGACCCAGTCTGAAAACAGAAAGGAATGAGGAAGGGAGGAAAGAAGGAGGAGAAGAAACAGTGGGGTAGCATGGAAGGTCCTTCTGCGAGATTCACTACAGGTTATGGGTACAGCTGCTGCATGCTGAGTGTCAGGGGGTGAAGAAAGCTGAGGTTGGAGGGTCTGTGCTGTCTTTCATCCACGACCATTTCCAGGACTGGAATCCTGGCCTCAGTGTTTGTCTTAACCTCCATCTCTTTTGGGATGAAGGCCTGGCCTCACTGTTAAGATCAGTGCAGTCATCAGGTGGGTTCCTGTCTTTCAACCAGCCTTCACCTTTTCAGCCTCATCCTCATTCCCTCTTCCTGAATTACCTGTTGCTGCCTGCTTCTGAGGCTACCTAGCTTGGTGGTACAGTTCACGTTTGATTTTTTGTTTGTTTTTTTGCTTTTCTTCTCCTCCTGCTCCTCCTCCTCCTTTTTTTTTTTTTTTTTTTTTTTTTTTTTTGAGGTAGTCTCACTCTAGCTCAGGTTGACCTGGAATTCATTCTGTATTCTTAGAGTGGCCTAGAACTCATGAGTCCTGCTACCTCTGCCTCCCGAGTGCTGGGATTAAAGGCATGCGCCACCATGCCTGGCTGCTTTTCTTCTTTTTAAAATCGATTTAATTTATTTATTTGAAAGACAGAGAAGGAGAGAGAGAGAAGCAGGCAGAGACAGAGAATGGATGCACCACGGCCTCTAGCCACTGCAAATGAACTCTAGATGCATGTGCCACCTTGTGCATCTGGCTTATGTGGGTTCTAAGGAGTTGAACCTGGGTCCTTTGACTTTGCAGGCAAGCATTTTAACAACTAAGCCATTTCTCCAGCCCTATTTTTTCTTGTCTTGTTGTCAGTTTAAGATTAAATTTCTTAGGTTTTCTTAGCACATACATTCACCTGCTTCCCAGCTTCCAATGTTGCATTGCTATTCTATTGCCCTTTCTGTAACCTCTGAACAATCTCCCCAACCCTGCTACTTGTCCTTGTCTTCTCTTTGGCTGTGTTTACCCTGTTTTGACCAGGGACAAGTTATTATTTAGCAGTACCTGTCTTTCCAATCAAATGTCGAATATCTCAAGAGTGAATCCTGGATACCTGATCATGATATGTTTCAAATAAACTCCTATTAAATGGACTATATTAAAAGAGATTAAGAGCCAGACCTGGTGCACTTAGGAGACTGAGGCATGAGAATTGCCACAAGTTGGAAGCTATCTTGAGCTCCATAATGAGTTCAGGCCAGCCTGGGCTATAGAGTGAGACTGTGATGTGATGGGATGTGATGTGATGTGATGTGATGTGATGTGATGTGATGTGATGTGATGTGATGTGATGTGATGTGATGTGTGTGTATTAGGTCCTATCTATCTATTGTTGTACAGGAAGAAAAAAATGTACTGTCTTTTTAGATCTGATGACATCCCTAGATCGCATATGCTATTATACCACTGCTCTACTTTGCATAAAGTTTAGTGTCAATTCATCTAACTAATCCAAGACACTCCACCACCTTAAAACTAAGTAATTAAAGTGGACTTTGTGAGCTCATGTGGGAAATCCTTTCCCGCCAGCGGAAAGCATTATCAGTTCATCATGCTCCAAGAAGAGAGGCTGACTCAGGATATGAGTTTATTATATGTCTGAAAAATGGGAGGACATCAGCTCCCTAACTCAATATTAAATGAGGAAAGGTAAGATAAGGACATAAGGCAAAACAAACGTTCGTCTAGCACTTTAAAACCACTGACCACCACCTTGAGGAGGGTCCAAGGATACTTATTTGTCCTTTTTCTGATCAAGAAAAAGCCAAAGGCTTGGGGATCTAGGGAGCTCATGAGATTGAGCTGGGAGCTCAGTGCCTGTGCCCTCCTCTGGCCCTCTCTCCTGTGTCCTCACATTCTCTGGCAGGCAGGGCTGCACTTGCAGCTGTCACTGTGAGAGATCACAATCTCAACCAAGGACTACATAGGATACATTCAAGATAGAAGTGTTAAGACAGTTTAAAAAAATCTCTTTGGGAAGTCCTCTGAAGAACAGTTGGAGAATGAAAGAGTAAAGCTTCTTGTCGTGAGGACATTCAAGCATGTAATCAATCTCAAATAGGCAGTATCTCGCCCCAACAAAATCCACATTCAACCAAGGCTGCAACCTGTTATTGTTTCTCCTCCTCCTGAGAGACTTTACTGTAGAAGACTCAAGCATATTACAAAGTGGATCATTTCACCTATAAGTACTGTTAAATAATCTCTATTTGTTCAGAATGTTCTTTTTCTTTCAATTTATACAAAAATACAACACCATTACTGCCCCTAAACATTAATACTTAATATCTTCTAATCCCCTGCTCCATATTTAACTTTATCACACTCTTTGAAAGATGCCTTGTTAAAGAAGATTTGCTTGAATAAAGAACCAAATAAAGCCTTCTTGCTGTAATTGATTCATGTCTTCCAAGTCTCTTAATTCACAATAAAAATCTTGTTCTCCAAGTTACCCATGATTGTTGTCCTTACTAAGTGAAAGCAAGTCATTTTATTCTGGCTTTTTCCAAGTGTTCTGAGGTCACGTATCTCATAGGTATGCCAGCTAGCAAGATCACTGCCAGCTTGTCAGTGTCAACCTGCACTTTATCTTCTTCACTGATGTGCCTAATTAGACGTCAGAGACACAGAATACCAGACTTATGCCTACTTAAAAGACTCACTGTTACAAGTTAATACTCCACAGTGCAGAGTGCAACAAAGGTGCATTGCATGTGTACCACTGCTCAGTAGAGAGAAAATACACTAGGTAAGGTTCCATACCATAGAGTGTGATAATGGTGCATTGGACATGTAAGTGCAGTGGGGAGTATATACACTAGGTAAGGCTCCATACTGTAGAGTGTGATGATGGTGCATTGGACATGTAAGTGCAGTGGGGAGTATATACACTAGGTAAGGCTCCATACTGTAGAGTGTGATGATGGTGCATTGGACATGTAAGTGCAGTGGTGAGGATATACACTGGGTAAGGCTCCATACTGTAGAGTGTGATGATGGTGCATTGGACATGTAAGTGCAGTGGTGAGTATGATGGTGCACTGGGTAAAGCTCCATACTGTAGAGTGTGATGATGGTGCATTGGACATGTAAGTGCAGTGGGGAGTATATACACTAGGTAAGGCTCCATACTGTAGAGTGTGATGATGGTGCATTGGACATGTAAGTGCAGTGGGAGTATATACACTGGGTAAGGCTCCATACTGTAGAGTGTGATGATGGTGCATTGGACATGTAAGTGCAGTGGTGAGTATATACACTGGGTAAGGCTCCATACTGTAGAGTGTGATGATGGTGCATTGGACATGTAAGTGCAGTGGGGAGTATATACACTGGGTAAGGCTCCATACTGTAGAGTGTGATGATGGTACATTGGACATGTAAGTGCAGTGGTGAGAATATACACTAGGTAAGGCTCCATACTGTAGAGTGTGATGATGGTGCATTGGACATGTAAGTGCAGTGGTGAGTATATACACTGGGTAAGGCTCCATACTGTAGTGTGATGATGTGTGATGATGGTACATTGGACATATATGGTGTGCAGTGGTGGTGAGTATATACACTGGGTAAGGCTCCATACTGTAGAGTGTGATGATGGTGCATTGGACATGTAAGTGCAGTGGTGAGTGTATACACTGGGTAAGGCTCCATACTGTAGAGTGTGATGATGGTGCATTGGACATGTAAGTGCAGTGGTGAGTATATACACTGGGTAAGGCTCCATACTGTAGAGTGTGATGATGGTACATTGGACATGTAAGTGCAGTGGTGAGTATATACACTAGGTAAGGCTCCATACTGTAGAGTGTGATGATGGAGCATTGGACATGTAAGTGCAGTGGTGAGTGTATACACTGGGTAAGGCTCCATACTGTAGAGTGTGATGATGGTGCATTGGACATGTAAGTGCAGTGGTGAGTATATACACTGGGTGATGATGGTGCATTGGACAGGCTCCATACTGTAGAGTGTGATGATGGTGCATTGGACATGTAAGTGCAGTGGGGAGTATATACACTGGGTAAGGCTCCACACTGTAGAGTGTGATGATGGTGCATTGGACATGTAATGCAGTGGTGAGTTTATACACAAGGTTAGGCTCCATACTGTAGAGTGTGATGATGGTACATTGGACATGTAAGTGCAGTGGTGAGGATATACACTGGGTAAGGCTCCATACTGTAGAGTGTGATGATGGTGCATTGGACATGTAAGTGCAGTGGTGAGGATATACACTGGGTAAGGCTCCATACTGTAGAGTGTGATGATGGTGCATTGGACATGTAAGTGCAGTGGTGAGTATATACACTGGGTAAGGCTCCATACTGTAGAGTGTGATGATGGTGCATTGGACATGTAAGTGCAGTGGTGAGTGCAGTGGTGATACAGTAGGTAAGGTTCCATACTGTAAGTGCAGAGTGTGATGATGGTACACTGGACATGTAAGTGCACTGGTGAGTATATACACTGGGTAAGGCTCCATACTGTAGAGTGTGATGATGGTGCATTGGACATGTAAGTGCAGTGGGGAGTATATACACTAGGTAAGGCTCCATACTGTAGAGTGTGATGATGGTGCATTGGACATGTAAGTGCAGTGGTGAGGATATACACTGGGTAAGGCTCCATACTGTAGAGTGTGATGATGGTACACTGGACATGTAAGTGCAGTGGTGAGTATATACACTAGGTAAGGCCCCATACTGTAGGGTGTGATGATGGTACATTGGACATGTAATTGCAGTGGTGAGTATATACACTAGGTAAGGCTCCATACTGTAGAGTGTGATGATGGTACACTGAACATGTAAGTGCACTGGTGAGTATATACACTGGGTAAGGCTCCATACTGTAGAGTGTGATGATGGTGCATTGGACATGTAAGTGCAGTGGTGAGAATATAGACTGGGTAAGGCTCCATACTGTAGAGTGTGATGATGGTGCATTGGACATGTAAGTGCACTGGTGAGTATATACACTGGGTAAGGCTCCATACTGTAGAGTGTGATGATGATGCATTGGACATGTAAGTGCAGTGGTGAGAATATACACTAGGTAAAGCTCCATACTGTAGAGTGTGATGATGGTGCATTGGACATGTAAGTGCAGTGGTGAGTATATACACTAGGTAAGGCTCCATACTGTAGAGTGTGATGATGGTGCATTGGACATGTAAGTGCAGTGGTGAGAATATACACGAGGTAAGGTTCCATACTGTAGGGTGTGATGATGGTGCATTGGACATGTAAGTGCAGTGATGAGTATATACACTAGGTAAGGCTCCATACTGTAGAGGGTGATGATGGTGCATTGGACATGTAAGTGCAGTGATGAGGATATACACTGTAGGTAAGGCTCCATGTAAGTGCAGTGGTGAGAATATACTGTAGAGTGTGATGATGGTGCATTGGACATGTAAGTGCAGTGGTGAATATATACACTAGGTAAGGCTCCATATTGTAGAGTGTGATGATGGTGCATTGGACATGTAAGTGCAGTGGTGAATATATACACTAGATAAGGCTCCATACTGTAGAGTGTGATGATGGTGCATTGGACATGTAAGTGCAGTGGTGAATATATACACTAGATAAGGCTCCATACTGTAGAGTGTGATGATGGTACATTGGACATGTAAGTGCAGTGGTGAGTATATACACAAGGTAAGGCTCCATACTGTAGAGTGTGATGATGGTACACTGGAAATGTAAGTGCAGTGGTGAGTATATACACTAGGTAAAGCTCCATACTGTAGAGTGAGATGATGGTACACTGGACATGTAAGTGCAGTGGTGAGGATATACACTCGGTAAAGCTCCATACTGTAGAGTGTGATGATGGTGCATTGGACATGTAATGCATTGGTGAGTATATACACAAGGTAAGGCTTCATACTGTAGAGTGTGATGATGGTGCATTGGACATGTAAGTGCAGTGGGAGTATATACACTAGGTATATACACAAGGTAAGGCTCCATACTGTAGAGTGTGATGATGGTGCATTGGATATATGTAACTGTGCAGTGGGACATGAAGTTTAGTGGGGATACACTGGGTAAGGCTCCATACTGTAGAGTGTGATGATGGTGCATTGGACATGTAAGTGCAGTGGTGAGTATATACACTGGGTAAGGCTCCATACTGTAGAGTGTGATGATGGTGCATTGGACATGTAAGTGCAGTGGTGAGTATATACACTGGGTAAGGCTCCATACTGTAGAGTGTGATGATGGTGCATTGGACATGTAAGTGCAGTGGTGAGGATATACACTAGGTAAGGCTCCATACTGTAGAGTGTGATGATGGTGCATTGGACATGTAAGTGCAGTGGTGAGTATATACACTGGGTAAGGTTCCATACTGTAGAGTGTGATGATGGTGCATTGGACATGTAAGTGCAGTGGTGAGAATATACACTGGGTAAGGTTCCATACTGTAGAGTGTGATGATGGTGCATTGGACATGTGAGTGCAGTGATGAGTATATACACTAGGTAAGGCTCCATACTGTAGAGTGAGATGATGGTACACTGGACATGTAAGTGCAGTGGTGAGGATATACACTGGGTAAGGCTCCACACTGTAGAGTGTGATGATGTTGCATTGGACATGTACGTTCAGTGGTGAGTATATACACTGGGTAAGGCTCCATACTGTAGAGTGTGATGATGGTGCACTGGACATGTAAGTGTAGTGATGAGAATATACACTATGTAATGCTCTATACTGTAGAGTGTCATCATGGTGCATTGGATATGTAACTTCAGTAGTGAATATATACACTACGTATGGCTCCATACTGTAAAGTATGATGACAGCACATTGGCTATATGAGTTCAGTGATGGACAACTTCACAAGGTATTCATTTAGAAATACTTTCTATTAGTTTCCCTCAGCAGAACTGGGAGGTTGCATGAGTTCTTCTGATTTGGTGTGTGAAGAGAAATATACCCATATTCTTTCTATTTTGAAACCTCTCCATTAGTCCTACAAGCAGGTGTTCATCTTCATTTTCTATTTCTTTTCCTGTCATACTCTACTACTATGGGCTTGAACCTACAGAATCCTCACTAGCTGGGGATGTTACTGCTTCCTTGGTAGGTGTGAAGCCCCAGAGTCTGTGGAGCTGCTCCAGGCCCCTGAGCTTTAAAAGATAGGCTCTTGCCCGTGCCTCCCTTCTCTGGGGAGTATGCACTGATGATTATTAGAGCAGGTAAGGGAGGTCAAAATCTGTGCCATTTACAACTCAACTAGTACCTGCTCCATGAAATCCTCCACAGATGTACAGCTTCCCATCCACTGCACCCGCGTTGGTAGAATTGGTTCGGAGTGAGAGGAGGGGACTTGGCATTGGAGGGCCTTCTCTCCAAAAGTCTCCATCGGGGTTGTAGATCTCCACCACATCAAGGCATTTTCGAACTTGGCCCTTGTCTCGCCCCACACAGCCAATTCCACCTTCAGAGAATGAAACACAAAGGTGAGATGGTTAGGAACCGAAACCCCACTGTGGTCTCCATCTCTCCTGGTGTGGCTGGTGTCACTGGCTATGGGCCTTGACTTTTTTCCTTCTTACCTGTTTCTAAGGGAGTTTTAAGCAGCAACGATGTCTTCCACGTGGTCCATAACTGAGTTTAATTCCAGTGTTTTAATGCAGTGTTTTGCCTGTTAGTGTTTATGCATTGAGGCTCATTCCATGTGACTGGACAATACCCAGCCTGGTCAGAACCGAGGAGCACCTAACTCAAACATCTGCTTTGCTGCTGACCATTAGCAAGGATGACCTAGCTAGTGAGGGGATGTGTCTTCTACCCTTCAATACTGCAAGCTACTGTCTTCTCTTCATTACTTGTGTGAAGATGTGAATGGGTGACTCTGGTAAATTTCAGGTTTGTGGTTAAAGGAAGACCAGAAAAACCAAAAACCCAAATGCTCAGGGACTCCCCATTTAAAAAATATTTTATTTATTTGAGAGAGAGATTGAGAGAGAGAGAGAGAGAGAGAGAGAGAGAGAGAAATAGGCAGGCAGAGAGACAGAGAGACAGGGGGAATGGGCATGCCAGGGCCTCTAGCCATTGCAAACAAACTCCAGATATGTGCCCCCTTGTGCATCTGGCTTACATGGGTCCTGGAGAGTTGAACCTGGGTCCTTTGGCTTTGCAGGCAAGTGCCTTAACTGCTAAGCCATCTCTCCAGCCCAACTCCCCATTTTTAGATGAGATTGCTTGTTCAGTAGACAGTCACTAAGTGCTCCTGATCGGCAAGGTAATGTGCTGAGTGACAAGGAGTTTATAAAGATAAATAAGGCATTGTTTTTTGCTGTTTAGAAATGAAAGGAGTGGAAGGGGTCATGTATGCAAATAAATACAATAAAGGGCTTAAGGACAGGCATATTAAGAGCTGCAAATTAGATTCAGAGGTCCAGCAATGGTAACAAGGAACATATATTTACAGAATTATGACCTTAAATCCTACCCACCAATTTGTAGGTGAGTTGTTTTTGTTTTCTCCTCCTAACTCCATGAGTGAAAGGACTTAAATGTCAGTATTAGAGGTCCTGACCTCCATGGCAGTTCCTGAGACTATAGTGGATTCCTCAAAAGGAGGGACGTTTGTTATCTGCAATCACTCCTCTTATCCTTCACTCTATCCCATCCAGACTATTGATCTATTTGTCTCATGGAATGACTATGAAGTGCTAGCCTTGACCATACCATCTCTTTCAGTCATGAGGGCCCTGGAAGAGACACTGCAATGAGGGGTGGTGACTCATGCTGGGATATGTTGTTTATCACAAAACCAAAGCTTGGAGATGCTTTGATCCCATGGCCTTTACCAAAGGCACTGCTTGCTAAGAAACAGCCTAACAGTCTTCTGGCCTTTCTTCTTTTGCTGCCACTCAGCACTCTGCCCCTCTCTGCACTAGCCAGGCCACACATCCATCACCTGCTTTTTTGTCACTCTCTGATCTAACCCCAGAACCTTGCACAGTGCCTGACACACTGTGTGTCTGGAATGAATGAATGATGAATGCATACATAAATAAGAAGTGCCCCTTTTCCACCTGCTCTCCCTATCTGCATAGGCAGGGGTACTGCAAATTCACAGGGACAAAGACCACTTTTCCCTCCACATTATGTCCACACAATCCAGAGTATTTTAGTATATCAAAGGTCCTCTGGACCTGGGGAGAGGAATGGCTCAGTTGATAAAGCACTTGCCACACAAGCACGAGTATCTGAATTTGGATCCCTAAAACTAGCCTTAATTGTTAGACACTGTGGTATCTGTAATCCCAGCATTCCCGTAGCAAGAAGGGAGACAGAGACAAGAGAATTTCCCAGGAGTTCTTGGCCAGCTCAAACAAAGTGGAAGGTGAGCACTGACACCTGAAGTTGTCCTCTGACCTCCACACCAAATGCATCTTTCCCATACACCTTGTGTGTCACAGGGCCTGCCACAGAGTTCTCAATGAATACAGGAGGGCTGATGGGAACACCACGGATGGCACTTATGCTAGGTGGCAAAGATGTTGGAAGAGGACTGTGAAGATGTCTTCTCCCTCCTCTTTGCTGATGGCATCACAATGACTCATAGGACTGAGGCTATGAACTTAGGAAGCTTAGGTGTTTTCTGTCTTATCTCCTGGATAATTTAGCCCACTGTAATGCCAAAGTTGAGCTGCTGTGTTTCTAAGGAGGGGTGCACTGGCCTTGGCTTCTGAGCAGCTGTGGGTGCACAGGCAGACCCCTTTCAATGTGGCACTGTGGGAACAACGCAGTTCTTAGCTTAAAAGAAAGTGGAATTTCCTATTGTGGAGCAAGAGGCCTTAAAGAAGAGATGGAACCCAACAGGCACCTGAAAGGCAAGGCTATGATGAAGGGCTAGGGAGATGGCTCAGTGGATAAAGAACTTGCCATGCAAAACCCGAGTACTTGTGTGCAGATCCCCAGACTCCATGTAAAGCTGGATGTGGTAGCTGAGCTTCTGTAATCCCAGTGTGTATGAGAAGTAAGGTGGGGACAAGAGAATGTGCAGGAAGCTTGCAGGCCAATTAGCCTAGCAAATTCAGTGATGAACACAAAACAAAGGTGGAAGGCAAGGGCCAACATCCCAAATCGTTCTCTGACTTCCACTCACATGCTCTGGCATGGATGCATCCACACTCATACACATCATGAACACACACACACACACACACACACACACACACACACACACCCATGATGGATCCAGCTGCCCACTTCCATGAGATGCAGACGAGATGCTTCTGGGCTGGTTTGTATCATCACCACACACTAGGAGACCAGAGAGCAAATCGAACAGTTTAAACACAGTCACTGGGAGTCAGACCTGGGCACAGAGGCCAGCACTCTGACAGACCCAGAAACTCTCCAGAAAGACTCATGAGAAGAGCTGCCCCCAACAGGAAAGAGTGGGCTTTATTCTTGACTTTCTGGATTTATTAGAGTGCTGGTTATTTTTGTTGCTCTGCTATCAAGTATACTTAATTATAATGTTTGAGATTATCCTCCTGAGGTGCACCCTTTCTCGGTGGTGGGCAGTTAGTTCGCATGTTCTGCTTACTGGTGACCTGGGCGTACTGCATGCTCTCTGTCTTTGTCCTGGCCGTGAAAGGCTGGACACATTCTCTGTGTCACTGGGTGTAATTCCACCTCAAGCACACTCCATTAGCAGCAGACTTAATGAGCTTAGACTGAAGGTGAATCTTGATGAGAAAAATAACCAAATAAGGGCCTGATCTTTATTAATAAATCAGCACTAGCAGTACAAGTGAAACCTTTTGATGAGAGAAAGCCTAGAGTGGGATCTGCACTTCTGTAGAATTTCAATAGGATAGCTTGGTATCTTTAATTTATGTGCTACCAGAATCTCTGAGTATGACTTCTCTTTTTTTTTCAAAACCAAGCAAGTGAACAGAAATTATCTTCATAAGTCATGCTCAAATGCACCCCCAAATACAAAATGTATACCTAGATTATTCTGGGGGTTGGGGGAGAAAATTACAGATTGCAGCCTTTCCTTCACTTTCATTCCTACAAAGATAAAGACTCCCTCTTCTTGCACCAAGCTATGATAGATTCTTCCATTTCTGGAGACTGTGGGAATCAGTCTCTCCCACAGAGAGCCCAGCAGGCAGCTGGCTAAGGGCAGAGGGACTTGCCATCTCGTTACCAGGGAATAAAGTGGGGCTAGACCTGTGTCCTTCTCCTGCAGGGTTGCCTCAAGGTGGCAGGCATAGTCTATTCTGCTCTGGGTTTCATCCAAAATAAGAGAGGGATTTCATAGTTTTGACAAGCTCCCAGAGTTGCTTGCATTACTAACCCCAGCTTTGGCGGTTGGGGAATGACTATGCATGTGTGTGCATGTGTGCACCCACGTGCCGTGGTAAGTGTGTGGGCTTTGGAGATGGATTCCGGTTCACATTCTTGTGTCACCACTTGCTAGCTGGTTTAGTTCCTCAATTTTTCTCATCTGTAAACTAAGGATAGCAACATTAATTTTATAAAATGTGGCAAGGATCAAGCTGTTTAGATAATTATGTAGAGGAGCCGGCAAGGAGGAACGCAGTTGTCTTTGCTCTCCTCATAAGTATCATCATAGGATTTTTCTTTTGTATATTTACCTGCGTACATCACACATAGGTAACATGGCTGTCACGTGGTCAGTACTTGATGATAATTCTGAATCTTTCTCATGCTCTGTGATGTTTTAAGTTCTCCAGTGTTTTCTGAAATTGCTGAAATCTTACCTTTTGTTGCATTTAATTATTTGCTCTGTAGTTTATCCATGGTAGGGTCAAATGCCCTTAAAAATTTATTTTGAGGGCTGGAGAGATGGCTTAGCAGTTAAGGTGTTTGCCTGCAAAGCCAAAGGATCCCGGTTTGACTCTCTAGGCCCCACATAAGCCAGATGCACAAGAGGACACATGCATCTGGAGTTCTTTTGCAGTGGCTGGAGACCCTGGCATGGCCATTCTCTTTCTCTTTCTCTCTGCCTCTTTCTCTCAAATAAATAAATAAATAAATAAATAAATAAATAAATAAATAAAATATATTTAAAAAGCCAAAAAAATATTTTGAGATTGAATAGAGGGAATCAGGTCAAAAGTCAGGCAAGAGGCTGGAAAGCTGGCTTAGCAGTTAAGATCACTTACAACACCAGCATGAGGGCCTGAGTTTGAGAACCAACACCCATGTAAACATGTAAGCACGACCATGCATGTCTGTGACCCCAGGCTCCCTCTGTGGGAGCAGAGACTGAAGAATTGCTGGGACTAATAAAAACTGCAGTTGTAGGTTTAGAGAAGAGATTCCATCTCAAGGAAATGTGAAAATAAATGATAGAGGAGGAATCTGTTGTTCTCCTCTGGCCTTCACACATGCATGTCAGGGCGGTGCATCTGTACATAGACAGGGCATACACACACACACCACACCACACCACACCACAATATTATACATACACACGTACAAAAAAAAAAAAGTCAGGCAAAAGCCAGGCATGATGGTACACATTTGTAATCCAAGTACTTGGGAGGCTGAGGCAGAAGGAACCATAAATTTGAGGCCAGCCAGGGATACATAATGAATATCAGGTAGCCAGGGCTATAGAGCAAGACTGTCAGAGGGAAGCGCTCCCTGACCCCATAGAGCCTCTCTCCTGGCCATAAGCATCAAACTATAGTTGCTGTGGGGTGGACATGGGAAGAGATAGAAGAGGGGTTGCAAACGCTCAGCTTCTTGGAGCACAATTGGCTCATCTACCTGAGTGGACAGGCTTTTTTCTGACTCATATGTCAAACATAACCTGTTTGCTACAATGCAAATGCAATGCCTATGACAATCTGTTTCATTCTTACACATGTTGTTAGCTCTCTGATTTTTCTCATCCATATTTTAGAATTCTAGGTTTTGAGCCTAAAGCCTTAAGACATCAACTTGTTACTTTTTTTTTTTTTTTTTTTTTTGAGAGACACAGAGAGAGAGGGAGAGGGAGAAGGGAGAGAGAGAGAGAGAGAGAGAGAGAGAGAGAGAGAGAGAGAAGAGAGTGGGCATGCCAGCAGCCTCTCAGCAGCTGTGAACGAACTCCAGATGCGTGTGTCCCCTTGTGGGCAAGTGCGGCATTGCGCCCTTGCATCACTTTGCATCTGGCTGAACGTGGGACCTGGAGATTGGAACCGGCGTTCTTAGGCTTAGCGGGCAGGCGCCTTGACCACTAAGCCATCTCTCCAGCCCTAACTTGTCACTTTTTAAAAAAAGTTATTTTATTTTTATTTAGTTATGAGAGAGACAGAGAGAGAGAGGGGAGAGAGAGAGAGAAAGAAAGCATGTGCGAGAAAGACACACAGAGACAAAGCCAGGGCCTCCAGCTACTACAAAAATAACTCCAGACACATGCATCACTTTGTGCATCTGGCTTACGTGGGTAATGGGGAATTGAACCTGAGTCCTTTGGCTTTCCAAGCAAGCACCTTAATTAGTAAGCCATCTCTCCAGCCCCCAACTTGTCACTTTTTAAAGACTAATATAGACACTTGAATATTTTTAGAAAAAAAGTCCTTACCTGTCTTTTACCAAGCTCTGGATAAGTCTAGGTAATACTAAGCAACAGTGCATTATGGGTTCAGAGAACATGGTGACAGTCCCCATGCATTTCTCCCCAGGCTAAGAAAATAACAATTTGCCTGTATTTTATGTGTTATCTCAAACATAATATCACAAAAACAAGAACCACACAGTGAGAAGAACAAGTTCCACTTGTCAGAGCTTGATCTTGAAGAGAAAAATCACATACTTAAATTGTTTTATTCCTTCTAGGTGGAAATACAGACACATGAATAGAAAGTTCTAGAGTGACAAAAAGAAAGAGAAGAAAAAAAAAGAGAGAATGTTCTAGAGCTGAATACTATGTGCCACATAGCTGTAGTGGTCGTCTCATCCCAGCCCCTGAACAATCCCTAGCTGTCCTCCACCCAGCACTGGCCACAGTGTCTCAAGTCACACCTGGTCTTTCAAAGCCTGGACCCACCTTCTTTCATCTGTTTCCCATACTGTGGCCAGCTTCTCCTCCAGAGCCTCTGCAGGTCTGAAGGCTGAGCCAATAAGAAGAGAACAAAGCAGAATGTGCCTGGGCACAGTGGCCAGGAGCATGCTTATAATATGACTGGTAAGTGTCACAACAGGTCAGAAGCAAGAGCACCAGATGAGTGTGAACCCTGCCCTCCATATCTTCTTGGTTACCAGCTCTACAGACGGTATCTATGTTCTCTCCGGTGCCTTCCTCTAAAGGAGGCTCTGATATTCCAGGACTGCCCAACTCCTTGTATTTTTGCCTCCCTTCTTCCCTACACTGTGGGCTGTAGGCAGCTCAAGTTTTCCAGACAGGCAATACCCTTTCTCTCTGGCCTTTGCTCATGAGTGTGTATACTTTACATCCTCCTCCCCAGTTTGACACACTCCTCCTGATGCCCCAGCCTCTCACAAAGTTGTTCCTGTCTCCATACAGAGTGGGCCATTGTTCTCTGAAAAGGTTCCTGAAAAAAAAAACACATTCTCTCACTCTTACACACACACACACACACACACACACACCACCACCACCATCATCATTGTCATCATCATCATCATCCATATTATTCTCCCTATTATATTAGACTATAATTTCTTCTGAGGGCAGAATAACGCTTAATTCACATCAGTATCCCCAGCACTTTCTTCATTGGGAGCTGACAGGCCATAGAAACTGAGCTGAATGGTCACGAATGAGTCATCCTCTCACCCTCTTCTAAAGTCACCTGGGTTTAAAGAACTAAAACCTCCATGACTAGATGACTTTAGAAGTGGACTGTGTTAGTGGGAGACTTGAGATTCAGACTACAAGGGCTGGACACGTAACAAGATACAGGTCAACATCTTATTAATGCTCTTTAAGGACCATCAATCAAATACATTCCACAGCTGAAAAGCAACAGAGCACATGACAGAAGCCCTTCAAGGCACAGTGTACATCTTTATATTCCCTGAAGTGTCAAGCACTTCTCCTGGAGGGTGCTTAACAGAATTGGTTAAGTAAGATTTAAAGAATAAAGATCCTGGGGCTGGAGAAATGGCTTAGTGGTTAAGCGCTTGCCTGTGAAGCCTAAGGACCCCGGTTCAAGGCTCCATTCCCTAGGACCCATGTAAGCCAGATGAACAAGGTGGCACATGCACCTGGAGTTCGTTTGCAGTGGCTGGAAGCCCTGGTGTGTCCATTCTCTCTCTCTTTCTGTCTCTGCCTCTTTCTCTCTGTGACTGTCTGTCACTCTCAAACAAATAAATAAAAATAAACAAACAAAAATTAAAAAAAAAAGAATAAAGATCCTAACATCTCATCTATTTACCTCAGGACTAAATAAAATAATTTAAAAAAATTTTAAAATTTAAAAAGGGAGCTGGGTAGATGGCTTAGCAGTTAAGGCGTTTGCCTGCAAAGCCAAAGGTCCTCAGTTCAATTCCCCAGAACCCACATAAGCCAGATGCACAAGGTGGTGTATGCATCTGGAGTTTGTTTACAGTGGCTGGAGGCCCTGGTGTACCCGTTCTCTCTCCATCTCTCTCTCTCTCTCTCCTTTCTCTCTCTCTCATAAATAAATAAAAATTAAAAATTTATAGAAATTATTCTATAATGGCTAAAGGTACTTGCTTGCAAAGCCTGCTGGTCTCTGTTTAATTCCCTACTACCCATGTAAAGCCAGATGCACAAAGTGGCCTGTACATCTAGAGTATGTCTGCAGTAGCAAGAGGCCCTGATGTGCCCATACTCACTTTCTCTTTCTCAAACAAACAAAAAACAAAGATATGAATATTAAAAAAATAAAGCAACCATTTGTGTTCACATCTATATTCACCCAAGGAATCATAGAGTAAGAGAGTAATGAAACCTTGGTCAATACATGGATCAGAGTAAACTAACTGAAGACAGTGGGTTATTCAGAATAACTAGAGATTTTGATAATTGATATCTTCCTTTTGTTTAAAACATTGTTATTCTCTGCCTTACTGAATTGAGGATACCCACTGTCATCTACTGGTGTGACCTGCTCTCACACTCTGTGTAGGTACAGGTGGCACACTAGGATACCCACTGTCACTCTACTGGTGTGACCTGCTCTCATTCTGCCTAGGGGCAGGTGGCACACTGAACAGAACTTTGCTATGACAGCTCTTGGACACTTTGCTACCTCCTCTTCCTAAATGTGACCACACAGCGTGGAGAGTGGCACAGCTGTCCACAGTAACGTGATGCTTTTCTGCTTTGGAGCTGAGCCTGCTCTCTCCAAACACTGTTCTTATCTGTTCTCACAAGCATCATCAGCACTGCTCTCTGGAGAAGCTTCCAGACATTCTGAAACCATTTTAAACTTCCAGTTAACTTTAGGCAATCTAAAGTTTTGCATGCTTCATTCATGTTTGTAACAGACATTATGAAATAACAGGTTCAGGTGTCTGTGTTTTATCATTAAGACACTCATAGTCTGTTAAAATCAAAGACACACAGGGAACAGAGCTGGACTCACACACTGATAGAACAAGGTGTGAATCCTGACTCATGTCACCATGTGGACTGTGAACTTGCAGGGCATCTGTAATAGACCTGCTAATTTGCAGGTCTGGAAGCCATAGGCAAGTGATTGCTAGTCTGGCTACCACAGTAAGGGTACCAGATGATAAAGGTTTAACACTCTTTGCATGCTTGGCTGGAAAAACAGTTTATGGCTAACATAAAACAATGGTGAGGGCTGGAAAGATGGTTTAGAGGTTAAGGTGCTTACCTCCAAAGCCAAAGAACCCAGGTTTGATTCCCCAGGAGCCATGTAAGCCAGATACACAAGGTGGCACATGTGTCTGGAATTAATTTGCAGTGGCTGAAGGCCCGGTTGCACCCATCCTCTCTCTATCTCCTTCTTTCAAATAAATAAAATGAAATTAAAAAAAAAAAAAAAAAAACCAAACAATGGTGAGCCCTGTACTCCAGCTCAAAACCTCTTCATCCATTGAATCTCTCTCTAGATGAGTGATTCCCAGAACAAGGAGGCACCAGGGGGAAACCTAACCAATCCTCTGGCAATGGTAAAGCACATTCATTTCCTTGTTCAACACAGATTTGAGGAATGCCATTTTAAGCAAAAAATACTCTTGCTATCAGCTCAGGGCACTAGATAGCCTGCTCTGACAATTTATCCATACCAGAATACTTTGACAAAATACAATTGTACACAGTGCTCAGTATGGGAAGGGTAATTTATCCATACAGGATACTTTGACCATATAAGCATATACAGTGCGGGGTATAGGAAGGAGTTCTGCATTATATATCTCTGTCTTTTCTAAAAGCCAGCCAGTGAGTTGGCTTGTACAACAAAGACTTAGTAAATATTTGAACATATGTCACCTCCATGGACACAGTATCACCTTGTCACTTTTCTTACAATGTCTGTGCTCCCAAAGTCCAGTCCTAAGATTTTTTTTTTTTTTTTTGTGCCTTAGAATTGCCTGAAAGCTCCCTATGATCAGATTCTAGGTCCCTGTCAGACCTATTGACTCAGCATCTGCCAAGGATTGGGTGCTGGACCTGTAAATCTCAATAAGCAATCTGGGTAATTTGAGAAACACTTGTATTGAAAAAATTGTCAAAAAAAAGCAAAATCTTGCCACAGAGAGATATGGCACTATCACCTGATAAAGTAATTTACCACTCAAGCGATCTTTGAAATGCATTTACTCTAATAACCTAGACCTTTCATGTGACTTTCCCTTCATTACTCTCTAATGGCATTCAAGCTGAGTCAGGCTCAGACAATGCTGTGATGTTTTCAGCAAAGCAATGAGGCACAAAATGGTTTCCTGAGGAACAACACGGATGGCTTGGGCATTAGCCGTGTGGGAAGGTTTGACATTGACCATCTCCCTCCACAGGGAAATGAAAAGTCCCTTTAAAAATGCCACAAAGCCTATAACACTGATTTTTGTGTGTGTGACATTTTACATGAAGGAAGGACAGGTTACAGAGATAGGAAAATTCAATTTAGCAAACAAATGTTTACCAAGTATCTTGCACATAAAGCCAGACCAGCTTTGGAGAGACAAAGAGGGCGAACAAGACTAGGTCTCTTCCCACTGTGTGCAGTGTGACAAGGGCAGTGACAGAGGGCCTTGTTCTTCACAGAACCAGGGGTCACACAAACCTGGGTAGGGATGCACTTTGGCTGGCCCCTGAGGCTGGGGAGGAGTTAGTAGCACAGGGGAGGGACTCACAGGAAGGGGAGAGTGAAGTGGCTCAGAGGAAGATATAGGCATGTCCAAGAGATGACTTGAGGCCTATGGTTGGGGGAGTAGAGGCTGCACTGGTGGGTAGGGCTGGCCTGGGGAGGAGTCTGAAGACTTCCACAAAGAGACTCGGCTCCTGATTCCCCATGTTGCTGCCCCATCCAACAGAAGTGATTTCTGAAGCTTGATAGGAATCCAAAGAATATTCATAAATGCACATCTTCACTTCAGAGCACAGTTTACTCAAATATGTAACTAGCAGTATGAGAGATAAGATGCTTGCTAGTTTATCTTGCACACAAGTGTGTTTTGCAGAGAGAACCCCAGGGCCTTCTGTAACTAGCGTTTTATAACAGGTGTCCAATAAGAGCCTGTAACTGGGCATCATAAGGCCCAGAGTGTCCTATCTTTCTTGAAACTTTAGTGAGATGAGCCTGCATTGAATTTGCCCTTTACCTTTACGTTGTTCATAAAAATGGGATTTAAAACTTGAAAAGAGGGTTGGAGAGATGGCTTAGCAGTTAAGGAGCTTGCCTGCAGAGCCTAAGGACCCAGGTTCAACTCCCCAGAACCCATGTAAGCCAGATGTACAAGGTGATGCATGCACACAAGGTTATACTTGCACAAGGTGGCACACATGTCTTGAGTTTGATTGCAATGGCTAGAGGCCCCAGTGCACCAATTTTCTTTCACTTTCTCGTTTGTTTGCTTTCATAAAAAACTTGAAAACAAGGTGTTCAGATTTCCTATAGTCATAGGATATGTGAACTAAGTTTCTGGACACTGCTTGTAGACACGTTTCACTTAATCATGCTTAAAATAAGCTTTCCCCATACAAATGACAGATTTCTCTTACAAGATAAGACATTTTAAAATGTACAGCAGAAGGCAGCACATTTACTTGGTCTCTTCTGAGCGGATCTCACAGTCTGTCCTGTGCACCAGCAACACTGTCACACTTCCCAGCAGCCCAGGAAGAAAGTTAAAGTGAAAATCTCAAAGCATCATTTAATCTTCTATACAGACTACTTAAGTTATCTTAAGCTTTCTAGGAAGTTACCCAACAGAGCAGCCAATAGTAAGCAATGGTAAAGCTGGTAAGCACAAGAGCAATGGATTCACTTAGCGTCTACTGTATCTTTATCTTTAGGTGGGCATAGCAATTTGTAGACATTCAGGAGAAATATCTATGTGTAACTAATGTATGCACCCCTCGACTAGTTTGCCATCATTACAGAAGATGTTTTCATCTAAGCCCAAGGTATGCTTCTCAAAGACAAATGTTTCCCTAATAAAAATTAGTGCACATCTTAACTGAGACCCAAATTCCAAGATCTTTATAGCTGAAATAAAACCTCCAGGGTCAGGATATGGCACCATGTCCAGCAACTTCATGTTTCCATCTTTAGCTCTTATAGGAAGAACACGTGGACCCTATTTCCGGAGTTACTCATGGAAAAGTGCGTATACGCCACCCAGCAGCAGCAGCATGAATGTGCAGTATGGTATCAGTGCATGCTCGCTGTGGATGAGATGAAACAGTAGAAAGGCACAGTTCTCTGACCCAAACGCATCACAGCAGAGACCCTGGCACAACGGGCCACACAGGATGCTAGAGATAAGATTAGGGTACTAATGCATCTTTGATTCCTTACCTGTTAATGCAAGCAATACAGGTTCTTATAACTATTATTTACTGGATTGTTATTCAGTACTCAGCAAGTGTCAGCATGCATGCTGTGTCACAACCATGCCTGCTTATAAGTAAGAAAACAGTGTTGGTGAAGTTAAGCAACTCGGTCAAAACTGCATGGTGCTCATAAGTTTCAGGAACTGCATTTGTCTGTCGAAGGATGTGTGACTTATTTGAAGCAAAGAAAATGTCTGAGAAATCTTTGTATACATGAAATTAACTCAGAAGACATAAAACCATAGACAGGCAAGGGTAAGAGTGATTATTTCCCACCCCTCAACCTTCCCACATGACAAGCACATGTCTGGGGCTTCTGCCTGTTAGAATAGCCACTCATTTATTAGGAAGTCAGACTACAGGTCATTGTCTAGCACATAAATTCAAACCAGGAACATAAAAGAGTGTTTGTGTGTCAGTACAATGACAGAGACCTGGAACTTTATTCTGTGACCACTGGAGACATTGTTTATGATATGTGATCTTGTGGAAAAATTTTATGTATAATTTAAAATATTTTATTTATTTATTTGACAGAGAGAGAGAGAGAGAGAGAGAGAGAGAGAGAGAGAGAGAATGGGTGCACCAGGGCCTCCAGCCACTGCAAATGAACTCCAGACGCATGCGCTACCTGTGCATCTGGCCAAAGTGGGTCCTGGGGAATCGAACCTGGGTTCTTTGGCTTTGCAGGCAAATGCCTTAATCGCTAAGCCATCCCTCCAGTTCTTATGTATAATTTTTACAGATGTACCACTGCATGTACTGCTTGTATGACCCATACAGATATACTGTGGTTCTGCATATATGATCTGTACAGATACACCACTGTCTGCATATTGTTATCTGTGTGGATGCACTGCTGCATGCATGTGTGATCTGTGTGGATGGACCACTGTTTATACAGGTGATCTGTATTGATGGACCACTGTCTGCACGTGTGATCTGTGTGGATGGACAAATGTCTGCACGTGGCCCCTTCCCCACTTCTCTGCTTCCTGGCTGCCATGAAGTAAATTGACTCCTTGCCACACATCCCTACCATACCATGCAGTCACAGGCTCAACATCCATGAACCACCTGAAACTGTGAGTCAAAGCAAGCCTTTCCTCCTTTTATGCTGATTATCTCAGGTATTTGTCACAGTGATAAAAAGCTAACACACAGGAACCTAAAGTGAAGTTTTCCACATAATTCCTAGAAGCATTTGGTTCACAGAAAAATCCTTGGACTTAGGAGACAGCAGCCACAACAACACTTTCACCTAAGCCCACGAGAAAAAGATTCTTCTAGAATCATGGTCACTTCTTTGATATTTAAAAAGTTCTTCTGATAGTGCCTCGAGTGGTGGCGCACAGTGAGTTTGAAGCCAGCCCGAGACTACATAGTGAATTCCAGGTCAGCATGGCTAGAGGGAGACACTGCTTCAAAAAAAAGAAAGTTCCCCTGGTAGTACTTTTTCTCCTTAGTAGTCTCTAAAGTAAGATGATCATTCTAATCTAATCATTTGGCTTTTTCAGAATATATTGCTGGTAGCATGGTATAGAGACACTTTACACTGATGCTAGCACTACTAGGAGAAGAAACAATGAAGAAATGTGTTTGCCCTGAGAGAGGAGGGGGAAACTTAATAGACAATGAAAGAATGTGCTTGCACTGAGAGAGAAAGATAAACCCTTCCTGGGATACAGCACTGTTTAGCACAAGAAACAAAGACAATAAACCCCAGAGCTGAACAGAGATCACATGCGTGGGAATTAGGTCTTTGATGTCAGCCAGGACCAGGACTAATGGCTCTATCAGTCTATTAGACCACTCAAGTGGCTCTCTAGCACCCACAGGGAACTATGTCCTCTGAAGAGGAATTTGAAGGAATAAACTCTCTTGAGACAAACAAATACTGACAGAACAGATTTCTGAGGATAACAATCCCATCTGTAGGTGCTATTCAACTCTGGTGGAACTCAGAAATTGGTACCTAAGTGTGGTTGACACAGAAAGTGGTTAAACCCAAGGCCTCTCAACCAATCATCTTAAATTGCTATGCTCAGAAGGTTGAGGATAATAGTAAGTCTCTAGTCTTCTATGGCCAAGTGGCGTCCATGCCATGGCTAACACTTCACTTGAAACCTGGATTAACACCACAGGCAAGTCAGAGCAATTTCGATCATAGCAAGAAGAAAAGGAAAACTGACCCTTGAAGGCTTAGGCATTGCTGGGACTTATTTCCATGGACAGACCTGGAAAGACCTAATCACTCCACTAAATTGCCCTTCAATCTCTTCGTATAACACTCCAGTCTTAAATCTCCATATAACATGTGTCTCAACAAATGATTTAAAGACAACAACAGGATGAGCTTGCACCATTCAAGATGCAGACTGGACATCAGACCCACATGCAAAACCTTGTTTCATGAAGAATGAGTGACAGTGGTGGGTATTTGGAAGTCCCTGCTGATTGGCTGATAGAAAGTCAAAAGAGTCCCCCGCTCACAGGAAAGGCAAATTGTCTTATGGCCATGATAGCAAGTCACCGTCAGAACTGGTTTTGATAAAATTAATCATCAGGCAACAACTTCCTTCAGCGAGAGGCCATCTCCTTCCCTGAGAGACAGTGAGCTGACTTACTCAGCCTCCTCTGGGCTGCCTTGACCCACTATGTTTCAGTAAGGAAATGAACAACACTTCCAGTGACAGCACCTTGGTAGCTAACACCAACCCAGCTGAACTCTTGTTCGTGTAAGGTCATCAGTTTACCTTGCTCAGGAAGATTCATCTTTGGTAAGCGAATTATTCCTGCACTAAGTAGCAAAGAAGAAAGACACAGTCATGTGACCATCACAGCACTTGACAAGTTCAGCATTTAGTCCCAGTAAAACTCAACAAAATCTGTAGGAGAAAGTTTCCTCAGTACAGTGAAGGCCATTTATGAAAATCCCACAGACAGTATAATGGTCAGTGGAAGAAGAGCATTTCCTATCCAGTCTGGCAGGAAGAAAGGAGGCCAGCCCTTGCTACCTTTATAGAGCACAACACTGAAAGTACTGGCAAGAACACACAGACAAGAAAACAAAACAGGTTATCCACATCAAAATGAAGAAGTAAATTTATCTCTGCTTGCAAGTGACATGACCCTAAAGATTCCAAAGTAGTCTACTAGAAGTTATGAATTCAGCAAAGCTGTAGGATACAAAACCCATTCCCAATATCCATTGCGGTTCTTTATAGCAACAACATCTCATCTTAAAAGAATCCTACTGATCAGAGAATCAAGAGCATAAAATATTAATAAACTTAAGCAAGGTGACAGGAAATCTCTATCCTGAAGCCTGTCAAACCCTGATGAAAGAAACTGAGGAATGTGTAAATAAATGGAAACCATCCTGTGTTCATGGATTGAAAAATAAGTTTTGTGCATATTACCCAAAGTAATATATGAATATAATGCAATCCTCACCAAAACCCCAGCATATTTCACAGAGATAGAAGGGACATCCCAAAATTCACATAGAACCATAAGAGATCTTGGGCTGCTGGAGGAATATAGAGAAAGAACAAAATTGGAGGCACTGACTTCCTGATTTAACCAGTATGTTACTGGCATAAAAACAGACACACAGCCCAATGGAATAGAAACAGGGAGACCAGAAATAAACCCAAACATACATGGTCAACTAATTTTGGACAGGTTCTGGGAATACATAATGGGAAAGGAGAGTTTCTTTAATAAACAATGTTAGGAAAACTTGATATTCACATTGGACCCTTCTCCTGAATCAACCACAAGAATCAACTCACATGGATTAAAGACTGACAAATAAGATGGGAAACCATGAAACTTAGAAGAAAATATAGGGGGAAACTTCTTGCCCATGGCCTTGACAATCATTCCTTTTGGACATAATACCAAAATCTCAAGCATTTAAAGCAGAACTAAAGTGGACTAGCTACATCAAACGGAAGCTTCTGTATAACAAAGGAAACAGCCTCAAAGCCATCATAACTCGCAGATGAGGAGGAACACCTGGAAACCACATACACGACAACAGGCTGATGTCCAAAGTACACCAGGAACTCACACAACCCAGTAGCAAAACCCCAAACAACCTGATTAAAAAATGGGTACCAGGGGCTGGGGAGATGGCTTAGTGGCTAAAGGTGCTTGCTTGTAAAGCCTGCTGGCCCAAGTTCAGTTCCCCAGCACCCATGTAAAGCCAGGTGCACAGCATGGTGCTTGAGTTTAGAGTTCATTTTCAGTGTGGCAAAAGGCCCTGGCACATCCATATTCTCTCTTAAATAAATAAATAATGAAACAATAAACAAATAAGAATTTTAAAAAATGGGTATGAAACTGGGAGTGGTGGCACACACCTTTAATCCCAGCCCTCGGGAGGCAGAGGTAGGAGGAGGATTGCCATGAGTTCGAGGACACTCTGAGGCTACACAGTGAATTCCAGGTCAGCCTGGGCCAGAGTGAGACCCTATCTCGAAAAAAAAAGGGGGGTGGCATGAGACCTGAGTATCCCCCTACCCAAGAAGAGAAGACATACAATGTCCAACACGGACAAGAAAAGGTGCCCAGCATACTATCATTAGGAACGGGTAAGTCAAAACCAGAGTGATGCTTCACCTCACAGCTAGCCCACTACTCAAAGACAGACCATAAGTGCTCAAAAATGTGCAGACTAGTGGGAGTGCAGACCATAATTTATTTAAAGTGTTTTGAGGTTTCTCAAAGATTAGAAATATTTTTATAATCCCTTCTCTCAAAAATCCATCTTCTGAAGGAGGTGGACACACTCTGATGCTCACTGCAAGGAGCTCACAATGGCCACTAGTGGGAGTGCAAGTTGGCACGTGTATTATTTATTTAAAGTAGTTTTGAGGTTTCTCAAAAGGTTAGAAATATTTTTATAATCCCTTCTCTCAAAAATCCATCTTCTGAAGGACATGGACACACTCTGATGCTCACTGCAAGGAGCTCACAATGGCCAAGATACAGACACGGGATGACTGGATGGAATTTAGCCACAGAAGAGGAGATCCTGGCATTTGTAACAACATGGAGGAACCTGGAGGATATTATGCTGCATAAGACGTGAACAGCATGGCCTTGCTTGCATATGGAAGTGGAGAAAGTTGAATACATAGAGAAGAGTGGAACAGCGCTATCAGAAGCAGAGAGGTGGGGAAAGCTGGGAGATGTTGGCCACAGGGCACAAAACTGCCTCATACCAAATTATGTGAGCATCTTCTAGTCAATGATTTTATTGTATATACTAGGAGTTTTCATTCATACAGTTATTTAGTTTTTGGTTTTATGAGGTAGGGTCTCGCTCTAGCCCAGGCTGACCTGGAATTCACATGTAGTCTCGGTGACCTCGAACTAACTCATGGTGATCCTCCTACCTCTGCAGTACCTCCACTCCCAGCCCATTTATTTATTTATTTATTTATTTATTTATTTATTTATTTATTTATTTATTTATTTTAGAGGCAGGGTCTCATTCTAGCTTAGGTTGACCTGGAACTCACTCTGTGGTCCCAGGATAGCCTCAAACTCCTCCTACCTCTGCCTCCTGAGTACTGGGATTAGTGAGTGCCACCATGTCCAGCTTACTATATTATGAGTTTTACAGTATCTTAATATTTTTTCTTTGATGATTACAAAAACTTTTGTTTTTGTTGCTTTGCTTTGCCTTTTAAAAAAATTTTTTAAAATTATTATTTTATTTATTTTTGGAGAGAGACACAGAGAGAGAGGGAGAGGAAGACAGATAGAGATGGGCGTGCCAGCAGTCTCTCAGCTGCTGTGAACGAAATCCAGATGTGTGTGCCCCCTTGTGGGCAAGTGCGGCATTGTGCCACTGCGTCACTTTGCATCTGGCTAAACGTGGGACCTGGAGATTGGAACTGGGTTCTTAGGCTTAGCAGGCAGGCGCCTTAACTGCTAAGCCATCTCTCCAGCCCTGCTTTGCCTTTTTTAACGCAAGGTCTTACACTGTAGCTCAGGATTGCCTGCAACTCACTATGTAGCCTAGGTTAGCCTTAAATGGTAATCCTCTGGCCTCAGCTGTTTGTATTAAATGATTTTGCTTGTATGTGTGTATGTAATGTACATGTGTGGTGTGTGCACCTGTATGTTTCCTTGCAGCATCCCAAGGTGCAGAGCATTGAGTGGCCTGTTCTATCACTTTTCTACCCACTCCTGTTTCAGCCAGGTCTCTTACTGGTACCAGAGCTTGTGGATTTTCATGATTCCTCGAGCCCCTTTGAGGGATTGGTGTTACAGGCACACATGGCCACATCTAGCTGTTTATGGGGTTCCAGAGATTCGAACCCAGGTGGTTTCAGGCCCCCTCAGGCCTTCATACTTATGCAGGAAGCACACTTAACTGGTGAGCCATCTCTCCAGCCCTCTCCTACCTGTTTTCCAAGGGCTGGGATTACACATGTCTCATAGTTTATCTACACTGGCAATCATGAAATGTAATAATTTTTAGTTTAGTCCTAAACATATTTTAGAGAACAGGAGAGCAGAACATTCTGTTTGCCCAGTTATCTACCATTTCTTTGGTTTTATTTCATCCTAGTCCCTGGGTTTCCTTTCTGGCATCATTTTCCTTCTAATCACTTCCCTTAGCATTATGCTTTTATTTTTATTTTTTGTTTTTTTCAAGGTAGGGTCTCACTGTAGCTCAGGTTGACCTGGAATTCACTATGTAGTCTTAGGGTGGCCTAGAACTCACAGTGATCCTCCTACCTCTGCCTCCCAAGTGCTGGGATTAAAGGCGTGCACCACCACGCCTGGCAGCACTGTGCTTTTAGAGCAGCTCATTCTTCTACAGTCACTTAGCTTTCCTTCATCCCGGAATGCATTTATTTCATACCCACTCCTGGAGGAGATTTTCACAAGATAAAGAATTCTAGGCTGCCGGGCGTGGTGGCCTTCATCCTGGGGAATGCATTTATTTCATACCCAGTGAATTCTGGAGTGAGATTTTCAAAACTCGAAAATAAAAAAAAAAAAAAAAAAAAAAAAAAGAATTCTAGGCTGATTGTTCTCTGTGAACACGTCAGCAGTTTTTGCCCTGCCTCCTTGTACCGTGGTTTTGATGAGCAATCACTTTCCCCTGTAGGTAAGTCAGGCTTTTTGCCTGACTGTTTCCAGGATGATTTTTCCTGTTAGCTTTTCTGCAGCTTGCTTGTGATGAGACTGAGTGTGGATCTAATGGATTTATTCTATTTGGGGTTGCCCCAGGTTCTTGAATCTGAAGCTTGGAAGCCTTCTTCCCATACACACTCTTGGTACTTGAGTTCTGAGATCCCAAGGACCTGATGAGGAGACCTTTTGTAACTACTCCACAAGTTCCTGAGATTTTACACTTCCTCCATGGTCCAGACTTGACAGTGTCTACTGACCTATTTTTATATTTACTGACTCCTTCCTCTGTCATTTTGCACCCAGCTATCACTAAAGTTTTTGATTTTTGGGTATAATATTCTCAGTTCTAAATGTTCCATTTGTTCCCTTTTCCTTCTTCCTTTCTTCTCTCCCTTTTGCTCCCTCTCTCCTGCTCTCTCTCCCTTCCTTCTTTCTTCTTCTTCTTCTTCTTCTTCTTTTTTTTGTTGAGGTAGGGTCTCACTCTAGCCTAGGCTGACCTGGAATTCACTATGTAGTCTCAGGGCAGCCTTGAACTCACGGCTATCCTCCTACCTCTGCCTCCTGAGTGCTGGGATTAAAGATGTGTACCACCACGCTGGGCTCTTTCTTCTTGAGGCAGTGTCTCATTCTAGCCTAAGCTGATCTAGAACTCAGTAGCCCCAGGCTGGCCTCAAACTCATGACAATACTCCTACCTCAGCCACCCAGGTACTGGGATTAAAGGCGTGTACCACCTGGCTTAATTTGGTGTATCTTTATATTGTCTAATTCTTTGCTGAGGCATTTAAGAATGTTCATAATGTATGTACATATTACAGGATTAAAAAAAATACTGCCTTAAGACCTATGAAAGTTAATTCCAGCATTTATGTCTTTGTCATCACTGTTCATTGTTTTTTCCATATGACTTAAGATCTCCAAGGTTCTTTGTATGCTGAGTCATGCTGGCTTGTTTCCTGGACATTCTGATTATGATACTCTAGGGGGCTTATTTAAATTCTAGGGAGAACACAGATGCTTTTCTTTCTTTTTCCTTTCTTGAAATTTGAACTGGTCAGCTATAGGTAACAAGGTCTATTCTGTCTTCTGTGTACTGTGATCCTGGTGTCAATTTAGTGCCCCGCATGTGGAATGTTCTTTGATATATTCCCCGAAATGCACCACCCAGAGGTCAGCCTGATGCCCAGCTGTGCACTGTTGTTTCACTTCTCCGACTGTAGGATGAGAAAGCTAAGACTATGCATCCACCTTGGGCGAGTCTTGGAGTCCATTAAGGAAAACTACTTTGCCATATCTCCCATGATGGGACGAAATCCCCGAAACCACAAGCAAAATAAACCTTTTCTCCTTTAAGTTGCTTCTTTCAGGTATTTTGCCAGTGCAATAAGAAAATGAGCTAAAAAACCAGTTTACCTGTACTACTACTGTCTCTCACAACTCTGTCCACTGTCAGACCTGTATGGTTGTGTCTCACAGTTCTGCCCATGGTAGGACCTGCACTACTGTGTGACACAACTCTATCCATGGTGGACATGTACTACTGTCTCTCACTATTCTACCTACTGCAGTTACCTTCTTGTTGCTGGGACAAAACACCTGACCGGAAGCTCTATAGAAGGACAGGGTTTATTTAAAGCTTACATTATACAGGGAAACTTCATCATGACAGAGGAAGTTGGCTTACCACATCACACATTCACAGCACAGAGAGAATGCAGCAAGGAAGGGCTGACTCTGAATACCCAGGGCTGGACTCAAGATTGAATGCCAGCAATACACCTTCTAGAACGAGGATCCACTAGTAGGAACCAAGTAAAAATATCTGAGACTATGGGTACCATTTACATTCAAACCTCCACACTATCCATGATGGGTCCTGAACAACTGGCTCTCACAGCTCTATCCATGGTGGGCCTTGTGTCACAGCTCCTTCCATGGTGGGCCGTGTATTACTGTGTCACAGCTCCTTCCATGGTGGGCCTTGTACTACTGTGTCACAGCTCCTTCCATGGTGGGCCTTGTACTACTGTGTCACAGCTCCTTCCATGGTGGGCCTTGTACTACTGTGTCACAGCTCCTTCCATGGTGGGCCTTGTACTACTGTGTCACAGCTCCTTCCATGGTGGGCCTTGTACTACTGTGTGTCACAGCTCCTTCCATGGTGGGCCTTGTACTACTGTGTGTCACAGCTCCTTCCATGGTGGGCCTTGTACTACTGTGTGTCACAGCTCCTTCCATGGTGGGCCTTGTACTACTGTCACAGATCCTTCCATGGTGGGCCTTGTACTACTGTGTCACAGCTCCTTCCATGGTGGGCCTTGTACTACTGTGTCACAGCTCCTTCCATGGTGGGCCTTGTACTACTGTGTCACAGCTCCTTCCATGGTGGGCTGTCACAGCTCCTTCCATGGTGGGCCTTGTACTACTGTGTCACAGCTCCTTCCATGGTGGGCCTTGTACTACTGTGTCACAGCTCCTTCCATGGTGGGCCTTGTACTACTGTGTCACAGCTCCTTCCATGGTGGGCCTTGTACTACTGTGTGTCACAGCTCCTTCCATGGTGGGCCGTGTACTACTGTCACAGCTCCTTCCATGGTGGGCCTTGTACTACTGTCACAGATCCTTCCATGGTGGGCCGTGTACTACTGTGTATCACAGCTCCTTCCATGGTGGGCCTTGTACTACTGTGTCACAGCTCCTTCCATGGTGGGCCGTGTACTACTGTGTCACAGCTCCTTCCATGGTGGGCCTGTACTACTGTGTCACAGCTCCTTCCATGGTGGGCCTTGTACTACTGTGTCACAGCTCCTTCCATGGTGGGCCTTGTACTACTGTGTCACAGCTCCTTCCATGGTGGGCCGTGTACTACTGTGTCACAGCTCCTTCCATGGTGGGCCTTGTACTACTGTGTCACAGCTCCTTCCATGGTGGGCCTTGTACTACTGTGTGTCACAGCTCCTTCCATGGTGGGCCGTGTACTACTGTGTGTCACAGCTCCTTCCATGGTGGGCCTTGTACTACTGTGTGTCACAGCTCCTTCCATGGTGGGCCTTGTACTACTGTGTCACAGCTCCTTCCATGGTGGGCCGTGTACTACTATGTGTCACAGCTCCTTCCATGGTGGGCCGTGTACTACTGTGTGTCACAGCTCCTTCCATGGTGGGCCGTGTACTACTGTGTGTCACAGCTCCTTCCATGGTGGGCCTTGTACTACTGTGTCACAGCTCCTTCCATGGTGGGCCTTGTACTACTGTGTCACAGCTCCTTCCATGGTGGGCCTTGTACTACTGTGTCACAGCTCCTTCCATGGTGGGCCGTGTACTACTGTGTCACAGCTCCTTCCATGGTGGGCCGTGTACTACTGTGTCACAGCTCCTTCCATGGTGGGCACACAGCTCCTTCCATGGTGGGCCTTGTACTTGTCACAGCTCCTTCCATGGTGGGCCTGTACTACTGTGTGTCACAGCTCCTTCCATGGTGGGCCGTGTACTACTGTGTGTCACAGCTCCTTCCATGGTGGGCCTTGTACTACTGTGTGTCACAGCTCCTTCCATGGTGGGCCTTGTACTACTGTGTGTCACAGCTCCTTCCATGGTGGGCCTTGTACTACTGTCACAGCTCCTTCCATGGTGGGCCTTGTACTACTGTGTCACAGCTCCTTCCATGGTGGGCCTTGTACTACTGTGTCACAGCTCCTTCCATGGTGGGCCTTGTACTACTGTGTCACAGCTCCTTCCATGGTGGGCCTTGTACTACTGTGTGTCACAGCTCCTTCCATGGTGGGCCTTGTACTACTGTGTGTCACAGCTCCTTCCATGGTGGGCCTTGTACTACTGTGTGTCACAGCTCCTTCCATGGTGGGCCTTGTACTACTGTGTGTCACAGCTCCTTCCATGGTGGGCCTTGTACTACTGTGTCACAGCTCCTTCCATGGTGGGCCTTGTACTACTGTGTGTCACAGCTCCTTCCATGGTGGGCCTTGTACTACTGTGTGTCACAGCTCCTTCCATGGTGGGCCTTGGCTGGGCCTCTACAGCTCCTTCCATGGTGGGCCTTGTACTACTGTGTCACAGCTCCTTCCATGGTGGGCCTTGTACTACTGTGTGTCACAGCTCCTTCCATGGTGGGCCTTGTACTACTGTGTCACAGCTCCTTCCATGGTGGGCTGTGTCACAGCTCCTTCCATGGTGGGCCTTGTACTACTGTGTCACAGCTCCTTCCATGGTGGGCCGTGTACTACTGTGTCACAGCTCCTTCCATGGTGGGCCGTGTACTACTGTGTCACAGCTCCTTCCATGGTGGGCCTTGTACTACTGTGTCACAGCTCCTTCCATGGTGGGCCTTGTACTACTGTGTCACAGCTCCTTCCATGGTGGGCCTGTACTACTATGTGTCACAGCTCCTTCCATGGTGGGCCTTGTACTACTGTGTCACAGCTCCTTCCATGGTGGGCTCTTGTGTCATGGTGGGCCGTGTACTACTGTGTCACAGCTCCTTCCATGGTGGGCCTACTGTGTCACAGCTCCTTCCATGGTGGGCCGTGTACTACTATGTGTCACAGCTCCTTCCATGGTGGGCCGTGTGTCACAGCTCCTTCCATGGTGGGCCTTGTACTACTGTGTCACAGCTCCTTCCATGGTGGGCCGTGTGTCACAGCTCCTTCCATGGTGGGCCGTGTACTACTGTGTCACAGCTCCTTCCATGGTGGGCCGTGTACTACTATGTGTCACAGCTCCTTCCATGGTGGGCCGTGTACTACTGTGTCACAGCTCCTTCCATGGTGGGCCGTGTACTACTGTGTCACAGCTCCTTCCATGGTGGGCCGTGTACTACTGTGTCACAGCTCCTTCCATGGTGGGCCGTGTACTACTGTGTCACAGCTCCTTCCATGGTGGGCCGTGTACTACTGTGTCACAGCTCCTTCCATGGTGGGCACAGCTCCTTCCATGGTGGGCCATGTGTCACAGCTCCTTCCATGGTGGGCCTTGGGCTGTGTCACAGCTCCTTCCATGGTGGGCCGTGTACTACTATGTGTCACAGCTCCTTCCATGGTGGGCCGTGTACTACTGTGTCACAGCTCCTTCCATGGTGGGCCTTGTACTACTGTGTGTCACAGCTCCTTCCATGGTGGGCCTTGTACTACTGTGTGTCACAGCTCCTTCCATGGTGGGCCTTGTACTACTGTGTGTCACAGCTCCTTCCATGGTGGGCCTTGTACTACTGTCACAGAT
Organism: Orientallactaga sibirica; assembly: GCA_036365145.1. NCBI lineage: Eukaryota > Metazoa > Chordata > Mammalia > Rodentia > Dipodidae > Orientallactaga > Orientallactaga sibirica. The sequence continues at coordinate 5,201,392 of JAEOAD010000029.1, read as the reverse complement.
CCTTCCATGGTGGGCCTTGTACTACTGTGTCACAGCTCCTTCCATGGTGGGCCTTGTACTACTGTGTGTCACAGCTCCTTCCATGGTGGGCCTTGTACTACTGTGTCACAGCTCCTTCCATGGTGGGCCTTGTACTACTGTGTCACAGCTCCTTCCATGGTGGGCCTTGTACTACTGTGTGTCACAGCTCCTTCCATGGTGGGCCGTGTACTACTGTGTGTCACAGCTCCTTCCATGGTGGGCCTTGTATGTGTGTCACAGCTCCTTCCATGGTGGGCCTTGTACTACTGTCACAGATCCTTCCATGGTGGGCCTTGTACTACTGTGTCACAGCTCCTTCCATGGTGGGCCTTGTACTACTGTGTGTCACAGCTCCTTCCATGGTGGGCCTTGTACTACTGTGTCACAGCTCCTTCCATGGTGGGCCTTGTACTACTGTGTCACAGCTCCTTCCATGGTGGGCCTTGCTACTGTGTGTCACAGCTCCTTCCATGGTGGGCCGTGTGTACTACTGTGTCACAGCTCCTTCCATGGTGGGCCTTGTACTACTGTGTGTCACAGCTCCTTCCATGGTGGGCCTTGTACTACTGTGTCACAGCTCCTTCCATGGTGGGCCTTGTACTACTGTGTCACAGCTCCTTCCATGGTGGGCCTTGTACTACTGTCACAGATCCTTCCATGGTGGGCCTTGTACTACTGTCACAGATCCTTCCATGGTGGGCCTTGTACTACTGTGTGTCACAGCTCCTTCCATGGTGGGCCTTGTACTACTGTGTCACAGCTCCTTCCATGGTGGGCCGTGTACTACTATGTGTCACAGCTCCTTCCATGGTGGGCCGTGTACTACTGTGTCACAGCTCCTTCCATGGTGGGCCTTGTACTACTGTGTGTCACAGCTCCTTCCATGGTGGGCCGTACTACTGTGTGTCACAGCTCCTTCCATGGTGGGCCGTGTACTACTGTGTGTCACAGCTCCTTCCGTGGTGGGCTCATTTACATGCTCTTCTTTTATCTTCTATTCTTTATTTTATTTAATGTATTTATTTATTTGAGAGATTAAGGGGCAGATAAAGAGAGAGAATGGGCAAGCCAGAACCTCTAGCCTCTGTAAACAAACTCAAGATACATGTACCACCTTGTGCATTTGGCTTACATGGGTACTAAGGAATCAAACCTGGCTTTGCAGGCAAGTGCCTTAACCACTATAGTAGACAGCTTCAGGTCACTGGGATGAACTTCCAAACCAGGTACAGTTATGGAGGAAGTGATTTATTGAAGCTTATCGATCCAGGGGAAGTTCCATAATGGCAGAAGAAGTTGCCCTCCTTTCACAGATTCAGACAGAGAGAAAAGCCACCACCATCACCTGGAGCTTTGCTCCAGGCAAAGTGCAAGCACTTTGCATATCTTTACACTGGAATTTCCCAAACACCCTTTAGGCCTGGACCATAGGATCCACCCACAGTGACACCTCCCCCTGCCTGGTGGCTGGAGATCTAAATTACAAGCTTTAATCAACTCCTCAATATATTGGGGGACATCCATTCTAACTACCACAAACACTAAGCCATCTCTCCAGGTCTGTATCTTCTACTCTTATCACCCTCATATCCAAACCATTGTTGATCCCATTCTCCCTACCTGTTCTTCCTTGTACTTTCTCACAGCTTAATTTCTGGAAATATAAGACTCCTTTTCTTACTTCATTTTTCAAACCTTACAGATCCTTTTAAATCTCTTTCATCCACTCAGTGGATGTTTGTCCATGTCATGGAGTGTGAGCACCCAGGATTTTATCTAAGGAGCCTTCCCCATACAGTTAACAGAAAGGTCTTATAACGTTTTACTCCACACCAAGCCTAGTTGAGGCTTGGCATTCAGAGCAACATCTCATTTTGGTTCAATTGATAATCATTTTTATCTCAGTTTTTGGCTACTTTCAACTTTAATATAAGCAGTAGATCAGCCCTTCCTTGCCATGAGTAATGCACTTACCCCAAGTGATCTATCATCACTTAGATTTGTCTCTTTGGGGCCTACAGCAGAGCATATGGGTTTTATAAGTAAGGGACATTTATCTAGAGGAAAAACTTAATTATAATTGTGAATATTATAATTGAGGTAGTCATAAATTATGTTGCACAATTGTTTTTTAACTGAAACAATTACTAATTCCTGAGTACATGAATTACTTTGCTTCATGCTGTGCAAACAGCCAAAAGATAACGGCCTTCATTTAGTATTTTAAAAGAATCGTTTCTATTCACATGTCTGGTTTGCTTTTACCCCACAGCTCAAGTTTTGTCCTTGTCATTTCTTAGCTACTCATCATCTTCCTGCTTTTGCCAGCTAGCCACCCATGCAGATGGGGAGGAAATAGACTCGGCACAGTCACCATCTTAGCAGTGCAGTCAGCCTCCAGGCCTAAGCCTGCCCACACTGTAGGTAGGGGTGATAGTGGGCAATGTCAGGGAGATAGAATGTACTCTGAAGACCAACAGCCTCAATAAAAAGGGAAAACACAAGACAGTAAGGGAAAATGAAAGAGATGTGTGGTTTTCTTTTCTTTTCTTTTCTTTCTTTCTTTTTTTTTTTTGCTTGCCCACTTTAGTAACATCGAACTGAAGTCCTTTACCAATCCCTGTTGATTAGTACTTAGGGCACATACTCAAGAGTAAGAGTAAATGCATTCATATAAAAATCCCTCAGTAACACCCCTTTTGGTGGGTTAGGCAAAATCTGTGATACAGTCGAGCCTGTCACAAAACTCTTTAATAGTACCACACAGTGCTCTGAAAAGAGCCACATTTCATTGACTTAAATGTGGCCAAAGGCTTATTCTGTTTCATCAGTTTGCCACCTGCTAACACACAGGACATACCAGACTGCTGCTTTACATCCCAAGATCCTTGAAGATGCCATAAAAAACACTTCGCTCTCAAAGTCAATGGGTTTGGACTTAATCTTGTTTGATTTGTGCTTCAGAAAATGAGAAATAATGTTTTTTTTGGCTGGTTACATATATTATTTGAACTTGGATACATAAGGAAGGGAGACTTTCATTTTTCCAGAGGCAAACTGCTGAGACAGTAAAAGTGGCTATGTTCTGTGAGAGTTCAGCTGCTTCTTACCCAGGACATAGATCTCACTGTTGACGACCGCCGTGCTAAATCGGTACTTAGAGTACTGCATGGGTGCCCGTTCTCTCCATTGATCTTGGCCAGGGTCATACTGCAACAGTTTGTTGCTTAATCGATCAGGCTCTTCATCAGGAAGATCCATCTGTATGAGATATGACAGCGGGTGTAACAACAAACCACTCAGAGGCCTTTGTAAGTCATGGACACAATTAATCAAGGCAGACACAGCAGAGATAACACAGGGTAACTGTCGTGGCTCCCACTCACAAACGCACTATGGCCCAAGACCTGAGGTTGTAAGCACCATGTTAGCATCAGAGGAATTTATGTTCTGTAATAATGGGGCTAATATGCAAGTTTATAGTAATCAGTGATTGTAGCACTAAGACACAAAAGCTGCCTTTTTTCAAAAAACAAATAAAAAGTCTTCAAAATGAAACCAGGCTCTCTTGACCAATGTGTAAAGTATAATTCCATCTTCCCAAACTTCACAGTTGTGGGTTTTAGTATTGAGGAACTCATTTTAATAATTCATTAAGCATATTCTTTAGATTCTATATATAAAAAAGTTGCATTTTTTTGTAATTAAAGTGTTTTTATACTATGAATTATGAGCTATATGTGAATGGCCTGAATTCAGTTTTCAAGATATGTGGATTAGCATGAATTATTTGCAGTTTTAACATATTAATTTATATTATATACTTACATGTGTATTTAATGACTGCATAGCAAAATTGAATAATTTTATTCTTATATAGATATAAATGACTTCTACTCATAAACTTCGGGTGAAATGATTATTTTTATATATAATATTTGGAACTTTACATTACTTCAGACTAAGGATCCAAGTGTTCAACAATGAAATAATTGCTATGCTTAAGAAAGTTGTATGCCATTAACTTTAGTTAACTATTTATCGCTGTGGTGCACTCAAACCCCTGGATGCCCTGCAGTTTGTGTGCTGTGTTTGAGGCTCAGCGAGACTGCCAAAAGCCTTTGTCATATAATGTATGTTCACATGTCATCTGTTCGGAGACGGCAAATTCAAGCAAGTTTACTTTATTGCTTTCCTTCCTTCACTGTCTACTTTCGTAAAGCAAAGGTTCTCAGTTATTTCGTGGGCTTGTTCATGCATACATTCACTATATAAATGGATAGTTCTGAAAAAATGTAACTGCTCATTACTTGTCAGGTCTCAGCTACTAGCTGTGATGAAGTCTGTACTACTTTTGGTCTGCAGCATAAATAAAAATGTGTGAAGATTTAAAAACAAGCATGAGGGAGGACTATGGAGATGGCTCAGGGTAAAGTACTTTCTGGGGGATGCCCAGGACCCATTTACGAGCTGGGCACAGTGGTGTTTGTGATTCCAGCACTGGGAAGGTGGAAACAAGAGGAATCCCTGGGGCTCACACTGGCTAGCTAGGTCAATCAAAATGGTGAGCTCTAGACTCAGAAAGACTCTCTAAAAAATAGGGGAAAATGATTGAGGAGACACCTGATGTAGACTTCTGGCCTCCATGTGTTGACACATGTACACTTATCTCCCTCATATGTGCCCACACATATACGAACACATAGATACACACACACGTATACACACACACAAACAAGTATGATATGTAGCGAATTCCAAGCTTATGAAGATAATACAAAATTAGGCGTTTTATTGTGAGCCAAATCTGATGCAAAAAATATAGGCAAAAATAAATTTATGTCATAGGGAAAGCCAATGAATGAGTGAGATTAATTTTTGTTAGAAAGCATGATGGCCACGGCAGAAGACGGATGGAGAGACATTACTGGAGGGTCAAGGATCCAGGAAAACCCTCAAAAGAAGGGAGGCAGGTAGCTGTGGTCACAGTGGTGGCTTTTCCATGTTGGCTTGCCATCATTTCACTGGGCATCATTATCAATAGTATTCTGGTTTCTCCATCTGCAGATGCCGGCAGAACCCATGATGTTTACCATCACAGTATGGTATGGAAATGACGGTGCCACAACAGAGGTGGTATTCTGACTTCTCATTTATGGTAAGAATATTAAATGTGGGAAAGGAATGAATTGTCCCAAGTCATACAGCTATCAGACAGATGAGGATCCAGGTTTTTTGCCTCCTCCTTAGATACTCCCTACAGATATTACTCTTAGCACAAGGTCTGTTCTGAACAACAAGCATGGGAAGGATCGCCAAGCCATAGCCTGAATACTGAACGCACTCACACCTGTGAACAACACCTAAAGTCCCTTCTCCAAAATGGTTTCAACACTGTCAAACCTTAAGTTTATATTTTATGAGGTAGTGTGGTGGTTTGAATCAGGTGTCTCTAATAAACTCATGCGTTCTGAATGCTTGATCCCCAGCTGATGGCAGTTTTGGAGATGGAGCCTTGCTGGAGAAGGTGTGTTGCTGGGGTGGACCTTGAGGGTTTATAGCCCTAGCTTGCCAGTGTTAGTTCAGCTCGCTTTCCTGTTGTTGCTACTGTTGTCTGCCTGATGTTGGTGAGGAGGTGATGTCCACCCTATGCTCTACCATCTTTTCCCTGCCATCATGGTGCTTCCCCTCAAGTCTGTAAGCCAAAATAAACTCTTTCCTCCCACAAGGTGCTTTTGGTTGGGTGTTTGTCCCAGCAATGTGAAGGTAATTACAGCAGGTAGAAAGCATTTATCTAAATGTATGCCATTCTTTTAGTATGAAACAACTGCTACATTTTCCAACAAAGCCAGCCTCATATATCAATGCCAGTTATGTATGCGAGAAATTTCTTAACCTGAGGAGTCCAGCCTCCAATGACATATAGCTTATTGTTAAGTGTTACAACAGCATGACACGCCAATTGCAGTGGAAGGGGTGACACCCTTTTCCAGTTGTCCTGTTCTATGGAGTACTTGTCAACACAATTTGTAATAAGGTACTGGTTTTTAATTTTCATCTGTCCGCCTACAATATACAGGTCATTATGGATACTGCCCAGAGCATAGAGCTCCCGAAATTCAGCTGTGCATAACTTTTCCCAGAACTGGTTTCCTCTATCATGATACCTGTAAGTTAACAAAGAGAGAACCAGGATTAGTCATCGTGAAAACAACTCTTCCAAGAAACACATTTCAGTTTCTTTTTCATCTAAAAACAATAATACTTTTCTAATTGGAAGAGAAAAAATTAATACAAGACAGGGTTATAGGTTTGTTTTACTTTTTCTAAAGATTAATCAACAAAATATGATATATTTGATATAAGTATATTTCCCTAAATAATTTTAGGAAAAGTAGACATGTAAAAAAGTATACATGGGCTGAAGAAATGGCTCAGCAGTTAAGGCACTTGCCTGCAAAGCCTAAGTACCTGGGTCCAATCCCCCAGTATCCATGTAAAGCCAGATACACAAAGTAGTGCATGCATTTGGAGTTTGCAATGACTCGAGACCCTGGCGTACCCATTCTCTCTTTATCTCTCACTATCTGCCTTTCTCTGTATCAAATAAATAAAAATTTTTAAAAAGAATATATTATCCAGGACTACCTTCAATATTTACTACTTCGGAGAAAGAAGATCAATAACAGGGAAGTCAGCAAATCATTTTTAATTTTAACATGAATTTAACATAAAAAGAGATAAAATATAGAATTACCTGATTCTATGGATAATAAATATTTTAATACTTCATTAAAGAAATCATGATTTTAGGGCAGAGAATTTGAAATACCTTAACTCAGGATTTCTAATCAGAATTTCAAGTTGTAGCTTAACTGGTTTAAAATTGGGTCAGGAGCACTGTATAAAACTCATCTGACAATGTCTGCTGGGACTTTCATATTTTAATCTACTAGATATGGTAATTTTGGTAATTTCTTCCATGAATAGTTATGTCTTTTTAGCAAGAGTCTTGGGCCATAGGGATCCTGGGATAGGTGGACTCTCTCTGCCTTGTGGAGTAACTGATTTGGGGTGGGGGAAGGCATTACAAAATTAATGAGTATGGAGTTTTATGATATTTGGGTTTTTTTTTTTTTTTTTTGGTTTTTCGAGGTAGGGTCTCACTCTGGTCCAGGCTGACCTGGAATTAACTTTGTAGTCTCAGGGTGGCCTTGAACTCTCAGCGATCCTCCTACCTCTGCCTCCCGAGTGCTGGGATTAAAGGTGTGCGCCACCACGCCCGGCTGATATTTGTTTTTTGAGATAGAGTCACTACGTAGCCTAGGCTCACCAATAACTCACTATGTTCGTGCCTTAGCCACCAAGGTTGCTGGGATTACAGGTCTGTATCACCACACATGGCTGGTAAGTCTATGTTTCTAATCATGTGTGATACATAGCCCAAGAAGGACAGAAATGCTTATGGGAACACTGGGATTAAAATCCATGAAATCAAATATCCCAGAGAACCTAGAAAAGTACACCTGGAGTTAAAGCTAGGAAGAAAATCCCAGAAATGCAATATAAGGAACCAGGTGTTCTGTTTGGGAACAAGAACAAGAATGAAGGACAGGTGCTTTGTATTGAATACAGCTTTTAAATTATTTTTATGGGTGGAAGAGAGAGAGAGAATTGACACAGGACCTCTAGCCATTGGCATGTGTGATCTTGTGAGCATGAGTGACCTTGTGTGCATGTGTCACCTTGTGCATCTACTTACGTGGGCTCTGGGGAGTTGAACCTAGGTCCTTAGGCTCCACAGGCAAGTGCCTTAACCTCTAAGCAATCTCTTTAGTCCCCTGAATACAGTTTTTAATGAGCATCTGAGTTAGTCATCTAGGCAGAGTTGCTCCCACTTGTTCTGGGCCAAGTCTCACATTCCCCAGAGAACAGTTTGCTTTAGGCTTTACAGGGAAGTTGGGAGGCATATTCCTTTCCTAGAGGCATATCTGGCTTGTCATAGCTGAATGCAGAGATATATCAAACCTTTCCAGTGGCTATCTTCTATGTAATTCTAGAAAAGAAGCAAGGTCCCTAGAATCGCATGTAATACTTTCACTATTTTAATTGTATTGCATGGATTTTCACAGACAAAGGAAGGTTTTGCGTTTATAGGTGGAGATCTCTAACGTAAAGCTAACTGAATAACTATATAAACAGAACCACAAGTAGGTTCTGGTTTTCTGAGGCTTAGTTTAAGAAAACAAGATAAAGCCACACACACCTTTAATCCCAGCACTTGGGAGGCAGAGAGTTAGGAGGACTGCTGTAGGTCAAGGCTAGCCTGAGATCACATAGTGAATTCCAGATCAGCCTGAGCTAGAGCAAGACCCTATCTCAAAAAAAAAAAAAAAAATGAAATATAGGTCATGAAAGTTTGGGTGTCTTGCTAATTAAAAAATTATTTATTTATTTATTTGATTATTTATTTATTTATTTGATAGAGAAAGAGGGAGAGAGAGAGAGAGAGAGAGAGAGAATGGGCACGCCAGGGCCTCCAGCCACTACAAACTAACTCCAGACATGTGTGTCCCCTTGTGCATCTGGCTAACGTGGGTCCTGGGGAATTGAACCTGGGTCCTTTGGCTTTGCAGGCAAATTGCCTTAACCGCTAAGCCATCCCTCCAACCCTGTCTTGTTAATTTTTGTTGTAACATTTAGAACTGAAAGTGGAGAGATAAAATGCCTAGATACAACTTAAAGGTTAAGATTTAGGGCTGGAGAGAGAGCTCAGGGATTTAAGGCGCTTGCTTGCAAAGACTACTGGTCTGGATTCAGTTACCCAGTACCCATGTAAAGCCAGATGCACAAAGTAGTGCATTTGTCTGGAGTTCATTTGCAGTGGCAGGAGGCTCTGGTGTGCCCATTCTCTCTCTCAAATAAAAAAATAAAATAAAAATAAGGCCTGGCGTGGTGGCACATGCCTTTAATTTTATCACTTGGGAGGCAGAGGTAGGAGGATTGCTGTAAGTTTGAGGCCACCCTAAGACTACATGGTGAATTCCAGGTCAGCCTGGGCTAGAGTGAAACCCTACCTTGAAAAACCAAAAATAATTTTAAAAAGTAAAAATAAAACATGACTGGGAAAAGTACATAAATCATCAAAAAAGGAAATAGAAGTGACCAAAGCATTCAATGTTAACAGGTTGATAGTTGAAATATGGCATATTCATCCTCACCTGTTCCATATGCCAAAATGAGAAGATAAAAGGAGATTGAAAGGAGTGTCTTTTTGAAAAGTCATGACTACCAGGCTGCTAGTTTACATCTCCCTTTATTTGCATGGAGATCTGTGAGCTATAGAGTACAGGCAAATTGAAAAGCATGTGGACAAAAATTAAAGGAATAAGAAATAATATTAAAATGGTTTAAAATATTATAATGATAACATTTCAGGAGTGTGCCACATGATACGACATTTCCCACACCTATCATAAAACTGGTACTGATGTGACCTTCAGTGATGCTAAGAGATTAAGAGTCTTGGGAGGGCTGGAGAGATGGCTTAGCGGTTAAGTGCTTGCCTGTGAAGACTAAGGACCCTGGTTTGAGGCTCTATTCCCCGGTACCCATGTAAGCCAGATGCGCAAGGTGGTGCATGCATCTGGAGTTCATTTGTAGTGGATGGAGGCCCTGGTGCACTCATTCTCTCTCTATATATATCTGCCTCTCTCTGTCTTATATAAATAAATAAAATCTTTAAAAAAAAAAAAAGAGTCTTGGGAGATAGGAAACCTGAGAAAGATGGCTGCCCAATGTTCTTGAGTCCAATACAGTAACCGACTGGAGAGGAGGTTTTCATTTAAGCATAAGGCAATGAGGAGAATTTCATTACTTGCCTTCTTGATTGTTTTCATACAGAGGAAAAGGTGGAAGAAACTGATAAATTTACCTTAATTCTGACCAATGTAGAAGAGTTAGCTGGTAATGGGAACCTGACTGAGTTCAAGACAGGTAAGAAAGGAAGTCCTTGGGTATGTACTTAGACATTCCCTAAGAAAGAGAGGAGGGCATTCAAGAGTGAAGATGAAGATGTTTGAAGACCAGAGTAGAGAGCACACATAGACAGGGCTGGATGTTTATTATAATAAGTTTTGGGGCTGAAGAGATGGCTCAGTGGTTAAGCACTTACTGTAAAATCTAACAACACAGGTTCGATTCTCTAATACTCACATAAAGCCAGCTGCATAAAGTGGCACATGCATCTGGAGTTCATTTGTATATGGAGGCCATGGCATGCCCATTCTCTCTGTCTGTTTCTCTTCTATCTATCTGTTTACAAATAAATAACTGGGAAAAGTACATAAATCATCAAAAAGGAAATAGAAGTGACCAAAGCATTCAATGTTAACAGGTTGATAGTTGAAATATGGCATATTCATCCTCACCTGTTCCATATGCCAAAATGAGAAGATAAAAGGAGATTGAAAGGAGTGTCTTTTTGAAAAGTCATGACTACCAGGCTGCTAGTTTACATCTCCCTTTATTTGCATGGAGATCTGTGAGCTATAGAGTACAGGCAAATTGAAAAGCATGTGGACAAAAATTAAAGGAATAAGAAATAATCTTAAAATGGTTTAAAATATTATAAAGATAACATTTCAGGAGTGTGCCACATGATACGACATTTCCCACACCTATCATAAAACTGGTACTGATGTGACCTTCAGTGATGCTAAGAGATTAAGAGTCTTGGGAGGGCTGGAGAGATGGCTTAGCGGTTAAGCGCTTGCCTGTGAAGACTAAGGACCCTGGTTTGAGGCTCTATTCCCCGGTACCCATGTAAGCCAGATGCGCAAGGTGGTGCATGCATCTGGAGTTCATTTGTAGTGGATGGAGGCCCTGGTGCGCTCATTCTCTCTCTATATATATCTGCCTCTCTCTGTCTTATATAAATAAATAAAATCTTTAAAAAAAAAAAAAAAGAGTCTTGGGAGATAGGAAACCTGAGAAAGATGGCTGCCCAATGTTCTTGAGTCCAATACAGTAACCGACTGGAGAGGAGGTTTTCATTTAAGCATAAGGCAATGAGGAGAATTTCATTACTTGCCTTCTTGATTGTTTCATACAGAGGAAAAGGTGGAAGAAACTGATAAATTTACCTTAATTCTGACCAATGTAGAAGAGTTAGCTGGTAATGGGAACCTGACTGAGTTCAAGACAGGTAAGAAAGGAAGTCCTTGGGTATGTACTTAGACATTCCCTAAGAAAGAGAGGAGGGCATTCGAAGAGTGAAGATGAAGATGTTTGAAGACCAGAGTAGAGAGGCACATAGACAGGGCTGGATGTTTATTATAATAAGTTTTGGGGCTGAAGAGATGGCTCAGTGGTTAAGCACTTACTGTAAAATCTAACAACACAGGTTCGATTCTCTAATACTCACATAAAGCCAGCTGCATAAAGTGGCACATGCATCTGGAGTTCATTTGTATATGGAGGCCATGGCATGCCCATTCTCTCTGTCTGTTTCTCTTCTATCTATCTGTTTACAAATAAATAAGTAAATAAATATATACAAAATAAGTTCTGGGGTTGGCGAGATGGCCTAAGGACCCAGGTTCAAATCTCCACTACCCACATAAGCCAGATGCACAAGGTAGTGCATTCATCTGGGGTTCATGTGCAGTGGCTGGAGGCCCTGACGTGCCCATTCTATCTACCTCTTTCTCTCTCTCTCAAATAAATAAAAATAAAATTAAAAAAATAAGTTCTGATGGAAGGTATGTCTTGATGAGGAAGAAAAGAGCTCTCTGACCAGCCCAAGGCTCTTTGTCAAGAGGCCCTAAGATGGAAAGAGGGGCACTACCTAGGGCATATGTGACACCAGCAAACAGGATTGCAAGAACCCTGCCAAGAAAGTGAAAGCCTTCTCCTGTAAGTCTTGATGTCCACCCTGTGGTCTGCTGATAACCCTGAAGAGGTGGCTCCTGAACCTTGTGATGTGCCTGGCTATCCTGGGTGTGGGCCCAGGTCACCCATCCAGGGCTCTGCACCCACTCACCACTCACTCACTCACTCACTCACTCACTCACTCATTACTGAGGAAGATTAGACACATCCTTAAACAGGTGTATATACTTGCTCAGAACAGATAATGTGGTGCTAATAAATAATGGAGAAATAGATCTGCTAATTCTGTCTTTGCCCCATCTTCACTGTCACAAAGAATTGCATTCTAACCAAAAAGTCTGAATAAAGTCAGGCAATAGGGAACTGAAGGGGGAAGGGTGCTGAAGGAAAGTTTTACCATTTAGTGTTTAGTTTATAGTCCTATTTCATCACCCAGTTAAGGGTTAAACTCTAAGTACTCACAAATATTTGCCAAACCAACAATAAAGGAAATGTGTTCTCACAAATAAGAACCAGACAATATGCTATTCCTTAGTAAACACTCTTGTTCCTTTTACTACAGTTATAGGATTGAATCATTCTTCAATACAAAGTTCTTCAATACTGAAGGTCTAAGAAAGATCCACAAATTAAGGAAATAGAATAAAAACATTTTGGATAAGAAAAAAAGGACTCAGGCATGGTGGCATATGCTTATAATCCCAGCACTCACTAGGGTGAGGTAGTAGGGGTTTGAGGCTAGCCCGGGTTAAGCAGAAAAATACTTTTTGTGTGTGTGTGTGGGGTAAGGTCTCGCTTTAGCCCAGGGTGACCTGAAATTCACTATGTAGTCTCAGGGTGACCTCAAACTCAAGGCAACCCTCCTACTTCTGCCTCCCACATGCTGGGATTAAAGGCATATGCCACCTCGCCCAGGCAAGAAATACTTATTTTAACAGGGCTGGGATGTAGCTCAGTAGACAGAGTGTTGCATTCCATCCCCAACCTCACATATCTGGGTGCAGTGATGCATGCCTATAATCCTAGCACCTAGGAAGTAGACAGAAATATCAAAAGTTCAGGGTCATCTTTGGCTACATATGGAGTTCCTGGGATAAATAAGCCCTTGCCTCAAAACAACAAAAAGAATAAACACCTGAAAAAAGACCCTATCTCAAAAAATTCACTTACGTTTTGGATAATAAATTAAGTAATAATAACTAAATAAAATAAATAACTAAAAATCAATTCTAGAAGAGTTTACATTAATATACTTTTCATATTATTGAAAATTATATCAAGGACTTATAAACAAAGTATTTTGGAGCTGGAGAAATGGCTCAGTGATTAAAGGTGTTTATTTGCAAAGCCTAATGACCTGGGTTTGTATAAAGCAAGATAAAGTAGCTCATGTATCTGTTCATTTGCAAAGCAATTATACATATCATATAAATAATGAAAACTGAGTGTGAAAAGTACAATTGTATTAGAACATAAATGCATTTAACTTACCCAAATTTAATTATATGTTCTTAACAATTAAAGGTAGATGTGGGCTGGGAGGTAGCTCAGTAGTAGAGCATTTGCTTTGCATGGGTTTGATTCCCAGCACCACCAAAACCCAACCAAACAAAACAATGAAAAGTAGTTAAAGAGAAAAATAATTTTATAATGTGTAATGTTTCTATTTACATATTAATATTTCTGGAAACATAAAACAATATTCTGTATATTGTTCTTTATGTGAGACTTATAGGAAAATTTTGACCCCATGTAATTTAAGATGTGACCACCCTCACAACAGTACTTCCTAGTACTACTGCAAACGTCAAAGCAAGTTAAAAAAAAAAAATCTGATGGTCAATACAAACCTATAGATTTCAACGTTCTTGTTCTTTTGTCTAGACAGCCTAGAGGCAGTTGCTTCTCCAGCCACAATCACCGTATTATTTTCCATGACGACCCCAGTACACACTGTTCCTAAACCCTCCCCATATTTGGGAGACGAGATATAATAGGTCTTCCGTGACATGGGATCATAACAGAAACTGGCGTCCCCATAGTTCCTGTGCCGTGATCTGATTCCTGAAGAATTGTTGCCAATGCAAAGCAGAAGACTGGTGGTTTCCATGCCATAGCGGAGGTTTAGCGAGTGCTGTTGGGGTGTCTTGATGGCTTTGAATGCATTCTGAATTATGTCAATGCAGCCTGCATCACAGAGAAGCATCGTGTTCCTTTTCAGAGCCTGCCTTAAGAAGGAAGGATTTATAAGCTCCAATCTGACTTGCTTTAAAAGGTCAACAAGATGCTCTGCACGCAACTCTTGGTTATGATTGATCCATCTCAGTACCAAGTCCAGAATGCTCTCCTCTCGGGATATGTTCAGGTCATCGGATTTAATAAGTGTCAGAAACTGGTGCACTTCAATGTCTAGTATTTCTTCATGTAAGCTTACCTCGGCAAAGTGCTGATATAAATACTTCTTGGACTGGTCCGATAAATCTTCTGCTCCAATCTGTTTTGCAAAGTAATAGATTCCTACACAGTTGGAGGCATCCATGTGATCCATCATATATTTCTGACACACACTAAAGACTTCTTCCATCTGCATAAAATAGGCAGCCATAGCTACGGTCTGTACATTGGCATTGTTGATCTCCAAAGCCGCACTGTACATGTAATTTAATATCACTGCCACACTTTCCGCAGTGATGTCATAGAGGATGACTTCTCTCTGAGTGCACTCGAGGAGGCCACAGGTGAACATAGCTTTGAAATAAGGACTAAATGCAGCGAGGACCAGTCTGTGGCAAGGAAATTTCTCCTCTTCTGCTATGAGTACCACATCAATCATTTCTGCTAATTCTTTCATGTTTTCAATTTTATTCAGTAAATTCAAGCTATGTTGGTATTTTTCATTTCTCTCAATCTTGCACTCCATGACCCACTTCTCAAAGCTTCTAAACAAGTCTTCTTTGAGTTCAACTTGATTCCCGAGGGGCTACTTGCATTTCTGATTACTCACAAATCAACAGAGATGCCTGAATCATTCCTGAGGGTAAGAAAAGAAGCAGTTAAAAAATATTTTATTTTTATTTATTTATTTGAAAGAGAAAGGGAGAGAGACAGAAAGGGCCTGCCAGGGCCTCTAGCTACTGCAAATGAATTCTAGATGCATGTGCCACCTTGTGCAGCTGGCTTACATGGGTCCTGAGGAATCGAACCTGGGTCCTTTGGCTTTGCAGGCAAGTGCCTAACCACCAAGCCATCTCTCCAGCCCAGAAGCAGTTTTTGTCTAAGAAAAGAAATTCTCTTTATTTGAAATACAGTCTTTAGTGCTAAGAACTTTTTAGTAAATAAACATTCATTCCAAACAGAGCAGTTTAAGACAACTACTTGTGTATCTGAAATAATTTTCTTTCTTCTTTCTTCTTTTGTTTTTTTGAGGTAGGGTCTTGCTCTAGCCCAGGCTGACCTGGAATTCACTATGTAGTCTCAGGGTGGCCTTGAACTCACAGTGCTCCTCCTACCTCTGCCTCCTGAGTGCTGGGATTAAAGGCGTGCACCACCATGCCATGCATCTGAAATAATTTTAATGTGTAAATCATAAATTATTAACTGCTACCACGGCATTTCTAATCATCAGTGAGGTCTTTTCTAAGACTGGAAAGCCCTTCACAGCATGGACAAAGAAGTGGTATCCATTCTGTATTTCCATGGCTGGTTACCAAATAGGGTTGGACCACAGTCAGAGGATATAGGGACATCAGACAATATCCTAAGGATGGACATATATGGTTATAGATATAAGTTACACATAACCCCTCCAACATACTCACCCATATGTATAATGACTAATCCACAAAACCATGACTTAGGACCATAGAGGATATACCCTGGAAGTGAGATAGCTAAAAACAGTCCACTAAGATTGTGCTTAAACTTGGACATGGGAGAAATAATTCAAACTGGTAAGCAATTGAAATTTCAGTTCTGCTGAGCTTTAAAGCTCAAGCCAGTAGATGCTGATTTAGAACTTGTGATGTTTGAAACTGACACCTAAATCATCCTGAACATAGAACACATAGAAGCCTTTGGGCTTCTCCCTTCCTTCTTGCCCAGCTTTTCTTTGTTTTCTATCTCACAGTGACAGAGATGGAATTGCTTCTTGCATCAAAAAGCCCCTAGTCTAATTAAAAGCCTCTAAGCTAGTGGTGTCACCTTCGCCTTCTGGGGCAATTTGGAACAGGAGGTCTCAAGGAAGTTAATTAGCTTCCTGATTTAAAGAAGGACATTCCCAGAGCCAGGAGCTCTTGGGAGGAAAGGGTCCTGGTATCCGGCTCTTTTTCTAGTTCTCACTTGGCTGTGAAGCTGCAGGCAGTGAGAATAAATGTTGATGGCAGCAGTTAGCTCTGGGAGTTAAGCAAGAAAGAGGTGGCACTTATAATAATAGGAAGACATGCTGCTTAGTTATAAAGGGTCAAAATGTTCTGAATTTCTGTAGCCCTGTAAGGAATTAGACATCTCATCAGAAATGACCTTTTATGAGTGTTGTATTAAAGTTCACTTCAGGAAATAAGTGTTACACATGCAACAGGGATGTTTAATTGTAGAGTGACAACTGTAAGACACCGAGAAGCATGTTGCAGAAGCTCGTGGTGTTACAGCAGGTAGCTGACCTCAGATGTCTACCTGGAATAGCCATGAACCCTCCTTGCTGGACATTCTGGCATTAATTGTTGTTTTATTTTAATAAAGTTTAAGGCTTCCCCAGAGAGGGTTTTCCAGTTTTATGTCTTTGTTTTATTTTTTTTTGCATGTATTTATGAAGATTATCCACTTATAGGCAATTAAGAGGTCATTATATGTCTGAACACTCTTATACACATGGTGACTAGCCCAAATCCCATTACATGGGCTTCTTTACACAAAAATCACAACACTGTATATGTGGCAGCTGTTATTGGAGCTAAAAAATTAGTTTTTTTTCTTCAGTTCTGGGAATCTAATCCAGTCTCACACATGGTAGGCAAGCTTTCTACTACACAGCTACACCCTCTGCCCAGAACATAAACCTTCTTCTAAGGAAGTAAATATTTTTTTAAAGGTCTACTATTTTATTTGTATTGATGTATAAGAATCCCTCAAAGAATACCAGTGCTCATGATGCCAGAAGGCCAAGTACAGCTTCCAGATGGGATATTCTGGATCTGACACATAGCAGGCAGTTCAATTAGCTCCCAGAATACTGGTCTTGGTGATGTTAGGAGCACTGAGATGCTGGGACACTGTGATTTCACACCTTTAAGATAGAAACCAAACCACACACCTGATGAGACTTTTTGGCCTAATGGCTATTTTATTTGTTTTTGCTTTTGTTTGGTTTTTCAAGGTTGGGTCTCACTCTAGCCCAGGCTGACCTGGAATTTACTATGTAGTCTCAGGGTGGCTTCAGACTCATGGCGATCCTCCTACCTCTGCCTCCCGAGTGCTGGGATTAAAGGTGTGCACCACATATCCAGCCCTAATGGTTATTTTAAATAGGCAGGCAGAATTGCTTTGAAGATAACCAGTGAGCCATATGCCTGTTTTCTTCATAAACATATTACAGGCAGTATCTTGTAGGCAGCTTCATGGTGGATGATGCTAGCTTTCCCTTAGTATTCAACCTGCTTTCCCTTGGTGCAGCTGGTAGCACACTGACCTCCATTGCTCTCTGTACAGTGTCATGCTATTAGAGAGAGATCAGCTAAAGCAGTGAAGCTCAGGCCTCTGGCTCCATGACTGGGACATCTGTATGCTGAATGCTGCTGTAGCTATGCCCCTATGAGCCAGCATCAGGAGAAAGCAGATCTTGGGAAGAAGGCCTGGAAGAATTTCCAGAGCAATGAAATTGGAAACAGGCCTTAGGTCAATATTTTCCAGTTTTGAGACAACATAAGGTGATTTGAACTGGAAATGCTATTATTTGTAATCAAGAATGATTACTTATATAAAAGGCTGCCTAAGGTAACTGTAACTATATACCTCACTTTGCTATATTCTTATTTTTTTTCTATTATCCTACTGCCAAGTAAAAGAATCATCAAGGTTTTCCCATTTCCTTCTCTTCCCTTCCTTTCCCTTCCTTTCCCTTCCTTTCCCTTCCTTTCCTTCCTTTCCCTTCCCTTCCCTTCCCTTTCCCTTTCCCTTTTTTGAAGTAGGGTCTCACTCTAGCCCAGGTTGACCTGGAATTCACTATGTAGTCTCAGGCTGGCCTTGAACTCACAGCAATCCTCCTACCTCTGCCTCCCAAGTGCTGGGATTAAAGGCATGTGCCACCACACTAGGCAAGGTTTCTTATCCTCATTTCTCCTTCATAAAAGTCAACACTCAAGTCACTCTCCTCTGTTGGCTTCACATGAAACAGTCACAGCATTACAGAGGAAGTAACTAAGCTGTAAACCCAATTCCATCTAACCTCAAAGTCTATATATACTCTTACCTACTCCCTCTAGTGCAGGGCTGGCAAGCTAGAGCAGAAGGAGAAATATGTTAGGCTTTGCAGGCCATCCAGGTTCTGTCACAACCACTCAACTTTGCTCTATGGACTCAAAAGCAGACACAGACCAAACATAAACAAGAAGCATGGCTGTGTGATAGAAAGATGGGTTTTGGATACTGAAACTGAATTTCATGTGTTTACGTGTCCTATTTTCATATTCTTCTTTTGACTTTTAAAAATCATTTAAAATTGTGAAACCCATTCTTAGCTCATGGCCTATACAAAAACAAGTGGCAGGTTGCCGACTGCTGCTCCAATGTTATAAATAAATCCACTTTAGATTGTGAGCAGAATACTATCCTGTCCAGGTGACTAATTTCCATTTCCTCTCTGAAATCCAGCTGAAAAATTTTGAGAGGGGAGTGGTCTTGTTTTTAAGTTCATCAATTTTTTTTCCTGGACATAAGGCAATTTCTTTTTTCTTTCTCTCTCTCTCTCTCTTTTCTTTTGGTTTTTGAGGTAGGGTCTCTAGCCTAGGCTGACCTGGAATTCACTATGTAATCTCAGGACAGCCTTGAACTCACAGTGATCCTCCTACCTCTGCCTCCCGAGTGCTGGGATTAAAGGCGTGCACCACCATGCTGGGCGATATAAGGCAATTTCTTGAATGAATGCTATACTTGGGTATGGTTCCTCTGACTCAAACATTGGCTTAAACATCAACAGACACTCAATTTCTTTTAAAACAGACATAAATGTTTCAAACCCTCTGAAGAAACATCTACTACAAATGCTTTAAATGGACATGCATATTTATTAAGAATCTCTTTGAATTACTGGTTATAATACTCCTAAAAGCCACTCTACTTGCTACGGATTTACAGATCAAATGAAATTAACTGATAGAGATCCTGAAAAGTATCTGGATGTTAAACTAGCTATCACACTTCAAAATGTTCTCAGCATTGCTTCTTTACATATGGGCTGCACAGAAGATATTGGCACGACAGATGGGTGCTTTGAAGTGAGAAAGCCCTGGATGTGAACCACAGGTTAGCTGCTTACTTGCTGTAATCTTAAAATGATTTAACTTTTCTAAACCTTGATCTCTTCATGGGGATAAAGCATGTAAATAAGGTTAGATTAGTCCTTTCCATCCAAGTGCATGATAAAGCAGACTTTAGTGTTACAGTGACAAAGCACAGTGCAGTTCAAAGACGAGGGACAGGGACTGGCTTGGGTTACTGAGTCCTGGTTGGAATCCTTGTCTATCACAGCCCAAAATAATGTGAACATGTTTCTTAGTCTCTTTAAGTCCTAGTGTTCTCCCCTGGGATTTCCTTTGGAAACTATGTAAGAACAATCGGGAGAACTGACTAAGGCCATGTATGCGCAGTATGTAATTTGCTAGGCAAAGCTCAAACAGGATATATCTGTACAGACATTTTTCAAACAAAATTATTTGGATACATATACCAGTCACTGTGGATACAGACACAGCTCATAAATGAATAGAGCTGACAGCAACTTTTTCTCATAATGAGGGCAGAGAGTGCATTCTCCTTTCATCAGCAAAACAAAATTGTATAAATGTTCTCAATGATATCAATGGGAAGTTATTCTCTGCTCCAATTTATAGAAGACTGAGCTGGTGCATTCATAATAATAATACCCCTAACAATGGGGAAAAATAAGTAGCAAAGATAAATATAAATCACAAGAATAAAGCCTAATTATTTTGCAAAACCAAAATGCAGTTATACCCATGTCCATGAAATCTAGTTTTGAGAAGTGCACTGGGATAAATTTAATGTGTGGCAAAAATGCCAATTTCTTTAAACCTCAAATGTTTTGCTTTTATAATGTTTGACTTTATCATCTTTACAGTTGCTAATTTTTCTGAATAATGATTGATACATGACCAAGCCTGCTTTTCTAAGAATAATTCTCCATGTTTTACTGGAGTTAAACTAGCTTAAATTCACAGAAGCACTGTTTGAAATAGCAAAAATTTGGAAATCAACTCAATATCCATTAACAAAAGATTATTGTACAACAGAAAAAATGAGTATGCTGGATCTACATGTATCAAAAACGTGATGCGTGGAAAAGACTGTAGAGTACATGCTTCATAGCATTAATGTGTTTAAAATATGCAAAACACTACTCCATCTGCTAATACAGTAAATGTAAACATATATTCAAAAAGTAAATATAAACAATTGGTGATAAAGGGTATTATAGGAGTTTTTGGCATTATTCTTAGATTTTTTTTCTGTTCAGGTTGAAAACACCAAATAAAAAGGTTAAAAAAATTACATATTCTTTAAGGAGCCAGCTACACAACTATAGTGGCACATAAAGAAATGAAGGGAAATTATAATCATCAAATTCAGGCGAGTTGGTTGCCTTCAGTAAGTATGGAAGAGGAGAGAAGTAGTGGAGGACGATAAAGAGTTTCAACTGTATAAGTGTTTAATTTTCCTAGCTGTATGGTGGGTACCCCAATACACATCTCATTATCCTTCATGCCATTTTGAATATCTTGAATATTATATCAATTAATTTAAGTTAAAATACTGTATTAGTAGTAATCATGTATGGCATTTGAAAACCTTACCCATGTTATGAACCATGTCTGTGAGTGATATTGGGCATATGTAGAGAGATAAAAAATACATTATGAATTTTTATGTTATAAATTTGCATATCAAAGTGTAGTCAGCCTAACTTATAAATGACTGGAAAACACAGAACCTTCCAGTCCAAATGACAACTGCTTTGAAAGCCAATGACAGTAGCCCTCTTTTTTTGTTCCTTTCCCTGCCATTGATCTTTTGATGGGAAATGTAACTGGATTCCTAAATTGTATGTATGTTTTTTCCCACAAAAATGTTTAGAACAGTGAATAAATTATAATCATCATAGAGCTGATCAATACCAAGGTCCTGATTTTTATCTGTAAATAATAAAAAAAATCTGAAGCCAGAGAAATGACTATGACAAGGTTCATAAAACCATACAGTTTGCCTAACTTCCCTCAACAAATTTTAGTTAGCAAACTAAGGAATGTCAATATCATATCAGAAATAAAAGTTCCAGTTCCATTTTTACACCATTCCATTCAGGCATTGAAAAGCTCCTTCCAGTTTGGCATCCCTCAGTTTCCGGCTTAATCTCTTGGCATTCCTTTTTTATATTTTTCAATCTTTTAGTAATATTGATCTGCTTAACAATTCTAACACATACATGTTATTCTTTAGGTCAGGATAACCCTTCTTCCCCTGTTCAACTTAAAAAAATTTTTTTAAAAAAATTTATTCGCCAGCAGAGAGAAAGAGAGAGAGAGAGAGAGAGAGAGAGAGAGAGAGAGACCCAGAGAGAATGGGCACGCCAGGGCCTCCAGCCACTGCAAAAGAACTTCAGACGCATATGCCCCCTGTGCATCTGGTTTACGTGGGTCCTGGGGAATCGAACCTGGGTCCTTTGGCTTCACAGGCAAATCACTAAGCCACTTAACCATTAAGCCATCTCTCCAGCGCCCCCCTCCCCGTTCAACTTTTAAAAATTCAGCTCAGATGCCCCTTTCTATATAGCTTAGTGGTAAAGCTCTTGTCTAGCATGCATGAGGCCCCAGGTTCAATCCCCAACACAGCAAATAATAAATAAATAAATACAATCAGATATCACTTTCTCAGTGAAACTGCCTTTTGCCTCCATGCCTGGCTGGACTTCACACACTGACTGTTACAGCCATTTATTTATGAATATGTCCCCCTCCACTTTTAGTGATATGAGCACACTGAGGGTAAGGGTTATATCTTAATTCTTTCTCTATTTTTTCCATGTCTGTAATGATTATGGGCATATAAGAACTGCTGAAACTAATGCTTTGTTTAGTCCCAGACAACAACCTTATTCTTCCTTCTTGATTTGTCATATGAGCATATTAATAACCATTATTTTGAAGATTTTTCTTTGGAATATAGAAGTCAGGCTTCAGTACTTCAAGTTGTTATCCTCCTGCCCAACTCTACATAATCATCCATATTCCCTATAGCTGGATGCATCATGGCATCTACTTTTTTTCCTACTCTCAAAATGAATTCAGTTATCGTCTGCTCACTGACACTAGGTCCCTATTCTTGGGAAACAACTGAAGCTTGCATGGGCTTCAACATGCAAAGTTGAAACATTCCAGAATTTATGGAAAATATGGCAACAATGGGTCCTTACTTAAGTCCCATGTGACAACAGTGTCCAGGACTTTATAAGCCAGCTACAGCCTCTCAGATGGCACATCTGCACAGCCCTCATTATCCCCAACTTATACCTAAGTGTCAGTTATTATCAACCATTCATATGCTATTGCTTTTCTCACCCTCCTTTCTCCATTTAGACTATTTTACAACCATTTAAGTTTGTGACCCTCTAGTTTATACCATCACCTCCCATTGCCCTATTTAGTTTCGGCCTCACCAAGCTTGCTCAAATCCTCTATTTGCTGGTGATGACAGAAAATGGCTTGGAACACAACCTCCACCATAAACATACTATTGAGTTTTCCACTGAAAAAGGTCCTGGTTTATTTAATACTAATAATTCATCCCACACACGAAGCCAGCCATAGGGGCGATGAAGAAAATAACTTTCCTCTTTGCTGAGTTCACAATGTTTTGCATGCTCACAGCGCTTTATACTTTCCAAAGTGCTTTCATATGCATTATAGCTCATTAGTTCCTCTTAAGAACCATGTGGGGGGAAACGCAGGGCAATTATTTTCCTGGCTTTAAAGTTAAGAGAGTTGCCCAGGGAGACATTGGGCGCTGATTGAATTTCAACGAACCGAACCCCTTTTGATGCCAGGCACTGCTGTGGGTTCCAGGAAGGCAGGGGCGCCCACCTCGAGGGCGCTTCGTCTGCACAGGGCAGGGGAGAATTAGTCAGCAGGGCAATGCAGACAGGGACAATGGTATGGAGACCACGCAAGTGAATCAAGCGACGACGACGACGACAAGGAGGAGGAGGAGAGCTCACCGCCCGTGGCCCCACCGCCTTGGGGTCCCAGGACCAGCGTGTCTCCTCTCGGCCCCCTACTTACGGAGCTGCCGCCTTCGATGGCGCCGCGACCGCTGGACGCCGCCGGGTCGGAGGGCGCTGGCGGGCGGGCCTGACTGACTGACAAGCACTGCCCGATATGGCCAGAGCTATAAATAGACGGCGCCCCGAGGGACGGGAGGGCGCTGGCGGCCGCCCCGAGGTGACAGGTGCTCACCCTGCGCCCTGGGAGAGGTCCGGCCACGCGGCGCGATCTGCGCCTGCGCAGGGGTTTCCCGCGCTCATTCCCACACCAGACCACCGCACAACCGCGGTGGGCGTCCTGCGCGTGCGTAGGGGTTTCCCGCGCCCATTCCCACACCAGACCACCGCACAACCGCGGTGGGCGTCCTGCGTCTGTGCCTGCGCAGGGGTTTCCCGTGCCAAGCTTAGGGCCACGGATGGTCTGTCAGGAGCAGGAGAGGACGCGGTTTTTGAAATCACACTCTAAGGTGACAAATCTTTTATTTTAATCTTTTTAAAGGTGTGAAAATCCTGTGTGTGATCCCATTGAGTCTGGCTCAAGGTAGGGCCAAGAACCCAGTTAAATAAGAATTTTAGATGTATAGCCTTTTTTTTTTTTTTTTTTTTTTTTTTTTTAAATACAACATGCCCCAGATGTTACGTTTCATGGCCTGGCCAATTCACATTTAAAACCAACTCATTGTTCATGTGTTCACATCTATAGCTATCTACAGATATGTGTGTTTGTGTGTGTGTATTTTTATTTGCTGCAGTTGGCAACTCAGCCTGGGTCATCGCTTCTGATTTGTGAGCAGCTCTACAAGAAGCAGGAGGTGTCCCTCTACTCTTGGATAAGGAAGAGCTCTCTGTTTTCACTTGGGGATGACACAGGGTTACGACACCTTCTCTTGAGAGAAGTGTCACAGATGTCTAATTGGTTAATAAGAAAGTCTTATTAGTTTGACTACTGAGAAAATAGTAGCGGTAGCACAAATTTGTTACCTTACATTTAATATCCTACAGCTTGGAGACCAGAAGTCCAAAATATATTCCCAGTTAGTTAAGGTGAAGATACCAGCAGGGATGTATCTCTTTCTGAGGGTTTTAGGAAATAATCAGTGTCCTGGCACTTTTCCAGCTCCTAAAATCTGTTTTCATTTTTTTTGCTTAGAGTTCCTGCCTTCATCTTAAAAGCCAAGCTCAGAGAGCTGAATCTTCCTCATATTAAATCACTCTTTTCTTTCTGTCTTGTAAAACAATTATAGCAGGCCGGGCGTGGTGGCGCACGCCTTTAATCCCAGCACTTGGGAGGCAGAGGTAGGAGGATTGCTGTAAATTCGAGGCCAGCCTGAGACTACATAGTGAATTCCAGGTCAGCCTGAGCTAGAGTGAGACCCTATCTCGAAAAAAACAAATTATAGTAAAACATACCTACCATTAAATTTACAATGTAATTATTTTAAATGTTCAATCCAATGTCCTTAAATATCTTAATGCTGTAAAGCTGCTATAGCTTGGGTGTTAAATGTCCCCCAAAGTTCCATGTGTTAAAGGTGTGGTCCCCGGGGTAGTGCTATTGGGAGGTATTAGAACACTTAGGATGCGGGGTCTAATGAGAGGTCCTTAGGTAATGGGAAGCATAAACCAGGTGCGAAATGTGGGACACCAGCAGTACCTCTTCCTTCCTCTGACATGAGCTGTTTGCTGTGCCACATGCTCCATGTCCACCAGAGGCCCCAAACAATGGATTTACCCAATCTTGAACTGGAACCTCCAAAACTGTGAGCCAAAATAAACCATTTCTTTTATTAAAAAATATTTTATTTTTATTTGACAGAGAAGGGGGGGAGAGAGAATAGGTGCGCCAGGGCCTCCAGCCGCTGCAAATGAACTCCAGACACATGTGTCCCCTTGTGCATCTGGCTAACGTGGGTCCTGGGGAATTAAACCTGAGTCCTTTGGCTTTGCAGGCAAATGGCTTAACTGCTAAGCCATCCTTCCACCCTTAAACCATTCCTTTTTATAAGTTAATCATCTCAGGTATTTCCTTATAGTATTAAGAAGCTAACACTATAAGAATCATCACCATTGTCCCTTTCCAGCATTTTTTCATCATGCCAGATAAATTCATAAGGAAAAATCTCCCCATTTCCCCCTTCCTCCCAACCACTCAGTAATCTCTATTCTATTTTCTGCCTCTATGAATTTGCCTATTCTAAGTACCTTATGTAAGCAGAAGCATGGAATATTTGTCCTTTTATTACTGGCTTTTTGAACTTAACACAATGATGGGAAGGTTCATCTATATTGTAGCAATATGAAAGTTTCCTTCTGTTTTAAGGTTAATATCATTCTGTGTCTATGTTTAGTGTATCCATATCATATTGAAAAACAATTTTTGAGGTCAGGTCTTGCTCTAGCTCAGGCTAACCTGGATACAGTGTAGTATCAGGGTGGCCTTGAACTCACAGGGTTGCTCCTACCTCTGTCTCCCAAGTGCTGGGATTAAAGGCATGCACCATCACACCTAGCTGAAAACAATTTTTTGTTCCTTTTTTTGAGGCAAGAATTCACTATGTAGCCTCTGCTGGCCTTGAACTCAATTCTCCTGCCTCAGATTCCCCATGCTGGGATTGTAGGTGTATTAACACCATACTTAGCTTAAAAACAAATTTTATATTAGTAAAGTCTCTTAGAACGTTTTAGAAGGCATTTGTATTGATCAAGTATTCTCACACACATTTGTATTTCCACGTATGTATTTGAGGAAATTCCTCTCTCCCTTTCTCACAAACATCCCTTGATCTATCTGTTAACTCCACTTAGGTCCTTCGACAACTGTTTCCTTTCCTTCTTTTTGTTTTGTTTACAGGGTGATTTGTGGGAGTCAATGAGTCTTTCTCAGCTTGCTTTGAAGCCCTCTTCAATTTTCTATGACTGTTTTAGTTCACTTTTCACATTTGTTTAAGAAGTGGGATATTGTGTGGTGAGTTAGGACTTGAAATCTGGAGAGCAATTCAGAATTCTGAGCTTTATTCCTGAGTAATTTAGTTAATCTCAAAATATTCATTTGTCATATGGTTAATGAAGTGTTACTATTTATCAAATATGTTGATTTAGCAAACAGTTAGTACTTGGAGTCTTGAACTTGGTTCCTGACTCACGTGTTTAGTGTCACTCCTTGTATGGTGTGTGTGTGTGTGCTAGCATTAGGGCCTGTAGCTTCATGTTTAGCACCTATGGGTCCCTGTGGGAGGGCAGGGCTTCCAACTGTTACAATGCCCTCCTTTCTTTTTTTTCCTTGATGCTTCTTGTCCAAAGGGCACAGAGCATTATTGTTAGTGCCTGCCACACTATGCTACAGGCATAGTACTTTATATTGTAGCCACGAGTCCACACCTGCTGTATTTCCCCATGGTGTTAGCTAGCTTTCTATCACCTTAACAAATACCAGAGAAAAATCAACCTATAAAGAGAGATGGAGGTCTCAGTCCATGATCGATTGGTCCCATTGCTTTTGGGCTTGTGTCAGTACATGATGGCAGAAGCACAGGGTGGAACAAGGCTGAGGAGGTGAAAGAAAGAAGAGACTGAGGTCCCACAATCCCCTTGGAGGGCATACCCTAAAGGTCTGAAGACTTCATGTTAGGCTCTGCTTCTCAATGTCTCTACCACTCTCAGAGTAACACCAAACTGAGGAGCAAGACTTTAACATGTGGGCCTGTGAGGCCCTTCCAGATTCGAACTATAACAGCCTTGAAAGATCCTATAAGCCAAGATCTCTGTCCTTGCCACTTTCGTGGCTCACCCATGTGCCTAGCTCAGGCCCTCAGTAGAATAAATAGCCAGGGAATGTTGACTTCAGATGTTTGCGAGGCAAAGTGGATAATGCAAAGGACAGTGGACCCGGAACTGGGACAACTAGTGTCCTGACCTGGTTCTGTTCCCTGAGGCCTCCTGGCCGCCTATAAGTCACTCAGATTCCTGGAATAGAGTAGGCAGAGGATAATGGGTCTGTCTTACGTGCAAGTTAATAGGAGAATGAAATAGAAGAGCCAGTGGGTGTGAAAGTGCTTTAAGCAACTAGCAAGTCACACTAAGTCATTTCCCCATGACAGACAGGTGATACACAATGTAACTCTTTCCCCAAAGATCTTGAAAATGGAACAGGAAGTCATTTCCTATTCATAATCTGTTCCATCCTGTCATGAGCTAGCTATGGACCATATTTCTTTTGGTGGCTCTTCCATGTTAGGAATCCATTACCAAGAAGCTCAGAGAATGGAGTTATTATCTCTTTATTAAGCCACATTTTTCCACTTTTGTGATTATGGCAATATTCAGACATTTTTTTTCATACTGAGGGCATTTGAGGATGCACATAAGTTAATGTAGTTAACGTAGTGTTTAAAAAGTCATGAAACCTTCTGGAAACCAAATTCTTCTCCATACCATGCCCAGAGTATTTCATTTACCTCAGTAATGAAATCCCTAGATCCCACATATATGAATACCCGAACCCTGTCTTTGGCAGTTTCTGAATCATTTCGTAACACAAGCATGACTAGTTGTCATGCTTTGTTACATTGTTAAGCAATAACCCGTGACCTTATCTATTGCTTGACCTCTCTTCCAAATAATCAGAATGAGAGCTCCCTAAAACAAAGAGTGACTTTTTTGCATAACCGTCCAGATGAGAGCATTTCAAGGCTGCTAAAATGGCTTCAAGACAGCTCAGCACTGCCTCCAGCCAGTAGAAGGAGAGGGGAGGGCAACCTTTTCCTGTAACAGGATATTCAAGAATGAAATGACTGTGTATCTTATGATCATCCCACCCTGGCTGCAAGGTGGTGGGTTTTGGGGAATTTAGTTTATCTTGCATGGCAAATACTAGTTTTAATTCAGAAGAAGAAGGGATGATAGCATTCCATGCCATAAACACTCTATAGGTTTTAAACTCACAAACATTTATTACACTTTTCAGAATGCCTGTTTGCCTGTCTTTTCTAGCTTTTTCTTTTTCAGTTTTGCAACTTGTTTATGTAATTATGTGACCAATGGCTTTTCCCCAAAATACTGTGAGGACAGGGACTGTGTCTCTACTTTTCCCCCATATCCCAAAGCCTATCACCGAGCTTTAAGGGTCATTCATCTCTCCATTCCATCTAGCTCTTTAACACACTTTTATTGAGCACCCCAGTCTGTGTTAGGTAAAGCTAATGCTAGTCAGCTGGGAACAAGACAGACATGTCTCCTTGGAGATGTAATCTGGTAAGGTGACAGGTAGTCGGCTTCTGACATTGCAATTCTCTCTTCTGCTTTCAAACAGTAACAGTAAATTTATTTTTAATTTAAAAAATTCTAAGAGTCTTTTTTTTAACCTTTGATGGTACTTCTAGCAACTTTCTCTTATCTCCTCTTTACTGCTGATAGTTTAAACTGTATGGACTGTGCTAGTGGTGGTTATTTCTACACTGCTCCTGACCTCCCTGCCCCTGTGCTGGCCACTCTGCTAAATCACCTTCTGGATGGTCACAAATGATCCAGGTAAAAATCAGTTCCCTTTCTCAAGTTCACTAACTGTGGTTGTCCCCTCCTTCTTAGAAGTGTTATGTTCCTTCTCTGACAAAGATTTTTATCTTATAGCTTTTGCTTGGATGATTTAAGAGATTTACTCTGTCCTCAAAAAGTTGTAGGTAAACAATGAATGTAGACATGAAATGCAAAAAATTCATTGCCATGAAAAGCATATACAGGGCGGGGGAGATTGCTCAGTGGTTAAAGGCACTTGCTTTGCAAAGCCTGCCACTCTGGGTTCTATTTTCCAGTACCCAAATAAAGCCACATGCATAAAGTGATGCATGTGTCTGAATTTGTTTGAAGTAGCAAGAGACCTTGGTGCACCCATACTTTCTCTCTCCCCCCCCAATATATATATGTTAAAAAGCATATACAGTCCTGAGTGTACCCTAGATCCCCAAGCTCTCACTTCTTCATACCAGAAGACATTGTTTTCCACTTGTTTGTCTCCTAGGAATATTCTAGGAATTACATACTTAGAGGTCACCAGAATACTTCCTGTCTAGAACTGAGAATGGAGGCTCAACACAAGCTCATACTAAGGGTCTAGGTTACATGTTAGGAGAGAGGTGGGGACAAAGAAGCATTAGAGGGAGAAGGTAGATGCCACCCACTATATCTAGGATAGAGAAGAGGGCTGAGAGTCACAGACAACTTCAGGGTTGGCAGCAGCCTTTCACTAGGGGTCCTGGAGCAATAAAAGTATCCAGGAGAGATATAAATGGGATCACTGTGGCCCGAGGCAGGATTCCTTTTTTAGACTTTGTGAGTTTAAAGTCATTTCAAATGGTCAGGTCATAGAGCAGTTTTCTCTATGTACCAATCAGGAACCTTGGTTGCTGGTGGCTCTGCCATCTATTCCAGAGTCCCCTGGGTGTTGCTCTCTTGGCCCCAAAAGAGGGAGAGGGCATGCAAAGACTGTGGGGAGGCTTGGGCGGGTCAGGTATAGATGAAACAAATTTCTACTGGAAAGGACTCATCACATGGTCTCCTACAGACACAGGATAGTTGAGATGTGGAATTTAGGGCTATGTCCAGGAAGAGATAAAGGATTTACATAGACAGTTAGCCATCTCTGTTATAGGCCAACAAGAAGTAGAAATGCTATGTGCAGACCAGCCTGGTAGAAGCAAGACACTAGCCTTTCAGGATGATCTAGAAAATTCAGTGTTAAGTTAGAGCAATCTGGGAAGTGCTTAGTTCCATGTCCCTTTCTGGAGAACCAGAATCCTGCAAAACATGCAGCTGAGAGATCAAAGATTTTCTAGATGCTCTTGACTTTGAGAATTTTTTACTTGTGAGGGAAAGACGGGTCCGTGGCATGCAGATGAAGATTATGTAAGCACACACAGCAGCACTGGGCAGGCCTGAGAGTACTGCAGGCTCAAGCAAGGACATTTTCAGACAGAAGCTTTATGTCTGAAAAGGTGAAGAACCATTTATCAGTGTAAAAGGAGAGATTACAAACAGTGGAGAATTGAAAGTCGGGACCATAGGTGACAAAGTCAGAAAGAAAGTGCAGCTATTGAGGGAGAGGCAGAAACAAACAGGGGCTATCTTTACTGGGGGTGCAGAGAAATGAACCTTCCTGCTCTAAGGAAATGTGAGGGTAAAGGAAATAAGTTTGTGATGAGCCTCTGTCTGACTCTAGGGGAGAAGGAATGGGAGATATGAAGAAATATCTAGAAAAAAAGCTGTGTAAGGTCTCACAAAGTACTGAATGCCCAGAGCTTTTGAAGAATAGGATATGGATGGAATTCTCCTGAATATGTTTGGCAAATTAGTACACAATTAGATTTGTAAATTAGTAAGCCCCTGTTTCCCAAACTGGATCACAGCAGCTGGAAAAGAAATGTTAGCACGGTCTTGCTCACTGATTGAGCTGTGGTCTGCCTTGCACCCTCTCACTGAAGGCTCTTGGGACTGGAACTCTGATTAAGCCTCTCAGCAGGGGCCATGCCTGTGATTAGAGGCCTGTGTGGAGCTTGCAGTTTGCATAATGTCTTTTGCTCATCCCCTCATCAATCCTCATGCCAGCCAGGAGGCTGCTATATCTCAGGATGTTCAGCACACAAGGGAGCTGGCCATGGAAACCCCATCCTCCAGTTCCATCCTGCTGCACATCAGCCTCATCTGCCTGCTTATTATTTTTTTCTGTCTGTCTTTAACCTTTTCCCCACAGTTAGTGCAGTGTCTTAATGTGATAGAGTTTAACAGAAGAGGACTTTGTGACACCGTTCTGGAGATTCTCTCTCCCACTTGAGGGTTGAAATATGTTTTTCGAAATTCATGTATTCGGGCCTGAGAAATGGCTCAGTGGTTAAGGATATTTGTTTAACAAATCCACGTATTGAAATCCTAACACCTGTACCTCAGAATGTGGTCTTATTTGAGGTGAGGTCTACATAGGGACAATCAAGCTAACATGAGGTCATTTGAGGTTCCTGCTATGGCTAGTGAGGACCCTTATACAATGAGAAAATTTGGAGACAAGCATACAGATGGAATGCCATGTGACTATGAAGGTGGCCATCCATAAGACCTGAAGAGAGGCTTGGAGCAGATCCTTCCTTCTCAGCTCTCAGGAGCCAACCATGGTGAGGCCTTGAACTTGAACCGACAACCTCCAGAACTATGAAGCAACAGTCTCTGTTGCTTAAGCCACCAACTTTGTGTTGCAGCACCTCTAAGAAAATAATAAGCCATCTTAATTAGTGGCAGTCAGCCAATTTTCTTTGAGGAGATGTTATATAGATTGTGGTAAAAATGCTCTCAAGTGTGTAATTATCCACAACAACTGAGTGAAAACTGACAAAGGCAAGATTCATTGTACACTGTGGTTTCTTTACCTTACAGAAGATAATGAGGCTGGTTTGATTGACTGCATATGCTTATGTGTTCATATTGGTTATAGAGATCATTCCAATCTTTCCTAAAATGCTCACAAAAAATCCATTTGAAAAATATGAGCATCAATTTCAGCTCAACAACTTATCAATAGTAACATTCACCCAAATGGGAATGTGTGAAGTACTCTCCTTTCTATCAATTTCTACTTTTAGAATATAGTTTTCACGTCTCCATTTTAAAAGACTTTCAAGCATATGAAAAAGCTGTAATAATATTCATGTGATCGCATATGAACTCTTACCTAGGTTGGCCAACTGTTAACTTTAACCATGTTTATGCCAATTTCTTGTATTATTTTATTTTTTTCTACTATATGAGAGTTGCTATAGCTTGAATGTGGCTCATCCCCAACCCCAAACTCATGATGAGACATAATTCTTCAGTGTTGGGAGGTGGGACCCTAGTGAGAGAACTTTGGGTCACGGGAGTGGATCCCTTGCCTATGGATTTCTGTGGTCTCAGGGGAGTGAGTTGTCCCTCTCTCTGCACTGGAGGAGTTACTTATAGGGCAGCTTGTTAGAAGCAAGGCCACACCTCATGGTTTGTCTCTCCCACACATGTCCATTTGCCTTCTGATTTCTACCATGGCCCTCACCAGATGTCGCCATGCCATCTTGGACTCTCTAGCCTCTAGCATTGCGAGCCCAGGCCTCTTAAAAAATTACTTGGGGGGACTGGAGAGATGGTTTACTGGTTAAGGCGCCTGCCTACGAAGCCTAAGAATGCCTGTTTGAATCTCCAGGTTCCACATTTAGCCAGATGCAAAAGTGACGCAAGTGCAATGTTGCACAAGCACACAAGGGGGCACACACATCTGGAGTTCGTTCACAGCGGCTGAGAGGCCCTGGCATGCCCATTCTCTCTGTCTCTGTCTCTCTCTCTCTCTGTCTGTCTCTCTTTCTGTGTGTCCCTTTCAAATTAAAAAAAATTACATAGGGGCTGGAGAGCGGGATCAGTGATTAAAGTGCTTGCTTGCAAAGCCTGGTGGCTAGGTTCCACAAAGTGGCACATGTGTCTGGAGTTTGTAGTGCCAGGAGGCACTGATATGTGCATATAATTCTCTCTCTTATTGCAAATATATAAATAAAAATAATTTTAAAAATTACCTGTATTCTGTTATAACAACACAAACTTGACTGAGATAAGAGCAAATTCCTGACATTGGGACCCTTTAGTCCAAGACCATTTGGTTACTTCAGCATATAATGCTAGGAATAAGTGTATTCCTTTTCATATCTATAGTGTAGTCATCAGAATCAGGAAGCTTAACACCACCAATGAAACCATTGTTGTGCCATGGCCACCACACAGCCCTCTGCCACCTCACAGGCTCCTACAGTCCATGACAAAATTACTGCAAGTCCTATGATTGTCCCCAACCCAGGACCACACATTGCATGTACCTGTCCTTTCTGTTCAGTCCCCTATTGGCTGGAATAGTTCCTCGGCTGTCCTTTGCCATACATGACGTTGACACTTTTGAAAAGTTCAGGCTGGCAACTTTCTAGAGCCATTCAGTTTGTGGTTGCCTGAAGTTTTCTTGCACTTATATTCCAGTGAAGCACTCTTGCCTTGAGCTTTAAGAACAGCAGTAGCTGCACAGAGCAGTTCTGCCTTCCATTATGAACCTGCTCAAACCAGCTTCACCCTGCAGAGGAGCTCTCACTTCTGCGTTCTTGTTGCCAGCACAGCTTTAAAGGCTTT
Source organism: Orientallactaga sibirica (assembly GCA_036365145.1). Lineage (NCBI taxonomy): Eukaryota > Metazoa > Chordata > Mammalia > Rodentia > Dipodidae > Orientallactaga > Orientallactaga sibirica. Next base: position 5,167,761 of record JAEOAD010000029.1, on the reverse strand, counting down.
TCTCCACATGGCTGGCAGTTTCCATCCTAGTTTATCCAAATGAGGCTTCATCTTTGAGACTTAGTTCTAGAAGCAGCAAAAAGCTTCAGAGCAAAGGACCCCTGGGTCCTTTGGCTTTGCAGGCAAGCACCTTAACCACTAAGCAATCTCTCCAGCCCTGACTTTACTTTTTATTTTCATCTTTTCATTTTACAGTGCTGAGGTTTGAACCTAGAGCTCCACTTGTGCTGGAAAGTACTCTACCCCTGAGCTATACCCCAGCTCATACATCTAAAGTTTCAATAAACTGAATAAATTGTGTTAAAAGAGAATATTCATCCATTTTTCTTAAGCTGTACAATTGTATTCTCATCACCACTTATTTCAAAGTTGACCTTTTCCTCGGCTGGAGAGATGGCTTAATGGTTAAGGCTCTTGCCTGTGAAGCCTAAGGACCCAGGTTCGACTCCCCAGAACCCACATAAGCTAGACACACAAGGTGATGCATGTGCACAAGATCATACATGTGCACAGGGTGATGCATGACTCTGGAGTTTAATTGCAGTGGCTGGAGACCTTGGCATGCCAGTTCTCTCTCTCCTATAAAAAAAAGTTGACCTTTTCCCTGCTAACTTACTGCTATATCTTTATCAACTAAACTCCCGAATGTGACTGGAGAGTTTTCTGAACTCCCTTTTTGCTCTCTTCATTTCAAATTTCTGCCTGCATTTCTGTTAGTACTAGTCTGTTCCCCTGTGCTAACTGTAGAGTTTTCTCTGTTATCAATCAGCAAGGCAAATGGCCCTTTACTATGATTTTTTAAAAAAGTCTTGGTGCATGTATTAGGGTTCTGTAGAGAAATACAGCCAATAAAATGAATATATGTTACAAAAAGGGATTTATTAGCTTACACAATATGGGCTGAGAGCTAACAATGGCTGGCTGTAGGCTGGAGAATCTGAGAACTTAGTAGCTATTCAGTCCATGAAGCTGGATGGCTCAGCAGTCCCTATCTGATGCTGAAGGCATGAAGGATTCTGAAATAACCACTGGTCTTCAGCGTACTTTGGAAGGCCAAAGAAGCTGAGTTTCAGATAGATGCACTCAGCTGCTGGGAGCAAGCACTGCTTTTCCCTGGAACCTCTTTATACAGAAGACCACTCTGGCAGAGAGTCTTCCCCCTTCAGCTAACCCTTCCTGGAAATGCCCTTAAAGATCTGCCCAAGAGGCATGTCTCCTATTTGATTCCTGTCCAATCAAGTTGACAGTAGACAGTCACCCTTACAGTGGACCCTGATAATCCTGGCATTCAGGAAGCAGGAGAATCATGAGTTCCAGGGCAGCCATTGGCTATATATAGCAAGACCCTGTCTCAAAAAGCCAAAAAAAAAAAAAAAAAAAAAAACCCACAAACAAACAAAACAACAACAAAACCTTGGCTTTTCTTGTCCATTTATTCCTTATTTTTTCTTTTGAAAATATTGTTGTGCTCACTTTGGCCGCACATATACTAAAATTGGAATCAAAATATTTTTATAGTAAAATTTAGATGATAAATTTTATATTTGCAAATTATATTTAGACTTAGGCATAGTTATCCACAAGGAGACTAAGGTAGGAGACTCTGTAATTCAAGGCCAGATCCAGCTTCATAGAAGCTTTGAGGTCAGTCTGAGCTACATACTAAGACCCTGTCTCAAACAAAACAAAGCAAAGAATTACATTTTAATCTTGTTATTATTGTTTAAACAGGTTCTAACGACACCAAGGAATACAACAGCAAACACAAGAGCAAACCCTTTGGACACACACTATTTCCCATTAGTATCACGCTTCTTTTTCTGTCTGTCACATGGTCTGATGACTTGACAGTTTACAGGTGGCTTTCCATGTGGCTAAGTACAGATTGGAGCTTCCGGTGGCTACCTCTTATGGTACAGAGCGTCAGAATTTTCTGTACTGCTTGTCACTGCTGACTTCTTGTTCCAAGGTTAAGTATGTGATAACTGTCCTCACACAGACTGCTTGTTGAGCATGGACTGATTTTTCTTCTTCTGAGACGTGCTTAGACAGGGACCTCATGGACACACCGTGTCTATTCCTTGTGCTCTGATAGGTTTCCCTTCGACCTGCCTGGCAGTGTCAGGAAGACCCTACCATCCTACCCTTTGGCCAGTGCTGGATTTTGCCAGGTTTTTTCACCTGTGCTTGTCTGTTAGGTGTGAAATACTATCTTATTTTTATATTCACTTTTTAATCATTAATACAGTTGGACATCTTTTCACCTAGTTATCATCCTTTTGTATTCTTTTGTAATACTTCATGTTCAACTTCCTTGATATTACTTTTAATATTTTAATTAATTAATTTATTTGTTTGCAAGGAGAGAGAGAGAGAGAAGAGAAATAATGGGTGGACCAGGGCCTCCTGCCACTGCAAATGAACTGCAAATGCATGCACCACTTTGTGCATCTGGGGATTTGAACCTGGGCCACTAGGCTTTGCAGGCAAGCACCTTTAACTGTTGAGCCATATCTCTAGCCTCTTGATAGTTATACTTTTATAAATTTACTTTTTTATTAACCATAGAGGTTTGGTTTCAGGACCTATGTGGATATCTGAATCCTCAGACACTCAAGTTTCTTATATAAGATGGCCTAGTATTTGCCCATGTTCTATACCCACCCACCTGAACTTTAAATCATCTCTGGACTGCTATATCTAATGCATTGTACATAGTTATTATGTGAAGAGTTATTCAGGAAATAATGACAAGAAAAAGTCTGTACATGTCCAATACAGATTATTTTTTCAAAGGATTTTGGTTGAAACTGAATACAGAATGCCAACTGAATAGTATTAATTTATCTGTGGTTTGAGACCTAAATGATATCAAACACTAACTTTTTTTCGGTGTAACAATTTTTTTCTAATTATCTTTCAATTTTATGTAATTTAAAAAACATTTGTGGTTGATGTTTTCTAGGTTTTGTATAGTGGTTAGAAATACTTTTCCCATATCAGCATAAAAGATAAATCAAATTATTTCTTCTAAGATGTTTATGATCTGGTCTATCTTAAATCTCTAAATTTTTGACTCATTTGGAATTTATTTTGCTCAAGAGAGTGACGTGAGACCCAGGTTTCTTTAGTTTTAGTTGGTATCCAAGTAATAAGTTAGTCTGTCCAGCCTCTTTGTCATGTGTCTGTAGTGTTCTGATATGAAACCCCAACTTTATTAAAAGTTTAAGTTAAATTAAGTTTTAAACTGATACTCAAAAACATAAAAATTACAGATATTATGAGGCACCATGCAGTATATTGATACGGGGTAATGTGTTTAAATCAGGGTAGATAGACATGTCTATCCCTATAGACATTTATCATCTAGCTTCCTCTTGTAACAATATTCCTCATGTTTCTGTCCATTTTTTCACTCTCTTCTTTCCTCAGGTGCTATTGGATCTGGCTCACTAATGTTCTACTTTAATCTCTGTAAGTTTATTTCATATTCTTTACCACATTCTAGGATAAGATTTTCTTTTGTCTTTTTCAAAACTTTATTGGCTATCCTTATATATTTATTTTTTTATTTCCATATTAGAATAATTTTGTCTAAATTTCTAAGAATAATTTTATAATTTATATAGAATCACAAAATAAACTTAAACAACTTGTCACATGTAAACAGAAGGAAGAAAAAATACAGAAAATAGTCCAGACAGAAATTGGCCTCGATATCCATGACCTTGCAGTGCTTGGCAATACCTTCGCAAGACCCTCATAATAGGAGAAAAAGATGACATCAAATTAAAAGAGAGACTAATGGAGAGAGGGAGGGGATATGATGGAGAGTGGAGTTCTAAAGGGGAGTGGGGGAGGGGAGGAAAATATCATGGTTTATTGTCTGTAAGTATAGAAGTTGTCAATAAAAAAATTAAAAAATAGGGCTGGAGAGATGGCTTAGCGGTTAAGGCACCTACCTGCTAAGCCTAAGAACTGGGTTCCAATCTCCAGGTCCCACGCTTAGCCAGATGCAAAGTGACGCAACGGCGCAATGCCGCACTTGCCCACAAGGGGCGCACGCATCTGGATTTCGTTCACAGCAGCTGAGAGATTGCTGGCGCGCTCATCTCTATCTATCTTCCTCTCCTTCTCTATCTCTCTCTCCCTGTGTCTCTCTCCAAAAAATAAAAAATTAAAAAAATAAAAAAAAAAAAAAAAAAAAGAAATAGCCACATATGACTAGTGGCTACAGTACTGAAAAATAGTTTCAGGGACTGGGGACAAGTGCTTGCCTTGTAAGCTTGAGGACTTGAGTTTACCCCCTAGAGTCCACGTGAAAGCAAAAGCCTAGGTATAGCACCAGCGTGATGGAGGCAAACACTGAGGATACTGCACCAAAACGCACCAAAGCAGAAATCCAGAACCTACTGAGAGCAAAACACTAAAGTAGACTTAACACCCACCATGGCTCAGGGAATTTTGCAGAAGAAGGGGCAGAAAGAATGTAAGAGCCATAGAGTGGAAGGGAAAGTCCAGAAGCATTGCCGCCCCCCGCCCCCTACAATGACTGACTGATGCTTTCACATCTCATAACCCACAAACCTAGCAATCCTCAGTGGAATGGAGACAGAGAGGAGGGAAATGATGGTACTAACAGATGATGCATCCATACAACTTTCTACTTAATAAATTTTTTAAAAAAGGTTTTAAGGGGGCTGGAGAGATGACTTAGAAATTAAGATGCGGCTGGAGGGATGGCTTAATGGTTAAGCCACTTGCCTACAAAGTCAAAGGACCCAGGTTCCATTCCCCAGGACCCATGTAAGCCAGATGCACAAGTTGGCACATGTGTCTGGAGTTCATTTGCACTGGCTAGAGGCCCTGGTGTGCCCATTCTCTCTGTCTCTGTCTCTCTCTCTCTCAAATAAATGAATAAAAATAAAAACATTTTTAAAAAGAAGTTAAGATGATTGCTGGCAAAGGCAAAGGACCCATGTTCAATGCCCCAGTACCCACATAAAGCCAGATGCACAAGGTGGCACATGTGTCTGAAGTTCATTCACAGTGCCTGGAGGCCCTGGTGTGCCCATTCTGTCCCCCTGCCTCTCTCACTCATTCGCTCTCAAATAAACAAATAAATAAATAAATAAATAAATAAATAAATAAATAAATAAAATATTAAAGAAAAATTACAGAAAATAGGGAACTAGGGAAAAGTGGAATGCAAGTCAAAAATACTAAAAAAACTAAAGCATCAGGGAAACAATAATTTTGCAATGCTGAGCATTCTACTCAAGATCTAGAGTGGCCCTCCCCACCTACTAGAATATTCTGTCATAGTCCTTGGTAGTTTCTTTTCTTCCTTTTCAGCATCCCTTGTGCAGCTTATTTCCCAGACATTACTTATAATTAGTAGGACCTCTTCTTTCCCGGTGTTTTTTTCCCCAAGTATTTAATATTAACTACTAGAAAGCTTGGTGCCAGGGGTATCCAACCCATAGCTTGCTCCAAGAGCATACACACATAGGTTTATTTTACGTGACATTACCACACAATATCATCACCTAGACACATTGTCACATGTTGCTGTCATCTACAAAATTCATACTTGAGAACCACATCAAAATAATCTACAAAATTATCATAATTGGGGGCTGTGGAGATGGCTCAGTGGATAAAGTGCTTGCTGCTCAAGTCTGAGGACCTGAGTTTGGAATACTAGACTCCATGTAGGAAAGAGCCAGAAGCCAGCTCCCTGGTGGGATGGGAGGCAGAGACAGGAGAATTTCTCAGAAGCTTGTGAGCTAGCTAGCCTGGGGAATGCATCATGGGGAACAAAAACAAGAGACCCTGCCTCAAACCAGGCAGAAGAGGACTGGCCTGGGAATGGTGTCCTCTGACACCATTGTGTGCCTGTGGCATGCACACACCGCAAATCCACACACATGAACACATATCACACACACACATGAACACACATACCGCACACACATGAACACACATACCACACACACATGCACACATATCACACACACATGCACACATATAAAACATATTTTTTAAAACCTCATAATGTTTACAGCATGCATGGTTTTGTGTTGGGGTGTGTTCATGGCTGTTCTTGGCCACATGCAGCTTAGGTGTTAGACACCTCTAGGTATGAATTATAAAGTAGCCTTCCCTTACCATCCTTCATGTATCTGGGCATGTTGGACATTACATGTTTGTGCTGTCTTTGTTTGTTTGTTTGTTTGTTTGTTTGTTTGTTTCTTTCTTTCTTTCTTTCTTTCTTTCTTTCTCTCTCTCTCTCTCTCTCCCCTTCCTTCCTTCCTTCCTTCCTTCCTTCCCTCCTTCCCTCCCTCCCTCCCTCCCTTCTTTCTTCTTTCTTTCTTTTTTTCTTTTCTTTCTTTTTTTTTTTTCTCTCCCTCTTTCTCTCTCTTTCCCTCCCTCTTTCTTTCCTCCCTCCCTTCCTCCCTCCCCTCCCCCCCCTCCCCCTCCCTCCCTCCTCCTCCTCCCCCTCCCTCCCTCCCTCCCTCCCTCCCTCTCTCTCTTTCTTTCTTTCTTTCTTTCTTTCTTTCTTTCTTTCTTTCTTTCTTTCTTTCTTTCTTTCTTTCAGAGAGAATGGACATGCCAGAACCTCCAGCCATTGCAAACAAATTCAAGATGCATGCACTCCCCTGTGCATCTGGCCTACAATAGTCCAGGCAGGAGAGACTCTAACCAGGATCCTCTGGCTCTGCAGGCATACACCTTAATCACTAAACCATCTCTCCAGCCCATATTTCTTTTTTATTTTAAAATATTTTATTTATTTGTTTATTTGAGAGAGAGAGAGAGAGGAGGGAGGGAGGCAGGTAGAGAGAGATAATGGGTATGCCAGGGCCTACAACCACTACAAACTCCAGATGTATGTGCCATCTTGTATATCTGGCTTTACATGGGCACTGGGGAATCAAACCTGGGTCCTTTGGCTTTGCAGGAAAGTGCCTTAATTGCTAAGCCATCTCCCCAGCCCGAGTGTATTTCTTATATGTGACTGCTACTTCCCAGATTGGCTTCCACATGCAAGGTGACCACCTTGTCTGCTCCCCTGCAGGGCAAGAAGGTTCACTGAGTGGGAAAGCAGCAGGTACAAGTTGTCTCATACACAGAGAAAAGAAAGGACATGCACTTTGGATTGTTCCTGAGTTTCCCATACGTGTTAGTCAGCTTCATGCTACTGTAACAAAATAGCTGAGACAATCATCTTAAAGCAAGGAAAGGTTTATTTTGGCTCACAGTGTTGGAGGTTTCAGTCTATAGTTGGTTGGTTCTGTTGTGTTTGGGCCTGTGGTGAGGGAGTACATCATAGTGGGAGGGTGTGCTGGCAAGGATTGAAAAGAGAGAGGAAGATGAGAGGGCTGGTTTTCACTGTCCTCCAATGAGGCTCCTCCTCTGGTGCCATGAGCATTTGGCTACACCTTAACACAAGGGTCTTTGGGAATTTGTATTCAAACTACCATGCCCCACATGCAGATAGTAATTCCAACTAATGTAGATATAAGGCCATGTATTCCAATGCCTTGGAGGGCCAAAGGGGCTGAAGGTATTTTTATTTTGTTTTTGATGGTTTAGAAATGATTCTAAATTAAGGAGGTGTGATTGGGGAAAGACCAATTGTTTGATACCATCTAATCCCTGGTGCTTATGTACTGGGAGTGCCAAGTGACATGCCATGGTTGGCTCTGGGTTCCCTCCACTTTGCCAGCAGCTGGCCAAGATCCTGGGATTTCTGAG